>CM060567.1:29504567-30704567 GCA_030625065.1 Alectoris magna
GAATGGAATGGAATGGAATGGAATGGAATGGAATGGAATGGAATGGAATGGAATGGAATGGAATGGAATGGAATGGAATGGAATGGAATGGAATGGAATGGAATGGAATGGAATGGAATGGAATGGAATGGAATGGAATGGAATGGAACTGGAATGGAATGGAATGGAATGGAATGGAATGGAATGGAATGGAATGGAATGGAATGGAATGGAATGGAATGGAATGGAATGGAATGGAATGGAATGGAATGGAATGGAATGGAATGGAATGGAATGGAATGGAATGGAATGGAATGGAATGGAATGGAATGGAATGGAATGGAATGGAATGGAATGGAATGGAATGGAATGGAATGGAATGGAATGGAATGGAATGGAATGGAATGGAATGGAATGGAATGGAATGGAATGGAATGGAATGGAATGGAATGGAATGGAATGGAATGGAATGGAATGGAATGGAATGGAATGGAATGGAATGGAATGGAATGGAATGGAATGGAATGGAATGGAATGGAATGGAATGGAATGGAATGGAATGGAATGGAATGGAATGGAATGGAATGGAATGGAATGGAATGGAATGGAATGGAATGGAATGGAATGGAATGGAATGGAATGGAATGGAATGGAATGGAATGGAATGGAATGGAATGGAATGGAATGGAATGGAATGGAATGGAATGGAATGGAATGGAATGGAATGGAATGGAATGGAATGGAATGGAATGGAATGGAATGGAATGGAATGGAATGGAATGGAATGGAATGGAATGGAATGGAATGGAATGGAATGGAATGGAATGGAATGGAATGGAATGGAATGGAATGGAATGGAATGGAATGGAATGGAATGGAATGGAATGGAATGGAATGGAATGGAATGGAATGGAATGGAATGGAATGGAATGGAATGGAATGGAATGGAATGGAATGGAATGGAATGGAATGGAATGGAATGGAATGGAATGGAATGGAATGGAATGGAATGGAATGGAATGGAATGGAATGGAATGGAATGGAATGGAATGGAATGGAATGGAATGGAATGGAATGGAATGGAATGGAATGGAATGGAATGGAATGGAATGGAATGGAATGGAATGGAATGGAATGGAATGGAATGGAATGGAATGGAATGGAATGGAATGGAATGGAATGGAATGGAATGGAATGGAATGGAATGGAATGGAATGGAATGGAATGGAATGGAATGGAATGGAATGGAATGGAATGGAATGGAATGGAATGGAATGGAATGGAATGGAATGGAATGGAATGGAATGGAATGGAATGGAATGGAATGGAATGGAATGGAATGGAATGGAATGGAATGGAATGGAATGGAATGGAATGGAATGGAATGGAATGGAATGGAATGGAATGGAATGGAATGGAATGGAATGGAATGGAATGGAATGGAATGGAATGGAATGGAATGGAATGGAATGGAATGGAATGGAATGGAATGGAATGGAATGGAATGGAATGGAATGGAATGGAATGGAATGGAATGGAATGGAATGGAATGGAATGGAATGGAATGGAATGGAATGGAATGGAATGGAATGGAATGGAATGGAATGGAATGGAATGGAATGGAATGGAATGGAATGGAATGGAATGGAATGGAATGGAATGGAATGGAATGGAATGGAATGGAATGGAATGGAATGGAATGGAATGGAATGGAATGGAATGGAATGGAATGGAATGGAATGGAATGGAATGGAATGGAATGGAATGGAATGGAATGGAATGGAATGGAATGGAATGGAATGGAATGGAATGGAATGGAATGGAATGGAATGGAATGGAATGGAATGGAATGGAATGGAATGGAATGGAATGGAATGGAATGGAATGGAATGGAATGGAATGGAATGGAATGGAATGGAATGGAATGGAATGGAATGGAATGGAATGGAATGGAATGGAATGGAATGGAATGGAATGGAATGGAATGGAATGGAATGGAATGGAATGGAATGGAATGGAATGGAATGGAATGGAATGGAATGGAATGGAATGGAATGGAATGGAATGGAATGGAATGGAATGGAATGGAATGGAATGGAATGGAATGGAATGGAATGGAATGGAATGGAATGGAATGGAATGGAATGGAATGGAATGGAATGGAATGGAATGGAATGGAATGGAATGGAATGGAATGGAATGGAATGGAATGGAATGGAATGGAATGGAATGGAATGGAATGGAATGGAATGGAATGGAATGGAATGGAATGGAATGGAATGGAATGGAATGGAATGGAATGGAATGGAATGGAATGGAATGGAATGGAATGGAATGGAATGGAATGGAATGGAATGGAATGGAATGGAATGGAATGGAATGGAATGGAATGGAATGGAATGGAATGGAATGGAATGGAATGGAATGGAATGGAATGGAATGGAATGGAATGGAATGGAATGGAATGGAATGGAATGGAATGGAATGGAATGGAATGGAATGGAATGGAATGGAATGGAATGGAATGGAATGGAATGGAATGGAATGGAATGGAATGGAATGGAATGGAATGGAATGGAATGGAATGGAATGGAATGGAATGGAATGGAATGGAATGGAATGGAATGGAATGGAATGGAATGGAATGGAATGGAATGGAATGGAATGGAATGGAATGGAATGGAATGGAATGGAATGGAATGGAATGGAATGGAATGGAATGGAATGGAATGGAATGGAATGGAATGGAATGGAATGGAATGGAATGGAATGGAATGGAATGGAATGGAATGGAATGGAATGGAATGGAATGGAATGGAATGGAATGGAATGGAATGGAATGGAATGGAATGGAATGGAATGGAATGGAATGGAATGGAATGGAATGGAATGGAATGGAATGGAATGGAATGGAATGGAATGGAATGGAATGGAATGGAATGGAATGGAATGGAATGGAATGGAATGGAATGGAATGGAATGGAATGGAATGGAATGGAATGGAATGGAATGGAATGGAATGGAATGGAATGGAATGGAATGGAATGGAATGGAATGGAATGGAATGGAATGGAATGGAATGGAATGGAATGGAATGGAATGGAATGGAATGGAATGGAATGGAATGGAATGGAATGGAATGGAATGGAATGGAATGGAATGGAATGGAATGGAATGGAATGGAATGGAATGGAATGGAATGGAATGGAATGGAATGGAATGGAATGGAATGGAATGGAATGGAATGGAATGGAATGGAATGGAATGGAATGGAATGGAATGGAATGGAATGGAATGGAATGGAATGGAATGGAATGGAATGGAATGGAATGGAATGGAATGGAATGGAATGGAATGGAATGGAATGGAATGGAATGGAATGGAATGGAATGGAATGGAATGGAATGGAATGGAATGGAATGGAATGGAATGGAATGGAATGGAATGGAATGGAATGGAATGGAATGGAATGGAATGGAATGGAATGGAATGGAATGGAATGGAATGGAATGGAATGGAATGGAATGGAATGGAATGGAATGGAATGGAATGGAATGGAATGGAATGGAATGGAATGGAATGGAATGGAATGGAATGGAATGGAATGGAATGGAATGGAATGGAATGGAATGGAATGGAATGGAATGGAATGGAATGGAATGGAATGGAATGGAATGGAATGGAATGGAATGGAATGGAATGGAATGGAATGGAATGGAATGGAATGGAATGGAATGGAATGGAATGGAATGGAATGGAATGGAATGGAATGGAATGGAATGGAATGGAATGGAATGGAATGGAATGGAATGGAATGGAATGGAATGGAATGGAATGGAATGGAATGGAATGGAATGGAATGGAATGGAATGGAATGGAATGGAATGGAATGGAATGGAATGGAATGGAATGGAATGGAATGGAATGGAATGGAATGGAATGGAATGGAATGGAATGGAATGGAATGGAATGGAATGGAATGGAATGGAATGGAATGGAATGGAATGGAATGGAATGGAATGGAATGGAATGGAATGGAATGGAATGGAATGGAATGGAATGGAATGGAATGGAATGGAATGGAATGGAATGGAATGGAATGGAATGGAATGGAATGGAATGGAATGGAATGGAATGGAATGGAATGGAATGGAATGGAATGGAATGGAATGGAATGGAATGGAATGGAATGGAATGGAATGGAATGGAATGGAATGGAATGGAATGGAATGGAATGGAATGGAATGGAATGGAATGGAATGGAATGGAATGGAATGGAATGGAATGGAATGGAATGGAATGGAATGGAATGGAATGGAATGGAATGGAATGGAATGGAATGGAATGGAATGGAATGGAATGGAATGGAATGGAATGGAATGGAATGGAATGGAATGGAATGGAATGGAATGGAATGGAATGGAATGGAATGGAATGGAATGGAATGGAATGGAATGGAATGGAATGGAATGGAATGGAATGGAATGGAATGGAATGGAATGGAATGGAATGGAATGGAATGGAATGGAATGGAATGGAATGGAATGGAATGGAATGGAATGGAATGGAATGGAATGGAATGGAATGGAATGGAATGGAATGGAATGGAATGGAATGGAATGGAATGGAATGGAATGGAATGGAATGGAATGGAATGGAATGGAATGGAATGGAATGGAATGGAATGGAATGGAATGGAATGGAATGGAATGGAATGGAATGGAATGGAATGGAATGGAATGGAATGGAATGGAATGGAATGGAATGGAATGGAATGGAATGGAATGGAATGGAATGGAATGGAATGGAATGGAATGGAATGGAATGGAATGGAATGGAATGGAATGGAATGGAATGGAATGGAATGGAATGGAATGGAATGGAATGGAATGGAATGGAATGGAATGGAATGGAATGGAATGGAATGGAATGGAATGGAATGGAATGGAATGGAATGGAATGGAATGGAATGGAATGGAATGGAATGGAATGGAATGGAATGGAATGGAATGGAATGGAATGGAATGGAATGGAATGGAATGGAATGGAATGGAATGGAATGGAATGGAATGGAATGGAATGGAATGGAATGGAATGGAATGGAATGGAATGGAATGGAATGGAATGGAATGGAATGGAATGGAATGGAATGGAATGGAATGGAATGGAATGGAATGGAATGGAATGGAATGGAATGGAATGGAATGGAATGGAATGGAATGGAATGGAATGGAATGGAATGGAATGGAATGGAATGGAATGGAATGGAATGGAATGGAATGGAATGGAATGGAATGGAATGGAATGGAATGGAATGGAATGGAATGGAATGGAATGGAATGGAATGGAATGGAATGGAATGGAATGGAATGGAATGGAATGGAATGGAATGGAATGGAATGGAATGGAATGGAATGGAATGGAATGGAATGGAATGGAATGGAATGGAATGGAATGGAATGGAATGGAATGGAATGGAATGGAATGGAATGGAATGGAATGGAATGGAATGGAATGGAATGGAATGGAATGGAATGGAATGGAATGGAATGGAATGGAATGGAATGGAATGGAATGGAATGGAATGGAATGGAATGGAATGGAATGGAATGGAATGGAATGGAATGGAATGGAATGGAATGGAATGGAATGGAATGGAATGGAATGGAATGGAATGGAATGGAATGGAATGGAATGGAATGGAATGGAATGGAATGGAATGGAATGGAATGGAATGGAATGGAATGGAATGGAATGGAATGGAATGGAATGGAATGGAATGGAATGGAATGGAATGGAATGGAATGGAATGGAATGGAATGGAATGGAATGGAATGGAATGGAATGGAATGGAATGGAATGGAATGGAATGGAATGGAATGGAATGGAATGGAATGGAATGGAATGGAATGGAATGGAATGGAATGGAATGGAATGGAATGGAATGGAATGGAATGGAATGGAATGGAATGGAATGGAATGGAATGGAATGGAATGGAATGGAATGGAATGGAATGGAATGGAATGGAATGGAATGGAATGGAATGGAATGGAATGGAATGGAATGGAATGGAATGGAATGGAATGGAATGGAATGGAATGGAATGGAATGGAATGGAATGGAATGGAATGGAATGGAATGGAATGGAATGGAATGGAATGGAATGGAATGGAATGGAATGGAATGGAATGGAATGGAATGGAATGGAATGGAATGGAATGGAATGGAATGGAATGGAATGGAATGGAATGGAATGGAATGGAATGGAATGGAATGGAATGGAATGGAATGGAATGGAATGGAATGGAATGGAATGGAATGGAATGGAATGGAATGGAATGGAATGGAATGGAATGGAATGGAATGGAATGGAATGGAATGGAATGGAATGGAATGGAATGGAATGGAATGGAATGGAATGGAATGGAATGGAATGGAATGGAATGGAATGGAATGGAATGGAATGGAATGGAATGGAATGGAATGGAATGGAATGGAATGGAATGGAATGGAATGGAATGGAATGGAATGGAATGGAATGGAATGGAATGGAATGGAATGGAATGGAATGGAATGGAATGGAATGGAATGGAATGGAATGGAATGGAATGGAATGGAATGGAATGGAATGGAATGGAATGGAATGGAATGGAATGGAATGGAATGGAATGGAATGGAATGGAATGGAATGGAATGGAATGGAATGGAATGGAATGGAATGGAATGGAATGGAATGGAATGGAATGGAATGGAATGGAATGGAATGGAATGGAATGGAATGGAATGGAATGGAATGGAATGGAATGGAATGGAATGGAATGGAATGGAATGGAATGGAATGGAATGGAATGGAATGGAATGGAATGGAATGGAATGGAATGGAATGGAATGGAATGGAATGGAATGGAATGGAATGGAATGGAATGGAATGGAATGGAATGGAATGGAATGGAATGGAATGGAATGGAATGGAATGGAATGGAATGGAATGGAATGGAATGGAATGGAATGGAATGGAATGGAATGGAATGGAATGGAATGGAATGGAATGGAATGGAATGGAATGGAATGGAATGGAATGGAATGGAATGGAATGGAATGGAATGGAATGGAATGGAATGGAATGGAATGGAATGGAATGGAATGGAATGGAATGGAATGGAATGGAATGGAATGGAATGGAATGGAATGGAATGGAATGGAATGGAATGGAATGGAATGGAATGGAATGGAATGGAATGGAATGGAATGGAATGGAATGGAATGGAATGGAATGGAATGGAATGGAATGGAATGGAATGGAATGGAATGGAATGGAATGGAATGGAATGGAATGGAATGGAATGGAATGGAATGGAATGGAATGGAATGGAATGGAATGGAATGGAATGGAATGGAATGGAATGGAATGGAATGGAATGGAATGGAATGGAATGGAATGGAATGGAATGGAATGGAATGGAATGGAATGGAATGGAATGGAATGGAATGGAATGGAATGGAATGGAATGGAATGGAATGGAATGGAATGGAATGGAATGGAATGGAATGGAATGGAATGGAATGGAATGGAATGGAATGGAATGGAATGGAATGGAATGGAATGGAATGGAATGGAATGGAATGGAATGGAATGGAATGGAATGGAATGGAATGGAATGGAATGGAATGGAATGGAATGGAATGGAATGGAATGGAATGGAATGGAATGGAATGGAATGGAATGGAATGGAATGGAATGGAATGGAATGGAATGGAATGGAATGGAATGGAATGGAATGGAATGGAATGGAATGGAATGGAATGGAATGGAATGGAATGGAATGGAATGGAATGGAATGGAATGGAATGGAATGGAATGGAATGGAATGGAATGGAATGGAATGGAATGGAATGGAATGGAATGGAATGGAATGGAATGGAATGGAATGGAATGGAATGGAATGGAATGGAATGGAATGGAATGGAATGGAATGGAATGGAATGGAATGGAATGGAATGGAATGGAATGGAATGGAATGGAATGGAATGGAATGGAATGGAATGGAATGGAATGGAATGGAATGGAATGGAATGGAATGGAATGGAATGGAATGGAATGGAATGGAATGGAATGGAATGGAATGGAATGGAATGGAATGGAATGGAATGGAATGGAATGGAATGGAATGGAATGGAATGGAATGGAATGGAATGGAATGGAATGGAATGGAATGGAATGGAATGGAATGGAATGGAATGGAATGGAATGGAATGGAATGGAATGGAATGGAATGGAATGGAATGGAATGGAATGGAATGGAATGGAATGGAATGGAATGGAATGGAATGGAATGGAATGGAATGGAATGGAATGGAATGGAATGGAATGGAATGGAATGGAATGGAATGGAATGGAATGGAATGGAATGGAATGGAATGGAATGGAATGGAATGGAATGGAATGGAATGGAATGGAATGGAATGGAATGGAATGGAATGGAATGGAATGGAATGGAATGGAATGGAATGGAATGGAATGGAATGGAATGGAATGGAATGGAATGGAATGGAATGGAATGGAATGGAATGGAATGGAATGGAATGGAATGGAATGGAATGGAATGGAATGGAATGGAATGGAATGGAATGGAATGGAATGGAATGGAATGGAATGGAATGGAATGGAATGGAATGGAATGGAATGGAATGGAATGGAATGGAATGGAATGGAATGGAATGGAATGGAATGGAATGGAATGGAATGGAATGGAATGGAATGGAATGGAATGGAATGGAATGGAATGGAATGGAATGGAATGGAATGGAATGGAATGGAATGGAATGGAATGGAATGGAATGGAATGGAATGGAATGGAATGGAATGGAATGGAATGGAATGGAATGGAATGGAATGGAATGGAATGGAATGGAATGGAATGGAATGGAATGGAATGGAATGGAATGGAATGGAATGGAATGGAATGGAATGGAATGGAATGGAATGGAATGGAATGGAATGGAATGGAATGGAATGGAATGGAATGGAATGGAATGGAATGGAATGGAATGGAATGGAATGGAATGGAATGGAATGGAATGGAATGGAATGGAATGGAATGGAATGGAATGGAATGGAATGGAATGGAATGGAATGGAATGGAATGGAATGGAATGGAATGGAATGGAATGGAATGGAATGGAATGGAATGGAATGGAATGGAATGGAATGGAATGGAATGGAATGGAATGGAATGGAATGGAATGGAATGGAATGGAATGGAATGGAATGGAATGGAATGGAATGGAATGGAATGGAATGGAATGGAATGGAATGGAATGGAATGGAATGGAATGGAATGGAATGGAATGGAATGGAATGGAATGGAATGGAATGGAATGGAATGGAATGGAATGGAATGGAATGGAATGGAATGGAATGGAATGGAATGGAATGGAATGGAATGGAATGGAATGGAATGGAATGGAATGGAATGGAATGGAATGGAATGGAATGGAATGGAATGGAATGGAATGGAATGGAATGGAATGGAATGGAATGGAATGGAATGGAATGGAATGGAATGGAATGGAATGGAATGGAATGGAATGGAATGGAATGGAATGGAATGGAATGGAATGGAATGGAATGGAATGGAATGGAATGGAATGGAATGGAATGGAATGGAATGGAATGGAATGGAATGGAATGGAATGGAATGGAATGGAATGGAATGGAATGGAATGGAATGGAATGGAATGGAATGGAATGGAATGGAATGGAATGGAATGGAATGGAATGGAATGGAATGGAATGGAATGGAATGGAATGGAATGGAATGGAATGGAATGGAATGGAATGGAATGGAATGGAATGGAATGGAATGGAATGGAATGGAATGGAATGGAATGGAATGGAATGGAATGGAATGGAATGGAATGGAATGGAATGGAATGGAATGGAATGGAATGGAATGGAATGGAATGGAATGGAATGGAATGGAATGGAATGGAATGGAATGGAATGGAATGGAATGGAATGGAATGGAATGGAATGGAATGGAATGGAATGGAATGGAATGGAATGGAATGGAATGGAATGGAATGGAATGGAATGGAATGGAATGGAATGGAATGGAATGGAATGGAATGGAATGGAATGGAATGGAATGGAATGGAATGGAATGGAATGGAATGGAATGGAATGGAATGGAATGGAATGGAATGGAATGGAATGGAATGGAATGGAATGGAATGGAATGGAATGGAATGGAATGGAATGGAATGGAATGGAATGGAATGGAATGGAATGGAATGGAATGGAATGGAATGGAATGGAATGGAATGGAATGGAATGGAATGGAATGGAATGGAATGGAATGGAATGGAATGGAATGGAATGGAATGGAATGGAATGGAATGGAATGGAATGGAATGGAATGGAATGGAATGGAATGGAATGGAATGGAATGGAATGGAATGGAATGGAATGGAATGGAATGGAATGGAATGGAATGGAATGGAATGGAATGGAATGGAATGGAATGGAATGGAATGGAATGGAATGGAATGGAATGGAATGGAATGGAATGGAATGGAATGGAATGGAATGGAATGGAATGGAATGGAATGGAATGGAATGGAATGGAATGGAATGGAATGGAATGGAATGGAATGGAATGGAATGGAATGGAATGGAATGGAATGGAATGGAATGGAATGGAATGGAATGGAATGGAATGGAATGGAATGGAATGGAATGGAATGGAATGGAATGGAATGGAATGGAATGGAATGGAATGGAATGGAATGGAATGGAATGGAATGGAATGGAATGGAATGGAATGGAATGGAATGGAATGGAATGGAATGGAATGGAATGGAATGGATGTGGAGACTCTACGATGATGACTTCCTGCATTTTTAGGCATGAGTCACTTATTATTGCCTAAAACTTGTTAAATCTTCCCATGCCTGTAGAAGCACAGTATTCATGCTCTTATTTTACATGGTGGTTATTTTTTTCTTTCTCCTGCAATGTCAAAGTCACAAGTATGTTTACTGTAGATATTTGCTGTCACTTCTTCAACCTCCTCATCACCAGCTTTTGAGCCACTACCTGATGTCCAAGACTAAGAATACAATCATTTCACTATCAGTAGTTACAATACAGGAAAATATAGCTGTCTTTTTCAAATTTCTCATGATTTAACTATTATTATTATTGCTATACAATGAGCTGTTGTCAGCTTTTACTTTGTGTTTTTACATACCTGATTAAGAAGAATGTCGTCAAATAATAGCGTTGTTTCTGATTGCTCCCTTGTAATATTAGCATTTGCATTCATTGCAAATATCAGTGAGAGTATCTCTGCATATTCAATGTAGCTTTGGTGCTAAAAGAAGTAAATTAGGATATTGCACTTGTAATGCATAATGGCCCAAACAGCTCATGACAGGCCACAAGCTGTATTTCAAAGCCACCAAAAATGCTCTTTGTGGACACTATCTAAGCTAGGACACCATATAAACTAATAGATCTAGACAGACACTGACTGTACCTATCAAATTCCTTTGGCCCATTCTCTTCCTCTGATATCAGGATTGCAATTGCAAAACACTCTGGACCCCTTTCTCTGCCGCCTGAGCAGGCCCTGCAGGTAGGTACTCTACTGACACTTGATGTAACTCACCTGTGTGATACACTGATCGATTACTGTCTCCTTTCTACCACCAGCAGCTATAAACAGCTAATTCTCTTATCCTCTTTTATCATGATTTTAACTTGAGCAGGCAGTTCCATATCTGTGTGTGTGCATGTGTGTGTGCAAGTGAAAAAATATCTTACTGAGACTATCTAATTTTTAATACAAAGCTGTAATTCCACTGCTTTCAAATACTTACATCTCCTTCGGGAGGGACAAAGTACAGTCCACTTGAATCTAACTTATAATCTTAATTTGTTATTATTTCTGATGAAAAGAACGTGTTCAGAACACTACAGAATGTACGGCAATCCCAGTCATCAGTGACCCTGCCACCGTATTTACATTCCGCAGTCATATAGCGAAAGGCATCATACCGTACCTCCTAGAGAAAATGAACAAAAACATCTGAGCCACAGCCTAGCGCTTATGCAGACAACATTAGTATTGCTATCATCTCATTCTAAGCGATCCAAAACACTCTCAGAAAACTTTAGAAACTGTTACTTACCACTAAAAATTCATGCTTTTACCATGTATCTCACAGATCTTCAGCTACATTAGGAAGCCCCGGTTTATGAAAAGCTTAGCGGTACCTGTTTGGCTAAATGTTATTCTGCAAATGATGAAGTAGTAATTGGCTTTAAATTTATGCAAATCAAGCTCACGATTACTCTGCAGTACTCTGGAGTTCAGTAATAACACTAGGACTAATTAAGTCTCAGTTGGTGCCTGTTTTAGTGTGGTGATTAACAGCTTGCAACAACACCTCTTAGAGCTGAAGCCACAGCACCTATCTAGAGGCTGAGTAAGGTTCAGACAAAAAAGGCAACAACAAGGAGTGTACTCTACTATATTCTGCACGGCCAAAAGTCTAAATTGCAATCTGAAAGTTTCCCAAATATATTACACAGAAATCATAGCATAGAATTATATTGGCTCGTAAACCTTTTGGCGCTTCATAACTCATTTTCACTCCATTCTGAAGTACAGACACAGGAAACGTGGGCGACGGGTAACTGGTGAGCCAGATTCTGAAATCCGGATGTGTTGCGTCAGGGTTAAGCTCCTACAATCAAAACAATACAAAAGCAACTGCAAGAAATGATGGACTACTATACATCTCCACGGTTATTATTAAAGCAACTTGTTTTTGAGGGAGTCAAAAAATATACCGGTTTAATGTTTAATTTCTTAAATGCTTGCAAGTGACAACGGTAAGATTAGCAGTTACGACAATTTCCATTTCACTGGACATCGGAGTAGTTTTATTAAAGGCTACAGAATTTTGAGCTAAAATTTGTTCTTCGGTTGCAGAAGACGAACAAAAATGAAAGCAAACTGTGCGCTTTAACAGCAACAAAATGCGTGCTTATCATATTTACTGCTGTAGAGCTCTTCTCAGAATGGCTGTAATAAATAGTATCTATACATCAGAAATCTATTGAGTATATTGGCATGAAATATACTCTAGTATTTCTTTAGAAACGTGTAGCTGTTCAAGGGTAAAATTCCTTAGCACGCTGCTTTTCTGCAGCAATAGACACGCCAAGAAAGCTCTGGTCCTAAGGAGGCGGTCATAGTGCTCGATTTACCATTCAACGAATAGGCCACATCCACAGTATTTGTGGGCACGCTTCTTAGTGCAGTAGGCATAAGAAAAAGGAACCAACACAGATAACTGATGGGTTACTTATTTTTTCCTCACAGACTCTTTCCAGCGTCGGCATCCACGAGCTTGCCAGATGACAGTTCTGCAACACTACCCACGCTCCTTCCTTTACTGCCTTCTCTATCATTTTCATAGCTATCGGGCCTTGGCCTTGACCAAGTGACAGGGAACTAAGCTTTGCGTCACTGCATCCCTACTTAGATAAATCACAGTATAAGTAAGAAAGTATTGGAGAAATACACCACATTTTCTGCTATGAGAGTTTATTTATGTATGTCTCCTTAAAATACTTCACTAATTATACATTATAAAACACATTTAAAAACGTTTATTTACACGACCGCAGTAGACTGAAACCTCCCATCTATCATCTACCAGCAAAAGGCAACGTCCAACTACGCGTCTATTTAATTCCTAAATTTACAGTTCCGACAGTAACAAAATGCTCCTGAAAACAGGATGCTCTTTAGGGATGCAGACAACTTGCTATAAAACGCAGAATGCATTTACAGTTCAGCGGCTGGAAAGTTGATACATGTCACTATCAACAGCAAAGAATTCAGGCAGTCACAGGCAGCAGTACAAGAAATGAATCTTACCAAAACCTAACAGCTTTATACTAACAATTCTCTTTTATAAATGTACTTCTGGGATTTTTTTGTTTGTTTCTTTTAAATGCCATAATAACAATAATAATAGTAAAAGCCAGCAAACATCTACATATGAACTGTGAGCTGTAAATGCTACCCAGGATCTTAAGATCGTGTATTACAACACTGTCTGTCAGTTAAGTCATCCACGTTGTATACTTGTAATTATACAAGGTTGTAATAGATCGATAGCCAGAGACTATAGAGACATCTCGCACCAACACTGACTCGCCACAAACAACTCCACACTGGAACAACTCCCAGAAGAGATACTGTCTTAGTGCTGGTCAGCCCACAAACGGGATCTAGGAGAGGTGAAGTCAAGCTCAAACTCTTCCAGCATAGCATAGCATAGCATAGCATAGCATAGCATAGCATAGCATAGCATAGCATAGCATAGCATAGCATAGCATAGCATAGCATAGCATAGCATAGCATAGCATAGCATAGCATAGCATAGCATAGCATAGCATAGCATAGCATAGCATAGCATAGCATAGCATAGCATAGCATAGCATAGCATAGCATAGCATAGCATAGCATAGCATAGCATAGCATAGCATAGCATAGCATAGCATAGCATAGCATAGCATAGCATAGCATAGCATAGCATAGCATAGCATAGCATAGCATAGCATAGCATAGCATAGCATAGCATAGCATAGCATAGCATAGCATAGCATAGCATAGCATAGCATAGCATAGCATAGCATAGCATAGCATAGCATAGCATAGCATAGCATAGCATAGCATAGCATAGCATAGCATAGCATAGCATAGCATAGCATAGCATAGCATAGCATAGCATAGCATAGCATAGCATAGCATAGCATAGCATAGCATAGCATAGCATAGCATAGCATAGCATAGCATAGCATAGCATAGCATAGCATAGCATAGCATAGCATAGCATAGCATAGCATAGCATAGCATAGCATAGCATAGCATAGCATAGCATAGCATAGCATAGCATAGCATAGCATAGCATAGCATAGCATAGCATAGCATAGCATAGCATAGCATAGCATAGCATAGCATAGCATAGCATAGCATAGCATAGCATAGCATAGCATAGCATAGCATAGCATAGCATAGCATAGCATAGCATAGCATAGCATAGCATAGCATAGCATAGCATAGCATAGCATAGCATAGCATAGCATAGCATAGCATAGCATAGCATAGCATAGCATAGCATAGCATAGCATAGCATAGCATAGCATAGCATAGCATAGCATAGCATAGCATAGCATAGCATAGCATAGCATAGCATAGCATAGCATAGCATAGCATAGCATAGCATAGCATAGCATAGCATAGCATAGCATAGCATAGCATAGCATAGCATAGCATAGCATAGCATAGCATAGCATAGCATAGCATAGCATAGCATAGCATAGCATAGCATAGCATAGCATAGCATAGCATAGCATAGCATAGCATAGCATAGCATAGCATAGCATAGCATAGCATAGCATAGCATAGCATAGCATAGCATAGCATAGCATAGCATAGCATAGCATAGCATAGCATAGCATAGCATAGCATAGCATAGCATAGCATAGCATAGCATAGCATAGCATAGCATAGCATAGCATAGCATAGCATAGCATAGCATAGCATAGCATAGCATAGCATAGCATAGCATAGCATAGCATAGCATAGCATAGCATAGCATAGCATAGCATAGCATAGCATAGCATAGCATAGCATAGCATAGCATAGCATAGCATAGCATAGCATAGCATAGCATAGCATAGCATAGCATAGCATAGCATAGCATAGCATAGCATAGCATAGCATAGCATAGCATAGCATAGCATAGCATAGCATAGCATAGCATAGCATAGCATAGCATAGCATAGCATAGCATAGCATAGCATAGCATAGCATAGCATAGCATAGCATAGCATAGCATAGCATAGCATAGCATAGCATAGCATAGCATAGCATAGCATAGCATAGCATAGCATAGCATAGCATAGCATAGCATAGCATAGCATAGCATAGCATAGCATAGCATAGCATAGCATAGCATAGCATAGCATAGCATAGCATAGCATAGCATAGCATAGCATAGCATAGCATAGCATAGCATAGCATAGCATAGCATAGCATAGCATAGCATAGCATAGCATAGCATAGCATAGCATAGCATAGCATAGCATAGCATAGCATAGCATAGCATAGCATAGCATAGCATAGCATAGCATAGCATAGCATAGCATAGCATAGCATAGCATAGCATAGCATAGCATAGCATAGCATAGCATAGCATAGCATAGCATAGCATAGCATAGCATAGCATAGCATAGCATAGCATAGCATAGCATAGCATAGCATAGCATAGCATAGCATAGCATAGCATAGCATAGCATAGCATAGCATAGCATAGCATAGCATAGCATAGCATAGCATAGCATAGCATAGCATAGCATAGCATAGCATAGCATAGCATAGCATAGCATAGCATAGCATAGCATAGCATAGCATAGCATAGCATAGCATAGCATAGCATAGCATAGCATAGCATAGCATAGCATAGCATAGCATAGCATAGCATAGCATAGCATAGCATAGCATAGCATAGCATAGCATAGCATAGCATAGCATAGCATAGCATAGCATAGCATAGCATAGCATAGCATAGCATAGCATAGCATAGCATAGCATAGCATAGCATAGCATAGCATAGCATAGCATAGCATAGCATAGCATAGCATAGCATAGCATAGCATAGCATAGCATAGCATAGCATAGCATAGCATAGCATAGCATAGCATAGCATAGCATAGCATAGCATAGCATAGCATAGCATAGCATAGCATAGCATAGCATAGCATAGCATAGCATAGCATAGCATAGCATAGCATAGCATAGCATAGCATAGCATAGCATAGCATAGCATAGCATAGCATAGCATAGCATAGCATAGCATAGCATAGCATAGCATAGCATAGCATAGCATAGCATAGCATAGCATAGCATAGCATAGCATAGCATAGCATAGCATAGCATAGCATAGCATAGCATAGCATAGCATAGCATAGCATAGCATAGCATAGCATAGCATAGCATAGCATAGCATAGCATAGCATAGCATAGCATAGCATAGCATAGCATAGCATAGCATAGCATAGCATAGCATAGCATAGCATAGCATAGCATAGCATAGCATAGCATAGCATAGCATAGCATAGCATAGCATAGCATAGCATAGCATAGCATAGCATAGCATAGCATAGCATAGCATAGCATAGCATAGCATAGCATAGCATAGCATAGCATAGCATAGCATAGCATAGCATAGCATAGCATAGCATAGCATAGCATAGCATAGCATAGCATAGCATAGCATAGCATAGCATAGCATAGCATAGCATAGCATAGCATAGCATAGCATAGCATAGCATAGCATAGCATAGCATAGCATAGCATAGCATAGCATAGCATAGCATAGCATAGCATAGCATAGCATAGCATAGCATAGCATAGCATAGCATAGCATAGCATAGCATAGCATAGCATAGCATAGCATAGCATAGCATAGCATAGCATAGCATAGCATAGCATAGCATAGCATAGCATAGCATAGCATAGCATAGCATAGCATAGCATAGCACGCCATAGCCGTAGCCGTAGCCGTAGCCGTAGCCATAGCCATAGCCATAGCCATAGCATAGCATAGCATAGCATAGCATAGCATAGCATAGCATAGCATAGCATAGCATAGCACGCCATAGCCGTAGCCGTAGCCGTAGCCATAGCCATAGCCATAGCCATAGCATAGCATAGCATAGCATAGCACGCCATAGCCGTAGCCGTAGCCGTAGCCGTAGCCATAGCCATAGCCATAGCCATAGCATAGCATAGCATAGCATAGCATAGCATAGCATAGCATAGCATAGCATAGCATAGCACGCCATAGCCGTAGCCGTAGCCGTAGCCGTAGCCATAGCCATAGCCATAGCATAGCATAGCATAGCATAGCACGCCGTAGCCGTAGCCGTAGCCGTAGCCATAGCCATAGCCATAGCCATAGCATAGCACGCCATAGCCGTAGCCGTAGCCGTAGCCGTAGCCATAGCCATAGCCATAGCATAGCATAGCATAGCATAGCATAGCACGCCATAGCCGTAGCCGTAGCCGTAGCCATAGCCATAGCCATAGCATAGCATAGCATAGCATAGCATAGCACGCCATAGCCGTAGCCGTAGCCGTAGCCATAGCCATAGCCATAGCCATAGCCATAGCCCATGCTATGCCATGCCTGTTCTAGAGATTCTACCTTAATAGCTTTCTGTATGTTTTGGCATTAATCACTTATTAATGCACATAACTTGTTATAGCAACCCATTTCTTGCACAAGCACTGTATTCGTGGTCTGAATATAGGTGTTTGGATATTTTCTTCTGGCTGCTTCAACGTCAAGGTCACAAGGAAGCTTACCGACTATGTCTGCTGTCACTTCTTGAACCACTTCACCAGCAGATTTTGTGCCAGTACTTGATATCCGGGAGTAAGGAGACAATCATTTTGCTTTCTGTAGTTATAATACAGTAAAATACAACTGTTTTTTTTCAAATTGCTCATGATTTAGTCTTTATTATTTTTGCTATACAATAAACTCTTGGCAACTTTTACTTTTTTTTTTTTTTACATGCCTGAGTAACAAGAATCTTGTCAAATAACAGCTTTGTTTCTGATTGATCCCTTGTATTATCAGCATTTGCTTTCATTCCAAATATCTCTGGGGAAGTAAAATAGAAGTAAAAAAGGGTATTACACTTGTAATGCATAATTAGCAAAACAGCTCATGACAGGCCACAAGCTGTATTTCAAAGCCACCAAAAATGCTCCTTGTGGACACTATCTAAGCTAGGATACTATACTAACTAAGAGATGTAGACAAAAGCTGACTGTACCTATCAAATTCCTTTGGCCCATTCTCTTCCTCTGAAATCAGGATTGCCCTTATTGAAATAAGTCTGGCCATTATTTGGACAGCTATTGCAAAACACTCGAGACCCTTTCTCTGCCTCCTGAGCTGGCCCTGCAGGTAGGTACTGTGCAGACACTTGGTGTAACGCACCTGTGTGATACACTGATCGGTTACTGTCTCCTTTCTACCACCAGCAGCTATAAACAGCTAATTCACTTATTACTATTTTATAATAATTTTAACGTGAGCAGGCAGGTCTGTATGTGTGTGTGCATGTGTGTGTATGCATGTGGAAAAAATACTTTAATTAGATGCAGAATTCCACGAGTGTGGTTTTGTAATTATTTTAAACATACAAGTTTTTTATTTTATTTTTACACATACAGGCTTTGAGTAAAATACAGGCTTTACAGAAATGTGTCTTACCGTATGCCAGCTCCTAAGATTTTATAGCAGCACACACATTGACAGTCATCCACTGCCTGCTGCTGACACTCTTCTCTTCTGTGCCTACACCAAAGTCACTGCTGCGTAAAGGAGCTGTGCTGTTGGTAGTCTGGCAGGCTGAATCCAGGTCAGGGTTGAAGCTTGCAGTGAATTACTTTGAATCACAGAACGATTTGAATACGACATTTCTTAAGCAATTGAAGTGAAAAGCAATGCGCTGTAATCACTTCTCATATTATATACACACTGTAAGAACACATGTTTAAAAAGCATCCTTTGTTTTTTATCTTTTAAAAAGCACGGGATGTGTTAGTTTGCACATTAGTGTGAAAACTCTTGCAGCTAGGATCTTAAGATTCACTTCTAAGCATGTAATGATTACCAGGTTCTCACTTGTTCTCCCATTAGGCATTAAGTGCACGTAAGAGATCCGCAAACAAAAGGCTCTGAGATTTCCCAGCCTAACAGGTGTTTGGATGATTTCCATTGCAGGTTTCTTACTCTTCTTCCATCACAGCTTAGCATCATCGGAGAGATTAAAACAGATAAATAAAATTTATTTATGCACCGACCGCTCAAAGAAAATGAGTGCTGACTTTGGAGGCCCTGATTGGTCCTGATTGCTAACCAAGCCGTCACTTAGCAATCCCCACTGATGATAGCTCACCGAGTCAGCCTGTCCAGCTGTTGGAATAACTGGCTTGGGCACCACCACGCAGTTATTCCTGTGGGGTCAACAGCTTTATAGCCGTACAACACACTGGCCCAACCGTAACTGACACACGTGGCTTCTCCCTGGCCTCTGGTTCAAAGCATACGGGACGGTGCTTGACCTGGGGCCCTAGTTCTTTGGGACCTGGGGTCACTTCCTAACCCAGCTTCTCACAACAGGTACTTCCATACAAGGAGCTGCCTCAGTAACTATCGGAGGAGATGGCCCCAGAAGATTATTTTCTCCCATGGGGCTGGTGTCATCTGAAAGCAAGGCCATTGCCTTGCACGTGTTACCAACAAGGCTTGCATTTCTGCCTGCGGCACATTAATATTCATGTATTTGCCTGCTGCGAGCCTTGGGAGCAAGCTATGTCCTCTAACCGCAATTTCAGCCTGGTCAAGGTAACTGACCTTTTTCATTAAGTGCTCTCCAAATTTCCAATCTGTCCATGAATGTAAAAAATCTCTGCTAATTACAGGCCTGTCAGGAGGCCAGAAGTGCAGAGGGGATATAAGAGGGCTTCTGGGTGTTATTTAAAGGCACAGCACCAACATCAGCAAGGTTTTGGGCTTGCACTTCATGGGCTTGCATTTCACGCACTATCCTGCTCTCTGCTATCCAGGCAGGGTCATTTAAATATCAAGCCCTAAATCTGATGGTGGCTGCAGCATAGGGCACTTCCTCTGCCTCCCGTGGGCACAGGGAAGCCCCATGACATGGGATGCATTAAAACACCTAATTATGTGTGTGCATCAGAACTAGTGTTTAAAACCTAATGGCTCATTAATACAACACATATCACTTGAGAATCAATGCGAGTTCTTTCCCTTCAATACCCTTTTTCATAAGCACATTTTGAAATTCACTTACCTTTTTTCTTTTTTCCCTGGCTTTATGTAGAAAGACCACATCAGTGTGAAGTGGGATGAAATGCAGTTTATTACCACTAACAAGAGAATGGTCCAGAACTCTAAAGAGACAAAGTCCCAAGTGAGCTATGAAGGTCATTTTCTAGCAACCAGAAAGGAAATGAAATGCTGTCAGTGCCACGTTTCCATTTTGGAGACAACGTAGACTGCTTTTAGCTCTCTCGTAATGAAGAGTAAAAATGAAGATTTTTCTATTTTCAATCCAAATTTCAGACGGTCAGTCCTCCCTGCCTCAGAGGAAATGAAGATGGGTATCCATCTGCACTTCCCAGCATTACTTACAGCCTTCTGGGTGTGCTGGTTGCACGTGCACGTCTTTAGGAGACACAAAGCTATATATTCACAGCTGAATAACTCTTCCAGGCTCTGATCTCGCTGTTAACAGACCAGGAAACACCCAGCCTTCTGAGGCACAAAGCTGGTAAATTGCCTTATCCCCACCTAAGCCGACACATGGACTGGGCCAGATGGGTAAAGGATGCGACACCACCTGTTTCTTTAGGATACCACCCAAAGGGCTGGACATCCATCTCTTAGTTCATCACTAACCGATGAACGAGCAGCAACTTTGCCACTGACCGCTTTTTGTCTTTCCTCCTCAAGGTACCAAATGTCATCCTAGCAACGCATGAGCAACAACACCCAGGCGGAAACGCTAGAGAAACCACTCCGCTTTTCTAAATAAGTAACAATGCCACCGACTGAAAAAAAACAACTCTTTTTGTTCTGGTGTATCCAAACCCTTCCTCCTTTCAAAAAGCACTGACTTCCTCCAGAAGCTACCTGGGATTTCCCTCTCCTCTGCAACTGTAGGCCGAGATCTAATTTAGCAGCAATATAATATAGGGAAAAAAAGCATTTTCTTCCTATAAAACGTAGCTTATTAAGGGTCCTAGCCCACCAACACTATGAGACAGGCATGAGAAATGTTTCCAGTACACAATAATAACGCTAACGCTACTTTACTGACTTGTCAAAGGTACATATGTCGTATACTTGCTGATACACAGTGATTTTCATACTTAGTCTGTACTTGCACTTCTGTCTGCCCACAGAAAAGTTCCTACAGGTATTGACCAAGTACTATAAACCAATCAGAACTGCAAACTACCTTGCTAAGTACCGAAGCTGACATGTTCCTCTGTTCACGACAGCTCTTTGGCATGTTCCCTTAGTTCAGAACGAGCCAAAAAGATTCAGAGAGCATTTCTATTTGCATTTCCTTGCGTTTACACTTGTCCTGTTTGCTAAGTAAAGCAATTAAGCACCAGTCCTGCCCTTTTCCAGTAACCACGCTCTGACTGCACTGATGAAACAGAACAGCACCACACTCAAGGAGCGGCTCGCTGGCCCTGTGCAACACAGCTCCCAGCCGCAGCCCACCAGCAGGGCACGATGCCAGCTCTGGTTGTGCCAAAGGGCACCAGAGCAGGACCAGAGCCCCAGGATCCTGCATCAACCAAGCTGCTGGGACGCACAGCTCCAGGCCTTCTAGCGCTTGACCGGGTGGCAGTGCACAGTGCACCAGAGCACAGGTGCTCACATTTATACTTCAGTTATCTTAGAGTGGTGCCCCAATGCCTTAAGTTGGCTTTATTTACTCATGTGTGGCACTTCCCTGATTATTACCGTTCTGAACCACCCGGATCTGTCAATCTAATGGAGATATACCGACAGTGAGAACATCCACTAGAAAACTACTGGCAGGTTGTACAAAACAACCAGATTTAATCAGCGGATAAATTATTCATTCCAATTGCAAGTCAAACATACTATTTGAGCCTATTTACGGACGTCTGATTTGTGCTAGTGATTTCCCATCGCTTTATTAGGTTTGCTAATACATTATGAAAACCACGTTGTGATAACGGCCCTACTTAAGTCATTTTGCTCCGTGGGCAAATACCAGAAAACTTGTTCCATCCAAGGCCAGGGACATGTTCCCGTGGGCAACAGTTAGTTACACTCTGCTATGCTGTTTCCTAGGGTTTCTGCAAAGAGCTAAGCTGCCAGCAAAACAGCAACTTCATTCAAGGGAAGCCCTTATGCTGCCAGGACCCCAAGGATCCTGCACTGCACTCCTCCCAGGCATGACCGCAGCTGTGACAAAGCACAGGCATGGGGCTGGGCTGGCTGCAGCCAGCTGTTCAGGGTGGTGCTGGTGGCTGGGCAGAGGACTCAGCAGTCACTGCATCGTACTGGTCAGTGTGACCAAAACAGCAGCAACCACAGGCAGCACCGTGAAGAAAATCCCTGGCTCCATGACTGTAATCCACAGTATGCCTGGCCCACCGCTTATCTTGAATAAAGGCTTGCACTCCAGCATCCCCCACATCATTATTTGGGGGGTTTTGGCATTGCTTCAAAGGTATGCAGCAACACACATCCCATCTGCTGACCCACAGGTACTCTGCCCTGTACAGCAATGCATTTCTGGAGAAGACCAGGCAGGAAAGAAGCCAGAACCTAAACAGAGCTGGATGGCACCAGTCTGCCAGCCAGGTTTGGTACCAAGCCCACCGTGGTACACGATCTCAGAGAAAATATCGAGTGGCCAGCCTTGACAGCCATCCCAACAAGACACGTTTAACATCCAGCACTGCTGCAGGGTCCCCCGTTACACACGTAACACTTCCCTGCCCTCCTTCCCCACCACACAGAGCCCCTGGCTCCAGTCCATCTTCTTTCTCCGCTGGAGGCTATCACTTCCCTCCGCAGGTCAGGCTTCACTCATTCCTACCTCTGTCAGGAAAGATACGCACATGAACCCAGCTGAGTTGTAACCGTGCAATACCAATGAAAAGCCCCATGCAAGAATGGGCTGAAAGCTGGGGAAACCAGTGCCCTTTTGGACTCTCAGCAAGACATGCTCACACATGTGTTCTAACTACTAGGAACAAACCTGCTGAAGGTGAGAGGTAGATCAGCTGCTGCAAGACAGGCAGACAAAAGCCCAGGTACAGCCCTGCAGCAACCTGCTGGCTAGCTGTGTTCCTGCACCACTTCCAGCCCCAGACGCCTTGGGGTGCCCAAACCATCACCTGCCTTGCCCCCTCTCCACAAGTCCAAGACCCTCTCCCAGTACCGTGCTAATGCCATACAGGAGGTGGTGGGAGCGGGGAGGCAGGGAGAACCCTTTGTTAAGGCTGCGGAAATTTTCAGTAAAATGAAAACAAATTGCTCTAAGTAAACCATTTGTCACAGTCTGATTACTCTGCTGCCACTCTGGGAACACCAATTTGTCATGCTAGATCAGGATAACAGCAGGCTGACTGTACGGAATGGCACGCTGCCTCCTGCTCTCGCTGCTTGCAATGAGTGAGGATGGTGGGGAGCTCCCACAGCTCCCTTCCAGCACCTTGTCCCTCCCAGCAGCACGCTTGACCCATGTTTCCCCCTCCTTGGCAATACCTGAGTCTCACCAGTTTGTACACCAAGTAATAAAAATGAACACGCAGAAGAAAGGAAAAAACTGCTGCACAATGCACTAATTAGAGGCAGCGCTACAGCAGGTATTTAAAGAGGGAAGGTTAACGTGAGGGAGCAAGAGGCAAAGATTAGCCAAAATGCACGAAGCATGGCAAAGTTGCAGAAAGAATTCCAGTCTGCCCATTATAATCCCCTCAGCTTCACCATCCAAAGCTAAGAAACAATTATCAGCGTCTCCCCTGCCAGCATCTCTCTGGAATTATGCGACAGTCTGTAATGCTGAAACAAAACAATTAACTCCAAACCACATAAAAGCAATCTTCCGGTAGACAACAAGAAACCCTCAAGACATCATTTTGGGTAAAAAGCTCCATTCAGTCCAACGCAAAATCTTAAATCCATTTCTAATGATTGCCCTTTTATCCAAACCTTGGTTGGTCACTGTACTGTCTATATTAAAAACTTCTGGTTTAGCTCGAGGGAAAGGCTTTTAAAAATAACCTTGCATTGGGAAAAAATGGAAGCTGTCACCATGGCTAGCAAACTCTCTCACAAACAAATGCTTCCCGTGCCAAACACAGTGCTGCTATAGATGCTTATATGGCTCCGCATCCCACCTTGACATTCACAATCGGTATGGAAACAAGGTGACTAAAACCAGTGAGAGTCACCCAAACCCAGTGCCAGGTTCATAGCAATAGCATGTGTAGAGCTCAGCTTACCAGGACACATGCTTGTCATTATACTAAGAGAACTGACCCCCTCCAAGCCCAAAGTGGTTATCCCAAATACAACAGAAAACTGATTCTGCTGTTTCTCGGTCCAACCACCACTTAACTCAGGTTCCTTATTTCACCATCCCAAGGCTCAGCAGAGCAGGGATCACCCAAAGATGCTCTGTTCCATGCATTTTGACACACATACCAATGAGACACAAAGCTAACTAGACACGCAACTTGCTGTAACAAGACTATAGCTAATAGTCTTCTACAGGATGGAAATCCTGCTGTAGCATTTTGGATTCAAGGCAAGAAACACAGACAGAGCACATTCATCTAAGGGCTTCCAGGGGCTGTAAACATCAGCATTATCTTTAAGAAGGGTAACAGTGATTTGCATTTAAAACCTGTCCTGAATGCCTGGCAACAGCACTACATCTACGTTGCTCTTTCCACCAAGCGTGCGCTTGGGGTGGAAAGGGGAACAGGTGATAACCAGCCCGTTTTTTTTGCTTCAGGAAGACACCGAGACATAATTCAGGATTTACCCATCCAGCACCTCCTGTGTTCTAAAATCACAACCTAGTCCACTGTGATCTACCCAGAGGCAAACAGAATAGCGCATGGAAAACTTGAGCTTCCTTATTTTCTAGGACAGTCGTACAAATTAAATGCATAGTGGTTTAATGCACACATCAACAACCTCTGTGACCACGCCTAAGGAACCCATGAGAAGTAAGGAAGAAAAGACTACATCAACACCTCTATGGCAGGCTCCACCACCTCTATGGCAGGCTCCACCTTCGCCATTTCCAGACGAGTCCACACCTCACATTGGAGAGAATTTTCAGGGCTCAACAACAGGATATACTGATCGAAGCATCAACATCACTGGCTGCAAGATAACAAAACCTAACAAGGCGATCACATTTTCCTAAATCTTAATGGCCTTCTCAAGCCATTTTTTATGAAGTTGTCACTTCTCACTCACGGGGGTGAGCATGACTGCATGCATGCCACTGCATGCAGCTGACTTTTGTCTTACAGGAAAGAATAGCTAATCACCAACCTCCCTTTAAGTCCTAATAAAACAGCGAGGGCTAGTTTCCCAATTCCACCTCCAGGTCAATTCAGAAGACCAAACATTCAAATCAACCCAAGTGAAGCACTGGCAATACTGAGGGAGTAGACCATGGCAGGGGAAGATCAAGCTATAAAGGGGATTTCTTCTGCTCTACAGAGACCATTTGCTGTATGATGTTACTTGACAACCTAAGTCATCAATTCACCTTCATCGTATTAGCAAAAAGCATCTGTCAACAGCTGAGCACAGACAGCTCTTGCAGCGAACGCACTGCAAGGTAATGGAGAGAGAAGTGCTCATAATTCAAAAGGCAGGTTCAGAGCGTGCTCCTCTATAGTTCAAAGAGTGTAAAGACTTTCCTACTTAACGTGGCTCCTCAAACTCCAATTGATCTGAAACCAACTTGCATTTTCTAAACGTTGCTGCTGCGTTTGAACTTCAGTGAAAAATCCATTTGCTAGAAATGAAAGTTGCCAATTAAAATCGGTCTGTTTATGTTGCTTTGGGGAGCCGAGGAGAGAGGGAAAGAAAGGAAAAGGCAAATAATTCATTAAGTGATCTATATGGTGCCAGTGTAGCTCGCAATTATAATTATCCTAATAAGACCTTCCTGCTTATATAAGCCCTTCCATTCAGAGATCTCAAAACACTTTGCAACCATTAATGATGTTAGCTTCATCACATTCCTGACCTCGTTTTACAGCAGAGGGAATTGAGAAAAAGAGAGAAAACAGCACAATTTTCTGTAACAGATAGCTTTCATTTTGTAACTGCCTTTAAAGTTTATACTTGAAACTAAATCACATTTCAGAATCAGGGTCAGTTCTGAGCTCTTGAGCGGGCACAGTCCTTGACTCACAGTGAAGGCAGAAAAAAAAAAAAAAGAAGAACACTGGTAAGAACTGTGTGAGCAGGGCCGGCCTATCTGCAAACCATCTGCAGAGAGCCTTGGGTAGCTCAAGCCTGTCAGGCAGACTCAAGCAGAGATCTTCTGCCTCAGTCCCTTGCACAAAACCGTTCCCCTTCCCTTCCTCAAACAGCACAGACGTGTGGGACGGGTGCTTTCAGAGTCCATTTCTTCAAATCCACAGGTCTTGGTTTGGGCTCTGTCTCTGAAAGGAAAAATGACGAAGAATCAACATGAAATCTTGGGAAAAGAAGAAACAAGCGAAACAACGCAGTTGAACACAATGTATTCTATATCTAGGCGAAAGCTGGGTTTCAGTAGCAGCCACTACAGGTTTCTCAAGAACAAATTGTGTCAAACCATTATAACTTCTTGCTGTCGGAGAGTGAAAGGTTTCGTAGGTACAAAAACAGAAGCAAATGTAATATACCCTTGCTTTAGGTATTGTTTTTTATTGCATTCATGTAGCAGAATTAAGGAAGCAAGGGAGTTTCACATTGCGGGAAGAACGCAAAAGCTGGGAAGCAGCACATGGAAAGGAATTATCGGTGTTTCACTGCTGAAACAGCAGAGCAGATACACATTCCATAGGAGGATGCCCCGGTTGAGCTCTACATAACACTTCATTAATGATCTGGATGATTAAACAGACAGCATGCGTACTAAGTCTGTAGATTCCGTAAACTTTGGAAGAAAAACACATTCTTTAGGGAACGGACTCCCTTCAGTGGGGGAAAGGCCTTGGCTGAATCACCAGATTTGGGATCTACGTTCCTTAAAAACTGGTCGGCATCTGGAAGAGGTGAAGAGAACGAAGATGTCAGGGATGTCGCCAACTTTTCCTCTGCAAAAAGAGAAGAATTGTTTCATTGCAGATCACTCGTGAATGCATTTCAGACAAGTCCAACCACACAAATTCTCCTTTGCGTGGCTTTTCTCCACCCAGCAGTATCCTTTCAAAAATGAAATTAACTTTCTCGCTCACGTATTGAAATTCCCTTCACAACTAGATAGCCAAATAACGGTAATACTAATTTTAATTCTGAAAGGCATACAAAAAAAAGGGGAAATTTTCTCATTATTAACAGAAGAAAAAACCTACTTAGCATATCTAAATGAAAAGTGTAAGATCCGTAACCCGTACAATAGCAATCATGAAAAAGCTACAAGATGGAATTATTCTCTCAGGGCCTTTATCAAGGTAGTTATCCTAAGTTAAATGTGAAATCCACCCAGAAACCACTCCGAGAATTCAATACTCACTTCTCTACTGTAAACAATCCCCCGTGCAATGCTAAACGCTCTCTGCTTACGACTCCATAATTCAGGCTGTGCCAGCAATTAGCACTCACAGCGATAGCAGTGCTGCATTATTTCAGAGTTAGAGGAAGGTGCTACCTGATTTGCTGGTGGGGCTGGGGTACACTGTCTGCTCACACTCCTGCTTATCGCTTCCCCAGCACCCACAGATCCCCGCTGACCCCAAACAAGGTAAGGATGAAGCACTTCCTCATAGCAAGTTTGCTGTTTCTGGATTCTTGGGTCTGACTTAAATTGGTTACGATCTCAAGTTTGTTCCCTCGGTGTCCGGTGCTAAGCTGCATTTCCTAAGAGATGTATTTTGCAGATGATCTACAACTTGTGCCCAAATTTTCATCTGTCTCCACCATTCCTGGATCACAGAAGTAGAGAAAAAGCACTTTTAAAATGATATTTCTGATGTCATGTGAAAGGCGAGCGTCTCTAAATATGAGATTGAGCCTTCTCTCAGTGGAGCCAGAGTTAAAACTCTGTAAGCCGGAGAATCAGGATAGCAACAGGCCTGAGAGCTAACTAAAAGCAGGGACCATCGTTTGAAGCTTGTCAATTACAGCAGCAGACAACGTAACGTGAGTGCGGTACGAGTCGGGCACCAAAACCCTCAGATGGGTTTGTGGGGTGTAGAAAACTTTAAGACTCAGCTTGGCTGAGGGTGAGGCTGAATGTGTTCCAGTCATTTAATGCCACACGTTTACCAAAGAAACAGCAAGTGCAAAAGAGCAGAACAGAGTATGTTGGGCAGATATCACGTCCATTATTTACTTCCAATAAGCGTAGAAGCCTGACACCAGAAGTCGGCATTAAACAAACATGCTCCTTTCCATATTCATTAACGCAACTGCTATTTTCATCACACTAACAACATGAAATCTTGACTACTGCACAGCGTCTGGGCACGTTACTGTGATTTCATGCACTGTTATTTGTAACCAAATTAGAGATTACAGGCAAACAAAATCCTAGAAGCTATTATGATAACCCCATCTGCAGAAGACCCTGACATCCTTATTTATGGGTATTTTGGGGTGCAGTGAGTCTCAATTCCTCCACCAGCCTTCTTTGCGGCTGTCACTAATTTGACATTTCTGCAGGACCAGAGGTGGCTGAAGCCAACAGGAGCGAGGGTCCCAGTGGGAGCTAGCCAGGTAAACGTGGCTGCAAAGACTACTTGAAAGCTGCTCAGCATCTTGTCTCAGGAGTCTTAAACTTGGGTAAGAAAATCACAACTGAAACCTAAAAGCTTAACCAAATCTTGCTGGTCTCTAAACTAACAGCTGGGGAAACATTTCAGACACCAGCAACTCCAGGCATGCAAAGACATAAAAAAAAAAAAACCCAACGGCCAAGGGATGATGCTACACAAATTCAGGCCACGTTAAGCATTATTTCCTTTCAATAATGAGGAGCAATAAACCACAAGAACAATAGGACTAGGGACTTGGACTAGGGACTTGATATAGACACCTAGGCAGGTCATCTGCATTTTAAAAACTCCGTGCTAACTCTAAACGGGCTCTCCGATGAGCACAGGACACAATACTATGGGCTGTTTTATTCAGCAGGTCACTCTAAGACCACAGGGCACCACTGCTACCAGCTGTAATTTATGACACTATATGAAGACCTTCGGTTCTCCCGCAACTGGTCCCCCTCTAGCAATGTATTAACTGTCCAATATTTACTTTAAATGTCTTAGATTTTACAAAGAAAGCCAAGCCGTCCCCCTTACACATTTGCATCTGATTTTACGAGCCACAAAAGCAGATCCTTAGCTAGAACAGTTCCGCTGATGTAAGCGGAACCGGACCCGCTGTCACGAGATGAAAAAAAGTCGGAGTCACACATCACAGGCCCCTATACGTACACTTTTTCCCACATTATTCACCTAAACCTCCCCTTTATTTCCAATCCAAGACTAATGGCTGGGAACAGACGTCTCCGCCTCAGCATCTTCAGCACTGTGTCCTGGACTTTCTCAGGCACTTCCTCGATAAATCTGTTTACCCAAATTTTGCCACGCCTACCATCATGCTTTCAGCATGTTTTGCCAGTACTTACAGGGAATAATCAAGCCTAGCACTAACCGGCAAATAAAAAGACTTAGTGAGCCTATGGCAAGAGGATAAACAGGATTAGCACTTCAGGAGGACACAAGGAATACAGATGGGCACTCAACTGGCAGGTTCTGCTATTGAGCCGAGAGTGCCTCAATAAGTAGGGACAAGGGAGCTCCTAAAGCTTTTGTTTCTAGCCAGAAAATGCAACACTACATCGTGGAGCTGCGTGTTTATAAATATTTAAACAGAATGTGAATTCATTAGGAATTGTGATAACACTGCATTAAGATTTTACTAGCCTTAGTTAAACGGCTAAAACATGTCTAATTTTAACGCACGTCATGTGCGACTCAGATATAGCATACAATCCTTTAGTCCCAGAATAATTCACATTGGAAAGGACCACTCTAGGAGGTCTCACTCTAACTTCAGACCTGGCCCTGAATGCCAGCACCTTTTCCAATAGAGTTCTCAAAATCTGCCACAATGGAAATGGCACCCAGATAGGACAACTGGGACCAACAAGCAGGACAAACTTCCTCCCTCGCTTCCTCCTCCAGAAGCGAGGAGGAAGTGGGGATAGGTGACTCTACGCCCAACCATTCTTTCCTCCAGACTGTCCAAGATCACCCCCACAACCACCCTGCTTCATGTGTTCCAGCCTCCAAACCTCATGAACCAATTCCTGATAGTATTTCCTAAAGATGACTGAAAAGCATTGAACGCCCAGCTACTGTTGGAGAGACACCTCTCAATTGCCAGTCATCAAACCCCAAACTCACCAGCTCATCTCAACAAAACGTGGGAAACTCAAATAATTCTTTACCAGTCCTAATTAACTGTCATCTATGCAGTCAAAAAACATGGCACATCTTTCCTCCTGCCTGGGAGAGAAAGTGTTCTACATGCTCAAGATTTAAGACACAGACTTTATGGGCTCCATTCAGATGGACGATCGTCAAAGCATTTCTGTGAACTTGGTTTTAGCATCAATCCTACGCTGAGCCCAGCAAGTTTTCTGCCTGACAGTGCCAAGCTATTGCAGAAGGACATGGCCATGCTCTTTGAGAAGCGTGTCCCAAAGCTGTGCGTTGTCTTACACAGCTACTGCTTACCAAATCAATACAGACTATGCCACTCCCACATGGGAATACGTAGGTTGGGATAGGGTAGGTAATAGAAAACAATATATCTCTCCTTGTGCTGGAAAAGGACTTAAGCAGAAGTGAAATAGGTTCAATGACATGATTTGCTAACCCTTCTGCTGAAAATATAATAAACATGATTCCTCTCGTCACAAAGGAGAAGTAGGGCTGTCCACCCAGTTGATCCTCCAGTTATACACCAGACACCTGGACCAAGTCTCACAAATCTGTGCTTATCTCACAGCGACAGCATGGGCAAGTGGGACTCCAGCACCACATTACACCCAGCACCAGGGAAGGATCCCACGCAAACACACTTCGACTTCCCAACTGCTCGAAGGACATGAAACAGTGCTTCATGGGTAGAAAATCTGAGGCACTAAAGGGCTCGTTCAACTAATGGAAAAGGGCAGAATAACAATTTGGATTTTGAAACAGCCATTTCTAACCGTAAAAAAAAAAAAAAAAAAGATACATCCTTAGAACTTCCAGTATTTACCCCAAGAAACAACTGAAAAAAGCACTGGACTTTCTGCTTTCTGGTATTTCCCAATTAACCACCAGCATCCTCTTGTAAACGCATGGCAGCACAACACGGAGCATGATCCAGAGCTGCAGCCTTACTATGGCCTGCCCAGTTCTTAATTACAGAAACAGGAGCGAATCCTTTCTCTATCTCAATGTAGGTTGCCATGTAGAAACCAAAACTAGTACAAGAGTTAAAAAATGAGCGCATTTCTTGACATTTCATGGGAAAGAGAGGGGAAAAAAAAAAGAGAAAATAAGCACTTCTGGTGCTTAAGTGATCATTTATCTTTGTTTCCTAGTAGCCCTTATGAATGCAATTGCTGTACTGAACTTGGCAGGCTGCCTGTAACATTTGAGGACTTTGCTGCCTTAGCAAAGTGTCTCTCCGGAATTCCTTCCATTCACAGGTTGCACCCGAACATAAGAGTCCATCTTTTTTTTTTTTTTTTTTTTTTTAAACTGTCATCTAAGGAAGCTCACAGCGTAATAGGTACAGAGCTCCCAGCCTTTGAAAAAACTTCCTCTCCCCTCTTGGGATATATTGTAGTTGTAACACATTTTGATACTGCCATAAAGACATTTGGAAAATTCTTGCAGTTATTGTCTGTGCCTGATGTCCTAATAAGGCCAGAAATCTCAGAGCACGTGCTTGTGGCTGCCATGGCCATGCCAAGGCACAGCTAATGGCACTACTGAAGTTCAAGGCTGTTATCACACCAAGGAGATAAAAAAAATCCCCGACTTGGATTTCCTTTTCCACTAAATACATAACCAAAGGCACAGTAGCCACAGGGTTTGGTTGCCAGCTCCCCCGTAAGTAACTACCTGTCCTAACACTTGCAGTTAGCTGCACCTTGCCCATCCTTTTGCTGCTCTGTTCAACCCACTGCAGGGATCTTTCAGGTGCTGGACACATCTGGAGAATATACTACTCAAAGTCTCTTCTACAGGCAAAGAAAAAAAAAAGAGTGATCTGCATTTGTTTCAAAACATTCAGGCGTATTCCTTGATAGCATAGAAGTACTTCTTTGAGGTTTAAACTAATGAGAGGAGACGGTACTAGCTGAAGTAAGATCAAGAAACACAGGAAATCCTTAGACGTTGCAAAAATAGGCAAACTACTGCCGTTTATCTAAGTATTTGGTAAATCACACTTCATAAGAAAGGATGTACTTTAGTCAAGGGTATTTTGTATAGGCAGATGGGTTTTGTTTCTTATTGCTTAGTCTTCGCGTTTCACGACTTACTGGTTTTCTTTTTACTTTAATTGGTTGTAGGGGGAAGCTGTTGTGAGCCATTTGGAAAAAGGCACTTGAAAGGAATCTCGGGAAAGGAATGAAAAGGATTATTGCTCCTAACTTATACTTCGGCAAAGGAACGTACAGCTCTCATGGCGCTGTTTCAGGGTCAGGAAAACGAAGGTAAAACAGCCCTCTGCACACCACCAGGAAGTTGCATACCCAATTTAGCTGCAACAGTGTATACACAGGCTTATGATTGCGAGAACATGGTCCGATACAGCTAGTAAAACCCGTTTCAATCTGGCATAGGGCACAGGAAAGATTCATACAGCCTCAGTAATCCCATGCCTTTCACTACCACATCTCTTAGTAACAAATACTCCAGATACAGTCCCGCAACTAACTCTACATTAGTTCCTTAACCTAAGCATCACTGCTCACGAGGTGTGAGCTTCTCTGGTCTTTAGGCCTAAAATAATACACTCTCATTTTGTCAAGCCCTTACAGAAAACCCGAACGCATCTACAGCCCACTCACACCACTCTATAAACAGTCTCAGGTCTCACAGGAAAAGTTTGTTTCCTGACTTTTCCCCTCAAAATGAGCAGACCTGCAAGAAAACCAGAAGAACAAAATATACCAGCCTGCTGAATCCCTCCTTATTTTTTCCAAAATACCATTGTATCTATTCCAAAACTAACGATGATAAAAACAGACGGAATTAAAAATAGGACCCAATGAAGAAGCGAAGGGATCAGCCTTTTTCAGATCATCCCAAACATAAGTTCACCAGGAACTAAATTCTCTTCCTGTCTAGCTCCACAGCCAGGTTACTTACCCTAGCAAGGAGATTATCTGAACAATCTCAGAGGTTCAGATGTTAATTGGCTTCCTTTCCATTAGCACCCATTGATAAAAAGTTGTATCTACAGTGCTTCAGCACAGGGTCGTTTCCAGCAGACAATGAAGGAGGTCGGTGTGGGAAGAACTGGCCACAAATCAAGACCTTACGTGGCTCTTATCGAAGAGAAAGTTTCCCTTGATCTTTGTACTACGCTTTAGGGCTCATACTGAAAAAAAGCAAAAAAAAAAAAAAAAAAAAGGGGGGGGGGGAAGCTTACGTTGACTCAGAGAACAAAATGAAATACACATGAAATACACTTGAAAGATGGTTCCTTTTGGCTACTATCGCACCACGGACCAAAACTGGATCCAGGAATGCCAACTTTGATGTGGGAGATGAGGTTACCTGTATAAGCGTTGGTCGCTAAGGGGCCTCCTGGCACAGCTAAGAGCTACTTCAACATCCACTGATTTCAGCCCCACTTTACATGAAACCTATGTGTTCCTTCAGACAGGCTTGGTTTTGAAGTCACCTTAAAATAAAACACAGAACACCACATTTGCAAATGTTCCGGTACCCACTGCCATTGTGGCATTTTAAACGTGGTCACCTGGTGTGTGGTTAGCCCTTGTTTCAGCTCTCAGTTAACCCAACGTGATAGATAGCACAACTCCAGAATACAAGCGGTATGACAAGTTCTCAAAATTGTCTAAATATATAGCTAGCCCACCGGCTGTTTATTGCAGCATGTCAAGTTTCATCTCTTCGCAAGACAGAATTTCCCCCCTCAAAAAGGACAAACAAAACAAACACTAATACTCAAAAAAGAAGAATAAAAAGGACACAATTTAAGACAAACATACTTTTCCAGCACTTTCTATGACAGTAAAGGCACCTGTATAGCTTGGCTACAGGGTCTGGGCAAACAAGGCAGCTTGTTCCATCAGCAGCTCAGGGTATTTGCCTGATGAAACGTCAGACTCTCCTCCCATGCCAGGCTCTTCGTAAGGAAGATCCAACTCCCTCCATGGGGTGGCACAGCACTGCGCTGGTGTACTTCAAGACCTGGTTATTGCCTTTGAGCTGAGAGAACCTCAGGATCTGACATCCAGTTGTCTAAAGGAAGAGGATTTTTCACGGCATCGTGACCCCCTTCTCATGACCTCCACCACCTTTTTCTTTTACCTTCTCCCAAACTCCTCCAGTAGAAGCTATGCGCATCTTCAAAAGCAGGCAGGTAACATCGACTCAAGTGCCAATCCCAGTTAGACTAATGAAACAAAGAGGAACTGTGCTGAAGTTTCACTAGAACTGCGTTTACTGCATGCAAAGAGATTCATTTAACAGGCAGAGATGAGCTCTGTAGGCATTGTACATTTACAAGGCCCTGCAGTTCAAGTGCTGGGTCCCATCCACCACCACTATGGCAACTGTGTGAGCCCCTAATTGGACACTGATTTAAGAATAAACATATGAAATACATACGCATACTGGAATACATATTCTAAGATGAAGACAAAGGCGATCAGAGGGCTGGAAACACCTCCCTTACTAACAAAGATTGAGGGAGTTGTGCTTGTTCAGCCTGGAGAAGAAAAGGCTCCAATGAGACCTCACTGCATCCCGCTGGTACTTGTTGAGAGGAGCTTAGAAGTCACAGGGGGACTGACTTATTACTATTAGATGGTGTAAAAAGATAACGAGGAATGGCTTTACACTCAAAGAGGGGATATTTGGGTTAGATATTAGGAAGAAGTTCTTATTCAGAGAGCGGTGAGGCAATAGAACAGGTTGCCTGAAGAAGTTGTGGATGCCCCACAAGGGACTTCAAGGCCAGGTTGGATGGGGTCCGACAACAGCAGGGAGGTTAGAACTAGACGATCTTTAAGGTCCCTTCCAACCTAAGCCATTCTATGATTCAAACCATTTCACGCTGACCAGAACAAGCTTTCAGCTCTCAGCCCTTTCACCTACAGAGCCAAGCATCGCTTCAGTCACAAGAACACTCTGAACCCCAAAAGGAGGTGCAGGGAAGGAGGCTGCCTTTCCACCGAAGAAGTTTCAGCGGTCTAGTTCACAGCACAGCCTCCAAGCTCACTGTATCAACGCATCAGGGAAGGGAGAAAGAACTGCTCGCAAGGGATTAAACAGATCTGTGAGGCCAAGAAGAGGAGCACACAGAAAAAGTATTTACCATATTCTAAGCGCTACAGCCATTTCCACCCTGAGAAGGTGAATACAAACTCCAAACCACTCCAGCTCAGCAGCAATTCCCATTCACTCTCCAGTGCGCAGCAGACAGGATGCAGCCAACTCCCACGCCCAGCATCCGCCTGCCTGCATCATTTCCACCCCAAACCACTAGAAGGCACAAAACCCCAAAGAATAGTAACGTCAGACCCGCTGCCTCAACCCGCAGGATGCAGGACCACACAAGGGCTTGGGCGGCCACGCTGAACATAACAGCTCATCTCCTGCCCTGGAGCAGTGAGTAACTCTAATCCCTTTAACCTCAGTGTAATCAACTACACAACGAACTATTTATATTACATATGTATTACCCAAATATTCCTGCTCTCTGTCCTTCTCTCCTTCTCTTGTGGGTGATTTCGCCCCCCCCCCCCCCCCCCCCCCCCCCCCCCACATACGTTAACTGGTTTACACTGAATAAATTTGTGTTCCTCTTAACGAGAGGGAAAAAGCAAAGATCCCAACAATGTACATTTGTGGGGAAAATACTGGGCGATGATCACAGCCAAACAAGAAACCTCTGAAACAGAACTGGCTGTATGTACAACTAATGCATTTTGTTACATACATGCACTACATTCCAGTAATTCAAAAAACACCTAGAAGAGTTCTCCATCCAGAAGAAAAATAGATTTATCCCTCCACAGTGACATACTCAGATGGTACGAGATAGAGCAAGATGTAGCACCACTAACAAAACAGAGCCACAACTGTGCATGCCACGAAGAAGGCATGGTTCAGAAAGATTCTTAGATGCGCTGTGGGAAGGAGGGCAAGGTGAAGCACCTTACACTGGGGAGCGGATACTTTTCTCTGGGAAAGCTGTCCTTGGAGCTCACCTGCCTTCAGAATCCCCCAGCCCCCAGAGCAGCAAGCAGGGCTGCTGGGTCCTTGTCCCCAAAGCCTCCTCCGGGAAGAGCTTTCCACTCAGAAAAACCCAGGGTACCTTTCAGATCTGCAGAGAAAATGACAGTGTGAAGGCCTTTTCTCCATTACTGTTCCAGCCCTCCCCAGCCTTAAAGGAGGGACTTCATTTTGCACAGCTGTGATTTTACAAATCTGACCTGACTCAGAAGGAAAATACCACCAATCAATATCACCCAAAATAACCTCCAACTGGAAACCTCTGTAGGAAACCAACTGCATAGGCTGCACTAAACCACAGGCAGATTTACCTGCCTTGCTGATATGTTTTTTTGAAACAGTTCTTACAAATTCCCAGATGAAAAAAAAAAAAACCAACCAAAAAAAACAGATGAAGAGAACTTTGTAGCAGTAAAGACTGCAGACGGATTCAGCGCTCCTTGGTACTACGTAAGCTATATACTCAGTAGGGTTCTTACCAACGTGGGTTTTGCAGCACAGTGTGAAAGGAGGCAGAGCTCCTGGTGCGAACTGGGGTCAAAGTGCATTTCAGGACAAACTGTGCTCTTCCTCCACCGCTTAGCTCCATTCTCAAGAGCCCCTCTGAGTTCCAAGGGATGATGAGGACCGTGCTGATAGCTTTCTGACTCAGACCGTACATTTCTGGGCAGGCCACATGCCTACACTGCATTGTACAGGGCTGCCTATCTCACACACATCACAGCAGTCTCTACAAGACTGCTATCTCACCTTCACTGGGATAGCAGCCCCTCTGAATGAGTCTATATATGCTTTAACTCATGCAAAACTCAATCATCAGCTTGGCCCTGGGGAGTCTTTTCTGAAGGGGAACCTGTTGTCATTCCTTCACAAATAGGACATAAAAAAAAAAATATGTTATTGTAACATTAAGGACAAGCTGCATCGCTACTAAATCCCAACAGTTCCCATTAAAAACGACTCTTTTGTGAGAGCTCTGATATCACACACTTAGTCCCCAGATCACCTTCCCCATCCCAGATATATGACAATCTATCCTGCTACCTCTCTGGGCTGACAAATCTGCTGCTGCCCAGTTCCTCCTATTTTTTAATGATCTCATCTCGCTCCAGCGCATCTTGATGCTACTCTACTGTAATCATAGGGATTAGAACAGGGATGAACTCAGCTGGTCTTGCTGCCTTCACACACTGACGAACTTGCTGAAATCTACCGCCAACATGGAAGCTTTACTGCCTTTAAGCTTTTAAGCAACGCTGTCTGCAAGATCTCGCATACTCCCTACTTAAACAGGATAGAATCTACTGAGCCACACCGCTTGTTTTAATAACACAAGAGCCAACTCCTAATCTAATAACATCCTGATAAGAAATCTGCACCTGGGTCCAGCCATCCCACAGCATTACTGTGTTTGCACCTTTTCATCACCTGGGCTTCGCCTCTGGCTTCCAGAGCATCTTTTAAGTGAATCTTCATACCCTCCTCTCCATCCAAAACATTTCAGTATGCTGTGTGCTCCTGCTGGCTCACAGAGGTGTCAGAAAGTCTCCATAATATCCTTAGAAACATACCAGCCTGCTTGTCCTTCTTGGTTTTTTGTTTTTTTTTCCTCTCAAAGATAATTTGCCTCATTCAGATAGTGCCACAAACTGCAGTGCAGAAGTGAAACTCACACAAATGCACTTCTTTAGTCTTGCTTTGCTATGAAATATCTCCAAATACTCAAGCAAACATTCACAATAACACACTGGGAGGAGCTGTCTTCCCAACACCCTGGTTTTCTACTGCTTCTTGCATTGGACAGAGTTTTGTTTTCCTCTTTCTAGGACCTTAATTCTGCACTACATGTAATCCTAGCTGGCTGATACTGAAAACTAAATCAACATCATTCATCCAGTGACCCACTGTCCTTAGTTTAACTGGGTGGAAAAATTCAACATTCAGTAAGAAAATGAAGTCCTCTATTCTCCCTTTAAAACTCGAGTGTTAATCATCAGCCCCACGTAAGCAGCACAGCTTACAGAGCTGAAACAAAACCATTCCTTCCTTCCAATACAAATCTTCATTCTAGATCCATGTCTTTCTTTAGTATTTGCTCTTTGTAGTGTTACAGGTTAATGCATGTAACATAAACCCCAAGGAAAACAGAACTCAAGTAACCACTGTCTGCAAAAATGAAGCTCACCTTGTTCCAAACCGGACCCTGCACCGTGCCTTCGTGTCAGTGGAAAACCATTCCCCTAATTGATTCTTTTCTGAAATCTGACCTCTATCCTGAACTCTGGCCAAAACGTACCTGCATGGATAGTTACTCAATCCTACAAAATAGCATTCCACAATCAAACATCAAGGCACAAATAACTGTAAGAAGGAAATGGCACTCTCATTTAGAAACTACACATCTAGGTCAGCAGAACACAAAATCCACTCCCCTGTCCAGCTCCTTGTTCATCAGAAGACATGGCAACCCTGGCTATCAGTATAAGCTGTGGGATGTAAAGGCAGAGCATAGCCCTGCTAAAGAGCACTTGGTGGATGTCAAGCTGGACATGAGCCAGCAATGTGCCCAGATTGCTCACAGAGATGGTGGATGCCCCATCCTTGGAGACACAGTGACTCTATGTGGAGGACTGCTTTCAGACAGCCATACTTCAGCTGCCCCTGCAAGCCCCAAGAAAATCTTAACATGTTACGCAGCTCCTGCATCAAAACTAATCCAAGAGTGCACCACAGCTCTTCCTAATTCCATGAGTCGTAAGATAATCAGGAGGAAACTGCATGCCTCGTCACTTTCTAAATCCACAAGGAAAAGCATGTTCAGGTAAGGAACGTCCCCAGAAAAAAAAAAGCCAATGTAAGCACTTCTACAAGGACCGCTCCTCCTCTAAACCATACCCTGCACAGATAAAAATTGTTCTGCCCATCACTGTGTTTTAAAGTAAACCTTACTTCTAATTACAGTGAAAAATCATATTCACAGTAACAGAATCTTCATCGAAGCCAACAGAAAACCATGTGATCTTATCCAGCAGTAAGAGGATGACTTCGAAATGATCGCATCTGCTCTCATTCTAGATTCCCTAACCTTAACCCTAGAGGAAGGAAAAAAAAAAAAAAAAACCACCAACAAGCTGGTTTGGCTCTACAAAAACTTATGGGAAGTCATCACTTGGAGAAGCACCGGGGTTCGTGCCGTTCTTATAACTGGTAAACTCATGGCTAGGAAGATGCCTCGCATCCGTCTTGCTGGAGGAGCGACTCTACCTTCACCCTTAACTCCAGTTGCTCCATGACCACCAGTCTCTGAAACAACAGCAAGAAAAAAAGTCCCAGAAAAACAGCCCTATTCATTGCAACTCTGAAGAATAAATACAGACCTTATTGCGTGCTTATTTATGCATGCTCAAAATAAATATACAAATAAAATTTCATACAGGGATGAAAACATACATAATTAAGGGGGGAAAAAAAAAGTGCCACTTTAAGGACACCCATTCCTAACCGTTAGCACTGGGTAAACTCCACCTAAGCAAACTGTCATACCACTGACGATGTACTTCATATAAAGCCATCCTCCCTCACAAATGCCATTTCCCAGCTGAGCTGCGAGGATCACAATAACAACTCCTGATTTTTTTTTCCCCCCCTCACTGTTTGAGTGAGCCAGCCCACTGTGCTTTGGCTCAGAGATACCTGATGGAAACAAAGTACTCACACCCGGTGTGTAACATTCAGAAAAGACACAGGAAACCCTCTTAGGAAAGCCAAGGTGCAAGCACTCGGGAAACTTGAGGTCAGACGTTCTCACAAATTCCATAAACACCAAAAACAAAGTTTCAGGTAGAAGAGATATTGGATTTACACAGTGCAGTTGAGATTAAGGAAAATTAATTTTCCAGAATTAGTTTTAAGGCCTGTGTGGATACAAAAACATGGGAATTTGCGTAGCACATAAGTAATTTCTGGTATTTAAATTTCCTGGCAACTCCAAAAAAAATGTCTTTAATAATCAAGATTTTTTATGCGCTTCGGCTTTTTTCTCTTCTCCACAGAGGTCTGAAAGGCCCTGAGAGATCTTTCTGTGTTCTCTTCCTCCTAATTAATTAGATTTAAATAAAATACATCAGAAAAAAAAACAAAAAGCAAAAACCTAACTCTTCCCAGAATTATTTCTTCAGGACTGCAATCAGGCTGCGGTATCTCCAGCACGCTCTGTGAACCAGGTGGCAGCTAAGCTGCACAGAAACATTGCAGTTTGCATACGAACATGCATTTGGAAAGGTAATGGCAAGATCTCACACGGTTCAATAACAACGCGCTTTAATGCAAGCCCTGGTGGTTAAAGTTTATGATGCCTATGGATAAAAAGGCTCTATACAGAGGTTTCCTCGTGGCTTGTAACTACTGGACGGCTATGAAGAGCTTTTAGTGCAATCTCCATTTGCAGTGGAGGATGCTTATCTATTCACCCCCCCCCCCCTTATCCAGCTGTTTATATTCATTATGCTTTTGGGAATATGGTTTTGAGGCTTCTGATTCCTTGAGAAACAGCACTGAAACAATAAAAGTTACCAAGGAAGAAACAACAAACACTTCTACATGGAGTCACCTAACAAAATAAAACCAGGCTAAAAGGGCAAGGAGGTATTTGGTATAATTTTATAGAAAACTGGAAAGCAGAGGTAAGAGAATCCGACCCATGCCTCAAAACTGGATCCAGATGTTCCAGCTAGGCCCGGTCTCAAACCAGAATGCCACAAACGACGGTTCATGCCAATCAAAAACGTGAGGAAGTCAAGCTTACATTTGGGACACGTTGGTTTTTGGTCTGCTGCTTCACTGACGCATTATGGACATAGGGCACTAAATGGCAACATTTAATTGAAGATTAATCAACAAAGCAAGCCAATGTACTGTTGACTATATAGTTAATTCATATACAAATATTAAACGTGTTTTTCCCTCTTTAGGCCTCACATTTTCACTTCGGATTTGCTAAGAGGCAGCACAGATTAGACTTTCAGATACATTTCAGTATCCTAATGGTTTTGCAGCTGAAGTCACGCATAAAAGGACAGAAGGCACAGCACAGTTTACTGAAATAAGACCGTGTAAGCACCGAGGAGTTACTTTTAATATTCCTAACGCATTAAGTCTATGCTACAAGGCATTTATGTAGCTCGTCTTTGTTTACTACCACCTCCACCACACCGTAAGTACTTGCAGCTCTCTGAAAGGAGCCCTCCCGCAAAAGCTGTCTTGAACTCATTATGGAGCCTGTAAAACCTTCCCAGTTGTATAAAAAAAGAACGAAAGACTTTATCTCATCATACCAATGTCTCCATGTAAATGACTATTCGATCAGAATTTGACTCCTCCAACTCCTCACTGATAAGTTCCCCAAAAAAGCAACCTAACAAATGGCAAATGAAGCCTCCCCCAGCTGATGGTCTCCAGATTGGATTACCACAGAGGGAATCTTACTATCACACTAAATTCCAATTATTTTTCTCCTCATTCCGGTAAACAACTCAATTTTCTTCTGAATGAAAAAAGATACCGCCAGTATTACCTTTGCCATCTAAGCTGAAGGCAACTTCTCTAGCTTGACTCTGCTGGAGGCCCTCCTCCTAAACGCAGCACTCCGTAGGAAGCTCATTGCTTTCACAACAGCTGCATTCCCCAAGCCAGCCCTAACATGCCACAGCTTCTTCCCAAGCTGCAGAACACCCTCCATTTCGGCCAGCCTGTTATCATTAGGCCTTATTACTGCTGACTGACCTACTCTGTGATCATAATTTCCATGCTGGTCAATGAAGCATCAGTTTTAATAAAACACTTCTAGGATGCAACTCTACTCAGCATTCAACATTTTCAGCTTCATGCTCAACATTACCCTTTTCAGCTACACCCGTTGACTCCCCACAGAGTTAAAGAGCTCTCCATACATCACACCCCTAAAGCATGGAGCCACTTGCACCTCTCTTCTAAGCACCTTCTATTCCAGTTGATCTCTAAACTCAAACTAATTCTTTATTTAAAATGTATTTTACTTCTCAGCTACTTTGCACTGGGGATACGTGCAGGCAGCGTTGCCTTTTCTTTTTTGAGCCAGGCTTACTTAAGAGATTCAAGCAGTACGAGGAAATCTTGTCATGAGACTGATCTGAATTTTGATTATCTAATAAAAGGTGGAACGGGAGATGAAATTGGTTGGATTTGATTTATCGTCTCTGAACCATGATGCAAACGCAGCTCTCCTTTTATGCTCTCAAACCGGTTCCAATTTATTCCCACGTGTTGTTTATGCAGATACATTTACTGAATAGTTTATCAAGTGATTTTCAGATTGGACTTGCTGCTTAGAGTTATTTTACACAAATTGATCACCAACTACCGGTTTGTTAACCTGTTTAGCACATACGCTCCAAGGGGAAAAAAAAAAAAACCATCACAGCATTATCTCTGCCCCACCAGGTCATTGCAGAAGACATCATACTGGCAGAAGAGGAACTAAGAGCAAACACTGAAATTCAGAAAGATAATTGTTAGTAATACCCAAGACACTATTGCTCAGTTGGGGAAATTTGCTTCAGTAACCCAGGCATGGCAGATTTTGTGTTATAAGAAAGCTGAAGTCAAAATCAAGAGTAACTGTGCTAGGTGCCACACAGGAACAACATGATCGTCAGATAAAAGCATCTCAGTTTGCAGAACACTGGATGTGGAAGTATCAGATGACTTGATATCTGAGGGTTGTCCCCAAGTGCCGGGGGACACCAAGCCCTCTCGGCACGTTCCACAGATGAGCGCTCTGCCCAGCAGCTTGGCACTGCAGAAGTCCAAAGGGGAAAAGGCACAATCCAGCCCTGGCACCAAGAATGGGCAGACACCACTTCTTAGGATGCTTCTCCAAGCTCAAGACAGTCCACAGAGAGACCCCAAGAGCCAAGCAGAAGCCTTCTGAAAGCCAGCATTCTAAGAGTAATGTTTTAATTACTCAAATCGTAAGACATAGAGAAGGCAAAAACACTACAGAGGTGACTCTAAGAAATACCAGCTTCTAACCTTGTAATATACAGTAAGGAACATTACCATAATAAGCTCTGAGGAGATACAATGAAAACTATTACAGCTGCAGGAAAGACACATAAAGATGAGCATAACAATTACCTGCCTGGCAGAGAAAAAGGGAGAAAGGTACATAATTTAGAGTACTGCTGCTACTGGCTTTAAGGCAGATATATAATGAAGAGTATTGCAGTTACCTAGTTCTGACAGAGATATAATGGCAATCGTTAGTTTTCTAGCTGAAAGGAGAAGGTGTAATGTGCAGTATTATTGTTACCAGTCCCTAAAAGAGAGTAAGAAAGAGGGGAATAGAGAGAGGGGATGAGAAACCTGGGCTGCTACTGGGCTCTGGAAGGCAGAAATTATGGAAAGATTTGCCGGTGCCCATAGCTGTAATTTATGGCTACTAATTCACACAGGAAAAGGCAGGGGAGAACAGAAAGCGGTCTGACTTGCATGGTACAAGGCTAGACTTCCAGCTGGCTGCAGCTGATAAAGCTTGCTCCCATTTGTTGCAGCCACACCAACTTGAGGCCTACGGAGAAGGTAAGGATGAGGAGACAGGCTGCCCCATGAGACACAAGCACCACAGTCCTACCAGTTAAGCATGGACGACGAGGGCTTCCTGGGATGTCCCATCACCTCACAGCCCCCATCTGGCTGGCTGTCAGCAGCCGCCTCCCAGAGAGTGCCCCCAGCACCGGGAAGGCAAGTAGCATCACTTCTCTGTGAGCTCTTGGAATCAGGCAGGCGGTCCTGGCCCAGAGAAAGGGACGGCAACAAAGAAGGACTACAGAGAATGGAACCACGGTCTTTGAGAGCTCTGAGCTGTGCAATGGAGAGATGCACTATACCCTTCTTTTGTAGGGAGAAACAGATGCCTGGAGCTTTCTGTGGCCTTCAATGTCCAGCTCTTCTCCACGTAAAAGAAACCTATCCACACTACTACCAGGCCAAAGGGACAATAAAAAAAAACAAAACCAAATCACTTGTTCCAAATCAAGAAGTAGAAGAAGTTAACAAAACATAGAAAAAAATAAAAGGCAACTCAACCAAAACGGCAGGATTCAAGGAAAACCATGAACTTCCTCCTAACAGAATCTAATGGCACAGCTGGTAGGAAGCCCACCTCTCTGGTTGCCACGGCACTCCTGTTTGTCCTCATACTTACAACTCGAGTGCAGTCAGTGTTCATGTTAACTCACTGAGTGCCAAGTCAGGTCTCTAAGTAAGTCCTAGGTCAAGCAATGCAAGAGAAACTTCATTGCAAGTTAAATTAATTGTTCTATTCATGTTACGACCACTATTTACTATCCATCAGGCGGAAATTATTGCAGACGTGACACTGAATCTTGCGGTGAGTTACCTGTGACGTCCCAAGTAGAAAGACACTCTGAAAACCCAACTGATGTTCACACACAGCACAGCTACTCCAATCAAACCACTTCTGCAACATCAGCCTCAGTCAGGAGGCAAGGAGAAATGGGGACAAAAGGGGAAAGACAAGGAATAGGGTGAGGGGAGGGAGCACTTGCTTATTTTAAGCTGTTCTCAGAGTAATCAGCACCACCAATACCAGAAAGAAGGGTTTCCACTCTTCCACTAATAACTCAGTTCAAAATCGCATCCTCCCAAGGAGTAGAACCACATATCACCTGGAGCCGGCACCCCACAGAGCATCTGTCAGCAGTGCCTCCGCCCTCTCCTCCAGCAACACCTCTGAGCATTTACACTGTGCATTAATAAGCAGTGCCATCATCACCAGATCATGGCTATTCCTTAGTACAACAGAAACCAGAGCCTTAGGTTTAATCCCAGTGTAATCACATGCATAGATGTGGCCTTTGGACCTCTGTGACAGAACAGACATCTGCAATCATCCCTCTAAAGAGGCAGAACAGAGTCAACTTAAGACCCCGTGCTGCACTGCATGCAACTCCCACCAAGCAGAGAGAAACTGCAGGTGAGAACCATCTGCTTCGCTTTGAGGAGGAAAGCTGGACACAAGTGATCAGGCTAACTCATAACTGACCTGCATTTTCACCCAAAAGCCTCCAATTACACAGATGAGTAATTTTTCTTTTAACACGCACTCCCGAGAGGCCCACTACTGACCTGTTCTCTTCCCTGTAGCTAGCAGCCTTAACTACACGACAGGATTCCCGGTGCGCAGAGTATCAGAATATGACAACATTTCCTCTCATTCCAGTACAGATAGAAAACAAACATCCAAAAATTAAGAGTTTCAGGATAACATACAACTGCATTTCAGTGCTCGTGTGAGCACTCTACAATATACATGGCTATTAACTGGAAAGTTTTAGCTGAATAAAATGATACACTATTAAAATAATTGTTTTTAAAACATTATTTGGCAACTACCACTTAAATATTTCAATCATCGCTACATTACATCTCCCTGCAGAGCTGAAAATAAACATACATCGGTTCTGTTACGCTGTGACACAAAATAATGCATGACTATCTAACAAACTCAAGACAAGTTTCCAAGCATTCCGGTTCAGCTCCCAACCACCCGTCAGCAAAAGCTTTGTAAAACTTCACTTGTGCATGTTTTAAATTTAAAACGGAGCCTAAGTACAGCAGATGGGCCAAGTCAGTGCTCAGCTCCCAGTAAACAAATGCTCCCTCCATTGCCAGCATGAGCTATTCAATATCAGCTGCTTCACTGTTTTCCTGTAAGAACAGACTTCGCTTTAGAGGCAACTGAATTACTTGATACACAAATGCTCCTTCTGCATCTTTGTTTTCACTTATTTCCTGCTTGGTACCATGAACAGCAATAATGCAAACTCGTGCATGACAAGACAACCAAATGAGATATTTGGTGCAATGGTTAATTTATACTCCCTAAGCCTCCCCTACAAATTCTATTAACTGTTCTTCCTACTTCACTGATGCTTTATTTTTTTCTTCTTGAGAGCACAGTGAGTCCTAAAGGCCAAGAAGAATGCCTCTCTCCTCTCTCCCCGGTGACTGCCGTGCCTTACGTCCCAGCACCATGTAGATAGGCAGACCCCACAAGGAAGGCAGGAGTACATTGCTTTATTTTGTAGGGTGCCAGCTGCTACTTGCAAAGCAGAACAGGCAGAAGAAAGAGGTCAGAGGAGGATGTTGGATCTAGGATTCAAGAGCACAAAAAATAAATTAGTTTTTAGCTTCTTTTGAAAGAAATGTGGCTAGAAAAGAGATAATCATAGTCTCTGCTGTTGTCCCAGGCAAGAGGGAGATGCTGAAACACGGCAGCATTCAGGACACCCCAACGAGCAGCAGGTTTCCAGGCAGAGGCCGTGAGCCTGGGAAGGTTGGGCAAGGAGCTCCAGCAAAACAAATCCCACCTGACTGCCCTGACTGGGAGGAGAACTCAGCAACAGCACTGATCTTCCCTTTGAAAAGCTTTTGAAATTACTTGAAAGAAAGCAACAAAAGGAAAACTCACAGGAAAAAAAAAAAAAAAAAATCATGTGCCTATCTGCACCCCACGCTTCCTCCACTGTGTGTGTAGCCAGCAGTTAAATTACTTCTGCTTCCTGCCCTTTCCTTCTTTATTTAGGCTGCGCTGGAAATACAGGTACATTATGGATGGTTCCCTCAGAACTACTCAAACCAAGATTCAAATGGTAATGCTTCATACCCATGAGCATTCACTGCTGGCCTCATCACAGCGTATTCAGCACTCCAATACCTAATACTGCTTTTTAGTTGAAAACACAATCCTTTGGATTTCTGCTGTAATTTTGTCAAAGATTGAGAATGAATCCCTATGCAAATTCATACGCAATGGATCACATCCCGCTGTCTCAAGGGCTAATAAGGACCTAACTATGACACACGGAGTTTTCCCAGAAGAGAGGATTGACTTCTGGCAGAAAAGGGCCAGAAAAACCTGAGTAGGCTCGAGGGGTCTCAGCCAGGAGAGGCTGGATATACCCTATCCCTGGACCACACTTTGTCCCTCTGATAAGCATAAAAACTTGCATCAAGAAGTTTTTTGACCGCTCCCACCTGCAAATGCTCACGACAGCTAAAAATCACAACTTCTACAGAAGAGCTTTCAGTTAATACTATGCTATTAGTCACAGCCAAGTTCTGGGAAAGACAAGCACCTCAACAGAAGTGGGTGACTCCCAGAGAAAGAGGATATGGGGCTAGGTTCCTTCCTTGCATAAGGCATGACCTCTTAACCTGATGAAACGCTGGCATTGGATTGATACCATTGAAGCAATGACAACCCGCACTCACAGACAGACCATCACCTACCTGTTCATCCACGTTCGGTGCTGTGAATCACGCAGTCTCCTCGCCTCTTGGAAACAGCTACACTTTCATTCTTCAAACTTGCGTTTCAAGCATGTTACTGTCTTCTCAAAGTCTGTCGGCAGATGTTTCAAAGTTTCCTTATCCAAGACAAAGTACATTGTAGTTAAAGGCGATACAGCAGCAGTACAACAATACTCTTATCAAGTAACCAGACAGAAAACCAACATAGGCCTCCCACAAATTAGCTTGATTTTCTTATGCTTTTTAACTCTTTAAGGACAGCACTCCAAAGCTTTATTTCATTCATTACACTAAAATAAGAACCGAAGGCCCCTTTCAAGGAGAACTGTTTTAAAGACAGCTTGCTGCAGGCATGTTTCCTTGAACCACTCCGTTCTTCTACCTAGAGACATCTTTCTCACAGAAGAAAGAACTAAGATGTATATGGCTATGACATAACAAGACTTACATTGTCTGCCTGCCTCCCTTTACATCCACAAGAACACTGCCCGAGTACACAGAAAGCAACAGTAACGCAGTCACACAGTGCACAAACAGCCCTTTAATAAATGATTTAGGAAGGACTAACATGCTTAATAGACGTTTCAATAAATGTTTAATCAATGGTTACAAACCAGGAGACCGCTTAAAACCATTTAATTCTCAGAGTTGTTGAATGGAGGACAAGAGGGAACAGTGCACTGTAAACATCAATTTTCAGTGGCAACATTGCTCACCAGCCAGCACCTACCAAGCCATGTGGTCAATGCCTGCCATCTTCAGAAGGAGCCCTGCAACACCAATACATCTCTTATAAGCTATTTCTGGTAGTCTTGAGGGTGCAATTCTTGTTACTCACATAGAAGGAAGAGCATTAGCCCTGGGCCTGTTTAGTCTGCCAACTGACTTATGCTAAGCAGCCCCTTACTACTCTGTGCCATCGTCCGTTTTGCCTGTCACTCGCGACAGATTTGCGGGACTACATACAGGAAAGGAATGCGTTCAGATCCTGACGCATGGCCTTCACTTAAACCCTATTCCTTCCCAACTGAAGCTGACCGATAAAGAAACGGGCATCCTGAGTGCCAAGCACACCCAAAGCCAAGGCAGTACCCCAAGTCTGGAGAGACAAAGCTGTTTGTGGGGGTAATTTACCACTGAGTACACAAGCAATTGCAAGCTGTCCAGCATGGTGCACAGGAATACGTCTGAGCTGGCTGCAAGGGCTAATCCCACAGCACAGAGAATGAGGTCGGGCTGAGGAGGCTGCTCAGCTGTCTGCAGCAAAGGTTCAATAATACACTATGACTGACTTGATGAACTCCTCAGGGTAGAGATTTTTTTTCCATGCCAAGAAAGCACTTCAGATTCACCCACAGACGCAGTCCTTGTAAAAGAGTTGTGCTACACACAGAAGCTGAGACAGAGAAAGGCTCAGACACAAGCTCAGTGAGTAACACACGTCTGAAAGTGAAATAGGGCTGTAAAACACAAAGGGCGTGAAAACTTAGGAGAAAGTCACAGTTGTCACTGGGAAACGTCACATTATTCTGCTACTTAGAAACAAAGTGCTTTGGAAGCACATGTTATGCTAGTCAGAGGATGTTAGTTCAAAAGTATGATTCTCGTTTTCCACACTGACAGATGCAACATTTCATTAGCCAGGCTCCTCAGTTTTAATCAGAGACGTTCAAAGCTGCCATCAAGAGTCCCTCTCCCACTTCCTTTACAACAAACAGAATGCAGCCATCTGAGTTCAGAGCAGGCTTTGAGCCTCTCCTTCTTGAAAACGTGCCTGCCTTTGAGGCAACACTTTGCACCGTGTCCCAGAGAGACTATTTTCCAGTCCCAAAGCAAATGAGGACTTCTGCAGGAGCTCTGGTCCCCAGCAATTAGCATGACATTCATGCACACAAGGCAAGAGGACAGCGCTGGTACAGACAGGACAGCTGAGACACCGACGTACCCCAGGGAATGGCACACATCTCATTTCACCCACAAATAAGTTCACAGGAGTTGGGTTCATTTTCACCCCCAGGACAGCCAGGAGTATGGGACGGACTGCTACAGACAGAGGACAGCCAGAAAGCAGAAGGGTTTTGCCTCAAATACCCGCTTTTCCAGTGAAGAGAGTTGGCCACCAGGTTGCTTTGAGAATTGAAGCACATTAGCACTACAGAACATGCAAACTAAGAAAAAATGAAGACGGGCATATAGTATCACTATAAGTGACATAGAAAATATTAAATCCCACTGAAGAATCGTGTAAATTCTGTTGACTCACGGCAGTGACATTCTGAAGTTAAGTCACACAGGGGCTGAGAAGCGGCTCCGTGTAGGCATCCTGGGCTTCCCATGCACACAGCAGGGCCCGACCCCTGTGAAAAGAGAGCACAGTGCCAATGCTTGCTGGCATCAAGAAGAAAACAAGCTGCATGCTAACCTGTTGGCTCTCTACCTGGAACAAAATATCACCCCAAGACACCCATTTTTATATCGCTAGTCCCCCGACCATAGCATTTTTAGCATCACAAGCATCAAAACAAACACTTGCAGCATTTTCCTGCACAAGCCCTGAAAGCCAAAGCAAAGCACTCGTAAAACCTTGAGCAGCAACTCTGCCTGCCTTCACCCAGGCTGAGCCCAGCTTTTAACGTGTTTTGAAAAAAGCATTTTAACACCTAAATCTGTGGAAGCTGCAAGACTCACAGTGAGACAGCATGGAACTGAATAGGGATTGATCTGGGGAAGTCTGGAAGTTTGTTTAGGCTGCAATCCATAATGCTCAGCTTCAACCTGCAGCTAATGCTACTGTGACAGAGGGGTTTTCTGAATTGTTTTTAATAATATTGACCAATTCTAGAGATGCTGTTTTTCAGCGAGCTTGGTACACGCGCTAAGTAGGTCAGTTTTTAGTTCCAGGCCTCCAGCCCTTTCTTTCCATTTAAGGAAAAAATTATCTTCTCATACGCAGTAACATTGAAAGCAACATTTTTCCAGCTTCTAGGGAATGAAACCAGAAGTGGGACAAGGCTTCTTCTAAGAAAGCCCGAAAAAAACTGTTGCTAAGTTCGAACACTCCAGGGGCCCAAGAGCAAACTGGCCAGCTTTCCTCAAAGAAGGGAAAACAAAACAAAAAAAAAGACCAGTTTTCATTAATTCCGTTTCCTAAATAAATCAATTTTGTTACAGCTGGGATTCGTTACAACCATTCTCAGCCACACAGCCACCTGACACCCCCACGCCCTCCAGTCCCCTGTCAGAGCCATGCACTCCTGCGAGGGGTAAGGTGAAGCCTGCCTCACCCACAGCCCCCAGCTCCCCACTGGTGCAGCACCCTGAGCCTATGCCCATCGTTTTGCACCCAGTTCAAAGACGGTTCCTGCTCTTAGAGCTGCACAGATAACAAGAAAACAGATAGAGAGAAACACAGAGGGGGCAAAAAAAGCAACAGCCGAACCCCCTCACCCAGTAAAGAAAGCAGAGCTATCTCCAACATTACCTTGCTTTTACCAGCACACGCCGCAGGGCTGAGGACCAGCGCAAACCTGCAAGTGACAGACAAACCGATAAGAGTTCTCATGGCGCACCAGCAGATGCAGAGCTTATTGCTTCTGCCACATCAAGCCAGCGCTGGCCTCGATAGTGCTTCTAAGAGAAAATCCTCGCTTTCCGTAACTGCTATAATCACCCCACAGATCAGACGGCAGAGGACTGAAGAATACTAAACATCACTAAATAAAGCAATCAGGAAAATACAGAGTGAACGGGACAGACCGATAGCAGGGTTTCTAGGCAGTTAGGTTACAGTTAAACATCAGGCAGCAACACTCGTCTTCCTTTTGCCTGGTAATACACTGTGGGCTAGCAGCACTGCCCATGGAGAAGCACAACAGCAACGTGCTCTGGCTGCTCCCCCCTCAGGCAAGGGGCCTCACTGGAGCAGGACCAAGCCCTGCAACTTCAGTCCACTGCCCTGCTGAACAACCCAAAGGCTCTGCACAGAGCCCCACTTGCTGCTTTTCGCAAGGACTGCCCCTAAGCCTGCTCAGTTCGCACACTGCCCATCACATACTGGCGGGCCTTAGTCCAACAAGCAAGCCCAACGTTTGCAAATCGCTACAACACACAGTGAGGTAAAGCACGTAGATCACTAAGTGAATCCACAGGAAAACACAGAATTTTCATGGTTATTTTTCATAAACCCTCCCCACTAGGCTTACAGGCTTACATCTAGTCAAAATCATGAAGCCAAGAGATATGCAGAGTAAAATAACATGAGACACTTCTTATCAAGCTTGAAAGCATGAAGAAAAGCTATTAGTGTCCACAAAGGCCATTTGCTGGCTGCACCCTTCCTGCAGACAGATTTTTCTTCTCAAAACTCTTTCAATCCAGGCAGCTCTGAACAAATTCAAACTCAATTTCCTGCAGCTGTTACCTTGGGCAGAGCACAGGGCACTCAGCCCACATACAGAGCAGGGCTCCCTGGTCTGCACTAGCAAGCAGGGGAACCCCTTCTAAGATTCAAATGAGTTTATGAGTGGGTTTAGATACCCAGCAACTATCAATTAGAATATCAAGGCCTCTCTTACTATCCCCCGAGAGAGATTTTTAAAAGTATCACCCAGGCAGGAAAAACAAACAGCTTCAGGTGTGTTATAACAGCCCTGCTAGCCCACATCGGGCCAGAGTACTTACTTAAAGGCTTGGATAAATAGGATTTATTACATTAAAATGTTTTACACGCAACCTGCGTTTTACGTAACATGTGCTGCTGGATCCTAGTAGCTCCTTTCCTCTTCTCTTCCTTTTATTACTTCGACATGTGAAGTTCACACTTCATGACGGTTTACAATTTTGCAGCAAAAATGGTGTTTGAGAGGTTGATTTGTGAAAGCTGTATTCAAAGAATCAAATGCTTATGACCGTCACTGCCTTTGTTCCGTGTTTCTTTTTGAAGATACCAGATTTTTAATAACATTTCTGCACGCATCCTACTCCAGTAGCAGACAAACTACTCCGACAGCTAGACAGCAATGACAGCATTTAGTGAGCAGAAAGCTGTATTTTTAGAGCCACAAGACAGAAAGCTCAGCTACACAGATTATGAACTGTTACTAATCTGCAGAACAATGCAGAAGAGCCAGATACTGTATTGATCAACAGTTACCGAATCTAGGTAACCACTGCCTGGACCCAAACCACAGCAGTGACCGTGACACCTCTGAGATTTTGAGTTGCCTAAAAATCACCAAAACCTACCTTGCTACTTGGAATTTATTTTTTGCCATGCGTTTTGAGGCCCTCATTTGAGGAGCTTTCAAACTCAAAGAAGCTTTAAAATAATGAACCTGAGGGGACACACTGAGAACACTTCTTGAGAGTTTAGCTCCTTGAAGGTGTCTTTTTGACTGCAGACAGAAATTTAGTAAAACCATAGGTTTGACCACCCTGAAATACTACATTTGTTTCCATATCTCAGTTGATGGGCTAAGCACCATCACACTTAAAGCCAGTTTCATACCTTCTGCTGTTACAAATTCTGCCTTTCTTCTAGCCAGTAACCCAGAATGGACATCCAGCACAACAGTCTCCATGCAGGCACAAACATGTTACATGACTAGGCCAACTCACATTTTTTACCATGTACAAGCAAGTTCTCCTCAAAAAAAAAACAACAAAAAATAAACAACAAACAACAACAACAACAAATTTAGCCCACACCAATTCCTGCATCTCCTGGGATATGCTCATCTTCACAACAAACCACAGCCAGAACAACAAGCACTCCTGCTGTTCACACAGGCCCATCTCTCCCAAAGCTGTAACCCAAAGCTTACAGCGCAGCACTTCTTACCAAGCGCCACAGCTTGCTCATACAGTCAGAAGACCAAACTCGAAAACAAAGTACAAACATCCAGTAGTGACATATGCCCAGACAGCAGTAATGCTCCTATACGGGAGGAATGTTTGGAAGCTGTTGGACATCTCAGCTTTCTGCTTGAAGAACTCGTTTCCTCTCTTCCTAAAAGGCAGCTTACAGTACTCTCTGACCCCAAAGAACAGCAGCCCTGACAGATACCTCTGGTCTGTCCCAGCCCACAGTCTCTCCCTTGTCATCCCCATAACATCTGAGTCAGCAGGATCTGAAGCTCAGCTTAGCATTAAGTACTTCAAATCCACTGAATAGAAAGGAAATCCTTTGACGCTTGAATCAGTTGATCTCTCTGGTACATCAGAGACAAGAGTCAACAGCTTTCAAGCCCAGAGCATGATATTGCACACTGAGGTCCCAGTATCAGATTTGATCCCCAAGAGTTGTCATACATCCTACAGTTCCTATGTTTGTTCCCAACATTTTGAACGCTTCTACTTCAGGAAATCCTGACTACGCCTTTCAGCCTCCCATAGCAATACGTCCAACTCAGCTAACCAATTAATTTCACTCACCTCCAAATCTTTTCCACGAGATGCTGCTTAGTTGTTCACCTACTTTTTATCAGTGACATTCATCCTCAATTCACAACTGGAAGGAGGAACAAAACCAGACAAGACTATATTAAAAACCACATACAAACAACACGTTTAGCCAGGATTTGTTACTGAGTCAGCTCTAGGATCAAGAAACCAATAAATACTTTCCTCTATCTGTACTATACTGAGTCCTCCTGCACATGTTACTCTGAGATAGTTGCTCCCTTCTCTTTTATCTTTGTATAAGCACTAAAATTATATTCTGTTTTTTTCATCCCATAAAGACAGACCATTTGCTTTTGCAACTATTTTAACGTCACAAGAAAAAAAAAACAGACAACAAGGCTACTGATCTCCATGAGAAATGAAAGCATTAACGATAGCTTCCCTTCTCAAAACCAACTTGCCTCCTCCATTTGCACTCCAAAACAGCAACTGCTCCCTAAGGAGCAGCCAAACTGTTTACCACGCTTGTTAAATAACACTCATGCTCTTACTTAACTTTTTGTTTGAAACAATGAAGTTAGCATTCACGAAAGCACAGGAAGCCGAAGTGGTTTCATAAGAACATTTCGCTGAGGAAAGCATAAGTGCTTATCACACAGTATTTGCTGTAGCAGTAGACTCCATAGACTGCCCTTCTGCTATACACTTTTAAAGGGTATTGCCCACATACGTTTCTAAACATGACCACTAAATTTCAAATACTGCTTTGGAGGCAATGTATCTTATACACTGCATGGTAAGGTTTGTCTTTTTGATTTCTTAAGTGTTTAAAAACGCAATGGAAAACATTTCAAGAATGGCTTGTATTGCACTTTTAAACTGAACTCATTAATTTGATTAGAAATGGAAATTAACATACAGAACAATAGAAGCTTTAAGAAACTCCAACTCACTTTTTGTAGCCACAGAACAATGCAGATCCTTCAAAGTAGCAACTCCCTGAAATCCACAGCTCTGCATGGACAACTGAACCATTACTAGCCCTGAAGAGGAGTTGTTTCTTCCTCTCTTTCACTTACCATCAATCACCTTGGCCATCACCTCCCTTTTTAGAACACTGGCCATGAATATCTGAAAACCATGAAGTTAAAAGGTTTCAGCGCCAAGTTTGTTCATTAGAGACGTCAGGACTCTTCAGGATATTCCACAAACAACCACCATACATGTAAAGACCTGGGAGAGGCTACCATCTGCCAAATTCCACTGGTCCTTGGCCAGGTGAACAGGGGACACAGGTCAGCCGCCTGCAGCAGCAAAGGACGCTGGCCTATGTCTAGTGCAGGTGGTACCCCAGCAGCGCCAGCTCTGCCCAGTCCTTCACCATGCTCTCAAAAGAGGAAGCAGAGTCCATCTTCCTGGGCATCTCTTCTTCTTCTCCGGGTGGGAGGCAATATGAAATACAGCTTTCATTTTACTAAAAGAACGCAGCCTGTTAGGAGCTTGGAAATCTTGAAAGCCTTTTGAGAAGAAGTGCTTTTCAAGAGGCACCTTTTAAAACAGATAAGTAGCTGTCATTAAAATTACATCTCGTGACCTGAAAAGGACTCAGAATCTGATGGACTACCAGAAAATTTACTTCCATGTTGCAGGAGCAACACTGCCTACCTGCAGAGGGAACCAACTCTCTCCTTAACAACAGGAGAAGTGCAGCGAAAGGGGCACACATCTTGTATCCGTCTCCTTTCCCTGATGGCCAGCAGAGGCTCAGAGCAAGCTGCATGACCACTCCCTTCCAGGACTGGGTCACGCAGGGATGTTTCCTGGTGGTAGAACGCTGCTTTTTAGCTAATGGTGCCTACTGCTGCTACTAGCTGATTTTCATAAAGGATTGGCCTCTGGCCTTTAGCGCAACTGGAGCCAAATGGCACAGCAGAAACGAGAGAGATTCAAGTACTGAACCGCATGAGTCTGAGAAAAGCTAGGGGTAAAGGGAAGAGACAGCACCACTAAGCCCGAGGCACTGCTGATTTGAAAGGTCTGACAGAATCCGTACCTCAATTACCCTGGGTGAAAAGCATCATACAGACTTCAGAAGTTTTTAATCGGCCACAGCACTGCATATAATAATAAAAATAACTATAAATGCATCTTTGTTATTGCCCTCTGCCTGGTGTTTAGGAGCAGTCCCCAAACCACAACCTTTGCCACTCCCCATCAATACAGCAGAGATAAAGAGCAGAAAACTGTATCGCAGCTGCTGCAAGCCAACACCCTCCACTGAGGTCAGGCATCCTCGCAGCAGCTAGAAATGCTGGGGATGGAGGAGGGCTGACCAAGAAATGCGTCTCATATGTTGGAAGACTTAAGCACCAGAGAAAACAGACCTGCTGTATGTTTCTGGAAGCAGGGTGAGGGTAGGTGCTGCATGACACTTGAGATTCATATCTCCACCCATGTTCAGGAAGATGAGACATCCAGTGATATGACAAATTCTACATTAAAGCCTCACACAGCTGTTATCTCCCATCCTTGTGTAGCTCTATTTCACAGGAAACAAAACAAAAAAAGTGAATGAAACCGTAGGTTGATCGCATCAAGGCAGAACACCACAAAAACTGGTTTATGGGAAAGAACAGAAGGTGACAAAATGGTTTGAAGGTCAAGTTCCTGCACCACCTCCTATCAGGGACAAGAAATACAACATACATCAGCCCTAATATGGATCAAAGAAGAGACAGTGGGGAGTAATGAATTCTTCTTGCTAGCAGGGGATTTGCATTACAGTTCTTAAAAACGTGGACAGAAGCAGTTAGTGGAAGCATACTAATGCCAGATAATCACTTATTTTGATTTTTCTTTCTAACTTAAATGAAAGAAATAATTTCAAAACTTAAAACGACACGATCCCAGAGAAAAATACTGATCTTACACTCTTGAAACATGTAGCTGCTGGAAAAGACAATGACGATATACAAAGCAAAGCGAGACTCACCACGGATAGGGCTGTGATGCTTATAACTCTCATCACACACCCCCCCCCCCCCCCCCCCAACATTTCTCCTCCCTCTCAAGCCAGGCTGCACAGTCCAAAAACTACTGAGCACTTGCCAGGAGGTTCCACACACCAAGGAATTTAATCCAGTGATCCGCACAGCTCTCACCCACAGGCAAGCTTTAGTTCACGAAACCTGAATAGCAGTCACTCAGTTCCCCACCCGCTGGCTGCATTTGGGCCAGCCTCTTAATACATCCCCCAGCGCTTCTCTTCAGCTGAGCACAGCAAGGTCCTCATGCTTTACTTGTTGAGCATGATGCAGGGGTTCAGTTTCACTGGAATGCCTCCTGAACGCATGAAGAAATTGATGGGACACGCCACCGGGGACTACAGCTGCTCAAGGATCATGTCAGATCCAACTTGCAACAACGGTATGGATAATGAAGTGAACAAGGAATGATTTAAAGTAGTTAAATATATTCTTTAAGACTTCCAGTCTCTAGAACACCAGAAGAAACCAAGAAAGTATGTTTCATAAATCATGCATTTTGAAACATGAGCTCCAAGTCCACTTTAGAGACAGCTTTTCTTGCTGATGCCATACCTTGAGAGTTCACACGTAATGCCTACACTAAAAAAAAAATATAGTTGGAATAACCTTGATCAGTCATTTATATTATTGCCATTTATAATATCAGTCACATCTAGTATCGACAAGGGTGAAATAAACAGCCTTGCTTTAAGTGTCAGATAAGTGCTCAGATCTCACTTAGGGATTCAGACTGGATCCTGGTAATAAAGGCCCACCAAGCAAATTCTACTCAAATCCATCCACTGCATATGATAAGGGACTCCGCTTCATGGAAATGCTGGGTCCTGAGAACAACCTTAAGTTTCCCTCACAATATAAGGGCAGGTAAGGACAGACGGAAGAAGCAATGGAGAAGACTTGAATTGACTTTACTACAAAAGCACAATAGACTTAGAGCAAGGACTTTGTGTGTAGAAAGCAGTGAGAAGAACTAGAGAATGCCCTACTTTTTCTATCCCACAAGGGCCACAGGAGAGGGAGGGGGGAGCAGAGAGCATTAGGCCGGAGCAGCACTGCAGCAGGATTCCCTGTGGCTGAGCAGCAACAGGGCTAAGAGAAGGACATCTGAGGAGTCCCTTGTATGAGCAGTGACAGAAAAGTCCTTTACAAGTGATTGGAAGAGAAACCTTAGTTCTGAAGGACACACAAACAGCTGTGTTTAATAGGAACACAAAAAAGGGTGCTCCTATTAGAAAGCATAAGATATGCATAATGAACAACAACAAAAATCAATAACAAGGTTACTCCAGTTACTACAGCCTCAAGGCAACAGTTACTTAAGTACACTGAATTCACCAAGATTATTTCATTGATATAGTGCTTGTTCAGTAATTCAATTACTACGTACAAGCCTACATCAAACAGCTACACGTTCAGAAGACATCTTTAGCATACCTCCCAAAACTGAACCTTCATGCATCTTTCATATGGCCAATATAATTAAATTTACGTGTACACGTAGCAGAACAAGCACTTTAAGTAATAGGACATAATCCTAACAGAAGCTTCTCCATTTCTCTTATTTTTTTTTTAAAAAAAGAAGGAATTAAAAAAAAAAAAAAAAAAAAGGACAACAGAAAAAGGAAGCGTGGAATGTAAAGAGGAAAACACAGGCATGAGAACATACCAAGCACCGATGGTAATGAGGAACGATCCAAGGCCTGCAACTGAGCATGGATATCCTCCCCTTGCACTACTGTAAGTTTTGTGTCCCACCTACACCTATGAGAATCCCATCCCACATGGTCCCTGCATGAGCATCAAGATGCAGAACGAAGGCTCCAGTTACTACTTGCTTCTTATAAACATCAGCCCAGTGCTTCTCAACGTCTGTCTCTTCTTCCTATACTGAGTTAGATTCTGCCAATGGCATTAGACTCCCATCCAGCTGTAGCAGGCTGTGATCTATTTGACGCATGTGTTATTTTAACAACATTATATTTAGGCAATATCCTCCTCCAAATTCCTCTTAGCTGGATTATACAGCCTTCAACACCAGCCCTTAGTCCACCAATCTGTGGACCTAAAGCTTCTATTCAAAGAACTAAACCTCTTCAGGCCTTGTCTTCTCTGTTTTCCCCACCCTCAATAAGGCACAGGGTGAGCAGAGATCTAACAATAACGAACACATGCATGTAACACTCATAAAACCCCCTGATTTTAAAGGGCATGCTTGATAAAAATGGTTATAGAGCTCATAAATTTTACCACCTACTACACATTTGCAGATTAATACACATAAAAAGCACCCAGTCGACCACGTAGATGAAACAGTTACACATGCACGTCCCCCATTGAGCAGATGACCTCTTCATTAATGTCTGTGACTATAGAAGATACCAACCTTTGTTTCTCAGCAATTACACGCACTGAAGGCAGTATGAAAGCTGAAGCACTGAGAGCACCTTTCCCTCTGCCTGGTTTGTGGAAGTCCCTGCCCTAAACACAGCAGGGGCAACAGGACTGAGTTCTAAGGTCTGAGAAGTACTAGCCACATGCATGTGGATGCCCTGGCTGTTCTGCTCATCGCCATAAGAGCTCACAAAGCTCCCACTTCTCTTGTTTGCCTGCCTAAACCAGGTCTGTCTCAACAGGAAAAAAAAATTAAAAAACCCCAATAGTTACACCAAGACTTGCAAACCATCCATTTAATTCCATCACCTTATGGTGACCTGCCCAAGAGCCACTGCTAGCCTAGGGAACAGACTAGATACATTCTCCTTTATCATTATATTTTGCAGGGGTCTTTGACAATATTAGATGCAGTGTTTTGGAGTCACACTCCAGCATTTGTCTGTGCAATGTTCTCCTCCAGGCAAATCTACTGTGCGTTGTAAAGGCAGCAGTGCAAGACTTCGAAATGCCAGGCCCACAGAGCACCGCTGTGACTCAAAATAAACACTGATGGAGCCAGCACACGCCAGCTCCTCCACAGCTAAGTAAAAGAAGTGCTGCAGAGAAAGCTCCTGCAGGGAAATTTTCTTCCTTACAAAGGAACTTTCTTCCTTCACAAAGTTGTTCCTCAGCCTTAATCACGAAGGCTGCCCCCACCCCCAAAGTCTCCTGAAGTGCTGCCACTTTTGCTACTGAACATTCTACTAACCAAACCAAAATCTGACTTCTGAGCTTTCCAGCCAAGGTATCTGACAGTATCGACTCCTATCAGGTAACAGCAAGACAGCATCTCTCGTCGGAAAATTGAAGCACTCCTCCTTAGTGCTCTCCTACATTCCTCCTACATTCTCCAGGCAAAACGCTTGGTGTATCCCTGCACTAAAGAAATGGGAAAGATATAGCTAGGAAGAGCAAATATTCCAAATGGCCATCACCTCAGAATTTCTATTACGGAAATGAAGTAAAATAAACCCTTGATGGATCTATATTGCTCATCTGTAGAATAGGTATGATAATTCCTTAAGAAGCACAATCCTACCAACTAATCCTGGTCACCTCTTGAGCCTTCCAAGTCTGTATTGAAGACCCCTAAGAGATTAACACGGACTACCCATACAGCATTTAGACGTCTAGAACAAGTTGTTAGGCAATTACTGCAAAGTTTATTTGACCTTATATTCAGCCTTTTCTATTAAGAACCTGGCCTTCAGGGCATTTTTGTCTCCAGCTTTTTAAGTGCAGAGTTTTCTCTTGCATTGCTATTCTAGCTACTACAAAAGCAATAATCAGTTCATTAGTAGGGCTCACAAAAATAACCCCCGGTGTCACCTTTGTTTTCTACTTTGCGAGGGTGTAGTTCCAACTGTGCATACCCTACCTCCAAAGGAGCTCAGAGACACTGTAGGAAATGTAGGTTCTTCCATCCAGCAGATGGAATTGAACAGTGGTTAAGACCCACACCTTCTGTCACTTTCCCAAGGTAAAAGCTTAGTTAGTAGCCCGAACTCTCAAAGCACTGCAGGCAGAACAGTGACCAAATTTGAGAGTTAAGAGATACGCTCCAACTTAGCAAGTGATGTATGGGGTGATGTACTACCTTTAAACCTTCTAGTACTGTAAGTAACCAGTTACAAACCCACCAGGCTGTAGAGCCCAGAGGACAGAGCACTGCAAGGAGATGATCTGGAATAGCTGCCTCCTCTCTTAAGCCTGCTATCCGCGCAGCCTGTGTTTGTCTCAGGGTAGGCCCTGCCTCTTACAGTACATTTGTGTACAGCCCTGTATCAGGGGGCAGGTCTCAGTTAATGATGCACATACACAATAAACTGTGCTGGATCCCACCGTATCTTTCAGCAGAGGCAAGAAAATGACTTTTAAAAAAATCACTAGTGATCTGAGATGATCTGTGTATCCGTTATTTTTCACTGGAGAACCATCTTAGACGAAAGCGACTCCAGGCAACGCAATGCACCTCAATGTGAGGCATCAGGCATTACAGCCCATCTCTCAACACGCACCCAAAACGCAAGCAATCCTAATGCTTACCCATGAGTAAGACCCAGTCAGGCTGAAGGCTTCCGCCCCAGCCCCCGATGAGAAAACAAAAGACTCAAACCAGGAGAAAATAAATATTTCAACTAAGTTAACCTCCATCCTCAAACAAACAACTTTTTCATGCTCTAGCCTCCCCATACAGAAACACTTACACCAAGCAACGCCAGTAAGGTGTGTAGTTTTGTGTTTCACTGTGACTTATGTAGTGCAGTGCCCCAACCTGGCCTGCAGTATGCTAACACTTTTCCAGGGTAGTGCCGCTGCTGCACCAGCAGCAAATAACCATTTGATCAATCCCTGGTTAACAAACCAAGAAAAATGACTTAGCAAACTTGAGCTGTCTTCCGCTGGGCCTTGCATCTTTGGATCACGTCTCAACCTGGGACCCAGGGCCTCTGTTGCATCCTGGAACAGTAAGGTGAGAAGTCTACTAAGTGCCTGCCCCAGCAAAATGCAGAGTCAGCCTTGGGCAATAGGCTGCAGAGAAACAGATACGCCAACTGCAAGACACGCACTCAGCTGCCTTGCTTGCTGACCCTTCGAGTAAGTCAGGTTTTACAACTGGTACTATTAGCTATAGAGCACTGAACATACGCTTCAAGCACCACACTGAGACCCCCCCGTGCTCTGCAATCGCTGCTGTTTTGGTAGCGCAAACCTCAGCAGCTAGATGCCAGCTAGCTAATGGTTCACACATGATGCTCAGTTGTTGCCATGACAGGACTGTCTGAGCATGTTAACTGGGTGGTTAGGTTCCCAGTGACGTAAATATGCTTCAGCAAAGCCTTAAAGCAAGAAGAGATTGCTCCAGAAGATGCTCAGAAAAACATGCCACCCTACTGTAATGCTCCGCCCAGCTACCACTCCCAAAGCAGTTACTCCTCCACTGAAGGAGCGCAAAAGGTGTTACCTCATTCCCTGCAGGGTACATCAGCTCAAGCTCTCTGCACCTTAACCTTATCTGGAGGCTTTATGACTTCACACCTCCAGCTCCTGCCAAGCAGTAACTGCTCCCACAATGAGGCAACAGCAAGATGGGGGTGTAATTCAAAAACAGCCTCACACACCAAGCTGGCAGGCAGTGTATTTACCACCAAAGGCAAGGGAGCCAGGCAATAAAAGCAACCACAGCTCAAAAGCTTATATTCTCTCTAAACAGAGAAGGCTTATTTAGAGACGAGTAGGAACTTGGAGTTTTTCTCTGGGTCGGCTTCAACACCACAAAGCGTGTTTGCAGACATGTTACCTAATGATCATTTAGAACCAGCTACCCAGGGCACCCCATTTCAATGCAGAGCAGCACCCACAAAGCCATTCTGCCACTACAGCTGCACGCCTGGGCTGAGCCCACTGCCACATTAGCAGTCCCTCGCACGCCAAGATTTGCATAAAAGGAGCAGTTATCAGCAATTATGGCTTGCCAAGGCAAAATTCTTCAAGGCCGCTTTACAACCGGTGACAGATGCAGCATTCTCAAGTTTCAGCTATAATTTATTCTTAGACTGGGCAGAAACATACAGAAAACACACTGCGTGTTTTGCAAAACTGCTCATTTAAGCATCTGAAAAATAATTTCAAGAAGGGAGGAGGGAAGATGAACAGGGACCAAAGGAACTAATAAACTGCAGGCACAGAGCCGGAATTCACTACTCAAAAAGAGGGACAAACACAGAAATTAACGTGCTCCTGAACAGGTCAGCTTTTACCTTCTGTTCACACCAAGTGACACTGGCACCTCATATTGCCCAGCTTCAGGGCTCCATCGCAGGTAACAGTCTCAGTGCACGCACCTTGCTCCAGCAGTCTCACCAGCTTAAGACCAAACAGCCAGGAGGGAAGGCAAGTAGGCTGTAGACAAAAGAAAACGCACTTGCTCTCCTAGGACACGGAGAAGCATTTCTTGCCCAAAGCAAAGTCCTGTTCCTGCTCTGCAGCAGATCCTTTACAGTCCCAATGCCCATACAGTTTGCACACTGCAGCTTTTGGGAGCTTTTCCAGATGCACAAGTGGCATTGCCACTGCCCAGGCCAAACTGATCCACAACAACCAGCCTTCAAGGAGACAGCAGCCAAGAGCCCAGGGCAGCAATTAGCACACTCACCACACCTCAGGGCACAAAGTGCTTACAAGCCATAGTGCAAGCGCGTTAGAAAGTTTGCTTCAATCCATCTTCAATGTTAACAAGCAAATCAATAACGAACAGAAGCAAGAAGACAGGATCTGGACACTTACCTGATGTCTTTAAAATTTAAGCATGATGTGTTCAGGACCTTCTCTGGAGAATCAGAGACCATTCTGATCTGATACTATCAAATGGTAAGAGAGAAGGGTTCAGTGGTTTCTGCAGGCTTTGGGCATCTATAATTAAAAACCCACTGCATATTTCAAACTGTTTTCCTATTCGATGCAGCACAAGAAAACTCTTCTGAGAGAAAAATGCTGTTCTGACACCGCAAGTGACTGACCCTTTCCCAGGCCAAGCTATTTCAGAAAGGAGCTTCAGCACTGGAGAAGCTTTGCTGAAAACTGACCCATCACAACTGTGCAGGGTCACAGTAACCATCATTACTGGTATTACAACATCGCATGCTCAGGGGTCACAGAACACCAGCACTGAAGCCTAATTTTCCTCGCACCCATCCATTCTGCATTCAGACTACGCAAACACACATGAGAAGCACAAATGCAAACTGCTAGGGCAGTAACAGCGTCTCCCAGGGCAGAGTGCTGGCAGCAATTCCAGACGCTGATCTAGTGCTGTAGTCCTGACGCAGGGGGTTGCTTGGTGGGAGCAAACCCTGCACCTGCCAGTCCTTCCAAACTGATAGAGAGGGATGGTGCGTGTTCCCTTATAGGCAATGGGGTGACTCTCAAATACAGAAACTAAGAGAAATTCAGTCTTCCCAAACACCAGTAGCAGTTGCGTACCCTTAAAAGGAGGCAAGTTCATAGAGAGAGTAAGGAGAGAAGCAATGATAGATCCTCCTCCTTGCCCCACAGGAGTTTCTCAGCACACACCTTGCCCCCAACACAGCCCAGGCTACATCATCGCCTAAAGAACAGCCTAACCCATCACCCTTCGCTTTTTTGTTTTTCCCCATTCCCTTTTTCCTGCTGCTTTTCTCCCTACCCCTTATAAAAAAAAGACAAGTCCTTAACAGGTTTCCTGAGGCTCTGATCCCCTCTCACAGGGTCAGCCCCCACATGGAACCACAGAGGGTTAGACTGTCCCTGGAAGTAGGAAGCACAGGCCCTAGGAATGAGCTGCATGACCACCAACTCACCTCCAACATACTTTTCTCCATAGCTCTACACCCTCCTCTCACTCACAGCACGGTAAGATCGCACCAGAATAAAGCTGCTTCTTTCCTGCCCCTATATATTCCCTTGAGCTGAGACCACATGCTCATTAAGTGGGATCAGGCACACCTAATGAGGCCATCAGATCTACCTATTCTCCTCCTGTGATTTAGCCACCTGGAGCACTCCAAGACACGTCTGCTCAAATCCCACCTCCCTTTTCACCCTGTGTTATTAGAGTCTTCTACTCATTTATACTCAAATGATAGAAACATCATTAAGTTACCTGGAAGCATAGCCACTTGGTAAAAAGGATGAGGAACGATACGGTGGTTAGGCAATGTGTTCATACGTATCTAAGTATACATACACATCATCTTATGTGATGTAGATGGGAGATTCCTGGCTTGCTATGCTGCAGAACTACTGCAAACTGCTTTAGCCCATAAGCAGGAGGACGGGCTGCAGCATCAGGGCTTACAGGACCGCATCCAGCATGTGCTGAGGGATTCACCAGCAGAAACGTGCTTCAGCTTCCCTAAAATAAAACCCTTTTTCTTTTGCAAAACAGCACAGCCAGGACTCACCTTGCAGCTGGGGTAGCCTGTGACATGGGGATTGTCCATTCTTTTTTGTCCTGTAAAGCACCTTCCACACCCACAGCCCAGAGCTGGGATACGGGCCGCGTGCTGCACGGGGTGCGACAGACCAGAACTTCAAGACACATGAAGGGCTTGGAGAAAGAGTGACAGAAATTTACATTCTTACCTTTCTCTCCAGGAGGAGAATCCCTCCTCAAGGAAGCTCACTGTGAGAACACGTGCCTGACAACACCGATAATCTCTGATGTCACACGCTAACGTTCCTGTGCAAGTCATGAGGCAGCTCCCAAACCTCACCCTTAATCCCAATGCCTGCTGTTGCTGAACCATTCAGCCTTCTGTCAGTTGCTGTCTCTGCTTCAGCCACAGAACAGCTCGCATCCAGCACAGCAAAGCCATTGCCTACAGCATGGCATGCTTCGGTGGCACAGAGAGAAGAGGTGCTCAGGACCAACGCAGCCCAACTCCCAGGAAGGCACAAGAGGTAAGCATCTCAGGAAGCTCCTCCAACTCTGCAAGAGAACGCCACACACCCTCCTTCCACCCTAGGCAAAAACCTCCCCTTAAAAATGAGAGCCACCTGGGACGGGGCCAAAACAATCACCTGAGCTACACTGATGCTCCCCCTCCCACCCCAGCTGATCTCTCTTTAGGGAGGTGAGCAGGCAATCCACCTGCTTGCAACTACTGCTGGCTTCTCTCGGGCACAGAAGGCACTAATTAACGTTAACCCAAAACTGCCCCAACAAAGAGCTCCTTTGCCTTAGGTTGTACGTGCACCCCGATAACAAGGCCTGTGGCAGGGAGTTTAACAGCAGTGAGGAAAAGCCGTGAGGAAAAGCCGCTGTTTGTGTTACATGCAGAAAAAAAATAAAGGAAACCATGAAGCTGAGCTCTTTCCCCGTGGAAGAACAGGTCCCTGAAATTCAGATGCACGAACTATCCCCTTTTACCATGATCTATTCTTCTTACATCTTTATATTCTCCAAGCTGCAAGTTAATGGGACGAGATGCCACTACGTGTCACGGTATTTGAAAATAATGTTGGCAGATTTAATCCCACGAGCTTTCTGCATTTTAAGGAAAAAGTAACTTCAGTTCTAATCCTGGAAAACCAAACAGGCACAGGAGAAGCAGATCAATAGTTTACCGGTCCCATCCGTGCGGGCTCAATTCATTAATCTATCATGCTGCATTTACTTGACAACACGGGGTAATGAAGAGCTGCCGATGCCCTCTCTGGGCTGGAAACCAATGAAGCTTCTCAGGTAAGTGCTTGTCCAGCAGCGATCCCAAGTCTTGCTCCGGGGATGCTGGGGACGTGCCCACAACCGACTGCAAGGACGCCTTTGGCAGAGGGAAGGCAACTGACATCTTTCTTTTCTAATGCAGCAGGACAGTTAATTGATCGCAAGGGTTTGTTAGGCTGCAACACTGAAAATACCCATCTTTGTGACTCAGAGATGCTTGGTGCTTAATGGCGCTGCTTAAAGGGACACGCCATTAATCCTCACAGTGTGACTTCCTTTGCACAGACATTTCTGAATCAGGTGTTCTAAGCTTTCTGTCAGTGCCAAGGGACAACACTGTGGATGCCTACTAGGTTAACACTCTGTTTGGGACCTTCTTTTCCACGCTGTCTCTACTAACAGCAGTTTCCCACCATGCTTGCTGTCTGCAACGGCCTTCCAAGACCAAGCAAAAAATGTTATTTTACATCAGCCACATTCCGAAATATACAGCAAGCATTCTTCTTCCAGTTGTGAAAAATAACCCCCCAGTCCAAGGCTCAGCGCACACATATGTACTCCAGCTCCCTGGAATAATTTCACATCTTGTGAGTCATATACAGTCATCCCTTATGAGTCAACCCTATTGTTCCTAAGCATCATTCTCGTTCTTTTTCATTAGCTATAAAAAGAGAAGAAACACAGGGCAGTCGGGCCCCATCTTTAAGCAAATGTGCTCAGGCAAAGATTGTGAACCTGTGGTGTGCCCATATGCCCCTGTGGTAACAACCAGCAAAAGTTGTCTCAGAGCAACAAAAGCTCTCCAGCACAGGTCTGAAATCCTCACCTGCATACAGTGCGAAGTATATATATAATGTTTTATTTTCATGTGAATTACACCACTCTCTGATTGATCTCCTGCACGTGAATGATGAGATAGCTCCAACCGAGTGCCGCTCTGTGTCACGCATCTTGCTCCCTTTATATGTTAGCTACCTGTCGGGTTACAGTGACAGCTCCGTTTGTTTGGGATTCTGTCGGACGAAACAAGAGCAAATGCCCTGAGCAGCAGAAACCACTAGTGGCCTGCCTGCAGCCAGGATGATCTGGCCATCCTTTACAGCGCTCTGATCCGCACAAAGCTGTTCGCCACGTGCATCTCTATCCCCTCTGATCTAAGTGGGATAACTACTGCCATTTATGCTCCTCATATCAAAATACCAAGCAACCTTTCCAGGAACCACTTCTGCAGTTTGCACTCAAAATAATGCTACACGACCTTTGCAGACAGACCTTACTAAAAAGCCCTAGCCATTCATGCACTTAGTTATTAGGGCTATAAAGAAACCGATTATAATTTATATGCTGGGAAGGTCTCTTTGCATCCCCTCAGCATACAAAAGTGACTGTTACGGTTTCACCTAGCAGGTGAGATGAAATGTAGGCCAAGCCATTTAAGAGGTGATCCTTCTGCAGCTAACTGCAGGAATAACTACACTAGCAAAAAAGGCACAGGGGTAAGAGAGAGAGGGGTTTGGCCTTCCTAGCGGCTCAAATTTTGTTTTCATTATATGATATAAGTTTAATAGCAAGTTCTCCTTTCTCTCCTTCTTACAGCACGTTGTACAGATTATTTTTATTTTTTCTAAGCATCCAGTTTTTGCCTGTATTAAATCCTACTCTCCTTTCCCTGGCCCTGAAGAGTTATTAGGCTGCAAAATCAGTTTTATGAATAAGTGTGACTTTGCCTATGCTGCAGAGCTGACCTCCGGGCAAAAAGGAAATGTGGTACGATCTGCTGGGAACCATGCAAATATGTGAAGCGGTGAACACTGAGGAAGTATCTGAAATACAAAGGTGATGAAAGCCTTTTTTTTGTGTGTGTGTGTGTCATTTTTTCTTGAATAGCCCATTAAAAATGTGACCTCCCGGTGTTAAGTTCATAGCACGCTGCCCAGATTTACAGACACCCCACATGACAGGTGCCGTACGGCTTTGAAAGTCCTGGCTTGTGACAGGTCCCTCAGCACTAGCACTGTGGCTTTTTATCACCTGGACGGTTTACGCATGCGGCCCCCAGTGAGCTCGCTACGAACTTATGTTAATATAACATCTGCAATTTGCATCCTTTTTATTTCCAGGTTGGGATTTCCGCGAGACGCATCCATCATTTGTGGATGACAGATGAGCGTGTCACGGTCCCCGGTTGCTGCCTGATTCTCCCTGGGTATCCCAGTGCCCCTCTCCATCACGGTCCCTCTTGAACTCTGCTGCTGCCACAGTGGGACTGGCTAACACAAGGGCTAACACTGCCGTGTTCTGCTAAGGGCACGGGGCTCGGGGTATTGACAGTCAGGGCTTTACATGCACTAAGTTCCCAGTGGCCTGGCAAGCAGCGCCGTATGCTGCACTCATTAGTGACTGTGCTGAGCAACAAGGGAGACTGACACGTCTGATTTGCTTTACCTTCTGCAGCAAGAGCAATTGTGCCTCTTCACAGGACACAGCCTGGAGCACTCAACTGAAGAAGCCCCCCCACTGCTCCCGCTCGGCCCCACGCACCACCTGAGCCCAGCTGGCGTTGTCACCCTGCGACGTGAGGCCAGCTGCCCTTTGTGCCCAGCGCTGGCTGGCATGCCCTACCATCAGCTGAGCTCCTGCCATGTGCAACGCGTGCCATGCCTGAGCGGCCCCAAACTGTCAGGGACGGGGATGCAATTCTCTGAAAGGTCACATTCTGCAGAAGAACGTGGAAGCGGCGTCTGGCGTAGTGCTCTTGACATAAATGTTCCTTCGCAGAAAGCAGAGATGATTATGCCCTTGTAAATGACAAACCTCATTAGGAGGAACAACCTCCCTGCCTTTAACCTCGCCTCTCCATACCCAACGTGCCTGTCCTTAACCTCAAAGCTCTGGCAGTGACTAGAATATTTAGACAAAACACAGCTAAAAAGGGACCGTTTTTCTTTCCTTTTGGCTTTTCTGACAATTAGCAGACCTGAAAGCCGGGGCATTTAAACAGTGTAGATGAACTTGGGGATTAGTTGGTTGTTTCTTCCTGAACGAACATGAAAACATATCAGAGGGCTGAACTTGGATGCTGCACTATGACACTGTCATATCTCTTCATAGCTTTATTTTGTATCTTTTCCTACCCTCCATTGATTTTAACCCTCTTAAAAGGGCAAAGGAGGAGAGAAAGGAAAGAAATGAATGTGTGCTATTTTTCTGATGCTTTTCATCAGTGAATATTTCTTTTTTTTCCTTGCTCCTTTCCTAATGCTAGGCAGACTGCTCCAAAAACATCGTATGTTCAGAATAAAACGCACACCCTTTTCTCCATTATGTCCCCTGGCCTACTAAAGAGGTGCTGGGAGCTGACAGCCCAGATGCCTCTTTCGGAACTGGGAATACCGGCTAACACACCATGCCTTCAGAACCAGGAAAAACAAGAAATTGGCAAAAGTAATACAGAAGGCATCAGTGGGTTTCAGGTGAGCTCGGTTGTGTTTAAAGTCAGCGTTTAAGTGAAGTTTCCATCTTCTATGCGCACGTACCTCACGGTGTACCACCTTTATTTGCGTCTGTCCAGAAGGAGGGGATGGTTTTTACGTGGTCAAGATGATCCAAATCTACTCCTGGTCTCCGAGAGGTGTTTCCCCATAGGCCTTGCAACTAATAAGCTCGTTTCATTAAGTCTCAGCTCTCAGCCAGCGTGATCGGAATACAGCACATCCTCTCTCTGCTCCTCATCTGCCGCATCTATTTGTGATACGATTCCTCAAGGTAGGAACCACTGCATCCCGCATGTGCTTGTACCGTATCAAGAAGAACCAGAATCAACACTCACAGTGGGAGGCTTTGAATCCCTGCTAGAAACAATATCGACAGCTTTCCAGCTCCCGTGTTTTGCATTTCTACACTGCTTAATTCCTTGCGATGCTCTCAACTTGAACATGACACTCAGACCGTGCCTAGTCGCAGCTTAGATCGGATGCTGCTCCCTGCCAGGCTCTTGGTTTGTGACATTTGGAGTCTGACAACAAAGCAAGGTGTGCAGCTGTGTGTGTCTGTACACACACACACACACACACACACACACCCATACATTTTTATCAGCGTTCAGCAGAGGATCGTTTGGTTCTGCACTCCTTATCGACAAACAATTAACATCTAAGTTCGTTCTGTAGACAAAAGGATTTTGTATTCATTCTGTTGACAGAATGACTGGAAACCACGGAGGAAACACTATTTGACAGTCCTAGCACATACTGGATGCTGTGGAGAAAATGCATGCTGCTAACTGTCCAATCAGTTATGTAGACAAAATGAATTTCATCATAATTCTGTCAACAAAATGCTAACTTGCTTAAATTATTCTCTCAACAAAATAAATTAACTTAAAATCCTTTTGTCCACAAAACAGATTTAAGTGTTTAGTGAAGTCTTGTAAATACTACAGTCTGTTAGCTTAGCGTGTGCAATTCAAACATGTGGCTTAGCCGAGTCAGCGGTTCCTGGCTTATCAGGCGGGGATGGTCTTGATTCTTCCAGCTCTTCCCTCCTCCGGGAAGCCAAACCAACAAGACGATCAGTCAGTCAGCACGCGATGTATCAGCATGCAAACCAGGACCTTGAAGAGAATATTTTTCCATATTTTTATTCAATCAGTAGGGATTGACAGGAGGAATTTTATGTAAGTCTACCAAGCCTAAATGACTCGGTCCATTCCTCAGAAGAGGACAAGCTTCATCCTTAGGTCTAAAGTTTGACACGGAGTTTCCACGACAAACGTTCAGATAAAATGGCACTTTAATGAGGGACTACAGCTGTGATGCCTTGGTAGATTTGATATCGAGAGCATGAAAATGCAATCGATCTGCTTTTAGACACTATGTGTCTAGAGTCCTTTATACCTCTGGAAAATCTCCTTCTTCGTTTTCCATGCTGATTCAAATTCAAATGTAAATGTACATATTTATACCTTGCTTGGAAATACCAGAATGTAACGCTGACAAAATTGGACACAATCTGAGCACAGGTATTGCTGTAGGGAGCAAAGTGCACCAAACTCCGCTCAAGCCAGCCTAAGCACACAAGGCACCGCACCAGAGCCAACAGCAACCGCCAGCCCCTGAATTGAATGAGGATATGCCTGCGTGCCTCCATTGTGCCAGCCAGTGCGTTCACGTGGTCCCTCTCCCACCCCCCACACACGCATACACGACCCCTCCAGCCTGCAAGAAAGTCAGAAGCAACACACCATGCAGCACCATTCAAAACATTCACGCTCCTTTGGCCTCATCTCCAGAAAGCAAAACACCCTAAGATGAGATAAGGTTGTTAAGCAGGTTTTTAGGAGCCCCAGGACTGTGTTTTACCGAGCACTGCCTGCCCTGTAGATTTGCTGTGTTTTAATAATAAAGGAATATAGAAATAGTCATGCCTCTATCTTTAGCAACATCAGTCAAGGAGTTTGGCAGGCTGGTGGAAAAATGAAACTCTTGAATCTGCTTTTGCCATATTCTTCCACCAGTATAAACAGTTTTTTTTTGTCTTCTTTTAGGAGGCTACTGTGGTTACAATGGAGTTAATTTCCAGGTGTGTGGAAAGTGTACAGTAACACAAGAAAAATACCGTATTAATATTTAATATAACACTTTTTATGTGCATGAAAAGAATAAAAGCTATTCAAATTCAAATGCGGCCTGCGAGGATGCATAAAGTTTTCTGTTTTTTTGGTAATGTCTTCACTTTGCTAAAGACTGACTTAGTCTTGAGTGAGCTAAGAGCGCTTGTGCGTGTGCACTTCCAGCCACAGAAAAGCCTGCTTTTCTGCCAGAGCCCTCCGCAGTATTTGAGACACTGCAACAGTACCCAGCAATGGCACTCACTGAAATACAGTGGGTTTATTAATCCTTTTGGAGCCATACGTTGTAGCCCCAAAGGGATGAAGCGTGCTGCAGCATCTACCCTGCCTTATGAGACTTTCACAGAGCAGCCAAAACCGTGGGATTGCTCCCTACAGCTCTTAGGGGCAATGATTTCTTTCCTGCGACACGCTCTGCGTTTACCAACCATAACAAAATGACCTAGCTAGGGATCGTCAATGAAATTTCCATGTGCTTCATACCAAGCTCCTTCTGAATTTCTGTGGACCCGAGTGTCCAAGCGCCGTGATGCTCTTTTGACGCCTCCAGCATAACAGAATACATTTTGCTAACTAAATTCCAGGTACAGCATAGTTGTAACCGATCGGGGAAGCTTTTCAATGGCACACAGATACTTGTAAATAACACAGGAATCAGACTAGCGAGAAGTTTCCCTGTCAACGAGAAGCAGAGGTTTGGGGAGAGGAAATCAGTTACGTTTTAACTGGTGTCGCTTCCACCCAATGCGGAATTACTCTTGACGTACCCCATCTTACAGAGCATCGCATGGGCCAAGGCCGTGCCACTGAATCAACAGAAACGTTTTTCAACCTAGTTCAGATAGCCTTCTTTTTTTGTACTGTCTTTGCCATAGCACATGTTACTACCTTGTCTTCCACGTTGAGTCCAGGTGGAATAAAGCGTTAGAGTGGAAAAAAATAACCCTGCAGCGAAGGCTAGGCATCACGATAGCCGAGTTCAACACCTGAATACTGCACATACACTTAAAGTTACTTCAAGCAAGTTGCATCACCGGGACCTTACCGGCTCATGGCGGGTTTCAGTTTCTCTCAAACACTGCTCCGTCAAGGGTGTTAGAGCAGTTTCTTCCTCCTGCTGTTCACAGCCCGCATTATGCCAGACCCTTGTCTCCTTTGGGTTTCCTACAAGCGTAAACAATATCTAAGACTCTGGACTGGAACAGCTTTTAAGTCAAGCTTCTGAGGGGGCACAGTGGCAGCCAAATGGTCAAGGAGCTTGGCCTTCTTCTGCACTGAGACTTGGCAATGCTGCGTGCCCACACCTCAAGCAAACAGTTACATGAAGGAAAACCACATCTGCAAGGGGAGATGCACAACAGCAGTAGCTGAGAAGATGATCAAGAATGGGGAAAGCAAGCACAGAGGGAAGGAGAAAGCCGTGAGGCATTTGGTTTATTTGTTCTTCAACTTGGATATCTCAAACTCTCCGGCGCCTTAACTTGGGAATTCCCTTTTGTGAAGGAGAACTTAGGAGGACATAAATAAATGGAAATTTATATGGAAATAAACATCCAAATATACATGAGGAAGGGAGAGGAGGGAAAGGAGTGATTCATTATTATGGCTTACATATCATTACGCATTCATAAATTCCAAGGCAATATATTTTTCTTCATTGCTTGGATAATAAATCATCATTCGATTACAAAAGGGGAGTACCTGGATGGAACAGCAGCCTTTCTGAAAAATACTCCTGGCAGATGAATGACAGGAAAATTTATGGAGAATTCAGCTGCCTGACTGTCCTGCCTCCAGGAGAGCGGGCTGTGCCAATAACTAAACCTTTCCTGACAATTCACGCAGCAGACACTGTCCTTGATGGAGTGAGGTTTTTAGACCTCCCTTGGCTTGATTTTCATTATCCCTCCTTTGGCAGCCGCACAACGTCTATTACCAGCGCGAAAGGGTTAGAAAAGAGCCATCCAAGTTGCTACCGAGCCTGTGCTAGCAGGCCTGTCTCTAGGAGCTGTGAAAAATGTACAGCTGCGTTCTCTACTTAGCTGGAGTTGTCCCATCAATCAGAGGGATCCTTCAAGGGTCACTGGTATTCATAAGAGCAAAGAGTTTTCAAGAACACAAAAAAGACCATCCAGTATACCGATTGCCTGCCTTTTTCTAGTTTATCTTCATTTCATTTCCCAGCCTTCTTTTTTCCAGACCAACCCTTCATTTCCTTCCCCTTTTATAAACAAAGCTATTTGGCTCTTTATTTCAGCAGGTGCCTTCGAGTCATTCTTCATTTTTCTCCCATTACAGTCACAGCAAAGGGCAAGTCTGCCAAACAGCTGAAAGCCCGGCCACCCAGGCAAACCATCCCGAGAGGGGCTGGGCAGCTGAAGCAAAATGCATGGCAGAAAGCCGCCGTGCGTGGAACTGATTCTTGCTGCAGTGAGGGCAGGCAACCGGGAGTCAAGCCCACGGCCATTCTTATTACATGAGCTTCTGAAAGGAACCCATATCCCACCAGGTCTGCGGTCCCAGTTCGCCAAAGGGGAATTCACCCGCTCAAAGCTCCTGGTGGAGGGGCATCACTGAGCATCACTAAGGCTCCTTGATGCCACCGGGGTTGGCGCATCTCCTTCAAAAGAAGCACGCTTCAGAAATGTAGGCTTTTACCTGGGGAGTTGCCTCTGCTATGTTTGAGGACCCTGCACTGAGCTTTGCATTTTTGCAGTGACAAAAAGCACACGTACAGCTTGACTCAGAAAAGACCCTTTCCTCCAAAAGGGCCAACTAAGACTGCGAGGGGAATGGGTCTGAACACACGGGCTAAGATCCCTGGCAGCTGAGATTAGACGCCTACCTCTGAAGGAGGCACGCAAAGCCTCCCCTCACAGGCGGCAGGGAGAAGCAGCGCATCCCACCTCCTCCCAAAGCAGGCATTTGAGGGTGCATCATGCTCTAGAAATGCCTGTTTCTTAGCAGTGATTATACAGAAAGACTGGATGAGTAGCTCATCTGCTGCCATCTGAAGTAGAAAGGATTGGCTGCATTACTTGGAAAGCAGAAAAAGCAGGCTTTATTTCCTGCTGGTTTCCCGTTTCGTGTGGCACTCCAAAGCTACAAAGTGAACAAAGGCAGAGTGGCATCCTGACTCTGTGCCTGGGAGGAGGTTTGTTTCCTGCTCTCAGAGCCCAGGTTTAAAGGGCTGCACGAGGCATAATGCTGTGAAAAATCAAACTCAAGAGCCTCCTTCCAAATAGCATTCCTACTGGGCTCCAGCCAGCGCTATCCATCCAAAACATTAAAGACCCCCAAGGGCACCCTACACAAAGGAATTTGAGATGTTTTCCAGGGAAACCGTCCAAGAATACCAATAGTTGTAAAACGCAGTTTGTCATTTATTAAGCGGGAGACATTTTGGCAGTTAATGCAATACAGCAACTTCATCACTAACACGAGCGCGAAGCTCTGATGGGCCGCATTAGTCTTGGAAAAATCTCAGTCTTCCAGTTGTGCTGCCATATGGAGAGATGTTCCCCGGGGCCCATTTTACTTAGTAACTCTTGCGGTATTTGTCCCCAAAGTTTAACAGCCACAATTACACTTCAGACAACAGAGCTATACAGATTTATGGCAGCTGAAAATCTCACATCAAGACCCTCTTCACCGAGGGCACATCTGATGTTCACGAATTCCCTGGACCCCTCGCAGCAGTGAGACCAGCAGCACGGGAAAAACAAACAGAGACTTAGCATTTACCGCTGTACTGTGTACAGACTTTAAAATGTGTGTTCCCTGGGTGCCAAACTACCATATCAGACGGCGATTCATATCCAGTCTGGCCTTCCTGCAATTGCATATAGCTCAAGGATATATATTCCCCTTCCCTATTCTGCGGAATAAACAAACCTTTTATACATCTCTCCATCACCGTATCATTTGGGAGGATTAGGATGCGAGTGTGTTTCACACCTGATGCAGAAAAGTATCTGTTTGGAGTTTTCACCCAGCCGTGATCTGTCAGTGGATAGAAATCTCATCTCCGAAGCCCCAGGGCCTCTGCTAAACACAGTAATGTAACAGATTTTATTAGCAGTTTCAGAAAGGTAATCTAACACTAGATTAGCATTAAATGGTCCAGCAAAGTAGATACACGAAGGCATCTGTAACATCCACCAGTGCCCTTGATAGAAAGAATATCTGTATTTTAGGCAAAGAAACGGTAGTTTATTTAGATGCTTTGAGTCATACATATGCTTTGTATACAAACTACGGAGTGATTAATGTCTCGGTGAGCTCTTCTCCTCATCAAACTAAAACAACTTGAAACGTCATATGACTTGCTAATAGATGACTAGATAAAGCTAAATTGTGAAACGATCACGGCGCTTCGGTCTCTTGCTGAATACATGGATTCCCTGATATGAGAAATGCGATCAGGAAATAATCTGCTACTAAGGCGGCAATCCGAATCCCCTTCGGGGAATGGGCTGCACGAATGCAGCAGGGAGGATGATATATTAGCATTTCAAGAAGAGCCTGAAATCAGTGTGGAGAATGCCACTGAGGAATAGCTGAAATTGCTTTATCTTTATCCGTTAATATTTCTGGGAAAAGATTGCAATATAGGGAAACTGCAGAAAGACCGAACGCCTCACGTATATTGAATTGGATCTGCAACTGTGTTGGATCTATTCAGAGCCTAGAGGATGTAATATTCCCCAATTAAAAGTAGGAACTGCAGTCTGGGATAGATTTCCCTTATCGGTGCTCCTGGTACATTTTAGGGTGAGGACAGACACTAACGTCAGTATTTTTAGAAGCAAACGGTATGACGGAGTGACCCAACAGAGACTCCTTATAGAGGCATAATTTCTAAAGAAGGGGCTTCCATCACTTCCCTAGCATCTCTTTCAGAAACTGAATATCCTCAGTAACTTTGCCAAAAACTGCCTAATTTCTTTTTTCTTTTTTTTTTTTTATATGTGCACTGTAGATCCTTCATACGGCAGCTGAAGTTTCCTCCATGAAAACAGACAAATAATTATATCTACCTGCACGCTTATCCTAACAATGAGGAGTTTTAGGGATCTCATATCGAGGATAAAATACTGCATAATAGAACACTTTAGGATAGTAAACAACAAAGCTTAAGCAACTTTCTAACGAGCTTGAACGATTTATAGCTTCTTGTCCCCTTGAGACCTATTTGAAACTCTGATGACTTTCTGCTGTAGGCACAGTTAATGAAACTTGAATTTCCAGTCTTGAATTTTCTCCAAATTGAAGGTTTAACTAATGAAAACATCCCGCTGATGTACCAAGGAAAGCACTACGGAGTGCTCCAAATACCTGCACAATAGCAGACTGGCTAAAGTTACACCAAGTGATCTGAAAAAGGCATTAGAAGCATGTACCAAACTGTTCCCATTTTGCTTCCAAGTGAAAGATATGTTCTAGTCACCTGGCGTATGAATAAGTCTCTTGGATGTCGCATGAGACAGGAAAGGATCAAATATACCCAACACTCTCCTTCAAGCGGAAACAAACATTACAGAAGAATTACTTTGGGAGGAGAAATGAAAGCTTGCCAATACCCTTTAAAGTCATTTGCTGCCTTATGTCCCTGTGCACATAGCCGAGTGAACTACGGCACGTGCGCCTGGTAGGACAAGGTCCCATAAGCAGGCTCACAGCTGAGCAGGCAGAGGGATACACCACGTGGAGCTGCTGGCCATACCCAGACACCAATAGGGAGCCCAGTGCTTCCCCAGCCCACCTACAGGACACACTTTGTGCCCCTCATAGAATCATAGAATCATAGAGTGGCCTGGGTTGAGAAGGACCACAATGATCATCCAGTTCCAACCCCCTGCTATGTGCAGGGTCACCAACCACCAGACCAGGCTGCCCAGAGCCACATCCAGCCTGGCCTTGAATGCCTCCAGGGATGGGGCATCCACAGCCTCCTCGGGCAACCTGTTCCAGTGCCTCACCATCCTCTGTGTGAAAAAATATCCTCATGTCCTTCAGGAACACAGGCAAAGCACCCATCACAGCACCATGTCCCATTTAAACAATTATTTCGTATTTTACAAAGGGCACAGGGCCTTGCCAAAGCTCTCCTAAGCAAAATTGCTGCTTAAAATCTCCCAGCGCTCCACCTTATTGCATACGCAACGGTTCTCTCCCTCTCTCTCATAGGGAACATACCTCTTTCTAAACAATGATTTATTATTTTAGCAATAGAAAACTGCAATAATAGGCCAATGAAAATGGCTAAAATTGTAGCCACTTTGCCCAGCAATTATACGTGTAACAGTTTCATTATCTGCTGGGCCAGCAGCTTAATTTACATCCCCACTTAACGATTAATTGTCGAAGTGCACTTTACTGAAACAGCAGTGGGGGAGAGCAAGGGCTGGGCCAAGTATCTTGAAAGGAAAAGCTTCTTTTAAGAAATACCTCCGCAATTAATTTTACAACCAAAACAGCCAGCAGCAAGCAAGAACAGTGAGGAGAGGGAAAACATCACAGTACCAATATTGGAAATAAAACATCTGTTTGGCAGAAGGCAGACAATGCAGATGACATCAGTGGCACGCTGTCGTCCAGCCCCGATACTGACTCCCAGCAGGAGGCAGGATGATGCAGCCCCATTACCTAACAATAGCACCTGCATTAAAATGAATCACAGAATCATATTGCAGAATCACAGAATGGCTTCGGGTGGAAGGGCCCTCAAGAATCACCAAGCTCCAACGCCCCTGGCTACAGGAAGGGCCACCAAGCTCCACATTTAGTACCAGACCAGGCTGCCCAGGGCCCCATCCAACCTGGCCTTGAACTCTTCCAGGGTTGGGCATCCACAGCTTCCCTGGGCAGCTGTTCCAGCACCTCACCACTCTCATAGTAAAGAACTTAACTGTTTTAAAGTTGGCCAAAACTGGACGAAAAATCTGAGGGGGAGCACTGGCATTTGCCCCTTTCATTTACACTTCTGGTTTTACTCTTTATAGTTTAAAAGGGTTTTAAAGCTTTTCCCCTTCAATTGTAAGGGTAGTCAATTTCCTAACAGCAAAATAAGCCAAACAACTCCAGTCAGACAGCTTGCCAAGCAAAGAAACAAAACAGAACCAAACGCAAGCCAATATCCATAGGAATACAGGAGGAGGAGACTTAAAATAACAGTTACTATGAGAAAGATGACGAGCAACAGCAACACCGTTTCTGCATCAGGAGAGCAGAATTTTTCAGTGTCTGTAGTAAAACGATGATTTACAGCTCTGCGATGAAGAATATCTACGCATCGACCCAAACTTTCGTAAGGTTTAGATCAGGTCAGGGATTTCCTGATCACATTGTGTGTCTGACAGAAACTGCTGACTCGCTGAAATTGCATCGGTTATTTACTGCTAAAAGTTTGAGCAGTGTTTATTACTGCCTGGATTCCTCAGAGCCTGAATGAAATATCTGGTCAAAACCAGAAGGGTGCAGAATAGAAGCAGCAGCTAGCCTGGATAGCCAGAGAAAGCACTTACCTGCTCAAAGACGGTAGATTTAGGTTGGATTTAAGGAAAACATCTTTTCTAGTAAGGGTAGTGAGGCACAGGCACAGGTTGCCTGGTGATGTGGTTAATTCCCTGTCCCTGGAGACTTTCGAGGCGAGGCTGGATCAGGCCCCGGGCAACCTGATCAATCTGTGATGTCCCTGTCTGCTATCTGGAGAGGTGGTGCAAAGTCCACCCTGGGATATCTCCGTGAGTTGGCTGTAGAAGGCCTGGGCTGCCATGGTTTTGTGTTAATGACTGCCCTGCTCCAAGGAGGAACCGAACCAGAGATACCCAGAGAGCTCTCCAAGCCAACGCTCCTGTCATTCTGTCACCTCTTGCTTTTTTCATGAGACAGCAACAGTCAAACACTGTGAAGATAAATTGTGCACTGAAATTAAATCATCTGAGAGAGTAAGAAACACGTTTTAAGTTATTTCATGAATATGACATTCTCAGATGCAATCTAGACAGCTGATCACTTCTGGGGCTAATCAGACATTATATATTATTGACAGTCAGCTTCAGAAAGACAGAAGAAGGGTCTAGAGGGATGGTCTGGCACAATCAGACAGCAGCATCCCTCCATTCAAAAGCTGAAGAAGAGAAAATCTAAAGATGGGACAGTGCAGATAGGGGTGAAAGTTCTGGCACGAAATCAGAGCTACCTTCTTGGGGATAGGAACATGAAAACATTCTTCTTTTAAATTCGTGATCCCAAATGCATGGTATACAGGTGTTACACAGGCTATTCTGACTCTACTATAAGGATAACAGTTGTTAGACAGGATATATCCTCTTTGAAATTTGAAATCAGACTCTCAATTAGTACAACTCTACAGTAAATATGTGTTTTTTCATCTTTCGAGAATGTTGAAGTTGAGATAAATCTTCACAGAAAAGGTTGAAATCAGAGGGCCCAAATCTTCTCTCATGGCCCGGTCTGACTGACATCATCTGTGATAAGATAATCAAGGACAACATTATGGGAAGAATATCGTCAACAAACCCGAAGTTATTTTTATCCTCTGTCTTAATGTATTATTACTCAAAACCAAAAATGATTAAGCCTACACAGACTTTCCCAGCTGTAATCACTGATGCATCAGCTAATACTTTACATTTTGTCTTAAAGAGTTGGCACTGAGTAGAAAATACCATTCTTTGTGCTGGAAGGAGCAGAGAAGGCAGCTGGGCTCTTTCTGTTTTTTCCCAGCGTAACTGCATAACCACCTCACCGAGCGCTGAACCTCAGCTCTGAGGGCTCTGTCCTCTGGTGTTAGTTTCTAGAAGCACGGGGAAGGTCCTCCCCTAGTGGGATTTGCATCACTAATTATTACGGAATAATTAGGAGCAACAGATGCCAACTTGTGAACTGACCGAGCCTGTAAAATTCCCAAGGGCTGCCAGTTTTGGAAACGCTGAGATTTCACTTTCCATTTGCACGAGAGCTGGATTGCTGTCACTAAAGAACTGTGGGATGGCATCAGGACTGCAGTGACCCACCGCTCTAACTAGAGTCACACCGACCTATCTAAACAGTCAGAGTTAATGCATCTCTCCTGGTGATTTTTCAGACAGGCTCTATAATTTAATATTTTAATGGAGACTACTCGTGAGTCAATAATAGGGCTTTCACAGGATTATAAGTGACACAGTATTCTTCTGAAATACACCGCAAATAATTTTGAAGAGCGAGAATTTTTCAGTGCAGTTGGACAGTAATGGAAGATTTTTAAAGGAACAAGACTCTCTTGTAAGTTAAGGAAGAGCTGCCTACAGGGAGTCTTCCCATATCTGGGAATGCACCTGCTGCACTAGGTCTTAGAAACAGGAACGGCCTTTAAAGATTTCAATAGGAGCACTTGTGGCCACGGCAGCTTTCTGAAGCTGGCTGCCAACTGGCCACAGGCACAAATGTGCTCGATATACACAAGAAGGGACCACAGTGAGGATTGGATCTCAACTTCCAGCTTCTTTGGGGTCAGTCTACAACTCTTAAAGGCTGCTCCAAACAGACCCAGTCGGTTGTTGGGACCAGCAGAGGTCATTGATACCTAGACAGATGAAGGGAAGATCATTCTGATTTAGACTGAATTCCAATTTGGGTGAGATCTAAACTGCTCCCCAATGGCAAAACCAACTATACAGGTACATACGTGTAAAACCAGCTCCATCCTTTAGTCATGAAACTGTCCATGAAAGTTGATGGGAAGCTAATACAACAAAGAGCAGGCCGTTGTTCCTGGGCAGTACACAGTCAGCCTGAGCTGATCCTTTCCCATAGGATAATCAGCTGACAGAAACGAGTTTCTTTCTGAAAGTGAACCGCAGCCCCAAACTCCCTCCTCGAGGATTCTCTCCCCAGAGATCACACAGTGACCCTGGAGAGCCCCCAAACTGGCCACAAAGCAGCTGCAAAAGAGAGCCAAATGTGTGCACTTGCGATGAAGGCACGGACCCTTTGAAACCAAATTGTCATTGATGAAAACAGGAGCAATGCCCCTGGGATGTCTGGATCAGTAGCTCTTGACTCTCGCTGCTCTACGGTTGCTACAAGGCTGCATCACTTAGCTCTTCAGGTTGCCACGCTTTTACAAATGAGTATTAGAGCTTCTTTGTAATAATTACAGAGCAGTTATGAAACTAACAGCAAAATCTATACAAGGCCATCTCTGATCCTCTCTGGGAAAATTATCAGCCCGTCTTAACAGCGCTCGAGGGAACTCTCGACAGCTCCATCTCTATTTCTAACCCGTGACCCCATGCTGCTCCCAATCTTAGTTTTACCTTTTCCCACAACACAAGAATTTTGTCGCACTTCTTTCTTCTCCAGAATACCACATCAGCAGCTGCCTCAACATCCTCATCCTTTAGCTGAACCAAAAACCAGAGTGAAAATAACCAAACAACCAGCCCTGGATCGAACTTTATTTATTTATCTCCGCAGAGCAGAACCCCTCCACCACATCATTCCACTTGACATTCCATTTGCTCGGAAATGAAATGTTCTGTTCCGCGTGCTTGCGTGTAAAGGAAAGGCAATACTAACTTTAATAAAGCGCATCAGGGCAACCTGCTGCCTGATTTAGGGCTGGCAGACTGCCTTCCCCTGGGTGCTTTAACCATCGTGGGGATGAGAGCACTCTTCTGTCAGAGGCCACCGGTGAGGGTCTCATCCGCCTGTGAGCAGCAGATAGGTCGGTAGGATGGAACAAAGAGTAGAGAGAGGGCAGAAGGACTCCCTGCAGGGCCAGCAGGACACATCCCGAGGTGCACCAACTGCAGCGAGCGTGCCCCGATTTACTGAAGGAACAATGCCAGCGAGACAGGCTGAGGACGCCTTGCCCTAGGAACATAAATTCCTCGAGTGCTGACAGGGAAAGAAGGATCCACGCCAAGCTAGAAACCAACCTGAGGCTTGCTGAGACTGAGCAAATATGCTGACTGCTAAACTTCCCAGCAGGATGTTTACTCTGCAAGTTTGTGTAGTTAGTACAAAGGAAAACAAACCCAGCTTCGCATCGACTGAGACTGCACTTAACATTTGCTCCAAAATGTGGCTGCCTGCTTGTTCTATACAGAACTGAAAGCCTTGATTCTTGGGGGAAGTTAATCCTGATGAAAATTAATAGGAAAAGAACCAACAAAACAACACAGGAGAAGACAGTGTTAAAGGAATGAGGAAACAGGGGCACACACAGCCATGGCCAAGGGATCCAGTGAGAGCTGAGCACCAAGGCTACGTGCCAGCAGCTCCCATGAAGCTTTTATTTTCTACAACTTTCCATCACAGATCTATCGCTGCTGCTATAACAGCCTCAGTCCTCAGCTTATTCACGTATGGTTTTCCTTGGTGGGAGGGAAAAAAAAGAGAAGGAAAAAATGAAGAATTGCCACTGTGACAAACACCGATTTGTTCCTGGCTTTTTTTCCAGCCTCTTCTAATGTTTTATTTCCAGACACTTTTTTACTACTTGAGGCACACACCTTTCAGGGCATGAACAGACTTTGATTCATCAGATTTCATTACGAGTTATGGACAGCTCTCCCATAGGGAAGGTTGCTCTTCATAGGAGCTGAACAGGCACAAAGTGATCACAGCTACTCCTGATTGCCACAGATTCAACGTGGACTCAAAACAGCTTGGAAACCACAGCTCCTAGACTCACAAGGTTAGGAAATTACATTTTCATTAAAAGGTACTTTCAAACATCCACGACGATAAAGGAAAACCTAGAAGTGTAATTATCTCATGTCCCAAGAACCCCTTTCTCCACCAAAAGGCAATGAAACGAACATCAAGTTACATCTTTAAATGTTCACAGCGCTTCCTACCTAACGACCTTTGTGTACTTGCTGCAGAGAGCTCAATGTTACCACTCCAGAATTTCTCCTGCTGATCATTCCAACCTTTCACGTGCGGAAAGCTGTCTGAACTCCCAAATCCCACACGCAAAGCTCACAAAACCGGGAACTGAATCGCTTTCCATTCCTTCCCCTGCAACCAGCGCTGCTTTCAGAGGCACCGCAGCTGCTCCATTGCCTGCTTGCACCAGCAGCTGAAGATAACCTTTCGATAACATTTGCAACACGCTCGCTAATTTCCCGTCTATCTCTCATTATATCACCTCGCTGCATGTTTTCCCATTCACAGCAATTATTCAGATTATTCTGTCTTGTTTTACCAGCTCTCTCTGTGCATACAAACAAACCGAGAAATTAGCAATGCAGAATTCAGAGCGGTGTTTTGGAACTCTTATCTCAGCCTCCCCCAGGCAGTTTCCATTTTCTTCCCCCTCAGATTTGCCTATCGTTCTGGGTCTCTCCTGGCATTATGCAGTGTAAAAAGGTACGCTGCTGAACTCTGAGCACTGCCTTTATTTTCTATTGTTACCATCCCTTCAGCAGTGAGAATTTAGAAGACGCTTCCAGTCGATTCCTGACACGCTGACAATTTCACCGTTGTTCACCCAAACTACAAAATAGCACAACATTTTGAAGGTGCTGTCATCTGGTGCAATATGAAGTTCAGTTTATGATATTTTTTTTCATAATGCACTATCAAAAAAAAACCCAAAAAAACAACCAGCTTTCCAGGGCAACGGCACTTCAGTGATCATTTCGTGGTCTAGCATTTTCCTAGAAAAATGATTTAGAAAAGTTCATTTCTGATGGAGAAAAAAAAAAAAAAAGTATCAGAAAACCATTGGCTACGCTTCCTCTCTTCTCTATGGACTGCACTGAGGTCAATAAGCAAAACTGCGCTTGCATCTTGGGAGGCAGCGTTTAAATTCCTCTTCACTGGAAATGACATAAAATGAATAAAAAGTTATTATTAAATATGCATGAATTGAGAAATGACACGAATGAATTTAGAAAAAACACATTATTTACTAATGTGTAAATAACCACTAAGCCATGTTGAGCAGAACGCATCTTAATGACGGGAAGTAAAGCAACTGACCCCCTTAAATCGGCATGTTTCATGGTAAGTTCAATTTGCTCCATAACATGGGGTCCTCTTGACCCATTTTAAATCAAACTCAAACTGATGGTATGAAGAGTGAAGAGCAGCATAATAGTACAACAAATTCGGTAATTTCTGCACTCAGACTGAAAGGAAAACCACCTTTTTTTCACTCTATGGCATATACAGCATCGTTGGATCAAAGTGGTCCGTAGGCTCAGCTCACTGCCTTCTGACAGAGAGATGAGTGCTCCTACAGGGTGAGAAACACCTTATCCAGGCCAGCAAACTCTGGCAGGCTGGAAGAGAACAAGCAGCTAAGGAAAACAGGTCAGCTTCCTTTTGCCTCATTGCACCACAGCTACAAGGCACTTGGAAGTGCCTTCTTTGGGACTGTTGGGTGTGACGGGAGTAAACATGGCCAATGGAAGGACCTGCTCACCTTGCTGCTGCTCCATTCCTTCACTTTCCCAAAGACCTGGCCTGGCATCACAGGGAGGAAAAGGAGCAGAAAAAAAAGGGCTCTCAGCATTCTCTCCTTTTTCTGATGGAGTTTGATGCAGAAAAGATATACGAATAGATCTCATGGCAAAGGATGAACTAACCCTACTGCTTACTCTTTGCATTCCTGTCTTTACTCTCTTTCTGATCGGTTCATAAACCAGATAATCAATACGCTCATTAAACAGCCGTGCATTTGACCTGAATACTACGTATAGATAAGATATATACATTGTAAAACCTAAATTGTCATACAGTTTCAATAGATTATGAAGACCTATGCTTTAAAATGATTCCACTCCCAGAATCCCACACACCAACAACGTCCATCAGCCCTTGGAAACATCACCAGACAGACACAGAGCAGAAGGTTGTACAAAAAACCTCTCAGCATCTTGCTCAATATTTCTAATGAAAATCATCGTCACGAAATGTATAACTGCAGTGTGAACTTACAGTGTGAATTTGCAGACCTGAGATTGTTCCTTCATAGGAAATGATAGTCACAGATGAAAAGATAAATATCTCTCCGGATCCAAAACCAAAAGCACTGTTAGTTTTATTCCCAGAAGATCAATACCAATCGTGCATTGTAGCCAACCAAGAACAGTTGATAACAATCAGGAGGTGCTAGATTCAATTATTCAATTCTGCTTTAGTGACTGGGCTGGAAAGTCAACAAATTCAAAGGGTTAAAATAAATAATTTTTAGAGAAGCATATAATAGGAACCCATCAGTAAAGCAAGACTTGTAAGCAGATATAAAATCCAAGCATGGCCCTGGTTACCTTTCAGAGGATGATTGCTCTCGGAGCCAGGAGAGAAAACATGCACCTATGCCAGTGTCGTTGGCACCATCTTACCATTTCTGGACCTCCAAAATATCTCACAAGCCAGGAATATCCCGAAGCACTACAATGGAAATCCTCCACATTCCTGTGGCCATGCCACAGCCTTTGCAGCCCACTGTGGAGCAACCCTATTCCCAAACAGGCAGCCCACAGCCCACCGCTATTGCACTTGCTGGGGGGACCACATGGATCACCCCAAGCCTTCAAGCTATGGCTTTCAAAGGTCTGTATTAGAAACGATGACCCAAACAAGTCTCTGCTGTCTCATGCCATCGCTCAGCATCAGCATTTTTGCATGCCTCGGAACAGAAAAGGACAATGAGGAGGCGGTGGGAAGATGAGAGTTTTGCGGTTGCTGTTCCCACACTAAATTTCTACAAATCCAAGTGCCCACACTGAGCAGAGACGACAGGTGATGTGCAAGGCAGCATTTTTGGCTGGAGGAAGAAAGGGGATTTCTATTGTAATGGTTTAGCTGTTCTCAAACTGAGGCATGGGGCGGGGAGGGTGGGAAATGTCCTAAATACTGGAAAATAATAATGATGATTCTGAAGAGGGTTTTTTCACCTGCAGAAAATTCTGTCTTCGCCATAGCAAAGAACACAGATTTGATATCCTGCAGACACTGCGGCAAGGACGCTCGGCTTACCACCCACCTACATTTGGCAAAGATACAAGAAATCTTTGCAATCAAGCACAGTTATTTAACAGTGGCCTAACTGCTAACTCCAAGCAATAACAAAAATGACTGGCTACATACAAAAGCCATGTCCAAATGAAAAATATTCAACAACAAGGCGTTACTATTACTATAACATTCAGATCAAAATGTTATTTTGCACCCACTCATGACTGCCTGCTGGATCTTGAACCACTCACTTTTTGGCCTAACAGCCAACTCTACCAAGTTTGTCGGCCAAAGTTTCACCAATGCGAAACATCCCTTTCAGACCCTCCAAGTGAGGAATGCTAATAGTGCCCAAGTGCATTGTAAATATTTATTCCGTATCAGACAATCAGACTTGAAAAGAAATAGGGATATGCAGGCAGCAGCTCTCCCCTTGCAACCACCAGAATGGAGCTCCCTACAAATGGCTGCAGAGCCATCCTACCGTGAGCAGCTTGTCTGGAGCCACTGTCGTGCGTACGTTATTAGTCATACTGGCGATGAAGCAAGGCAAAATGTAAGTGTTTCCATACAGAAGAAATATAAGCAGTGAAATCACAGATGTGATACGTCTGGGCAGCACGACTTCCTGGTCGCTTGACAAAGCAAACCACTTATGAGACGTGAAATACCTGATAGACCTTGAAGCAAGGTAGCTGAGGATTTATGCACAGGGAGCAACCAAGAACACCTCACCAGGCCCAAACTTCATTTTGCCTCTTGGGAAATATGGCAGATCCCTCACATGTGATAGCCGCTGCCTCCGTTAAAAGCTGCAACAGCAAACAAATCGTTTTGCCCGCCACGAAATCCCAGAGAGAGCAATCAGAGAAAATGAGACCTCCATTTGCTTGTCAGCAATTTGCAACGTCAGCACGTTTCAAACAAGTTACGGCCTCTTTGTGCTTCAGCCAGTGTAGGACACCAGACGGCATCAAAACAGGCTGGAAGACATTGGGGTAAGAGTATCAGAGTGGTGCAGGACTCCGCGGAGAACCAATCACAGAATCATAGAATGGTTTTCATTGTAGGGGACCATAAAGGCCATCCAGTTCCAACCTCTGCCACGGGGGCAGGATTGCCACTCTGTATCAGCACCACCAGCTACAGGCAGCAGCTTCCCATGGGCTGTGTGGACATCCGGGGAAGCCACTGCATATCAACAGGGCTTTGCTGTGGAGTGACCACAGAGCTGCAGGCATGAGGTCAGCACTGCTCCATCGCTGGGCAGTAAGGAAGGTACGGCCTCACTACCTTGCAAACCTTCTGGAAAAGCCATGGGAACCAAACAGCTCGTGCAAACAAAGCAGCTACAGAGGTAGGAAACAGGTGCCAGCAATGCTAGATGCATCATCCCTACCGCTGCGTCCTTGATGTTGTCGATGCAGGGAGGGCATTCCTGCCTCAGGTGCAGAGAATCTTCCAGGAGACACTGATAAAAAGGCTCCTTCCCCTGGTCTGCGTTAGCAGGGTCCTCCCAGGGAGAGGAGATAACTCTGCAGCCAGTTTGGTTCTTAATTGGCACAAGGAAGTGTCAGGGGGAGAAAAAAGAGCTGTACAGAGAAGTTGCTGAAAACCCTTTGAAGGTAAACCTTAAAAAGAACAGAAGTCCAGAAAATAAAACCACCTGAAGAGGAGTAAGGGGAAAGGTGACTGGCAATTTCCATGTTATTTTTCATTGTTAACAAAAAACATCCCACGGCCAGAGCTTTTGAACTATTTACTCCAGTTCTAAGAAGAGCCTTTTTGACTGAAGATTATACAGAGCCCATCTCAGGGACACGCAACCGCCGCTCAGATAGCCCAATGAGGCACTGCCATCTGCAGGTCTCAGGAAATATTTGAGCCTTTTACTTTTCAATAGCCAATAAGGCTGTTGTTGCTGCAGAGCAGGAGCTCTCCCCCACACAGAACCGGGGCTGTCCAACAAATAAACGCAGTCACATCTTCCAGGGGAAATTTAGATAAATAATAAAAGAACATTCAGCAAAAAACAAAAATAAGAGAGATGCACTACGCGATGAGCATGAGACCCTTCAGGGTGCTGAACTGAGGGAAACAAGTTAATTTGGATCTCAGGTCATCTTCACAGGTCACAGCACTGTGGATCTACCTGTCCAGGTGCACAGTACGTTTATGGAAGGAAGGACTTAGCACCTGCGCAAGAAAAAGGGGAAAACATCTCCAGCTGTCAGAGCAGTGAGAATTTGGAATAGCCTCCAATGGGAAGGGTCAGGAATGCATCTCACTGCCAAGAAAAGGGACTTAAAAACACAGAACTTGTACTAACAGAAAGTTCTGCTTGTTGGTCTAAAACCTGTCACACGCTGCTTTAGTATACTGAATGGTTATGCTGAGGAGCAGATTTGGGAATCTCCCAGAATCATAGAATCATAGAATGCCCTGGGTTGAAAAGGACCACAGTGATCATCCAGTTTCAACCCCCCTGCTGTGTGCAGGGTTGCCAACCATCAAACCAGGCTGCCCAGAGCCACATCCAGCCTGGCCTTCAATGCCTCCAGGGATGGGGCCTCCACAGCCTCCTTGGGTAACCTCTTCCAGTGCGTCACCACCCCCTGGATGAAAAACTTCCTCCTAATATCCAACCTAAATCTCCCCTGTCTCAGTTTAAAACCATTCCCCCTTGTCCTGTCACTATCCACCCTCGTAAACAGCCGTTCCCCCTCCTGTTTATGTGCTCCCTTCAAGTACTGGAAGGCCACAATGAGGTCTCCCCAGAGCCTTCTCTTCTCCAAGCTAAACAAGCCCAGTTCCCCCATCATAGGAGAGGTGCTCCAGCCCTCTAATCACCTTAGTGGCCTCCTCCGAACCCACTCCAAGACCTCCAGGCCTGCAAAGCATGAGCTGGCAGTATTGGAAAATGATTGGCACTGAGGGTGGAGGGCTCCCAGAACACCAGTAAAATGGTGGATGGAAAAGGAAACAATTACAGCTTTAATCTGTATGCCTTTCATTAGACTTCTGTACCAAATGACTTGCCAAACAACTCTTCAGTCTGCGGTGAGTAACCCCAAAATAATAGGTTTCATCTTCCTTTCCAAACTTAACAGAAACATTAAAATGGAGAAAGGAAGATCTGCTGCCATGTTGCTAGCAGGAACAAGAAAATTCTCGTTCCATATTCTCCAGTCTACTGTCCCATTCCATTTTGGATTTTAGCTTTCTGTTGCTCTTCAGGGAATGTCTGAGATTCAGAGATCTTAGAATAGTGAATCAGGGCAGGGAGCAATTTTAGTACACAAATTCACCCAGCTGAGAGTGGTGCCGAGACTGCAGCAGCAGCCAGACAGCTGGAACAATCAGCATTCTCCAACTGCAAGGGCTGCAAAAAGACCACTCTATTAATTGCAGATTGGTACATTGTGCTCAGTACCACGCTGGGCTGTCTGTCAGCCAGATTACTACATAACTGATAAGATAACGCATCTCAAACCTCTGTCATTCGGCATTCTGCCCATTCATAAAAGCCAGTACAACTTTTTTTTTTAAGCTACTTTTGTGCAGGGCGCTTTATGTTAGTTGAAGTAAGAACCAGAGCTAAGCTGAAAGCGAGCAATGAAACAGGCCTATTGCCATGCTATGTGGCAACAACTCACGGCAACGTCAGTTTATTAATTCTCTCCTGCAAAGCACTTTAAAGTTGCGGAAAACCATTGCCTGAAAACGCTATTATTTTATTGAAATCAGCATCTGTTGTTTTCAGTGTCATCTATTCGTTGTCACAAAACAGCATCCGAGCATCCCTGCTGCCTGTTTATGAGAGCATCACCACCTCCACGTTAGCATTTGTTTACTCCAAATGCCGGACCAACTGCGGCAGCGAGAGGTCAATACTCTGCCATAGCATTTCATCCCATTATCGTTGACTCATGCTAGGAGGTGCAAATGACAGCCCTGAGTCCTTGCCAGCCCCACACTCTGGTTTCACTAAATGCAGCCTTCTGGAAGCAAATTTCAGTAGGCAGGGAGCAGCAAGCTCAACACGCCTTCCTGTATTATGCCTCCTGCTTATCTCCGTGGACAATTAATAGGATCCCTCTTGAGTGATAGGCTGTCAGGACCTGCACTTTCAGCACCTTCAGGAACCAAAACTACACAGACACACACGCAGCTGAAGTACCCCCAGGTAGAGGGGAGGTGGGAGGAACTGCAGTATTTGGGGGCAGAAACATTCCCAGCCGTGCCTCTTTCCAAGCAGGGCCCCATGACACAAAGTACATCTTTTACAAGTTAATTAACAAATAAATAAACCAACCACACAACCCAAATGTGCCCTGAGCCCCTAAATGCACCACGTATCTAATCGTCCACACAATGTCACATCCACCTTGTAAGTCTTTGCTCTAAGGGCTGCAACTCAATACCCAGCTAGCACCATGCTGGAAGCACTTGATCTTTGCCGCAAGCCCTCATGGCAGCAGCGCCCACTGCTTCCTTTCCATACCTTTGGCATTCTTGGTTAATCCGCATTTAGCAGTGCACACTGAGCTTACGCTCAAGCCTCCCCACCAGGACGAAGCCTAACACCGGAGTGGATGTTCTCCTGCACGGCTGAGAAGCAGCCACAACCACGTTTGCCAGCTCCCCTGTTTAATGACCTTCCCAGCAGCAGAGTGAATGCTGCTCGAGGTCACTCCAGCCCACCGTCCCTGGAGAACGATGTGAAACATGAACGACTCAAGCCTTGTGGTGTGAGTAAAACAACCAGGCCATCCATAAGTAATGGCTGTTCATTACAAATTTCAGCATGTCCATGCCTAAGACCTCAAGCCACAAAGGTCCATGAGCAGCAGCAAGGATGACAGACAGAAGGAACCTGGCTGGAATTCAACTTTTACAGGTAGAGTACCACGGGTAATATGAAGTTAGAGGTACTAGAAATTTTCTAGTAGCCCTTTCTATATTTCTATAAGATAGAATTTGAAAAGTAGATCGGATAAATGAAATACAGCAACAACAAACCAAAGAAAAAAACTGAGCTCCGTGCTAATCACAAATTACAAGACAGCTCTGTGTTGATCACACCAGCAACGGCCATCATATTACTGCAGCAAAACACCAGAATTATTACGATTATTGCTTTATTTAATTACGTTATTATTGCAGATGCAGAAGGAAATGCTACTGTTCTGTCGTCCAAAAAGAATAAACGGGTTTTGAGATCACGTGCATTCTCCCGTGTCAGGAGAATACTAGAGATTATCAAGAGGGGGAGAAAGGTGGGAAGTGGAAAGAGGAAGAAGGCGGAAACAAATTAGAATGAGGTTATCATATGTTGATTAACATCAGAAAGTAATTTTGGAGCCATGATACTTCCTATTACCAAGAGTCCTCAGTATTATTTAACCCAGCCTCAGACAATCCTGTTAAAGAGACAATGGACAGTAAATGAAAACAAACAGAAAAACTAGCTGAGAGTGTAGGAAACAAGCCAGGAAATTTCCTGGGGGTCAAACACAGCAGCAAAGGAGCTGGAAGGAAAGCAGACTGCATCGCATCAACACTGAGCTGCGTTTCACAGCCCCGCTATGAGTGTGCGCCACGGGCTCAGCACAGTTCACAAGGGTGAACCAGAGTAACGCTGTTAGCATCCACAGAATAACGAGAGCGTGAATCTCGTGAGCATGAAAACAGGATGCAGCTTAGAATCCACCCCCGCAGTAGTTTTATCAAAGGGAGAAGGGTGGAGGAAAACAAAAACAACACTTAAGAAGTTGTATCCACACTTTGAAGATGTTATGTGAAAGTCAAAGAAAATTCATGAGAGACAAAGTCATACTGTAGACATAGAGAAGGTCTACTGACATTGTAATACCTCTTAGAATCATAGAATGGTTTGGGTCGGAAGGGACCTTTCAGATCATCTAGTTCCAACCCCCTGCTGTAGGCAGGGACACCTCCCTCAAGACCAGATTGCTCACAGCCCCCTCCAGCCTGGCCTTGAATGCTTCCAGGGAGGGGGCATCCACAGCCTCACCGGGCAACCTGTTTCAGAGTTTCACCACCCTCACAGTAAAGAATTTCTTCCTAATATCTAGTCTGAATCTACCCTCTTCCAGGTTAAAGCCATTTCCCCTTTTCCTGTTGCTACCTGCCCTTATAAAAAGTCCCTCTCTGGCTTTATCGTAGGTCTCCTTCAGGTACTGGAAAGCCGCTCTAAGGTCTCTTATATCAAAATCCTCCCATGCACTTCAAGAGAATAGTTCTCCTGAAATCACCTTGGCTTACTGCACCGGGACACACGTCTGTGGAGCACTTCTGGCCTCCTCCCATACAGAACCACCCCCAGCGCCTTGAAGTTTGCATTAGCTTTGAAGTAAAATCTGAATTTCAGAGGCCTCTTCCAGCCGAGCCGCCCAATGCTGCGGCAGCCGCAGCCATCCTGCAGCCTCCCCCCGGCACCCAGTGCACTGTCTCACCCTTGCAGGGGCACAGAGCTGCTATTATTTCCCACTGGAGCCCTGCGATTCAATCCTCTGCTTATTCGGCCAGCTCTTTCACTCGTCGCTTTGTTGAGCTCATTGATTTCATTGCCTGTCACAGAGTGAAGCTGACATTTCCTTATCAACACGGACTAAACACCTGCTTTATTTCAACCCACAGACGACTCGCAAGGAATATCACAATGCCCCAGAAGGGCCAGAAGCATCTTAGTCATCAACTACCCTGTTTTTGCTATCCCTCATACTTCAGAATCACTTAGGACCACATCTTCATCATCTAAGTGTTGTTTTTCTGAATACATTGCACACATTGAAATGTTTGGCACACCTACCTAAAACAGAACAGAAAAAAAGAAAGCAGTCCTGACATGATAAAATGAAGCAGTGTTACTGAGGACTGACACCAGACGCAGCCCTGTCACTCTGGTTTTGCACTGGGGGTAAATACACTGACAGCTGTAGAGATTCTCATCATTCATACTTATGTCAGCAGCACCCAAACTGAATGTAGCACACGCAGCTTTTGAGCCACCACTTCCAGCCGTGCTCAGCTGGGCCCTGCGTAACGTGCTGGTGGATTGGGTGCAGGGGGAGCTCTCTGCTCTGAAGCTGTGCTGACATTTAGGCACAGTCACAAGCTTCTACGTAACACGGAGGTGCCTTTGTTGTGGACTCATTTCTACCTCAAAACGTTTCAGGAGCCCTTTTCCCCTCACCTGTCAGTTTATGGGTGCAAAACCTCCCTTTGCAAACACCACCTACACCTAAGCAAATCTACTTTTAAGACTACCTCTAATAAAGCCAATGATGCGCTCAAACTCCCATCAGTGCTCTCATTTGCAGGATCAGAAGCTTCAAGAGCCTTTTAATTTTGCAAGTGAGGGGGAAGAAAATCGGGAGCAATCATTTCCCTGGAGCTGCTTACCTTAATACCGTGCCCTGAATTTAACAGAGACGGCTGAACCAGTGTGCAACGCAAGGGCAGAAGCTGGCCCTCACTCCCCGTCCATCACTTGCTGCAATCGCTGGGCACACGCAAGGGTTGAACTTGCATACTGAGAAGCAGTCATGTATGAAGAGAAGACAACTCACACCTTTGCACCCTCTGTTCTCACGACTAGCCAGGTTTGAAGGTCTCCAAAGCATGCTTTGCAGCAGTATGAGGGTGGAGGAGAAGTACTGTACTATCTATTCATCATCTCCACCAAGCACCATTTCCAGAAAGATGTGCTTACCGGAGCACACTAGAGAGCTTTTTATTTGTGCAGGACTGGAATATCACAGGAGAATCAGAAAGTAATAAAACAGCATGTGCCAGATCCTCGACTGGTGGATATTAGCTGTCAGGGGAGGCAGGATGACGTACATACAGTAAGGCAGTTCAGACTACTCTGCTCCTCCATTGTCAATGGGCATCTATAAAAATTAATCAAGGTTGAATTTTACCCAGCAGAACCAAGTACCATCAGGTTTCCATGCCCCTTCATTGGCAAAAAAGGACTAAAATGTATTCCAAGGTCTGAGACACTCTAGCCAGCATCTGCTGACCAGAAATCCTCCAACAAATTGACAACACAACTTTGCTCACAGAAAAGAGGAATATGAATGTGCTTTGCTTTGCTTTTCCATCAGCTCTCTGCTGCCGTGCCCAGCGAGGACAGGAAAAAAAGGAATGCAAAAGCACAGCACCGCTTTGCTAGTGAGCTCTTGGCAAAAGTCATCGAAGCTGCTCGGGCTACCAACCAACTTGCCATCTGGCCAGGCAGCAGGAGCCAGGAAACTACACAGAGAAAAGGGGGTGACAGACATTTTCAAATGCATACTCACATTTTTGAAGTGACCTCTTGCTTGGATAACCAGCTCCTTTTCTCTCTTTCTTCCCACTCCTGTTAGCAGACTGGGCGCACGCACTTGGGTAGGACCCCTGTGGAAACCCATATGAGCCCCCAAGGCATGCGGCCAGGGCAGGGCCACTTCCACACCCAGGGAGGAGGACCTCGGAAATCTCCCCTTGCACAAACATGCCCTACAAACAGCTCGTAGACTCTCCTTTTTTGCTGTTAAGTTTATATATTTCACCTTCAGAGCCTGCAGATAATGAGTAGTGCCACTCCATCATTTTTATAGATGCGCTCTCCTGTGGGCCATTAAAATCATCCGGTGGCAGGCAGCCTCTCAACTGCCTCCACTCGGGCCTGAAACCATCACAGATGTCTCAGAACATGAGACTTGATTCCAGACTCATTCATATTGGATTTACTTTATTTAAATTAAATTTACCGACTTTGATGAAGTGCTGCTCCAGATTGAGATGGAGCACCAAGCGAGGCTGGCACCGTGTGGCGCTTCACACCATGATTCACACTGACTAAGTCCACTTAACTATGAAACCATCTATTTTAGATGACTAATTCCACCACAAATTAAAGGCTGCTCATCTTAACACATCCAGCATGAAAAATCATTGGCTGTCTTCACCAAAAAGCAGAAGCCCCTTTCTAAGAACCACGCTGTCTTTAGCACTGAAATAGCAGCAGACTGGTAGAAAGCCTCAGCAGTGATAGACTGTCTTCATTATAAGGTATTAAACGTGAGAGGGATTGAAAATCAGTTCTTTAAAACACAACAATCTGAGCACCCAGGTTCTAATGCACTTAGCAGCACCAGCCATGTTAAAGTGCTGGCCCTCAACTGCTAAGGAGCACAGCGGTGCAAGAAGAGACAGAAGCTCCTCACAGTAATGATTTGATCTTCAGATTAAAAAGGCAGAGGCCCAGCGATATTCACTTATTTGGTTTTTCAACAACGTTTTTTTTTTGGGGGGGGAGGAAAAAAAAGGAGGCTGCGGCTATCAGCTTCAAGAAACAAACTTGTAATTAATGGGCTGCGCCAGGTTCTTTATCTACAAATAGCCTGTTCAGCAGCTTCTGGAAAAACACCACTGTCTTTAACTGAGATGCCACAGTATTTGCAAAAGAACAAACAGGAACATTCCATCTCTCTTCTGCAAAAGCTGCATTTTACTCGCTAATGGCTGAATTTGATCTAGGCCTGAAAACACTTTGGGATATTAGAACTAATTCTCTACGTTAAGTGCAAGATGCGAGGACGTGAATTTCTACTCACCTGCTCCTTTCTGAGAATGTCTCAAGTAAGACTGGAATCAGTGCTGGTTAACACCTATTTGCAAGAGGAAGTAAGCAGTGGGAATCAGGTAACAGGAACAGATGACCAAAACAAAAGCCTTAACCAGAATGTATGGCAAAGCTTTAGCAAATTCAGATTGTTACCAATGAGCTACATAGAAGCAAACCACCCGTTCTCTCAGTGCTACTTCAGTGGAGATAACACAGTTCTTCACAGTCTTAGAGGTGGAAAACCTGATTATTTCTGCGCTAGATTCATTAGTAAATGATTACTCCATTTGTGGGTACTCACTCGGCACAGAGGCTGACATTGTAGAGTAAATAAAAAATGCTCTTTAACTGCATCTTTCTGAAGTCATCAATACTTTGCAACATCAATGTCTCTTTCACTCAGGAAAAACTGCAGGTCATGTTTCAGCTGAGCCATCCTTTGTTGACATTTCCCAGCCGAAGGCTCTAATGGCCATAAAGTGAAGGGAATTTTCATATGTTTGTTGCTGGAGTGAGCTTTTGTATAGAGGACTTGAAGATGTCACATAAATATTGCAGTCTCTTATTGATTTGTGGAACAGCAACTGCAGAAGCAGGGAGCAAGGGAAGTCCCTCTGCACCAATAACGCCTCCTATTGTTTCTCAGCTGCATTAGAGTGGAGTCACAAGATGAGAAGCGATTTCATTCTTTATGACCTTACTGCTAAAAACAGCTTCAGGAAATCATCATCTGTTTTCTTGTGCTCACACCCCAGCTGAACACCTAGCAAACACACCTGCCAACGTGCGCTCAAGAGAGCTTCGTGCTCCCCATCAGTTCCGTGTCTACCGGGCACACCTTCAAGGCCCTGAAGGGAGGCACCAGCAAGCACACGGCGCTGGAATTAGGACACTGACTGTGATCACTGCCGGTACAACTGCCATTCCCGACCCTTTATTTTCCCACAGTGCCAGCCACTTGCTCGCTGTCCGTCTGCCACGGACGCTCACTATTTTCCATCATGTTGAGCTGATAAACACAGGACACAGGTGAAAGATTAGCAGCTTTCCCAGTGGAACTCCCAAAGAGAATGGCTCTCCTTTATCCCCAGCCTAGTAGGTTTCCCACCAGAAATGGCAGCATGCCTCCTATGAGCATTCTTCAGCTGCAGTAGCATTTCCCAGCTCCGCTAATTGAATTAAGCTGCTGTTACAAACATCCAGAGCAGCTTCACCAGAGTATTTGCATTCTCAGTAAAACCTCAAGCATCTTTAGATGTCTGGAGCTTAAGTGATTTCATAGGTTCCCTTGGGTGAGTTGGATTTTCATGCTTCATCGTCAACAGGGAAAAATCTATTTTCTTTTGTCGCAGCCATCCCCACTGCTAGAAGTTACAAGTAGGGGGTGAGAGAGGAGATGGAGGGGGTTGGGGGGATGTTATGAGAGCATTAAACACTTGAGAAACATCCCCAACACTTTCATGCTATTACTGAGCTTCGGGAACGTCATCTGTGTAAGTGCTTTTATAATGCTCCTAAAGAGACCAGATTTATCATTTTCTGCAGCAACACAACGGTGCTAAGCCAATCCTGCACCACATCACAGCGCCGTGTGCACCACAGAGCAGACAGCAGTGTACAACAGGCAGGGGTATTTAACGTCCCACAACAACAAAGCATTTCATAAACACATGTAGAATTGTTTTCACGACTGGAAAAGAATGACCGAAATGAGGTTTCAGATGCCAGGCTGATTTTTGGCACAGCACCGAGCTGGCACATCTCCCAATTCTGTTCCAATCTGGTTCTTTATTAGGCTGTGGATATATTATAATTAGCGATTATACAAGATGCTGCGTGGTTGAATCCCTCAGCCCCCATTTCGTGTGCTATTTGCTCTGTCTTGATGTTCCTCTGCCCAGGTGAACATCCTTTCGGGGGGCACGGGGGGGCTGAAAAGTGGCTTGCAGCTCAGAGATGTGGGAGCAAGGCCCTGCCCCTTCCTGACCTCCTGCCTGTGCTCACACTGCCCCAGCTCAGTCTCCTCCTGAGGAGTAACAGGGCCGCAGGATTCCCCTGAACTCTGGAGGGAAAGCCAGCCAAGTACAGTTGTACATCAAGTTCTCTTGCCAAATTTCATTTCACAGAAAAATCTCCATGATCGAGATGTGCTGAAACAAGTTATTAGGGAGAATATAAACCCTTGCATGTCATTCTCCCCCATTTCCCGATGCACGCCGTAAAGTGGGCCACTCAGGTCAAAGAGGGCAAAGGTGCAAAGCATGAGGCTGAACCCTCTGGCTGTCGTTACCTGATGTACAGCCATTAGCACCCACATCCTGTGTTTTCCTTGCAGGTGCAAAAACAGAGAGACAGCCATGCTCCTCCTGAAAGGGGATGCTCTCATTTTACAACAACACGCTCCACCAAAAACTCTCCCGGTTACCTTTTTTGGGTGTGCTGGTGAGAGGAAGAAAAGACTGTCACAAACTTGGATAATTACCAATGCAGAGGGCTCACACCCCTGTATCTTTTCAGTGCTTTAATGCAATTGACTTCTAATTAACTTACACGTGACCTTTGCGGGTACCACTCCAACAACGCCCTTCAGTCTCATTCACCTCCAGTGTACCCCATTTAAACACAAACACGCCAAAAGGATTATAATTACGATATTGCACTGAAGTGTTTTCAAAAATAGCCAGCTTTACTATTCTGTTCAGAGGACACGTGCAGAGAAATGAGCTAACCATGCACCCGCCCATCTGAAAGCTGACTACGGAGTTTATTCATCCCAGTTGCAAAAATCATAAATAGAACAGGAAGGTGAATCGGAGGGTACAGCATTACGGCTGTCATTTTGCTTCCCTCTTCGGATCAGGTGGTCGTGCTGGAAGGATTAAAGCCTATCAGGCATCAGCAAGGATAATAGTCGATATACGGCGAGCCAAATATTTAAAGGAACATTTTGTAGGCTACTGTTGCTCATGCATATAACCAGGCTAAGCAGCTGGCTGGAAGAATAAATCTTAGTTTAAAGAATTTCTGATTTAAGTACTTAACTGTATAGCTTTATAACTTTATTTGCCTAGAGTTGTGGTTGTGGAATTTAACTTCATAGCTCTAGGTTTGCTCTCACCAGGAAACTGTTGAGAGCCTGAGAAAGAATCACTGGTTTTGCTCGGTGATTCATTCAAGGAATGGTGTACAGCAAGATCAGATTCACCGGTAGGCTACGATTGCCGGTTACTTGACAGGTGGGTTTATTACCAGGGAAGGCAATTTACAGACACAATCTGACATTTTGAAATGTCTGTTCTCATACAGCTGTAAATTTCTCCCTGCAACTTACATTACATTTAGGAAACAATTCAGAAAGGTCTAAAATCAACCTGACTCCAGCTGCTTCAATATCCCTTAAATCAAGACTATTTCACACTAAGCAACCAAAGAATCTGAAGAGCTGGTATTTTGAGAAGGAGCTGCTTCTCTTCAGTCCTGCAGAAAGCAGAAACGGGTTGCAGGCCTGCCTTCCTGTTCAGATTTCTGAGATATGTTCAGCAGCGCAGATGTATGCCTTGGTGAACTGCAGGTAGAGGCAAAGAGCCTAAGGATACCAGTACCTAGGGGCATTGTGAGTGGGGACTTATGGTTGACCCTTTATCCTCTATTGCATTATTCGATCATTTTATTATATTAAATATTATTTGCATTATATTCATATCTTACTATCATACCAATAATCTCCTATTACATTCAGCACCACTATCTGGCAGTTGCCTACAAAGGACTCCCAGGAATCATTATGAGACATGATCAGCTAACGCTTTTGTGTTTCTCAGTTCTGGCTCACTACATTACATTGCCTTGGCTTCTCTCAAGCAGGAAGAGTGGAGAAATCCACACTGTACTCCACTTCTCCAAAACCCCATCCCCAGCCAGCAAAGTCAGAAGGCTCTCAGCTCTTCGTCTGCACAGTGCCCAACAAAACAAGGGCCTGATGCTTGGGAGGGCTGGTGGAGCACCAAGTGCCACAATTGCTACCCAGAGGGTATACTCCATCAGCAGCTTTAGGAACGTTAGCATTGCTCACCTCCATCTGGCATAAGGAAAAAACACGACAGGAACATCTGCCCCATCGGCCTGCGAGGCACCTCCAGGCTGGCTGGCTGGGAAAGGGCAGGCAGAGCAGCTCCCTGTGCCCCAGTAGGGGCTGAAGGGCTCCGAGTTCTGACTCAGCTGCAGGCTGCCACCAAGCTCAAGGTGATCATCAGATATCTCTGCATCTCCATGTTGCCTCTATAAAACCATGAGAGCACTTCCCTCTACGAGAGCCTCACCTACTTTATGACTCGGACTCCCCAGGAAAAGGTCAGGCGACGGTCCCCTTTCTGCACCACAGAATCAAGCTGCGACCAGCTCCCTAGGCCACACGTTTAAACAAATACCAATAGAAACCTTTGCTGAACAACTAACCGAGCCCCCAGGCTGGACAGTGCACTGCAAATGTCCCTCGGAGCTCCCCAAAGCTCCCCAGCAATTCCAGACAATACGAAGTGCTCAGAGCAGAAGGCAGGAATTGTTATTTCAAAGAGTTAGGATCACAAATACGCTTGGTTTTGCATTTGCATGTTTTCCTAAAGGAACATGTCTGAAGATCAGCAGTGCAAAAACCCCAGGTCCAAAGTCTCAGGACTGAAAATTAAAAGGCAGTTCTTTTCTCTTCTTATTTTCCCTTCATCCTTCAAAGAACTTCAGCACAAAGTTCTCTGTTGTCTGAGGTCAATGTGTATAGCGCTGCTTTCTGCCACAGACCCAGGAGTCCCCAGCAAAAAGGTCCTAGAAATAAACATGTCTCTGCCAAACCCTCCAGCTTCGATAAAATAACATTTTGACTGAACTGTTATTTTACCTGCAGTGTTCTCGCTAACTCTGTTCCAGCTACAATGAAATTAAGAAACACCCCATCTCCGATCCTTGCTCCTGTTCTTTAGCCATCATAAAGAATTTCTAAAAAAGGAAGACACGGCCCTTTTCTGTTCAAGTCTTTTGTAAATCACTGTTAAATCTGCATTCACACTTTATAGTACAGTTAGAAGCAATTTTATCAAAGTATTTACGATTATGAAGGGCATAAGATAAAAATGATCCATCTCTCCTTTTTCTACTGATTCATAATATGAGAGTGGGAGTTCAGGCAATAAAATTACCAGCACGCCAGTGTCAAGCAAATGAAAGATGCCACTTCATGCAGCACGTGGGCACCTTGTAGAATTCACTATTGCAAGATGGCTAAATGTCAAGTGGGGCTGGATTGAAATGCAATTGGACAGCACAGTTACGAGATGGCAGAGATGCCATTCCTACAGCAAGGGACTCCCAGTGTGTTTTCCTGACCCCGAGCAGGGGAACCCGCACCCCACATCCATTCCTACAGCAGAAGGTTGACCAAATCTGAGGGGAAAGGATGCTGTGCGTGTGCTATTTTCCCGTTTATCATTTCTAAGATGCAAAATTGGAGTGGGCTGGCCTGATTCCAGCGTTCCTAGCTTCAAATGCTAATTGCAGCAGATATTACTGATAGCTCTGCTGCTACTCCATACAGCAAACTGCATACCACTAGGTAATGAGTAATGAATGCGCAATCAAATCTGGAGGAGAGGGCGTTTTCCAAGCCTTTAAACCTCAATAACATTCTGCAAACATAAAAGCAAATGAACAATCAGGAATGCAAGACCGAATCCATCTGACACAGCGTTACCTCCACTTCTACATGAAAGCTGATGCTGTCATTCCTTAAGTGAACCTTTGGGCCTCATCTCAGTTGGATAAGGAAGGTGAGGCCGGGGCCGCTGTCCTAACGCTAGGTAGGAAGAAACACTTGCATGCCTACTGCTACAGTGCCAGTGACAGACAGAAGCTGCACACAGTAACAAGTGGCGTGCTGATTCCACCCATAGTGCACTTGACTGACGCCAGCATGGAAACAGCATTTCTAACCCCTTTTTTAAATTCCTGGAGTACTTCTTCTTTACTTTGCACACAGAACTGAGAGACACCTACTTGATTTCCTCTTTTATATTTGATTCTAAAGGATGCTGCGTACTTCCTTCCCAAGTGGTTATGAGGAGTTACTCCAGAGTGTTAAAGAGGACAGAAGACATGGCACCACCTGGTATGTAAATGAGGGACTCCAGCCCCTCTTTATAGCAGCTGAAAGGAAGAGGCATTATGGTCGCTGCACAGTTCTTTGCATTCCCTCCTCCAGCTGCTGATTACTAGGAACACCCCTGAAGGAAGCAGAAAGACTGACATTTTGTTCCATGGGAAGCTTTGGTGGAAGTTCCCATCCTGCCCACTAATACAGGGCATGCATTTTATTACAAGGTGGGGAAACTTAAGGTGTACATTAACTGCAAGACTCCCAAGGACAAACACATGCAAGAAAACAGAGGTGGAGCTCCAAAAGAAAGGAACCTCTCCAATTTGCTCCATGTTTAAAACCTGATAGAAACCAGGAGAACGAATGCAACCAGATCAGCTGATCACGATCACGACCACACAAACCTTTCCTCGTTCCTTTAAACCAACAATACGCGTTCAGCTTTTACATCACATACGGGGGTTTTTTTTGTGGGTACGCACTCTGGAGAAAGATCGTAATAAATTCCTGCAGTATGCGAGCCAGCGGGCTTAGCCTTTGCAGGAGAAAAGAAATAGTGATGTTTGCATGATAATGTTTTGCTTTCGACGCTTACCATTTTGCTTTCATTGCATCACTTTTGTTAACATGTATTTATGCACACTAAAGATTACATAAAAGTCATTCTGAAAAGATAACACGCAGCAGGATTCGGAAGGGTGAAATCAAATAATCCCATCAGCTTTGCATTTAGTACCCAGCTAGAAAAAGGGACAAGATCTACAACATCCTTTCTTGTTTGCTTTGTGTAATTGCTTTTGAGCTTCCTTGCAAATAGGTTTGCTGAGAAACACTGCTTTGTCTCCAGTAAGGTCTGCTTTCCTCCCAGTCCACAAGGTTCTGGGACCAGAGACAGCAAAGGAGACAAAATAAAGTAACTGCAAAGGCCAAAGCTCTCAAAATGCCTCTGCTATTTCCTTCCCTGTAGGAAACAAAACCCAAGTTTCCGATCATCTTCATAGACCACACGGCCAACATCTTGCAGGATAGGTGCAGAACTGTGGATTACAGGCTCGCAAAACTGATAATTACAGTAAATGTAACGACTGACTGAAATGTTGTCACTGAAAGTAATTCTCAAATGTAAACTGCCAAAAAAGTAAAGTTTAACAAGCAGCAAAAAGCAAATATTTCATATCACCAATTTTATATCCACTTTTCTAAAGAAAAAAAAAAAAAAAAAAGAAAGAAAGAAAAGAAAAAGAAATATTGCCGCTCAACATTTTGGAAGAGAGAGAAGTGCTGTTAGTGGCATTTGCAAACATCCACCCAGCTTGCCACTTGCCCCAGCACCACAGGATCACAATTCTGTTTGGGGATCAGAGTGAAACTAGACCATGGGAGATTTGCTCAGCTCTTGCACGGAGGCAGCTGGGGGAAGAAGGATGCTGATAGTCCACATTTCCCCAGAAATCACAAATCTCCCTCCAAAGCTCTCAGAAGCCTGCAGGATTCTTTTCACTGGCTTCAGTGGGGTTGGATCAAATCCTTATGCATGCTGTGGCTCCTGAGGTTCGAAGTGCTTAAAGCTTACCCTGTTCACGTCTACCGACTTGCTCTGCAGGGAGATGATTTATTTATTGTCTCAAAATTCTCCTTCTCTTGTTTAATACAAGTAGTTTATCATTGTATTGAGGAGTTCACTGCAGGCAAGAAGGAAGGCAACAATGCATTCCTTGTGCTGGCTCATGAAACTCCTCTTTCTGATGCAGAGAAGGTGAGCTGGGGAAAGCCTTGTGCGGATGACCTGCAAATAGATCTACAGAAAACAGGGGACAGGAAAGGAAAAAGAAGAAAAAAAAAAGGTAGGGGTGACTTAAGGAGAAAGGAAGAAAAAGAAGGGAGAGACAGATGTGGAAGTCAATTCTAAGTTATAGGATCCTATCTAACAATTGTGGGTAGATCACAAGGTGTTTCTGACCTCAAGACCTTTAACCAAAGACACCATTTATGCTAGGGCAGGCACAGATCCTGTCCATCGTTCTTGACATGATGGGCAGGTATGGCCAGATTTGGAATTGAGAAGGCTCTACAGCAAGGTTCAGCTTCCAGCCATGGATTGTACTGATGTTCAGCAGCATAACAAGCCATCCCTTCTCCTCTGGCTAACCACTGGGATTCCTGCATGGATTACAGCTCATGTCTGCTAGATTATGGGTTTGGCTCAGGTTAAAAAGATGTTCTTTATCTACCTTATTAAAGCAATTGAGAAGGTTCAGAGTGGAAGCAGTTAACAACATGCTAAGTGCAATTTAAGGCTCTTCTGTCTGGAAAAAAGCCAACTGAAACGGAATCACACAGGTATTTTCCTATCAAGCCACCTCAGAAATGAACATACAAGGTACAGCTGGCTACGTAACAAACTGAAATAAACTGTAATTGTTCCTCAGGCTATTGCCCCTCAGGATTGTTCCCAGGGTTTTCAAATTACATGAGTAACTACATTCTTCTAAGTCTTTGCATCCTCTTCCTAATTAAAACATCTCTCACGCTTATCAACGCAGAGATATTAGCATTCCAGGCCAGGCACCTTTCCTTCCTAACAATTCCCCGTGTGCCTGGTAAGAAAGCCAGCAAAAGAATAGTAGGGGAAAAAAAAAAAGCGAGACAAAGAGAGACAGGCTCCTTCTCTTACATCCAAATCAAATCTGCTTTAGCAGTTGTCTTCCATGCTCCCCTGTCCTTACCGGCCATCATACTATTTTACAAAGCTGTCACCACATGTGAGATATTTGGCTTCAGGGAGAAAATGATCAAGATGAAAGAATTACCTACTCCACTTCCACCAACCTCGTGAATCATTCATGTTCCTTACCTGAATCACAGCCAGCTGCAGTTACCTGTCACACATTCTGTATTTAAGATATGTACAATGTAACATTTACCAACGATCATTCAAAACATTCCATTAACCCTCCCTTCAAATACACACGTTCTGCGCTGACGTACTGCAGGAAGAAACAACTTATTGTACAGTTTGGCATCTTGCTGAAGCGCTACAGTTTTAGCTGGAAGGTAGGCAGGTCTATACAGCCAAGGAGCGATTTCATTTATGATATTTCAGAAGCTGTACCTAAGGACCGGAATACCAGCTTCCCCTGGACTTTTCTAACAGCAGGTTTTATATTCCCAAATGAGAACTGCAGTGGGTGGAGGCCAGGAGTAAGAAAGCCTATACCAATGAAGCAGACAAGTAGAATACACCTCACCAAGGTTGCTTCTCTACCAATGACCTGTTTCTGTCTATGCAAAATCATGTAGAAAGCTCACAAAAGTTGTTGGGAAATGCTCTAAGTTCACCACGCAAACTATTTAAACTGACTTCAGCACAATCTGTGTGAAATTTTATGCTGTGCATACCAGGAAAACCAACGCTCTGGAGTAGACCTTGTCCTCCCGTGTCCCCATTTAAAAACCAGGTGTTTAACCTCACACCTATAACAAAAACTACCACCCAAAACCAAACAGATATTGCTTCAAGGCTAATTAAGATGTCTTGCAACTAAATTGCAGCCACATTCATCAAATTTCAGCAGCAAAGGTAAAAGTACAATACATTTTGAACCACCCGAAATAAATTCTGAAGACTTCCAGCAGGTCACTTCTACCCTGAGGCTTTTGTGTCAGTGCTGAACATATTGCTCCTGCCAGCACAGGTCTCATCAAGGCGCTGCAGGCAGAGCAAGGCCAGTATGATCCTGCTACCCAAACTTTTATTGCAGTAATGGGATTACAGTGAGAATTGGTTCAAAGATGAAATAAAGTGTTCAGTTAAAGCCATTAAAAATAGTTACTTTGCTGTCAGATTATTAATCGTCTGTCATAATATTCTTAGAGGTGATTATAAAAAGTATATTTCTGTGTAGTCAGAACGCCCTTCTGTCAGACACTGTGGTAAATGAAGATCCAGCAATAGAAACACTGCCTCTGCACAGAAACACTGCCATCTCTTGATGAGCACCAGGCAGACAGCTGCTGACTGCAGCCAGGCATGCACTCACAATGTGGCAAACACCAGGTTACCTGTTTTAAACATTAATGAAATACTTTTTTTTTCAACGCAGCCTTATCTTACCTTTCAGGTAAGGGAACACTTTGTTCTGCAAACTCAGGATAATTCATTAGGCCACGGTAACCTGCTTTTCACACAGAGCTCCGTTGAACCAGATTACTTTTCCTCCAGGCACCCAATTTTGCTCTTTCGTTGCTGTAGCACTGGAGACTTCAGCAGTTACTCTTGGTACCTGCAACACAAAAGCAGATTTAGCGCTGGAAAATCACTGAAAGATGCAGCATGAAATACTACAAAGCCGAACACAGCTTTTTCACACAAAAGTTGCATCAAACAAAGCAGCACATCCTGAGCCAGTGTCCGCGCCGCTGTGCTATTGATCAATGAAACCCTGTCCTGAGGCTCTCTTGCTGAAAAGCTTCACCTCAGCCCTGCGGGCAGGGAGCATGGGCTGTGCAGCAACATATACTGTGGTTCTTCAGAGGAAAAACACACACATTTCTAGCAAAAACTCCAGCATCTCACTCACCGGAAATGAATAATTTCTTTCATACTCTTTGTGAGCCAGTTAATAGCTTCTTTTCCCCCTGATTAATACCAATACAACCACGGTAAGGGCCAGAGTAGATTTTCTGCTTGGGCTGGTTAATTTTCATGATTATTTTGCAAGGCATCTGGGTCTGCCACTGAGGCATTTGTGTATTCACTATCCTTCAGTGGCACATAATGGAGGCATAAGCGAATACTGCAAATTTGGGGATTCTAGTTGAGTGGGAACATGAACAAGTGACCTGTTCCAAATTTCAGTTATGATATATGGTAGAAATTTTTAAAATAGACATTAAGGAATATTGAAAGGTAGCAGCCATTTAAAAAGAGTACGTCCTTGAAATAGAGACGAGGAGAAAAACTCTCATTCACTTCAGGTAAGTCTCCCACTATACCACAAAAAGACCATCTCCCAAAAGAAAATCCAGATAAAAACCACAGGTTCAGATTCAGAAGGCCTGGGTACTTTGATGCAATTCACCAGGTCTTGTCTTTGCTGGAAGCTGCCACCAACAGATGTCCACAAAGTCCTGCTTCTGGCCACAGATTCACAGAGACTCTTGTTTCCAGGCTATAGACCTGGGAAAAAAAAAAAAAAAAGGGTTAATATGGTTGGTTTCTCACTCATGGAAACATTGTTAGGAGGCAGATTTTGAAGGAAGGGAAGTTGACAGCAATGCAATACAGGCTGCCGAGGCGTACAGGGCCTTGAAGTACATAAATGCATGACGCTTGTCTTTTATGTTTCCCTGCCTTCAGATTTTACCTCTGGAAGCACGCACTGCTTCTTGTTACTTTAAACTGCAATTAACTGTGGAAAATTACATTTTTGACGTTGTCTTTGCCGACACGTCTTAACCTCCCTAATACACGTGTAATTCTTACCTCCTTCACACACTCCCATTAACTTGACTGGCATCCCCGCCCTCCCCTCAACCCAGCAAACATGCATTTCTCCACCAGTCCCCTCGGAATCACCCCAAAACTGAGGGGCCCTGTGTGAGGGACTGGCTATGAGGGAGCTAGGGATTCCCTCCCTTAGACAGAAAGAAAAAACCAATGAGTAGACACAGTGCCCCTGCTCCAGGTCTATGCTATAAGTCAACGAGTCATTTAACACCACGTGGAGGACTGCTTACCTTTTCTTCTAAAGCATCCAACGAAGGAGGACCATGATTTCAGGAACTGAGAAACAATCTGGAAGGCTGAAGCTGACAAGATGTTGAACCACTTGTTGAACTGCAAGAGAATATTAAGATCCGTGAGAAGAGGGGGTTTGGTTCACTGGGAAAGCCTTCGGTTGGTGGGAAGCGGTGCAGTGACTTCCAGTGAAGCTGCTCCTGAAAGGAAATTCAACTTAAGAACAATGTGCAGATATTTTTTTTCCCAATGCCAAGTTAGTCAATGCTGGGAGAAATGACTCAGGAATGCATTAGGTTATTTCTGTCTTCAAGACAAGAACAAACACCTTTATGGATTTATGTAAGACAAGTTATCAGGCTCCACAAAGGCCTCGGTAGATGACATTCAGCAGCATGCAGTGTGCAGACACAGGAGCAATGTCTTCTGCCTGCCTCAGGAGCCACAGACCGATACCACAGCACTGCTTCAGGCAGTGGCTCCTGCTCAGATTAAACCCTCTTCCCATCACCTGAGCTCACCACACTGGAGTGGTTGAGACAGGGCACCTCCTTACCCCCAGACCCAGCCATGCAACGAGCTGCAAGGGTAGGGCAACTGGGAGACGCTCAGAAGTGCACTCGTGATCCCTGCTGAAATGCTCGTGTGGATGTATCTAGAAACACTTTCAAAGTGGAAATGAATTAGAACTGGTTGAGCTTGTCTCCGTGAATAATTTAGCAGCTACATTTTGTATTAATTGTTGAATAATTTATTCACAAATAAATTTTCTCCGTTATTTGACCTCTGCCACGGAGTAAATGACTGCTATTTGGCAAATAAATTACTGTACAATATTTATACGAATACATTAATTCTGAATATATTTGCCTATTACCCCATTACTTCCACATTCAATTTTCTTAACCCTTCTTAACCAATTTTCTTTTCACTCACTGCAGACAGCAGTCAGCTTTCATTTAGAAGCTGTTCCTACTACCCAGTCTGGTTCAATCTAATTACATGTCTCAGTGTATATTCCAAACTATTTCAACCTGTTCTCAGCATGTTCCTTCTGGATGAAGTCTGGAGACCAGCTGCAATAGACATGGTGATGTGCAAGAGAGTGCATTAGTGGCTGGCTGGATGTGGGAAGCAGCAATTACAGGAAATACTTAAACGGAGATGTGGGGTTTTTTGCAAGGCACCTGGGCACACACAGAATCTCACGGACATTTGACAGGGACTAAATACATAATCCTCGGGCTTTCAGGAAAATCATTTTCTGAAATACTCTCTTTATCTAAACACCACGGCAGCCAATTTTGTACAGTTGCAGTCGTAGTCTAGGAGAACACTTGCATTGCTGGAAGTGCCCAAGGCCAGGTTGGATGGGGCTTTGAGCAACACAATCTAGTGAAAGTTGTCCCTGCTGATGGCAGAAGAGGTAGAACTAGAAGAACTTGAACGTTCCCTGCAAACCAAACCGTTCCACGACTCTCGCATCCATAGAAATATAGATCATGCTGCCTTATGGACATCTTTCTACTTTGGTATTTATGGGAAATGGTATTTATGAGAAATGCATTCCTAGCTGCAAAAATTTGCTTAGAATACATGTAGTCAACACATACTTGAGAAACTTGTCTGAAAACTACCTTTGCTCTCTCCCCTTAGAAATGAGCGATGCACCTATAAAGAAATCATGCCGGACTGAACTCTGCCTTCAAGACAGCCACAGCTGCAGAGAAATAGCAAGGCACTGCTCTGCATGTCCAAATAGAATTAGAAAGTGTTAAAAGACCTGGACAATACATAGTTGACAGGATATTTGGTTCACAGATTTGTGGTAAGCATATCAAGGCTGTTCTCTTCTAACCATGCTCCTGTGACTTTGAATCCATCAGTTACCCTAGACAAGGCAAGAAGTGAACATGAACTACGTGAGCCCCGTGGTTTGAGGGCTCCGTGTGACTGGTTTGCTGCAATTTGCAGAACTATGCAATGGGGCAACAAAGCTGAGGAGAAGCTCTGCGGGATTTTATCACCTTTCACTTGCCACTTTTTAATGAAAAATATAAAAACTTTACTGCTAAATTTGCTTAGCCAAGTTGTCAGTTAAAGGCAATAATCCCCCAATATTTTCAATCACAGTGACAGCTGATTTATTTTTTTCTGGGGGAGGTCAGCATCTTGGATATAAATATTTAACAAAACCCACCACTGTAAACGTGAGGACTGGTAATTTTGAGCCCTTTCTACATTTAACCAAACCAAGTGATTGTTGGGCTGGCATTGGCAGACTTGTGATTTTCTGCATTCATAAATCAATTGACCATATGGGAAAAGAAGCACAGTCAAAATGATTGCCACTCTTCCATGCTAGAAATGTTAGGCGAGGATAATGAAGAGCTCATACAAGCTGCTGTAATCTACTTGGTGGCCTACTGTTCTCTACCAGAGAAGGAAGCACGGGAAAATCCCTGCACTCTGTAATTTAACACCACCACTGCAGGTTAAAACACCTCAGACTGCACCTCTAGGAAAGGGTATAAAGAAGAGACAGAGCACTGTGTACATTTGGGATGATTTCATCTCCTTCATCCAGAGAGTAAATGTTGACTGAGACAAGACCTTTATCCTGCAGGGATCGCATACATTCTCAGCCTTTCTTGCATCTTTTCCACTCTTTTCCTAAAGAGAGCAATACAAGAGCTTCCTTCCTGGATTTTGAGTTTCTCTCGCCCTGAGTTTGCATAGCTACCTGCTTTCACACCGTACCCAAGGTTACTTGGGAATGAAAAGCTCCCCCCGATGCCTTCTTTTTTATTTTTATTTTTCCCCTCTTGTCAAACGTGACTTTTTAATGATTTTTGTTTGTTCTTCACTTAGTGGGAACAGAAGAAGTCGATCTGGGGAATCTGCTTTTGGTGAAGGTTTCCCAGATACTGCCTACAGCCATTATACAGAAAGAGAATCACAAAGCTGTAAAACGCCACTGTGTCACTGTATTTCATACGAAATGGCTAGATGTTGGTTTTGTTTATTTTTTTAAGAGAGATTTCCCAGCTTGCTGTCAGCTCTGAGCATAACCACAAGGCTGAAAACTCGGATGGACACCTCCGATACCACTCAGTATTACATACCGTGGAACGTGCCATTAGATGACGGATCACGATCCTCACACAGTGGGAATCGGGTGTATTTTTCATCTATTCTCTATGCAATTCCACGCATTGTTTCACATTGTTTATCTCAATTTTAATTCATCACGTCCATTATTTCCTTCTAAACAATTCAACTTACTTGCAGATGGAGAAGCAGAAAAGGGGAAGAGGGATTTGCTGCTCTCAGTTTTCACACCTGCTTGCTTTCACCTACAGGGCGTTCTTTTTCATGCTTATTCTCTCATGTCTCTTTCAATTATAGGCAGTTTTCTTCAAAATGTTATCTCTGAGTAGCCTCACAAGGAGGGCCTGGCTGTTTTTCTTCCTTGCATTCTTCTCTTCCAAAGATATCATTAGTGGTATCCCTTAGGATTTTGCAATGCTCTTCCCTCGAAACGGATTATCTATTGTCATCTATTTTCTGGATTTCACATTCCCCAGGAAGTATTCTTTTGCTGAATTATAATACTCACAGCTGAATTTATTGGAAAATTTGCACCACTTGTAAAGGCCAAAAAGCAGGTGGTGCTTATATGAGACACGGATCTTGAGATAATCCACTAAAAAGAGTAAATTCACTACAAAAGAATTTATTTCTTACAGTTGCGTGTTTTGATTCGCTCGTGGCCCTGCCTACAAATGATGCACTCATCTCAATAGAGGTATAAAATTTCTGGATAGCATATGAGTAGGAAGCCCTTAACTGAGATCCCTGTCTGGATCATAAAACAGTGTTTACAGTTTTTATAAACCAGAAATGACTGCAGAGGGGTGAGCATTTTTTGCCTGGCCATGACCAATGTAACATCACATAACATTTCTTCGGTAACCAGAAAATATATTGATCTGCTTCTTCACCTGGCACGTGCAAATCCTGGGCAAAGACCTTTGTTTCGTAAACAATCAGAATTACCTTCCATTTTTTACTAGCTAGATCCTTTTCAGCTTTGTTTTTGGAAGATCCTGAGGACAAGCAACCACCAGTCTCTCCAACGGTTTTCTCCCTTCTTGTGAAGGTCAGGATGCCCTTGGTGCTGACTGGATTGACACAGGAGGCTTCACAGCACTCAGCATCCATTTCTCCTTCCCACATTTGTCTACGTCCTTCCTTGTTCTCCCATAACTCTATCACCTGAGATGGTTTTGACAATTCTTTCCAACATGCTCAATCTGATTTAGTTTTCGTGTATTTCCCCAGGGACTTGAATTGCTGTTCATGCCCCATTTAGTTTCCTTTTAGAGAGAACACCTCTCGGTGTATATGTAGTGTCCTTAGCTCCAGGAACACGAATAGGAGTGTGGAGCAATTTCAAGGCTGCTCAATTTCTTTGACTCTTACTTTGCTCACTTTCCTTACTGCTCTTCAAGGAGGAGCTCTCTCTAGACCTACAGAATTTAGTCAGATTTCTCATTTCATGCATTCTTTGCATTGTCTACGTGAAAACATTGCCCAGTCCCAGCTTTCATCCCCTTGCTCTCAGCAACAAGCTGTCACACATTCAACCACCAATCACTCCTCGGGGAAAAAGGAAAAGTCTTATAATAAGTGCCAAACCAGTAATGCTGGAGTGTTCTCAACTATGGCCAGTCCCTCTTTGCTTCTGGTTGCTCTGCCAACAGCACAAGCCAGGGGGGTGAACCAGTTGGAGTGCAGCATTTCAGAGAAGTACTTGCTTGTCTGGAAGGCAGCCTTTAGAAATGTAAACGTGTGTAGGAGGATCTATGCTTCAGGCTGGCTCCTCAGAACAGAACAACTTTTAATTAATTTTCTTAAACACTGCCACAGGCTCCTCTTAAATTGATGAGAAGTGCATTCCACTTTTCTTTACAGAAAGGCATTGTAGATTACACTTAATCTGATTAGGCAGAAAAAAAGAAGAAAGCCAGCTGCGCCCTGAGGGCTTTAAATATCTCCTTTTAAACGGAGAATGCTGTTTATATCAAACCATATTAATAAGAGGTAAAGCATAGCTAAACAATCGTTTTAAAATATCACGTAACTATTTTATTATTGAAGCCTCCTCGTTACGAAGGCATCTTAAAGTAAAAAAAAAAAAAAGCTGAGCAAAAACTGTAATTCACTGACTCTGAAAGTGTTAAAGAATTAAAGCAGTAGAGATTTAAGATTATCTACCAAGGGAATGAGCCTTGAGACCTGTATCACAATGTATTTGGTTACAATTTCATTTCTGAGGGAAATTATATTTAAAAAAAAAAAATCAAAAATCACATAAATCTTTTCAAATAAGGAAAGAGATACTGAGGAATCAGGATGAGACCATATCTCCTGGCCATTACTTCCATCCAGAGGACTTTATTTTGCAAAGCAGCTGAATAACCTTACCCACATGAGCAATGAAAAGCCAATTCATCACTTTAAATCAATGGTCCCAGTTGACTTAATTGAGCCCTGAAAAAGGCCCCTGAGGCTAGACTGCGTCAGTGAAGGCTGTCCTGGTTATGACAAAGCAAGGAACAGAAACGCAGACTCTGTTCTTTTTTCATTGCTTTACTACATGTTTCTTAGCTAATGGACGAAAGCAGAACCATGAAGACTGTTGTTAATGGGAGAGGGGAGAGTGTGAGCCTGCCTTTAGTTTGGGTATTTGTCTGACGTTTATCTAATTACTCTGACACGATCTCCTCAATGAGGTAAAGATCAGAAGCATGAGGGGATGCTGAAGAGAAGGTTAAAAATGACATACAGCTACACTAACCGTTGAGGCTTAAGAAGAGTGAGACGATTTGGCCAAGCTACTTGTATTGTAGCAAGATAAAATGGACCGGAAGTACAAGGATATGGATGGATACGAGGAAATGGAGTAAGTTCACAAACGATTTGCAGGCATCCAAAAGAAGACAAGGAACTTACCGATGTGTAACGCCAAAGAGAATGCTTCACTTTTGAAACTGACTGGACAGTGGTGTTCAAGAGCATTTGGTCAGCTCTCTTACTTGGTTCAACCTGGTGGCCTCCATCATCTGATATTCAGAAAACAAAGAAAAGGTAGTATTTTGTTGCTGTATTGTTTTTTCTTTCCTACTACCATCTGAGCTAGGAGTCCTACATCAATGAGATATCTGGTGCCAGCTGGGATAACTGCTGCTGCAAAGAGCAGATAATCTGAACCCATTTCAACACTCTCACCCCCACACCCAAGCTTCAAAGTCAACTTAAACCAAGACGAAGCAGCCATGCTTAGCAGAGTTGAGAAGTTCACACCAATCAGGTGATCAGATCATCTTACAAAGCGTAATACCCATAGTTGGTAAGATGTTCACATTATCATATGCTTTATCATCTTTACTCCAAAAGTCAATAGGAAATGAATACAGCAAGCATCAGCAACAATAGCCTACCTTCCCGGGAAGACATGGCACCTGTTTAGCATTAAGCAGCCTAGAATACAAGTAATTGAACCTGGCCCTGCTCATCTGACGAGCTCTTCTGATGAAAGCCTACAGAACCAACTTCTCCTTAAAGACAATGCCAATTATCTTGTCCCACCTTCTAAAAGCAGGTCTAACCTCCAATTTCAGTGACGGAGATAATCAAGAACACAGGGCTATGGTGGATTCACCACCAGTTTTACATCAGAACGGGATGACTTTCCCAGATGTCGGTTGTAGCTTACACGGAAGTCAGGAGCAAACTAGATATTAAATGACATTTTTCATATTGTGTTACACATGACATTCAAACAACTGCAGTGACTTCTTCTAAATTAACTCATAATCAAATTTGAAATGAGCAGTCCAGATTTAGAGGCTTCATCATGGAATAAACATTAAAGAAAGCGATGCTGTTATACAATAGAGTTCTGCTGAAAGCACCAGTGCGTGTCATACAGCTAGTTTTAAGATCAAGATGTAAAATAGGTTTGTAAATATCATGCTATCACTCATGATTCAAAAATCAGCCAGCAGGACGAGGATCAAAACAACAAATCTATGAGCTGTAATCATATCACTAGGCATCCTTTATGTCTCTAATAAAATACTGGAGTTCAGATCCCGCTGAGAGTAGGGAAAAGCTGATAGTACTCTGATGTTGCACGGCAAACCAGAGAAACCTTGTCTGCAGATAAAAGAAACATAAACTCTAATGAAGACATGCTTTTAAAAAAAAAAAAAGACACACAAAAAAACCCTCTCTTAGCCTAATAGCCTAAAGGCATCTCAACTAAAATGTCTGAGAATGAAAACTGATCTGTTTAATTAATGCTGAGCTCTAATCGTTAACGGTAATTACATAACAAAAACTATCTCAAGACAGGGATTCATGCACTAGGAAATTAAATACAGTAGACAAAACAGTAATTAAAGAGCTGAACATTTCTGCTTATGAAACAGCATCTAGTACATTTACACTTGCATAAACGCCGCATTGTGTCCTTCAGCTGTGGCGCAGAAGAAACATCTGAGCTGGTGATCTACCTGACATTGCACTTCCAACACGACCTGTGCGGTCCACTGCTAAGTATTACTTCCATACATATGAAGAAGCCACAAGCTGCTGCTTCCCATGCTTTTCTTTCTTGACACTGCTGGTTCAAGAGTCAGGTGACCATTAGCCATTGAGCCGGTATTTTGAGAGCAGCATGGGCCATAGCCAAAGAAATTAGGAGGCATCAAACGAAGCTAGAAATTAACAAGTTTAGAATAAACGGAGACACACTTCAAATACAGCAGAAGGCTACAGATCTGCAAGTGACACAGGCACCTGGATAAAACGATTGTACATCAACCTCATGGATGCGAAATGAAACATTTTACCTTGGAAATCAGAGCTGCAAATGGCAGAAAGCAGCATAGAGACTTGGGAAGGACTGAATGACTGCCTTGTTACTGAGGCCTAGCCCTTCTCCATGGCTACTGCTGGCACAAAACACAGAGCCTTTTCAAGACTCCCATTTTACTTGGAGATTTTGAGAGTGGGTCATCCTTTTTTTAAATTTCCCCTCCGGATTCCTTTTCCTCACAACACATAAGACTTGGCTACAACTCTTTCAAAAGGTTGGAGTCACAGGGTTACTTGGTGAAATTATGTTTGCCATCGTGGTCACTCACCTCCACAGCAGCGCATATGCACCTTGAGGCCTCTGCCTTCTGCTAGGGCAGACCCCAGAGATGCTCTTCCCGCTGCAAGTGTGTCCGCTGCCTCAACAGCTGCAGTAAGCTCTGTGTACCAGGTAGGGCTGGAACCCTGCCTGCAGCTACAATGATTGCATCTCTCCCTTGCACCATAACGGATTATGCATGACTATTGAGCTCCTGCAATCTTGGCTCCCTGAGCTATTTTTAATAGAGCACAGCAAACCCCTCTGGTACAGCAGTTTCCACTTCCAAATACCTGCAGCGTTCCTGGCTCTCTCTTTGCTCCCAGCATTCAGTTGCCATTCCTTCTCCTTTAACTAGAAAGACAGAGCCATCCAAAAGCAAGCAACCCACACGGATCATTTCCTTGCCTGCCTTGTATTTCTGCAGCATGCAAGGCTGGCGTTCCTGCTGCCTGATGATCCCTCAGTATCAGTGCCTCTGAGAGATACAATATTTGATGTTATTTGATGCTGAGCCGCCATGGCTGATGCACTTCCCACAAAGCAGTGCTCCCACCAGCCTAATACATCACCCAGCGTTAGCTTTTTCCTTCCTTCCTGCTCCTAGATGCTTGTTCAGTTGAGGACATTTGGACACAAATGTCTCACTTTGCTATGCAGAAAAAAAAGGAGATGAAACCTTCCTCTCCCTCCACCTCTGGTTATATTTCCCCCCTACACTCTTTCCACAAAAAATCAGAGCAGAATTTGGTTCAGTCCATCCTCTCCCTTCTGCCTCCTGCTCCCCACTCACAAAAGCTTTCCTTTGTCAGATTTGTTGGCCTGTGACTGACAAGCAATTACAATAAGTAATTTCATTTCAGTGGAAGATAATAAAACGTGATACCGTAACTACCCACAGAGCCTCCAAAGTATTCATGTTCACTCTAATAACTTGGTGAGATGCTGTTAATCTTGACAGAGGCTGCCCAGCAGGTGCTGGGGAGCTGAATCTTCATATTCCTTCACTGTTTGCTGATCCTTCCACAGGGAGAGCTCCAAGCTGTTAAAATGCAATGGCCCTGCTCTATTTTTTAATTACATTTAGTTTATTAGAGGCACAATCAGATGCATAACTAATCTTGGAGCCTGCCCTGCCTTGCTGAGGAGGGAGAGGGAGGTCTGACTCACGCAGGCTCTGCATCGGCTGCGTGCAGCCACCGTCCTCTGGGAGACAGAGAGACAGGGAAGGGGAATGTGCAGGGCAGGAAGAAGTTGGTTGTTTTCCAAAGCAGACGATTTGTACTGACACTTCCCTCCTCTGCCCGGGAACCCCTTCAATGTAAGCCACTTTTGTTTTCCAATATTCCTGCCAAACCTAAGTAAAGATTGAGGCTGATTGGTCATTTACATTCAGCCCACTTGTCCCCTCAGGACCAGAGTGCCAATTGTGCTGTGTGCAGGAGGGAGGATGGATGCATTTGGTACCGAAGAAATACAGGCATTCCCCTTAGGAATCCCGCATTTACCAACACTGCAGAAACAACACTGCCTTTCCCTGAGTTGCCTCCTGTGGACGCACATCAGCGAGGGAGCACAGATAGGGGAAAAGGAGGAGTCAGGTAGCAGCTCCCTAGAAATGGAGGCCACTTCTTTGCTTCTCAACAGGGAAATTGCTTCCGCTCCTCAGTGGAAGCACAGGGGAGAATTAGCCTCTTTTGCTCAAACATCAGGGATGGCTGTTTCTAACAGCAAACCCTAGGTCCTTCCTTTGAGAAAGCAGCACTTACATCAGAAGCACCTCAGTACCCTAACATTAGAACAGTGATGCGAACAGTGACGCTTGTTCCTCACCAAAAGCCTGGTTACTTCTCAGGACACGCATGACCTTGGTGCACAGGCCACGGCCTCTGCTTCTGAGCACACAGAACCCTGCTCTGCTGCCAGAGCAAAGGCAAAACCACCCTGCTAAGCATCCTGCAGCGCTGCAAAGGATGATTAAATGCTCATGACCTGATGAGGCCAACAAGGAGCTCACAGAAATCGGTGGTCTGAGCAGTGACCTGCGCAGAGACCGACCTGCTCTCCCCGAGCCCCACAAAGTGCAGAGGGCAACAGAGAGGGTTTCTGCGACGGAGATTATGGGCTCGGGTTTTTTGACAACCTTGTCTTCTGTAACCGTAAGTACATCGTAATGGAGGTGAGATGGCAGAGATCTCTTTGGAGATGGGTATTTTGAGGACTAAATTGTAATTATGCTCCTTTTAAAGAGAGGCAGTCAGAAGACTTGCTCACAGCCAAGGGCAAAAGGTCTAAAAGGCTGTTACTAAAACTTCCAAGTCTGATTGTGAAGCAAGAATCTAGCAACAAGAGGACCAGGCTGTTCCTCATTAAAATCCACCTGGCTGCTGTTCAACAGTGTCTTGTTCTTGTTATTAAATTGTTTTCCAAGCTCTTGAGAAGTAACTGAAATGCTTAAGAAGCAACTGAACTCTGAAGGAAATGACTGCAACTGTGATACGACTGTCTTCATTCTTGCAGATATCCTGAAGATCTCTATACAAGAGCAGGTGGGTTTTAGGATAAAGCCGCCAATATTAACTCTTTAGAAAGCAAGCTACACATAATAATCCATGTCTTACTCCTTCGCAAATGAAGAAGGGGGAACGGTGTAAGCATTGTTTCAGTCTACTGTTCTTCAACCAATAGATCTCCAGGTATCCTGCTGACTTTAGGGGAAACAGTATTCCTGGTGGAGAACTCTCCTATGCAGCACGCTGCGTGGATCTCTCTGAGAGCTAATTCCTTTGCTCTCCTGTCATTTCTTTACAATTAGATGAAGCTTCGAAGGGAGGCATAACACATGTTTTGAAGATAGTCATGCTGTGCGTTTCTCCAAACGCTGCTCAAAGAGAAAGCCATAGGAATTTGGTGGGATTGTCTGCAAATCTTACATCATTGGACACAACGTCCTTTAATACAGAGGGCCTTCTTGAGTTTGCGTAATAAAAATGGAGAAAAAAATAATAAAATTCAGTATTTTTTTTAATAACGAGAACACGGGAAATAAATAACCTTGGGCCTTCTCTCCTCTGAGAAGAGAGGTGATGTAAGAGCAAGCTAAGCACAGCTGACTTGTCTGGATTTAGAAGTATGGTCCGAAGCAACAAGAGAGCCTCTTGCATAAAATAAAAAGGTCAAGAGTATAAAGATGTGATCTCGCTGGGGGAAGAGAGCCAAGAAAACAGTTCCCTATTTAAATAGCTGATTAAACAAAATATAATTAAGGCTAGCTTGGCCCCCTTCCCAGAGTTCATAAACCCACACAAGGAATCTCCTCTGGGGGCAATACCGCCTGACATGTGCCTTATTTAAATCAGGCCATTTAAATAGCTGACCTTTTTTAGTGTTGGCTCCTGCTTGTTCATGTACCAGCATCTCTTTCTGCAGCTAACCTTTTATCCGGCAGCCTGCCTGCTTGTGGCTTCCCCACCTTGAGTCACAGCACTGGCTTAGCGGGAGCCCAATGGGATAAACTAGAACTATGATGGGATAAGAAAAGAAAACCCTTTGCTGCGTTTTTATTTCCTGGGTCCCATTCACTGAACAATGCCCGGTTTACATAGTCTCTAAGGGCTGAGTGATTGAAAATCCACAATTGTAAACAACAAAACTACATTTTGAGAGCAACATTACACAAAGCTAATCCAGGAGGGTATCTGGACTATTGCCACCAAGCTTGCAGGTACCCCAAAGCCTCATTTTGCCTTCAACAGCCTAATGCACGCTCTGCTGGACCGGTACCAGTAACCCACTGCTTGGCTAAGCCTGAGGAACAGATTTTTAGCAGCAAATTAAATCTCTTGGGCACAAACCAAACCTAACCTGTCCTGCAGCTTCCAGACGGGCGTCTTGCAGCCTATGAGCCCATAGCTCAGGTACGCCTGGCTTTCCATGTCCATACTGACCACGCAGATCTGTTATGTTTCTCTGCATGGAGCACAAGGAATTTCTCTTTTGAAAAGAGAAAAAAAAAAAAAATCACATCAGAAAAGCACTGCCAACTTATAACCTTGAAAGCCACAAGAAGGAGTGGGATGGAGCTTCTATCGAAAATACTCACTAAGGTCTGATTGAAAATCCTTGAAGTCAGCAAGAGCTTTTGCATTGACTACAGGAGGTTTTGCATTAAAATTTGATCTGGGAAGGAAGAGAAGAATTGCAGTTATTGAGGGCTTTCATTAAAGTAAAACAGTGACTCCAACACAAGCGTCAGAGTTAATGAAAGGACAAATGATGGTTCATTGCTCAGCGAGTTCTGCATGCTTATCCTGCACAATAAGTTGTGCAGTAAACATTTCCCTTCCAGGATACATTTACTTTATTCTGATTCCTCTCAAATCTTATTTGCAAGAGAACAATATAAATTCAGAAAGCGATCTCCCAAACATACACAAAGAAAACGTAAAACACCTCTTCCAGTCAGTAAGTCCAAAAGCTATTCAGACTTCACCTCCCACTTATTTACAACGCCGCAAATATTTCCCAAGTTCTTGATTAAAATCTATGTAATCGTACTGATTTTAGTCTGAATTGATGCTCCACCACACATTCAGCACGCATGGCTGCTCAATCTTCAGAGGAACACCGATGTCAAGCACTTTCAGAAGCAGAGTGGACAGAGTCCTAAACAAACAGTGTTGAATGAGGCTGATGGAGAGACGGAGTATTTGGCTTTTGTATCTGAATCCCTGGGAAATGTCTCGGCAGTCTTTATGACCCCCATCACAGTAAGCAGCGCAGATGGATCTGTGAGATGAAAGGTGATGAAAAACATGTGCATCGATATTGTGGAGTTGCCAAAAAATAACTCACAGCAGCTTTACCAGGCCTGCTGATTTACCATTTGTTTCTCCATCTTTCCTTTAAGAAATTTCTTTGAATTGCATCCGTTGCACGTCCGCTACCAGAATGCACACATGAAAACTGACTCTCATGGCTGGCAGTCCCACATTCACTTAGTCTCCCCTTTCAGTGAATTACAGCCTCAAGTTGGAAAGACCAGAAGAAAGCTACTTAGAGATTTTGGCCCATTAGTTTAAAGTTAGTGAGCAAGATGAATGGAAACTCCCATTTACGTAGCTAAATAGGGAAACCCAAGGATGCCAAAAAAGGCACAGACCACAACAATGCTTTTTTAAATAACAAACAAAAAACCAACCCCAAAAGCTCCTCCTGCCCCATGCTTTAACCACCAGCCACCAAGTTTTTTAAAATGTGATTTTTTTTTAATAACCATCAGTGCTTGATCTGAACTGATGACCACAAGGCTGTTTTCCTGCTAATTCTCATACTCATACAGACTCTTTTCCCCCATCTTTCTTCCACCTAGTTATTTTAACGTGTATTTCCAATGTGACACAATAACATTTTTTTCTCTAATCAACTTCTCCATTGTCCCTACCAAAACACTTTGCCCTCTTTTCTCCCCTGTAATACTTAAGGAAGGAAGCACTTTCTTGGGACCATTACCTAGAATCTCATATGTCCTTAAGCATATTTCCCTCCTCCAGAGCTGTTGTGGTTTCACTCAGGCACACATACTATCCAGAACACAAACAGACCCAAATAGTCCATTCAGGACTATTCTGATGTTCCTTCTCCTGCAAGTTTAATTAGTTCCAGTGTTCGGTGGCCCTGAGAGAAGTCGATACGAGAAACATGAAAGGATGAGAAATCATAGCCCAACTCCAGTTCAAGCCAAGTCTTTAGCAGATTCCTGCTCTGCTTACAGGCCAGTTACACACAGAGGACCAGCAACTTATAAACCTGCTCATAACACGGACATCAGCAGGAGTCAGCTTTCCACTTCTGACACAGAAAGAAATGAAGACACATTGCCTTTCCCTTCCCTCCCTGGGACAGGGAGGGAAGCCCATTTCTGTCCCTCTCTCCCTCCAAGAAATGACTACAATCCCAAACAAAATGCAGGTCCTGCACATTGTTCCAAATATCCCAACTTAGACACCAGCATAATGGTATTCCTCCTCTCAGGGAAAGATGCCGATAGCCCAAATCAATCTATTCGCAAAGGTTAGGAAGAGAACTTCCCTTTAGCCCTCTAACAAAATTATCTCAGACATCATAAGATCTGTGGTAGAAATGGGCTTGTGCCTACCCAATCTGCAGAGTCTGCTTTTTTTCCTCGTGTGTGGTTTGTTTTAAACCTCACTTACGTAACATTTATTTACCGCAGCCACGCAGGCTAATTCATGTATATGTATTTAGTACAAAAGCGTTTGATGAATTAATGTTCCCTGCTTGTTTACTTTGAAGGACTGAATGCCCCCTCAGGAAGACATATTGATCTTGAAGGAGGTCGTTCTCCGATGAACGCCGCTTCCTGCAATATTTATGGCATCTGAAGTCTTTTCTCTGCTCTTGATCTTTTGGAAAGGGATCCCAGAGGAGGGCGACAAAGCCTGGAGAGGGGAGGAGGAAGAAGTAGTACAAGAGGGGTCCCTCTGCTCCGAGTGCAACATGGAAATGTAAACAGGAAGGTGATCAAGGACTGTGGTTGTTTCTAAATTAAGCGCTTAAAGTTAATATTAATGAATGTGAGAGGAAAAAACCATTGAGCCAACTTTATAGAGAGTGCTAGGTTGGAAAAAAAAAAAAACCAGCTGCTTTGCTCAGTTTTGCAGCTCAATTCTGCTAACGCAGGCCATGTCATCCACAATTTTTAGGCTGGCTGAAAAAAACTGGTGTCAGTGGAAACATTGGAAAGTAACCTCTTCATGAACTAGCACTTGCACTCTTTTCAATTACTCCACACGGCCATAGTTACTACTAAAAATAAAATATTAAATACTTCTCTGGCTCTTTCTTCAGAACAGAGTTTGGGCTCCGTAAGAGCTAGAAGAATGAGGAGAGCTCACTTGCTGCGCACGCCATGTCCTCCCACCATCTCCATCCCAAAGAGAAATCACCCCTCTTTGGGTGATTATTGATTTCATGGCACAGCGAAGAACAAGCAGAAGCAGCTCAGAGTAGTGAACCCAGTTCTACTAAGTCCAAGTCAAAATGTGTCACAGACTCACTATTTTATTCGTTCTCATTTGTTCTTTTAGGGCTCAGCTGCCTCACCCCCAGCTGGGGTAACTTCCCTCCCGTCCCTGGGCTTTGTGGCTACAAACCAGCTATAGAGCAGGGGTAGCTGGAAACAGCAACTTTTTCCTGGAGTCTCAGTGCACGTGGACAAGAAGCAAAGGCCAATGCAGAAGGGAAACGGTTGTGCTCCTGGGGTCCCATCTACCCTCCTCCATGCTTCTAATTCCCTTTACCACCTGCAGTACACAAGCACAGGGCTAATGCACCTCATATGTCTAAGACAGCTATGGATATACAAGTCTATCTATACATGCTGCTATGGAAGAGATGAGCGAGATAGGCTGCACGGTTAGCAGCCACTTCCCTTCATGTTCTGTTCCTGCATGGCAAGGTACAGATAATGAGTAGAAAAACACGTTCTTCCCATTTGAGAAGGATGTGCCACAACATCCTGCAAAACAGGTAATAAGTAGAGTCATTTGCACTGCTCTTGAGGTCTATCAAACTGCCAGCTTTGAGCTGTGCCTCTCCTCTCCCTTTCCCTTTATAGAAAGCATATTTTGTCAGGAAAATCCATGCTAACATGCAGAAAACAAGGCTGAAACAGGCTGGGAAAAGATGAGACCAGAGGGCAGGGTTACACAGTAAAAAATACAGTTTTCAATCAAAGAGCTTAGCAGCAACTGGCTGAAAAGAATTTGATGGAAGAATATGATCGAAACAAATTATTCATAGGAGTAATGTGAGAAGAAAAGCAAAGATTCGGGGGAAAAAGCAGGGAGAGGGGGATGGATTTTACAAGCCAAATGGGTCCAAATGGGTGTGACAAGTTTGATTTCTCAAAAGTGACCTGCACCTGAAATTTCCTTGCAGAGACAGGGGATGCAGATGGGATTTCCAGAGACCAATAAGGGCACAATAAAGGTTAACAGCATCAAGAGCAGGATAAAGAAGTTGATGATGACACATACTCTCCTTCCAGCACCTTTTCCACACAGTAGAAGGAGGTTCAGCCCCCTGCTATATTAAGATGAACTACTGAAAGACAATTTCTCCCCATAGGCTCTCAGTCAGTAGAACGGACTGCCTCAAGGCATTTTGGTGGCCGAGAGCAAAATCTTTTTAAAAAGCTGTTACAAAAACCATTACTCATTTCTCTGCAGCTATGGCCTGTGTGGAATACATATCCTCAACTACAAACCTCCTAGTGACTCTCATTTCCTCAAAAATCAGGCATCCCAAGGCATCCCACCCCAACCAAAAGCTCTGCACTGCTGCAAGCTACCCAGAGTCCCCCAGGGGCTGCAGCATGGTGCATCCAACTCCTGTGCCAGAAAGGTCCCTCTCGTAGAACGACAGGTTGGAAACCACCAAGCTCCAACCCCCTGCCACAGGCAAGGTTGCCAACCACTACATCAGGCTGCCCAGTGCTCCCATCCAACCTGGCCTTTCACATGGGTAGAGCAACTCTAGATCCTTGTGGCTACACACGGGTGGCCAGGAGCCACCAGAAGCTGCAGAGGCGAAGCCTGTTGCATATCAAAGCCAGCATCACCCCTCTTCCTGCTTTGAGTGGATTTCTGCATTCATGTTGTGCTCAGTTCCTTACTGCAGCTTGTCACCAAACAGCCTCTCCTGGCTGTGTAAAGCACTTCCCTGGTGCAGTCACTCAGAAAAAAAGAAGTTATAGAACTTCTCTCACTCAAAAAACTTGTTCTAAAGGGAGATCAGAAAACTTCACCATAGCAATGACTCTCCAGGAGAGGTGTGAAACGCAGTGCTTATCAACTACTTCAGCGCTGGAGAGAGAAATGGACATCCGAGCTCATTTTGCTACATAATGTTATTAGTTATATGAAATTAGACTGTCAAATACAGCTTTATAAAATGCAAGCGGAACGCAAGAGGGCAAGGAGGAGAATGAACACACTGGGGACAAATCACTGTCACTCACAACGGAGTGCCTGGCAGACTAAGAATTAAGTTCACTCCTCAGGGCAAGCCATCCCCAGCTGTTATAAATACATTTTAATGCCCCTGTCAGAGTGCTGAAGGAGTGAGCTAGTGCAGTGTGTCAGGTGTTTTCTGTCATTCAGAGAGCTGGAAAAAGCCACGTTTCGATCGCGGCTTTGTCACTTTCGCCTCCAGCAGTGCTGAGGCAGCTCCTCCTCGGGTCGGATGGGGCAAGCGGTGGTTTGGGAGCAGGCTCAGGCTGCTCCTCCTTCCATTGCTAACGCAAGCAATGGATTTGTTGAGCTCCTCGGTCCTCTCAGGACTGTGACACCAAATCAACACTTAAGAAGCCACTTGGGCTTCTCCCTGAGAGACTGACACGGTAGGATTTCAGCCATGCTTGGTTGCTGACAGCATGGCACTTGGAGACCTTGCTCAGGCTTGCACCAGGAGCTGTGCCCAGAGGTATGAGATGAGGTCAAGCCTCAATCCTAGAGCAAGAAAGAAACACTGAGGCATGGTTCCCAGAGCCGTCTCCCTTCTGTCCCCTGTGAGTCCAGCTCCTAATGTCCTCCGGAAGCTGCAGTCCAGCTCCAGACACCCATGTAGGGATGCTGAGCTAGGTTGGAAACAATTCTCTTAGCTGCTGCTTTATTTTTCATTATTGAGAATCCCCTTCTTCAGAAATGAGCGTGAAGATGGGGATTTACCCCAGCTGTCAGTTGTGCATTGTCACAGCTGCACAGCGCACAAAACCACCACCAAGAAAAGCAGAGCCCAGGTTAGGGGTCCTGCTGGTCTCCAAAGTGAAGACAGGCTCTGTTCTGGAGAAGCAGCTCTCCAGTGCTGTCCCACCAACCCAAGAGAAGTGAAATTGCATTCCACCTAGTAAATCCACTTCTGGACTGCTGCTGCCTTTCAATTCCCTCTGAAACATGAGTTTGGCCCCACATAGACTACAATCTCTGAACAGAAGGAAATACAGAGTGTTTAAGTCACAGGAGACCAAACACAGTGACAAAATAGGATGCAGCCATGAATAGGCAACACAAATGGGAAGCTCCAGAAGAGGAGCTCATTTCAAATAAACAGCATTTACATCAGAAATGCGCTACTGCAAGGCAGCGTGCAGGCAGCTGCTCATTCAGATGAAGAGACTTACGGGGCTGGGCTCATGCAGGTATTTGGTACCAGGATGACGTGGCACACCATTCCCAGTCCATCCCAGCAGTTCTAGTGATAAGATGGACAACCACAGCAGCTACTGACTGGATCCACAGAGATGCTCGGGGCCAAAAGCCAGGGCACATTTTTGAAACAGCAAGGCTTTGTTTCCGTGATTTGTTTCATTCCCGTTTTATTTCTAAATGGCTCTTGTTTCCCTGCAACCGCCTCAGCAATAGTTCATGTACAGTAACATGCCAAGCCACCACAAAATGTCTCGGGAAGAGATATTTCACTCGGCTCAGCAGCCTTTAAAGGGAGCATCTGCTGTCAGACACCCGTGCTCCTCACCCACTGATGCATGGGCCTGTCTGAGCGCAGACTTTGGTTCACCGCATACTCCCTGTGAGAGGGAGATTTTATCAGCATTACTGTTGCAGCAGTTCTTTAAAAACCAATGTGGGATCTCATCTTTCTGGGAGCACATGCGTGCGATTTACAACCTCGCAGCCAGCAGCATGGCAACCCAGATTACTTAATTCATCATTTCCCGAGAAGGGAAGGCAGCTGCTGAGGCACAGGGAGGTTTCAGTCAGGCGAGACCTGGTCATTATCTGTTGAAGTAATGGTTTCAGAAAACACACTCTGCTTCCTAGACTTCAGCTGGATACAAGATTGCAGACCACAAAATGGAGATCCCGTCCTGTCCTTAGCTGCACACGACCAAGCCGTCACCAGAACCAACCACATAACTAATTCTGCTTATAGACGCTCATGAAGCACGCGGAGACAAACAGCGAGTCTCTAAGTCTCACCCTCCTGAGGGCAGGGACTCAGCACTGTGACCAAACTACTGTGCTACAGAAGACACTCCCTCCTCCTCTACTATATTTAAACATCCTTCTATTCCACTTTTTTTCTAGTAGGTATCAGCCCCCAGCACCGGAGAGCACCTGATCCAAAGGAGCTCCGCCGGTTCTGCAAAGCAATATGAACAAGAAATTAAAAATGCATTTGCACAGTAGCAGATGGGATGAGACATGTAGGGTTAATTAGGCTGCACGTCCTTAGAGACCGGTGGTGGTTTCCCCCTCTGCCACCTAAGTATCAAAAACTCAGAGACTGTTTCCTCACTGAAAGCACATCTACACCAGATCCTCTGCACTTCTCATTGAGGGGAAGAAGGTGTTTTTTTCTCATTGGCGTGGGTTCACTTCCCAGCCACACTTCCTGCCTTAAAGGCATTCACTGGGATGCTGGGCACCAGGAACTCCACATTAACATGGAAAAACACGTAGGACAAAGAGAAGAAAGGGATAGAAATCATGACTAGTGTAACTGCCCTTATCTTTCAGCGTATCAGTGCAGAGCCTAATAAAGCCATAATGAATATCTTCTTGGGTGCATGTGCTTTTCCAGCAGGCCATGCAGCTCTTGTGTAAGAAAGAGCTCCATCTCCTGGGATTTAACTCAGTCCCTGGGCCATTAACAGAGTCCTTGAAAGGACTCCCCCTTTTTGTTCTTTTTTTTTTTTCACTTTTTCCTCTACCATTGAAGATTCCTCTGTGGAAGTATTCAGAAGTTGTATGGGAACAGAGGAAGGAGAGCTGCCTGTTTTTGCTTGGAGCCCTTTGGAGGTGGTTAACACAACATTGCCAACATCCAGCTTGCAAGCTTGAGGCTTAGAAAGACCATACATACCACACTGGGTCGTTTAAAGGGAAGCTCGTGTTTGTCCCTGAATATTCCACTCTTTACGGCACTGTTGAGCAGCTAAATCTCTGTCCTTGCTCACAAGCAAGACAGAGTTCTGGGGAGCTAGTGCTGCTCCTGGCAAGGAAGTGCCAAACCCTTCAGTATCTATTAAGACTGGGGTTCCTGATAGATTTACCCATTGGAAATAAAAAAGAAGCAAAGTCTCCAAATCGGATGAGCCTTTCCTTTCTGAGTCTCCTCTTTGAACCTGACGGAGCATGGAAGAGCTGATAGTTCTACCTCGCTCGTGGGTAGGGTGTGGATTTGCTCCCATCCATGCCTCTGGGGCTTTTGGTTTGCCTCACTTATGCTGCAGAACTCAAACTCCCTTGCCTCCCAAACCTTGAGACTAAGGCATGAGACCCACAACCAAAAGACAACGTTTGGTTAGATCTGTTGGTTGAAAACATAGCAGTAATTTAATGACGAGGGGCATATAACCACAAAAAGCAAAATGTTCTAAGAAAACGTATTGCAAGAGTTAATACCCCAAATTAATAATGAACTCTTGCAAATAAAGCAGAACGTGGTCTAAAAATACTTGCTGCAAGTACTCGTAATAAAATAATGACAAGATAAAATTGCAGCTATTTTTATTAGAAAATATTATTGAGTTCTTACGAGGATGGTGTCTAGCAGCTTCAGCTGGGGCAGGACTCAATTACAAAGGAAAGAACATTTCGCCTCAGGGTATCTACATGCTTAATTCCCACTCCAGTCAATATCTTTGAAGACATGGCTGGAACAGATTTGCCATGGAAAGCCAGCTGCCCCATCCTGCAGACGACAAGCTCATCAGAGCTGTGGCACGTTACATCAGCTCTGTGACTCCCGAGGCACTGACTGGTGCTGCCTTTCAGCATCAGCAGGAGCACACTGCAGGGAGGCAGCCCAGGATGGGCTGGATGGTTAATGGGATGGGTAAAGGCATAGCGCTGGAGGACATTAGAAGGCAAATCATAAAAATAAAATTGCTTTACAGCTTTACAATAAAAACGGGCATATAAAAGAAGTTCAGAAGAGATTGCTGCTTCATTCCAAACCAAGTTTGAAAATTAGCTAAAATTTATTAGACGGCTTTTGGATCAGCAATGCAATAAATGCTGATGTAGTTGTTACAGAAGTTCTCTGATCTATTGTTCAGAATGGAAAATATAAACTTATCTACAGTTTATCTTTTCCCTTGGGGTGATGTTCTCTTCCCATTGCTTTTCTCCTTGCTCCAAACAATTAAATGATGCTATAGATAGCGCCCGTTTGATGCAGACACCCACAGCCAGAGTGGTGTTTCTCTGAACTCTGTAAAATAAGCTTGTACATTACATGCCCTGCAGTGCTAGCCTGCTAGTCAGCTCCTGCCAACATGAGGCAGTGACACACTCGAGTGATACCGATTGCTTTTAAACGGTCTTAACTATATGGGGAGGGAGGGCCAGGGGCAGGAGGAAAGCACGCAAATGAGGAAGAAAGCAACTTGATCGCTTTCCCCCAAGTCACACCTCTAACAGCTAACAGTCTGCTTACTGTTCTCTTACACTGAAGCTCTGTCTTTCGTGGGGTAGGAATTCAACTCTATTTACCAGGCAGTACTTTCAAAATGTGAGCTCCACTTTCTTTTCTCAACCAAAGCAACCAGAAAATAGAAGATCCAAGGTGAGAATTTTCCTCAAGTTCTCAACACTGTCATCTCTCTGCTCTTGATAGCAAAGAACCAGCTGATCCCAGATCTATGCCTGGCTGCTCCTGGCGTGCATCGCTGCCCGGATGTCTGTGCAGCCCCGCAAGTTCACAATGGGGGAGAGAAGCAGCAATATCCAGCTGCACAGCAAGCTGACGGGCTATCTGGAAGGAACATTAATTTTGGCCAAGGAGACTGTTTCAGTTAATGTATGTTCCCTTATGAATTTTAATGCCACACGGGAAGAGTCACTCTTAAATTTCAAGGGCCTGCCCAAGACGTTTTGGGGCAGTAAAGCATGTAACAGTTGCTCCGGGCAGGAGCATCCCCTTGTCAGGACCCAGACTGAGATTTCAAGGAATCAAAGCTTGCTGAGGCATCCAGACCTTCACTGTGGTGTCTGGCACACTGGGACAGACTATTAACCCCACCCTTTCTTATAAAGCTTGCTGCTCCAGAGAAGGGCCATGCACATTCCCCAACACATTGGCTCCAGGCATCCACGCGCAGTCATATTGACCCAGGGACAGTGGCAGTGGGAATAAAGCCATCCTGAATCTGCCACCAATCATTTCATGTCCTGATGCAAGAGGCTTAATCACCCGTGTCATTAGCTTAGTTTGCTTCAAAAGTAATATTTAACAGATATTGTAAAGCATTATCATGCAAGTTAATTATCTCCTAGCTAGATGGGAAAATAAGAAATTGATTTGGTAGGAATTAATAAACAAAGCACAAACCAAAACACAATACAGCCATCACCTAGAAGCAGGAGGGTAACTGTAGCCAGATGTAGCCCTGTGTTTGTAAAAAGCTTTTGGAATAAATGTTTAAATGCAGATAAGGCTGCTTCTTTTTTTTTTTTTTTTTACCCTACTCTAAAAAAAGGGAAATGGCATTAGCTTTGAAAAACACAGAGGCACAAATATCTATCACGTAGATAAATACACATCTGCAACAAGAAACCCCTGTGGGTGTTTTCATGCTGGGCAGCGTGCTTTGTGGTACCTTTAAATATGGAGAGCGCTGCTCCTTTACTCTCGTGACTTGCACAATCCATCAGTGTCTGCATGGCTCTGGGTCCCTGCGGTCTTCTACCACTGCTCATTCCCCATGGCACAAGTTAGCGCTTCAACTGCACCACCAAGAATGAGGAATGAAAAGGTAAATTGGATTTGTGAGGGCTCCTTGTGCCAGACAATAGGAACAGGAAAGAAGAAGGGAAGGGAAAACTATTACTGACCTTTCTCTATCGCCAGGGTGCACGCTGGGGAAGAAAGGAGCCAAAATGTCTCTTTTATTTCACTGAGACAGAGGTTGGGGGGGACGCTGAAAGTCATCGCAGGTGCCAGACGCCATGGGTACAGTCAGGTCAGATTCACTTCTGTGCTGCCTTGCCAGTGCTTTCAGCATGTCTTCCCTGCACTTACAGAGCCAAACCACCTGAGATGGAGTCAAACTAAATTACCAGGTGATTTCTTTGGTTTGCGCAGAAGGTCTGTGGGAGGGGAGTCAAACAGTCCCACGGAGCCCCCAGACCTCAAACCAGTTGGACATCCAAAGGCAGAAGGGACAGGGCAGCCTTGATGCAGCACCTGTGGTGAAAGCCAGGTCCCTGTGAGCCATGGGGAGCAGGGGGCATACAAAGAGAAGAGGGGCAGACTCCCAGAAGGACAAATCCACCTTGTTCCACTCTGGCAGAAAAGTCATTTACATCAGCTGAACAACTGTCCTGCAGTCCTCAAAAACACTTACAAACGCACCGAAGAATCCTCCTTGCTTTCCACAGCTTCTTCATCCCACTCCATAAACGAACATCTCCATTTCCACTCCCCCCCCCCCTCCCCCCTTCCAACCTCACCTCATTAACTGTTTTTTAAATGCATCCCATAGTGCCAAAACTACAAAAAAAAAAAAAAGAAAGAAAGAAAGAAAGAAAGAAAAAAGAAAAAGAAAAAAGCCTCTCTCCTCTGCTCCAAAGAGCAATTAAATCCCATTACCCTTCAGCTGGCCCACTCAGGCACGACGGTCACTGACAACGGTCATCAAACTTCCAGCAGCACAGCCGCTGAGCCACCAGTACTGCTTGCCACCAGTACTGCTCGGGGAAGCCCTGCTCATGGCTTTGCTTAGTGTTCTCCCCATATGTGCACGGAGCTGTGTGCTGGGACAGGCAGGGTTGTCTTCTCACTGCAGATGGGAGCAAAGCACACACGTGTGAGCACCTAACGTTCAAGGAAAAAAACAGGTTTGCTGTTACTAAATTATCTCTGGAAGTAAAAATCCCACCCCAGCAAACCGTAAGGCACAAAATGGCAAAGCTGTGAGCTGTCATAAGCAGGCTGCACGGGGAGCAATACCAGCAAACATCCCGCTTTGCCTCTGCCTGAATTAGTGAGGCCATTTGCTTACCCTGCTTGTTTCACAGCTAAGACTTGGATGAGGCAGAATTCCTTCCGACTCTTCTTGCTGGCGTTTTGGTGGGTTTTCAGCAGGTAGTGCGGGCACAACATGTTATTGGAGACTTCAGCAGCACGTCACCGGGTCTCAGTTTTCCTACAAGTCAAGAAGACAGTCTTGCAATAAAGACAAACCCACCAGCATGATGCATATGACAGCAAGTAATGAAAACTGGACCACAGTCAGCCAGAAAATTACCCAAAGGAAAGGGAGAACTAAGTGTTCAGAGAATTCGGAGAAGCGTTCAGGCCAATCTCAGTTCATCTCTTCGTACCGTGAGCTCAAAGGTGGTTTTGCTTTGGGCCACAAGCAAAATGAAATTTGAAAAAAAGGGGGAAGTATTCATTCCTTCCCAGCTGGGCCCCTGGAGCACAGAAGCTGAAGTTTATATTCTCTCTGCACTGCTTGCTGGTCCCTATACACAGCCTCCTAAGTATCACAGTGAAGACAGGCTCCACTTCTCTGAAATCCGCAGCCCTTAAGCTGTACCAAGTTATGTATCAAACAACAGTGACACCTTAAAATCAGAAGTGACTTCTGGAAGCACTGGCTTCTATTTTTGGAAGGCAATTCCTTCCCTCGAAGCATCTTGTTTAGAAAATAACAGTTTTTCCCTCCTTTCCATTGATATTTGTGACAGAATGATTGTGAGGTCTCAATTACTCTGTATTCAGTGTGCTAATCCCCTTGGAGATAATGGGTTGCAGTCACCATGAAACCAGGCACTTAATGAGATGATTGAAAATAGTAATCAGGCACTAGGTGAAGCACCTCACCTCTGGCTATTTGAGATTACTGACTCCAGAAGAACAAGTTGAATTATTTTTCTATCGCGTTTATTCCTACACCCATAAAATCTTCTTATACTAGCTTCTAAAATACATCTGCAACGTGTCTCACTTCACAGAACTATACTTACTGTCACAGCTGAGACCACGGGTCAATGTGTCTAAAGATGTAGATATATGAAAAATCAAATTTAACCCAGCAGATTGGCAATTCCCAGTGAGGAACCTTTCTGTCCTTGAATTCCTCCTCCTTTGCAGTCAGTTCATGTGGTGGCGGGGAGTTCACAGAAGAACGTCCGCTCCCCACTGAGTATTACATCTCCTTCTTTTCTGTGCTGATGTTTTCCCTGGTGGGAGTGACAGCAGCTGTCCTACAGGGGAACAGCCAGCTCTGCCACAGTCACAAGGCGTCCTGGTCTCACAACAGCAGAGAGCATTCAATTCCTGCCAATAGAAGAGAAGTTGTTGGCACCAGCAGGAGCAGGTGGGAACCAAATCTAACAGCAAGGCAACAGCCCTGGTCCCACCCCACGGGGACACCTACGAGAAGCTCTCACTGATGTGCCATGAGCCATTCATTCATACGGCTCCTTGACCTCCACCCACCCCACACTTTGCCCATTAGAGAAGGCAGAACCACCAGCAGCTATACAGGCACTACATTTCAAGACATAAATAAGAACCCAAAGCAACCAGACCAATTTCCCCATTAAATGCATATTGCCACCGCGAGGCTGGAATGAAGGCTTGGGTCTGAACGTATTGTTGACAGGAATCCATTTCCAGAGGCATCAATTATTAACACCTGCAATAAATCATTTACATAGCGCTGTAAATTCCAAACAGGGTTGAACAAACACAAGGCTTCATCATCACCCATTTCTCTTACAGCCAGAGCTGGGCTGGGAAGAGATGCTTATCTTAAACGGGATTGATTGGAGGCATTGTGCTCAGGGCATTATACTCTGCATAGAGTAAGGGGTAAAACTTGATGAAATAAAGGGTAAATTAAGGTTAAGCCTCATTCTGGCAGTTCCAGGGCTGCTGTGTTAACTGGTAGCAACATGTGGAGCTGGTATTTTACAGCCAGTTCAGTGATGGCTGGGGGAGGTCCAGACACAGCTATTCTGTCACTGAGACATGTCAGTGCAGAACAGGTGATGAAGAGTTTTGGGAAACGCTACTTGGCATCTTCCACCTGACCCTGGAGGGTCACTGCACGGACCTGTGGCTGTGCCCAAGTCAGCTGGGTAGAGACAGCCCTGACCAGCGGTCGTCTCTCCACCAACATTAGGGCTCACCATTTCTCATTACCTCTGTTTATATCTGAAATCTGGGGCAGCTGATGCAAACAAAGCTGTGGGATGGTTTAGCAAGGCGTGCTCTAAGCAAGGCTGAGCTTCTACCCAGTGTAATGAGGATGCAGCGAGGTGCCGCAGCACAGCTAACAGGAGGCTGGATCCCGCTCACATTACTGAAGTGCTCCATGGCCAGGTCCTGAGCCAAGCGGTGGGTCTCACTGCCATGAGCAACCTTTGCAGTATAAAAAAAAAAAATCAACCCTGGACTTGGGAAGCTTCCACACACCGGGCAGTTATCCTGCAAATCCCTTCCTTACAAATAAATAACCAAAGCAACAGATAGATGACGCCGCTGCAAGAAAGCAGCAAAATCAGTTTGCCTGTTTAAATCACTTGCTGCTGGGGATGCATTTCCTCTGCCAGCCTGTTACTCAGAGCCCTGTGGTTCACTCTCCCCTTTTTTTTTTTCCTGGACCAAAAGCCTGCTGCTGTTTCTCTGAGAGCCTGAGTGCTGCTGACTCCTTTGTCAGAGCCAGCTGCTATTAGTCATCCGAGGATAATTCCTGCCAGGGTTTTATTCACTGCAAGGCCTGCGGAGGGGCCTTTGCAGCAATCCGCAAAGACCTAGTTGATTATTTAAGCCAAACTCAGGGCTCTATGTCACCTACCAGCATCAGACGAGTGGCTCAAACAAGACGAAGGGTGATGTGGCACCGTGGAGGATCCAGCCTCATGTCAGAGAGACAAGAGCCCGGCCTTCAGGTGTGAGAGGCCATCTGGCTCAGAGTGGGCTCCACTTCCCTTCACAAGACATTGCTTGTAATGCAACAAAGCAGAAACACTCCATTTGGAAGCAATGAAGGCTCTGATCCAGCGTCGCGAAGCTTGGCATTGACACTTGCACCACTGAGCCAGTAGTGATTTTCCTGTACGAACTTTACATTGAAAACACATCTTCAGCACACTGGTAGTAATTTGCAGAGACACGCTGAAGTATTCTGGACCATTGGGTATGTCATATATCACATTTCAGTGCAATTTTAAGAACTGCAGCATCAGCCACATCTCCACAGAATGTTGAAGATAAAGAAGAATTTATAAATATTCCACATTAAAATTCACTGCTACCACTTTGCAAACCTCCTGCTGCAGCTTAATGCAGTCCACAGGTGACTCGCTTCGCTCAGTTCTGGCATCCATTAGCGTACTCCAGACAGTCCCTGTGCTGTGGGCAGTAATGGTCTTCCTTGGCAGTGCAGGCATGGCCCATAGTGCCACAACTTACCCATCATGCTCTTGGAGGTTACTACTCGTAATTAACGGCTGGGAAAGAACCATGAGGAAGAGCAGGGTCTTGTGATTAACAACAACTAGTGAAGACATCAAGAACCAATTCACCTTTCTATCTCTTATCACATAAAAGGAAACCTCTGATATGTATTACTACCACGTTGGTCCGTGTCATAGCACAGATCCTGTCATCTCCCTGCCAAAACAGGAGGCCTTGGGCCAAGAGTGTGAAAGTTACAGAATTAAATACTTGCACCTGTGTTGATAATTGGCTAATTGTCACTGCCTTCTGGGCAACTCGAGATCACATGGGTTTCAGCAGAAGTCCTAGGAGAACTTCCCCCCCACCTTCTGAACCAGCCAAATCTGCAGCCTAAGAATACTGACCGGTTTCAGACTCTCCACTTCAAAAACATTTATTTATTTACTTATTTAGGAAGTAAATACTATGGAAATTTGGCCACTATATCAAGCCAGAATGGGCTATGCAGGCACCTGAAAGCTCGATGAACGACTTTTTAAATCTCATTCTAGTTTCTCACAGCGTTCAGTTGGTCACCTACTCTTTGAAAGGGTGGATAACAGCAGGACAAGGGGAAATAGTTTTAAGTTGAAGGAGGGAAGATTTTGGTTGGATGTCAGGGGGAAGTTCTTTAGTATGAGAGTGGTGAGGTGCTGGAACATTTGCCCAGAGAGGCTGTGGATGTCCCATCCCTGGAGGTGTTCAAGGCCAGGTTGGATGTGGCCCTGGGCAGCCTGGTCTGGTGTTAAAAAGTGGATGTTGGCGGCCCTGCCTGTGGCGGGGTGGTTGGAGGCTTCTGATCCTTGAGGTCCCTTCCAAGCCGGGCCATTCTGTGAGGAGAACACTTTGTCGAAGACCTGCTCTTCACCAGCCACACCTAGGACAGGCTGGGGAAGTGAAAAAGGTAATGCTGACTTTGTAGCTCAGAGAAGCACACCTTGTTTGGCATCTGTAGTCTTGTTTTCCCTTCTCCTGAGATCATCCCACACTGCAGAGCTCAGGGAGGCCTGCAGGAAAGCCATAACATGGACATCCTTGCCCCTTCCCTTGACATACTCAGGACAAGAGGTCAGATCGTAGAACGGCTTGGGTTGGAAGGGACCCCAAGATTATCAAGTTGCAACCTCCCTGTCGCAGGCAGGGCTGCCAACTACTAGATCAAGTTCTAGATCAGATTGCCCAGGGACCCACCCAACCTGGCCTTAAACATCTGCAGGGACGGGGCATCCACGACCCCTCTGGGCAGCCTGTTCCAGCACCTCACCACTTTCTCAGTAAAAAACTTCCCCCTGACATCTAATGTAAATCTTCCCTCCTTCTGTTTAAAATCCTTCCCCTTTGTCCTATCTCAGTCTTCCTTTGTAAGAAGTTGATTTCCCTCATGTTTATAAATCTCCCTTTAAATATTTAGAAGGCTGCAATGAAGTCTCATAGAATCATAAGGTTGGAAAGGACCTACAAGATCATCCAGTCCAACCGTCCTCCCATTACCATTGCTACCACAAGCCACTAACCCATATCTCATAGCTCCTCATTCAGACGCCTCTTGAACACTGCCAGGGATGGCGACTCCACCACCTCCCTGGGCAGCCATTCCAGTGCCTGACCACTCTCTGAGAGAACAAGTTTTTCCTTATGTCTAATCTAAACCTCTTCTGGTACAAGAAGGCTCCCTGCAGGCTTCCCTTTTCCAGCTTGCATGCAGTCACCCAAATTATTGTCAGAGATGCCTCAAGAGAGGCATGTGGGCATTAACACATCGTGTACATCAGCTTTGCGTGCCATTGCTTGCAGAAGGCAGCTGCTAGCTGCCCCATGCTGAGTACCACTCCTCACTCCAGCTGCCCTGATACTGGAGGCAGGTTTTGGAAACCCAGCTCTTCCAATTATCACAGGAAGCAGAATTTAGGCAGTGTCACCAGCTGGTGGCTGAGCTATTGGCTGCTCCTCACAATAACCTCTTGTTTGTACTCCACCCCTTTCCTGCCCTTGATCCCCAGGTTGCCTGCATCTGTAGCAGCTTAGATGGAACCCAATCTTCTTACAAGGAAACAATGCATATCTCTGCCAAAGGGAGCCCATGGCCCATGCAAACAACACCCCACAAGGCAAAATTTTTTCGTAGATCTCCTCTTTGCAATCCCGACTACACACAAGCCACCTAATTTTCCACAAGCCCTTTAAATCACGTGCCTTCAAAGTGTGTGAGACAGTCTGAAAGAACAGAAAAGTTTTTCTATCCAGCTCGTTTGGTGGGAATCCCTGAAACAGAAAGAAGTAAACCAACATTCTCGCCAAGAGATTGGGAATTTTCCAATTCGTGCTTTTGTTGCTCCCACCCATCTGCACAAGTACAATAGTGGGACAATGTTTGGCTCTGCGGCAAACTCAAATGCAATTGGCAGAAGTGGGGGAAAGAGATATAATTGTGTTTCTCCAGGGAAAGTGGTCATTAGGAGGGTATTATCTGCATAGTGGTTGTGTAAACTGTAGCTGAATAAGCTCTATTTACAAGAAAAATTGCCAGAAAGTGATCAGAACACAAGAGATCTGATGAAAAGGCTGCACTTGAGCAACGTGAAAAGCCAACAATCTGTAAGGAAGAAGCTGTCTTATTACTAGGAATTTTAAGCAGGGATGGTGGAGGGATTTCAAATCTAACCAGACCATCAGTTTCAACATTTCTCAGTAGTCCTCAACCTCTTCTGGAACTTGAAGTAAACGAGACTGAGAGAGAAGGCTGCTGCATCACAGGGACCAGGCTCTGACCTGCTCTTTAGTTTCTGCAAGTCCACAGTCTTCACAACAGTGCATCCCCTGCCCTTTGGTACGTAAGCTTTTCGTAGAGAATAAGTCCTGTCCTCATACTTCACTACCATGGGGGTTGTATATACTCAGAAGAAGTTTATCCCATTACACCTCAGTTTGTCCCATTAGGCCAACACCAATCATGACATCTCTGTAACAATTTGCAACAGAGACTCAGTCTCTCAGTATCACTGCTCCACTTGCAACCAAAAAGCGCTGGACCGGTCCCAGTCAAGTTCCTCTTCCACATCTCACTGAAAAAAAGATGGTGTGACTGACCACAAGATAAACACAAGCGGCTTTATCCTAGACAACTTCATTGCACACATCACAGCATGGATTTAAGAGTGTTGTTTCTCTTTCAGTCAGTACTTTCTAGAAAGAGGCAACCTGTGTGAATCCACAAGCACAGTCTGGGACATAAAGAGCTTGGTCTAACCAGAGAAGCTTAATTCAGCTCGACAAGTTTGAGACCTATAAGGGAGGACTCCATAAAGGTGTTAATCAGTTTGGTTAAGTCAAACACATACTTGGGTGCCCAAAGCTTCTGCTATCACCGACTAAACCATCAAACACGCGTATTCCTCATGCAGCAGTACAACCTCCTCTAGCCAAAGTACCCTATGAGTTTTTTTGCCTCCTTCTCCTCTCTTGTCAGAAGTGCTAAAGATTACAGGACGCAGTACCCTTTCCTATAGCTCACAAAGCCTTATGTCCCCATCCTACAATCTGACGGCTACCTGCAATTTCACACAGAACATATGGAGGGAGATAGAGTTGTATTTGTGTGAATCTCATTCATCCGGCATGATTAGCCCTCGATCCTCCAGTGCAGGTGTTAACACATATGGCCACTATTCTCCCGTGCCCATCAAACAGGCAAAACCAACTTGCTCATAACTTCAAGCTGTAGAGCACTTACAGGCTGACAGACTCAAATCTAATTCCTCTGCTTGTTTTTTTCTTTCCTTCTCCGTTCAGCTTGACAAATGAACGATGCGCTCTCCAAACCGAAATGAGAAGCTCAAAGACTGATCAGTAGGAAATGAGCACTCAGTTGATTTGTGAGAAACGCAGACAGTTCTGCTGGATTTCCTTTTTTTTTTTTAAAAAAAAAAAAAAAAAAAGATGAATTGTTCTCTCAGAAAGCAACTTCCAGCTGCCATATAAATGCGTAAGGTTGTACTTAATATTTAGATAAGCAACCCTTAAAGAAAAGATGGAGTAGCAATGATTCAGTGAAGCGTCTTCTTTCTTTTCAGAGCTAATGATGAACAATAGTCCATTCTGCAGTTGGCTGCAGGAAGAGAGGTTGCTTTTGGTAACGTGACGGCGAGATGGTCCAGCTGCACTGCCTATCTGTATTGTTTAGAAGCTGCCACAATAGAGAATGTATCAATCACCATTTGAATGCTGCAGAAGTGTTTCTGGTGAAAATCTGTCTAGCGTGATTACAACCTATACAAGCTTCCCAAAAATTCAGCCAGAAAATGGAAGCCGCTTATCTTGTCTTAGCACAGAGATATTTGGTGGTACGGAACAACCGCATCTTAAAATGGATGACCACCTCATTTGTGCTTCTTGCTTCACAGCAAAATATACAGAGCATCTACTATACCTCTCATGAATGCTCCACACCCCCACGACAGCCCAAAGCCACTGCTGACATCCTAAAATATTAGGATATATATATATTCTTGCTTTTTTTTCCCCCCCAGACGCAAACAGTAACAGGAGAGTCAGCTCAGGGAGAGAAAAGAAGCTGTAAATCCGTGTGATCTTATCATACCTGGGGAAAAATAGCCCTCTGGGATCTCCATCAAACCCAAAGAAATTAACAGAAAGTCTCCCAAAGGGGATTTACTGGGCTTCAAGTCAGAAACTCCATCCCCATCATAGATATTCACAGCCACATTCCCCAAGAGAACAGGGAATACCTGCTTTTTACTCTTAAGCAGGGAGATGCCAAGACATAGAGTCAGATCTGAATGGGATTCAGACTCCTAAAATGGTCTCTGGTGCAACGTAGGATTAACGCACATATGCAGCTGTGCAACTTTTACCGATCTGCATCTTTAGATATCTCATTTCTTTTAAAACGTGGTCCTAGCTGACTACTGATCTGATCACTACCTGCTTCCCTTGCTAGCTGTCAGAACTGCAGGACTGCCCTTGCACGCGTGGCTCACTGCTGTACCTGCACACCATGCACACGCACCTGAGCAAACCTTCAGCCCACGGTGGGCTTGTAGAAATGTCCTGCTTGCAAAACATTTACTACTGAAGGTTAGGCAATAAAGAGGACAGCAGTTCCCTCGCAACTCAGAGTAGACTTGCAGGATTGTGAGCAAAAAGGGAGAACAAGAAAGATGCACAATGAGAAAAATTCAGTAAACCATTTTTGCTTGTAAGCAGAGCATGTTTTCAGTTGTGTGACTGAAAGGCAATAAGCTGATACCCAAAGACAATAAGCACAAAGGTGTTTTCACAGAGCCTCTTCTCAAATTAATCTTAATTTCCCACTAGCTTGTCATTACTCTGATTAGAGTGCTGCTATTGGTGTAACATAGCCAGAGATGAAACACTGCCAACACGCGAGGACATCGCAGCCTCTCCCCAAGTGGCATTTCTAGGAAGCACACTGCTGCTTCTGGCTGGAAGCACTCTAGAAAACAGCTCTAAAATCTGCAAGATGCCAGTTTGCCAGCAGAAATTAGGAGATGTAAATCGTGCCATAAACCCAGACAAGGAAAACCAGGGTAGAACTTCGGTGGTGTTGGACTGAGATTCAAAATACCCAAGATTAACTCAGCTTTGCAAGGAGCTTGTTGCGACGGGCTGGGAAGCTGACCAGGTCTTACCTCTCATTGCCTGCGTTCACCGTGGACCGAGGAAAACCAGGGATAAGGCAGAAGCCAAATAGCAAGGGGATGCCGTCAGCTCACTGGCCTGCTATAGGACCTCGGGGGCCTGAAATGCTCCACAGAGAGCTCTAGACAAAGCACGTGCACTTTCCTTGCAGTCGCAGCCATCTGCCAATCAGCACTATCAATCTCTACAAACAAGCCTCAAACCACTGGATGAGGCCAACGCTGTAACTATTTAACGTACCTGCTGCCAAGCTAGCTGCTCACTAGCTGCCTATAAATCCTGACCTGACATATGCATGTGTTATGTTTTCCAGCTTTTTGGCTTTCCATCCTTTGTTTTGCAATCCCAGAATGATTGCAATTAAGGAATATTACCTCATCAAAATGCCTATCAGCACACTAGCCTGTAAACACTTGTAATAAGTATGGCTAATAAAATACAGTTTATTAGCCAACCTTGTACAGTATTTTTACAGCCTTTTTCACTCATCATTGAGAAAAATAAATCCTCCTCAGCTGTGCTGGAACTGGCATTGCTGCCAGCCTCCCTTGGTCTCACCTGTAACGAGGTGAGTAATTAAAGTCCTTATTGGAGCAGCAGGGGTTTTTTTTATTGCCTGCCACAATCCTATTCTCTGCTCTCCTGACTGACTCAGAGAGGAACTGCCACAAATGCTGTTTCTAAAATAGACCAGCAATGAATTTTGCTTTTGTTGCGTTGAGTGATGGAAAAATTCAGCACCCCGGCTGCTCAACAATTCTCCTCCTCAGCCCCAAAGGTGCCAAGGAGAAATCGAGTGGCCCCTCCCAAGCCTGGACCAAATCCCTGGGCACCAGCAGCAGAGCTACTTGCAAATCACTGCAGTTAAAATGGTAACGAGGATATCGCCGGAAGAAAGTGAGGGGGAAAAAACACTCTCGCTCCATAAAGTTCTCAGGAATCAATTAGTCCGGAACGATGGTAGATAAGTGATGATTTGTGCGGGGTTATAGGAGAGCTATAAACATTTTGCTTTTATTTGTGCCATGACCTTGCTTGTTCTCAGCCACCAACTGGGCAAATGAACCACACAATAGGAATACTGTGAAGAGCTTAAACCAGTGATTCAAAGGAGAATGTTTTACTTAGCAGAAAACCACACACAGTCTTCTCTCACACAAGATGTTGTTTTGTGGCTGTTTTTTTTCCCCTCCAAAGGTACTTGCTGAAGTCAATTATCATGATATATGGAGTTACTTTCCATGAGATAAACATAAAACCAAATGCTTGGCAGTAAACATAAACCTCCCAAGTTTTTCCTCCTTCTTCTGTCCTTTTATCTCTTTTTATTACCGCATTCAGAAGTATAAATTGGTAATTTATTGAAAAATGAATGGCAACATTTACTGGAGTGGCACTATTTGCTACCCATTTTACTGTGAAGAGTCTGGTTTTAGGAGCCTCTTTCTTTATGTTTTTAACACAAACATAAACGAAAATGATCCTTAAAAGATGAATTAAATATTTTCTCCCTTTTCTTGTGCTCTTTAAAAACAGAGACACCGGGGGGGAAAAAAAAAATCATTGAAAGGAGTAAGACTACTCTGTGTGCATACTTCCCTCCATCAGGTCCTCATGTGGAATGTCAGCACCACAGCCTGGAGGAGGGAGTGCAGATTTGTCCTGAGAACCAACCAGAAAATCAGCTTCACTCTGGGATCCTGTTGCAGGGTAACAACTCCCTGGTAACAATTTAGATGTGTTACCTGCTTAAGGCAATGAAGTCATCAAAGACATTACCCCTCCTCCACACTCAAGCTGCTGGGCTTTACCCAAGGAATAGCATATTACTCTTGCAGAAGTCACTTGCCCACAGCAAGGTTTGCAGAGAAGGTAAATTGCTGCTGGTGACATCATGGATAGACCTGGAAAAAAAAAAAAAAACCTTGCTCATGGCATATGGCTATCCATGTGCTCAGAGGACAGAAAGAGTTGGGTGTGGGAGGGAGATGTGGAGAAGACGAGTCACCAAGGAGAGATGTTGGAGGAGTGAGTTGGCCTTGAAGACAACCAAGTCCCAACAGCATGTGTTTTCCCCAAAGCTGCTGAATCACAGCTTTCCCTTTCTATTAGAGTTCTTAGTGTGAGAGGAACATGTTAAAGGGGACCATGGAGTACTGCTAGCGTACTAGCAATAGCAGCACTGAGTACTGCTATTGTAGACTCTGCACTGGCACAAACAGCCCTCCCCATGAACTCAGCACTGCTCCACAATGTTCGCAACCCAAGCATGTAGACATGTGCCACGCTGGTAAAGGCTGCGTTCGTCAAGCTGCAAGCACATCGTCAAAAAGACTTCCCGGAGCCAGAAAGAGAGGCCTCACCACTGTTTTCTGTGCATCCACCTAATTAACACACATGCTCAGATCACTGGGGCCCTGGGGCCTAATTCTGACTTAGGTTGAAGAAGCCAGCTCCTGTTTCTTGGCACTTGCAATGGGCTATCCATGCACACTCCACCAGCTACTGCTCTGCAAAGGCCTCGGTGTCTCCAGGTGACACCTGGTAACTGCAGATCTCCATTCCTTGTGGAGTAGCTCAAGGTTGTGACCCCCTCCAGCAGGGATCAAAGCAATTATGTGGTGCTGCCAAATTATAAAAAGCTGTAAATATACGTTCTGCTTACAACCTTGCAGGATTCCCCAGAGAACATTACTTCCTTGTCTTCCTGAGGCTTGTCCTTATGCCAGGACCTACAGACAGATTAGTGGTTGAACCGAACAATGGAGGGCACTCCTTGCTGCCATTAACACATAATAAAACCCGTTTTATTAATGTTTTCACATAAGTAATTCAGCTAGGCTGGAAACTGTCCACATAAATTCTCTGTGACTACACCACTTACACTCTGAAACTCCCATTTCTACAGAGCAAATCACTCACACCTTCCTCTATGTCCTGGAGCTGAATAGACAGCGATAACTTTCTGCAGGACATAATTAAATTAAATTCATTCAATTCCAGAAGTTATCACAATTCAGAGGAAGCAAGTCATTGTCTGCTAAACTTTCCACGTTTCTAACAAAGAGCCTAACACTCTGTAATTTCTATGATGACAAGTGTATGAAAATTGCGTAGGCTTTTTCCACAAAAGCAGCAACCTGGATTGAAAGAAAGTATCTCCTTATTATGAACTCATTCTCTGAAGCGCTCTAACTCTCTAAAAATATAGTCCAAGAGTGAAGTCACGTTATATTAAATGCTGTAATATTCTATTTCAGACAGTGCTACAACCCCTTACACCAGATGCCTCACTCAGGGCACCCAGTAATTCAAGCATTTTTTACATCACCTTTTCACCAGTGAAGAGTCACACACGGGTAGATCAGGGAAGGATTTGGATTGGGTGCCCTGTGTAAATAAGTTTTGAACAGCTGCCTGTTGTTACAGGTTAATAGAGGTGAGAGGCCAACCAGCTCCACCATGCATGGCCAGCAAGGGCTGCAGGATTTGTGTTTTCAGGAGTGACCCACAAAAAGGCATGAGGATGATGAGCCCTGCCCTTCAGCTGAGCGTCAGGAACACTGCTGCTGAGCACAGCCCACAGCCTTTGGAAGCTCTTATGCTGATCAGGGGCTCTTAGACAAGAGGACTGAGACTCCGGTCTACCTACATAGTATTTAACAGAACCAACGTAGGATAAAAGCAAATCCCTTCCTCTAACACCTTCCAATACAAACAGTAACCAGGCGGGAAGACGTTCTGCTCACAAAGAAGCAAAATAGCTTCCTATTCCTGGTGCTACCGAAGTATTCACAGGTAGGTCCATAATCATACACTAAAAGAAGAGGTCAACTCACCCCACTAGTGAAGGAGCTCTGTGGCCATGCAGCACTCCTCAAAAAACCCCAGCTCCAAGAGATGCCCTCCCTTCCATGGCTGGCCCTTATATGAGCTCAGGGTGGCTGCCCCCTGGGTCCGCCCCCCCTGGCCAGCTGGGGAGCACAGGTGCAAACACTTCGCCTGTGCCCCCTGGGCCAGCCACAGCCCTTCACCAGGTGCTCCATCACCACTTCAAGCCCTGACCTAACGGTTCCCCAGCAGAAGGGAACACAAGGCAGTGAAATGAAGGCCACGCATCTTGTGATTAGAAAGTCATATCCAAGCCTGGCAAACTGGTGAGAAAGTGTCTTAAACCAGCATAACAGCAACTAAAGCCAGCTACTATAATTTACTACAACACATGAGCAAACGTGTAACACATCCTCCCCTCTATGTAGGATTAATCCTCAGATTAGCACCACCAAACTCTTTAAAAGGGAATTCAGATATGTCATTCAGTCTTAATGCACGAGTTTGAAAAACTAACCGATGTGGCAGTGGGTTTCTCCATCACCTCTGTGTCAAACAAAACATTTCTGTTTAAACGCTGGGAGAAACCATTCTGTCCAGTTAATCCTGATCTGTTGGAGAAGATACATTAAATCAATACTGGTCACTCTCTAGTAATGCCTTAGAGCAACAGCGTGACTCTGGCAAGGAACATAACAGAAAGGGATTGTGATAAATGAAGGAATTCTGCAGAAAAGCCACTCCCAATTCAAAGCAGCTAATGTGCACCAGAGCTCATGTGGAAGCAATTAATTCTAATCACTTATGAGACAATAAATTTAATTACGGGTTCTTTGAAAACTAAAAACCCAACAATTATTGTTAACAGTCTTTTCTTGATGGCAGATAGTGAACAGAATTTCTTGAGGCTGTTTTTCCCGCAGTTAATTAAAAAAAAAAAAATCATTTTTTAGTTAAGGCTGCCTGAGCTCACACTAACATATGCAACGGTGCTATTGAGCTAAGTTTAGATCCCACAGGACACAAAAACAATCTTTGAGCGTTCGTATAATTGGCGTTTTCCTTTCTGCCAAGGTCTCAGATCTTTATTACATGTTCCAAGGTACTCTCATCTCGGAACAGCTAGATGCCTCCAGCTTCATTTCAGCTACCCTTATGCTAGTAAGGCCACAAACTGTAAGCAGCACTCATTTTGGAGCTGTATGGGAGCTCTGGCTGCGGAGTAACAGTGCTGGTAGCCTGGGCTGTAGCACAGCCAAGCAGCTCCTGCTCCATGGTGACACAGCTGTGACCCACATTCATTCCTACCCTGCACCTGAAAGTAAACAGTTTCAAATGGAAAATAAACTGAGCTTAACAGCATATCTCACACAGCCTGAACTGCACGAAGAGAGCGTTGAGGATGGAGAAGGACACAAACTCAGGCATTTCACATTTCGATGCTCCACTCTTTCTCTCTACCAGACACCTGTTAGAGCCTGACTTCTCTGCACTTGCAGTAGCTTCCAGCATTTCCAAAGGTAAACTACACTTGATGCTATTGTACCTACCAGAAATTACTTCAGAGCATTTACTAACAAATGTAAGCTAACAAATCTCAAATTTGCCCAGTAGCTTTCATCCATCCTTCTTCCCCTGTACTCTCTCCCTGCACCTAAGTGCTGCCCAGAGTCTGTATTTTCTGTCTTGAACTATGTTCAGATGGTTAATTGCTACACTTCATAGAATCATTAAGGTTGGAAGAGACCTCTAAGATCATCCAGTCCAACCATTAACCCATCCCCACCATGCGCACTGCCCACATCCCTCAGTGCCACATCCCCACGGTCCTCGAACACCTCCAGGGATGGTGACCTCACCACCTCCCGTGGCATCTGTGGCACTGCATCGCTGCTCTTCCTGAGAAGAATTTTTTCCTAATATCTAACCTGAACTTTTTCTAACACCCAATCAGCACACTATTACTGAGGCACCAAGTGCTTGTTATCCACGTAGCATCTCAGAAGGAGATACAAATGATACAGGATTGCTGAGACCCTCAGTTATGGAATTACAGCTTGGGCTAAGCTGCAAAACAGATAAACTCTGGTATCTGCATAGCTGCTCCAAGACCACAACAGAAGATTTTAATGCTTATTTTAGGATACCCTAAGAACTCAGATCTACCGGTGGTAAGAACACGCCACATATTTGCATTCAGCTGGCCTCATCAACAATTCAGAATTTGACTGAAAGCTCAGGTTTGATCCTCAGCAAGAGTCAAGATTTTGATCAAGCCATCTTACTTTCAATCTCCACCATTCTGTCTCCCACAACCCACGACAACAAACGTTTCATCCCATGCCGCAGGATGCTTTGTCAGAAAATAACCCACTTCTCCAAGAGTTGCTCCAAGAAGCTTCTGTCAGAAGGGGGTGGATCGTTAACGCCTCTCTCTCAGAGATGGCAAATAGCAGAGGGCCATTTTAAGCTATAATGAGGTCTCATTACCACAAGAGATCTTGGAGGACAAGAGCTAAGCAGTATTTAGTAAAGCTCAGGAAGTCAGAGGAAAAAAAGAACAAGATTGTCTAAAGCTGGAAGAGCAAATGTTCTTCCTGAAAAAGCGTCTGACTCGCAGTAATAAATAATGTGTGCGATCATTTACACGAGAGACTAAAAGCAGTGTGAAATCAGCACATCCTGCTGGCTTTGCACTAGTGCTAGCAGCTCTGTGCCAACTGACAGACACCATGTCCGTAGCGTTTAAGAAATATCATGCTTCAAGAGGAAAAACTTGACCTTTAATAATAAGAGATGTTCCTTGGAAGAATGAATTGTGCTGGAACTTTAAACTCTCAGCCCTCCTGGTAGAACCAGAGCATCCATCTAACATCATGGTACTCCCAAAGCATGAGTTTACTCCCTAGCAACTACTCCTCTCTTCCCTGACGTATATCACCGTAAAGCTCAAACATAATTTGCAACAAATGCTTTTGTCTCTGTTTCATCTTTATAAACTTCCCTGAATTAAAAGAGTTTGTCTCAACCAGTACTATCACTCTGCAGAATTCAATATATTTTAATTATGAGGATGAGGGAGAGTTTAGCCTACCTAATTTATGACAAAATATCATGTTCTCCGTTTAATTAGGGTAATTTAAAAGGTTCGCATTTAAATACTCTTCCATGGTTAAGAGAGAAACAAATGTTACACTAACTAGATTATTCCCTATAAATTGAGTTACGCATTGTTCCATACAGGGACACAGGAGGAACAGAACCAGAGGGTTTGGGTGGTTATTTGGCAGCAGATTTTCATGTCCTGCAGATGGCTACAGCAGAAACACTCATACGCTTCGTATGTCATAGCAGCACCTCCTGTCAGTGCAGAGATGACAGCACTAATTACTGAAAGCTTCCCAAGGTCAAGGGCTGCTCTGGCTACGACTTGGTGTTATAAATGCTTTAAACAACAGGAGCCAGAGATGCTCCCCCCTTTTACCACCTCATCTTTATTGCCACGTGTGCCCAACCTCCTGCTAGTGGTTTTTGGCACCTGGCTGGGATGCGGGCAGTAGGAGTGCATCAAGCCTCTGATACTGCACACGCTGCATCCGTGGGGTTTGGTACTATCATCCAACTCCTTCCCCGCTTTAATAAATCACCTTAACCTAAAGATACAGAGGTGGTAAGTTCCCAGGCAGACTCCTAGATACCTCTGATGCAAACAGAGAGAACCGATGCACAAATAGGCTTTTAAACCCAGCATCCAGTCCACTAAAACCCAACAACCTGCAAGCCAAACAAGACACACTGTCATGCTCACTGCCAAGAGTTCCTTCAGATCACAAAGACCTTCCTACTTGTCTACATTCTATGCCTTCCAGAAAGCTGATTTTGATTGTTTCAAATGGAGCACACAGTTCTTCTCAAAGCTTTCCAGTGCTTGCTTCACTGATATAAAGCATACGTCTTCATTTCTCAGTGTTTTCAGGCCCTTACCAGGAAAGCAGAAAGTTATAGCACTGAGGTATCTTCCCTCTTCTTGCATTCTTTTTTCTTGTGTGGATCTCAGAAGTTGCGCCTCATGCTGTCTCTTATATCTTCATGCGTCTCTTTATCAACTTACTTTAAGACACTAAAGAAGAATAAAATGATTTGACAGCTCACAGATTAGCAAATGGCCTTTTCTTGCTCTGAACAGCACCTTTTTCATCAGTCATTGTCATCCTCCACAAGATTAATAAGAAAAAGACACTTATAAGGCAGAACCTGTCAAAAGCAGAGATGAACATGGTACAAAGGATACTAATTGTAACTTCTTTTTTAATCTGTATTGATCTCAACAGCTGTAGATATTTAAAAAAAAAAAATCCTATAGTGTTTGCACCCTCATTTTGCAAAGAAGAAAAGGATACTAAGAAATAAATTCAACCGGCATTTGGTATTGGCACGAGGTAAGTTTGGGGATGACTTCCTGGCCCCACCTGACAATGATAGGAGCTACTGTTTCAACTCACATCAGGCAGAGCAAAACCAGAACAGTTTTCTTCAACAGGGGAAGCAGAGGAGACACCAAAGGAGATGGAGGAAAGGACGGCTGGGACAGTGTATGTATCGGTGGGTCTGCTTACGTGCGGAAGGACATACGTGACATCTGCTTTGGAAGAGTGGAGAAAGGGCTGGTGTTCAGCATCAACAGCAAAACATTAACACCACTGCATAACCAGAGTACTCAGTATATGGAATATATTCAGCTCTTGTGTGTTTCTCTTCTAAATTCATTCTAATTACATGAGGATCTATGGATGCCAAAGAAGTTGCGGTTTAAGTACCTGCAGCTGCTTCAGTGAATAACAGGAACATAAAGACAAATGTATATAGAGAGCAGTACTATCAATGCTGAAAAAACTAATGACAACAAACAACCTTTCTTTAATAAAGGCAAGAATTCAAGAATGAGTGGCCATGACAATCCGGGGCATTTATTTCATTTTCAGCTCTTGAGAAAAGTAACAAAATCAAAGTAGAAGAACAAGAGAATACAGACACATTTTAAGATGTCACTTTGTTCACTACTGGAGGTAAAAGCAGGGTAGGAAATGTGCGACAACATCAATTATTAATGAAATTTTTGCCACTGGAAAAAGAAAGTGCAGTATGCATTTACAGAGCACTGCTTCATTAACCACCATTAGTCATTCATTTCACAACTGAATGGGCGAACGCTTGATAGCTCTGGGCTCTTCTGGATCGGTGTTTTGTTCTGTTTTTTCTTTAATAACATCTCTACTCTAGAAGTGCAACTCTCTCTCTCCCTCTGCACAGCAGGCAAGACTGTGTTCACCACAACAGTTAGTTATGACAAGGTGTCTGAGATCAGAGGACTTGGAATATCAACCAGGTCAGAAAGAAATCCACACTTAGCTCAAAATTTGGTCTTGGCATTTAGCATCGGTTGTTCAGGGATTCCTCTGACACTCAAAGGCATCACAATTTCTGTCCTCTCCTTTGCACCTTTCAGTAACATCTTTCATCAGATTTGATTTACTTCCTGAAATGTTATCTCATTAGTTCAAATTTTAACTTTTTCATCTTCAAACCTCCTGTACTGCATTATGGGGGGTAAAAAAGACAAACGTGGTCCCCAGCTGGAAAACATTTAGAGGTAGGCACAGAGACTGCTGTATATCTAGACAGGATGCAGCATTGTTAGCCATAGAGCTGCGGAACTCTTCTATGCAGACAGTAAGTGAAGACATGCAACAGGTGATAGAGCAAATGCCTGCCTGCGGGCAGGATTTGCAGGCATTGCTAGAGCTGAAAAAGCAGGAGAAAAGGCTAGAGTGAAAGTGAAGGGGTCACTTAATTGGGAGGCTTAAGGTACTGACACGCTTTCACCTCGTTCTGAAAGGATTCAATCTTAATACACACAATCACAGCACAAAACACTGGACAGCAGTACAAAAAAGTCTTCTGGGAATTCCCCATTTCTGAAGCCAAACACAAAGCTGAGAGAGAACCCTTACAAAGCAGTGACAACTGCTTGAATTCAGAATAATAAATCTGATTTTTTTAAAAAACAAAACATTTTAAAAAGAGAACACACAGAGTCTTCACTACCCATCAGATCTGCAGGCTGTAGAAGAGGATGCTTAGCCAGGGTTTAAAAAAAATAAGTAAAAAGTAGGTGCCTCGTGCCCCTCAGCTATTGCAGGGAATCATTAGGAATTCATGATCTTCTGTCTTTAAAGAGCTTCTATCATACCCATCACCCTCAGCAGTTCTGTACTACGAGAGTCGCCCATGGTGTCATCGGGTAGATCACGCAGGAGGATGTTGTAAAATCCTCAACAGTCAGTAATAGAAAGAAGCTACACATCTTTCAATGGGAGTTGAGGGCCAAATGCCAACAGTCCAGCATGAAAACATCTGGGCATACGTATCCAAAAACATCTAAGGAAGAAGAGGTTAGTTATCAAAAGAGCTACTCCTATGGAGGAACATTTGTATCTCTCATCTTTCTGCTATGGTGGCATCTGGATCTATTAAGTAAAATTTCTTCCTAAGTGGAAATGGAGATAAGATGGTGGAAAGGCTGGGGAGAACACTGCTTTCCAATGAACAACCAAAAGCACTTGCTGGGAGTTAGCTTGCTTAAGTTGGAAAGACAAACAGTGCAGACGCTGTAAAATGCATGGAAAGATAGTCAGATCTGAGATCTCCTCTTTTGTGGTGCCAGAAGCAGTTAAGACTGCGGTTTGGTCATAGATCTTCTATGCAGCATCTCCTTTGTCAAACTGTCTGTAGTGGAAGAGACTCTTGGAGTCCAATTTCCCAGAGTATTTGATAGCTTCAGCAAAAAGCTTTGTCACCTGTCAATACAAAGCAGATGAGGACTGAGTATTGCAAAGCCTTCTGCAGAAGACCGAGAAAGCAGGCTCCACACTTCCGTGCTCACCCTAAAACAGTTGTGTACAGATCCAGTTCCCAAGTCCATCCAAATTGAAACCAATTTCAACCTGGCTTCAAATAAGTGTTGGCTCCAGTCCCCTGAAGCATACCTGTCCATCTGGATGGATGTATTGCTGCCAGACTTCCTTGGCAAGACAGTTCTATCCCGTGAGAACACTTCTTTCCCTCTACTGCCCAGACCTTTAAGAGAACACGGGGTTGTGCTTCTCAGAGAAACTCTGCAGTCAAAATGGTTCACCTCAATTAAGCAGGTGTAGTAATAAATTTTCGATGGGCACTCCTTTTCTAGTTGTCAGTGTGTTTCACAAGTAGGCAGAGGACGTTCTTCAATTTCCCATTCCTGTTAATCATGTTAGGCATTATCCCTTCTACAAACATGGATCTTGGCACACTCTCTGCTCTTTACTCACTCTAAACACAGAAGATTTTGCACAGCTGGACACTAGCTCTAGTGACTGAGTTCCACATCAGCATCCACTGAAATTAACAGGAATTTGGCTGATGTGTTTAATGAGAACCAGATGAGGCCCTTCTGTGACAGGTGAAGCCCCTTCAAAGGAAGTCAAGGTACTACTGGCAGCAGGGGACCCAGTTTGCAGTACCAAATACCCCATTCCCTATCAGTATGTGAAAGGTGCTTTTCAGGAGCTCCAAACACATAAGAACTTCCAGCTGGGGACTACAACAGACCTAAATGCTCAGGTAGGAGCTCCACTTGGATGGTACTCTGGAACAGGATTGCCCCAACGATCATTCAGAAAAGCCCAATTACATCGTCTTTCATGAACTATGGACTGGAAAAGATCCCCAATGAAAAATTCTTCCCACACGTAACTTGAAGTTGTTGTGGGGAATTCTGCACAAGGAATTTGTTCTGAATTGAAAATGATACAGCGACAACCTCAACTGCAGTACAGGACCCAAGATTTTTTCATCTATATTTCACTCCAAGTAACGTTATTTCAAATAGTAGCAAAAGGAAAATACATCCTAACATTCATATGTTGCCGTGATTTTCTGTCACGTTATTATTTTTCAGAAATAATGAGGGTCCAAACACACCAGAATCTAGCACTTGAAAATGGTTGAAAGCTCTGAAGGCTTCTATGATCAAGAGGAGAAAAAAGAACATGGAAGTACCTGGAAATTAGTGAGTAGAGCAATCCCGCCGTCAATAGCCATCCTCCGGATCACATAATTATCATGGACAAACTTGGTGTTGCTGTTAGGCAGGTTAATCACCAGATCTATTTTCCCATCCCTTATCAGCCTGAAGAAACAATGCACAAGATAGTATCACAGCGTATCTTGCTGAATGAAAATCTAAGCTGAATAGCACAGGCACACAGGTAAACAACACCGAGAACTTCCGTTTCTGTTTAGTCTTTGATGCTAAGTCATACATCCCAGGAGGAGAGGGTTGTGGGGTTAAGGCATTAAGGCAGGACTGAGCGATTTGGGCTTTATTTCTGTTCTACTCGGTGATACAAAGCAATATTCAGCCTTCACACAGTTCAGCGCAGCTCTTAAAGGTGGATGGACTGTCATACAGATATTGCGTACTCTCCCATGAAAATGTAATGTGGAGCAATACACCCACGACATATCAAATAGAACTGTTCAAGAGATCATAGAATCATAGAATGGCTTGGTTTGGAAGGGACCCCAAGGATGATCAAGCTCTTCCCGCTGTCACAATATCAGGCTGAATCAGATAAAACAAAACTTCTGAAGTTCCATTAAATCACTATCATTGATCCCAACTGGACCAGAAATTTGCCCCTTCGCATTCGCCATCCTGGATGTCAACACAATTTGGACAAGGTAAGTATTGCTCTTACCTCCTGACCGGAGGGAGGCTGGGACTCAGGCCTTCCTGTGATGGCCATGCCACAGGATTTGCAGGGATACCGTTTGCATTGAGCCACTCAGAGGTTGCTTCGGTAGCGTAAAGCTGTTAAGGGAAAAGAAAAGATTACCATGTGCCTCATAATACAGAAACTTTTCATTTAACTCATGTGGGTCTGACCCTACATTTGGTCTCGTTATCAGAGCTTATTTTGAAGGGCATTTTTCATTACAGGAGCATTTTCCCATAAAAACAGACACGTAGAACAGCACGACTTTCCCAAATTTCTGTTATCTCTTGCCTGCTTATCGATGACAGTCAGTAAATGACAGTAAAACATCCAGAAACAGGTAAGTGGCTTAGAAAAACCTAAGCTCCTCTGATTTTCAACAGAGCTTACATTCAATCGCTTAAGAATTTTTTTTTTTGCTTTTTTTTTTTTGCCTAGCACTAAGTTTTGAAAGGCAGACCTGTAAATCCACTAGTTACACTAATGCCACTGAGCAAAAGAGTATTTAAATACTTAATATTAAAAGCTCTCCCCTGTCTTCTGCGGCCATATTGTCAAGTTCCAGTAAGGACATGGTTTCAAAATTACGCAAGAGTTTACAAAAGGGATGTCCACACTACACATTTCCTACATCAACAGCTTATGAGAATCACTGATGATGAAGCACCTTCTCTACACGACAGGCTTCCCCTTTCTGGCATTTTTTGTTTCATGGAGAACTTAGATTTATAGTGTGACATCCTGGCTGCTGGCCGATAGCAGAGCCAGGGTTGTTCTTGCCAAGACTTGTGACTTAGTCCTGCTTCTTCAATTAAACAATCACGAACACTTTTCGTTGGGTGATACCTGCTGGCTCTACTGACCACTTGGACAAAAACCCCTGTTGTACTTGGAAAAAAATCTCCTTTCCTCTGTCCTCAAATAAATTCCAAAGTTCATCAATCCTATAGCAGGCTTGAGTACATTTCCAATTTTAAAAATTCTAGCTTTAAATAACTGAAATTACTTACCTTGAAGCCTTCCCCATGCAGTAGTTCTGCTACACCAAGGAATTTGGGGCGGAAGGATTTCTGAAAAAGGAAATTCATCACACCAAGTGTCAAAAGTAGGATTAGAAATAGGGTTTTGTTCACCAGCACAGAGTTCTTCCAGACTCTGCATACAGACAAAAACACCTTGCTGTGCATAATGTGCACATACATGTGTCTGAATGCGCATGTACAGTGCCATGCCAAGAAAACTGTCTGCATCCTGAAGCCCGAAGTCATTCCCAGCTGAGACATACAGACATACACTAGAGTAAGTGTTCCCAAACTGATTTCTATAGCAATAAAGGAACAGCCCTGCATATTCACTATTAGGGTGACTGCCTTCCCAAGTACACCAACCAGAGTCTCTTCTACTCCTAATCAAACATCTTGTCTGACATTATTCAAACATTTGGCCTTCCATGCTGGCAAATGACAAACATGAACAGGCTTTAGGCAACCTGTAGTCGCTCTGTTTGCGGATTGCTATGTTGAAGAGCCTGTGTAGTTCACTTCTAACTCCTATGGCCACATAGAAAAAAAAAACACTCAGGAGACTGGGACCCCCTTTTCCCACAAGGAGCTGAAAGCCCAAGTACTTGGGGCACATGAGAGACTCATGATACATACTCACATCTAACAGAAGACACAAAGATAAGACGATCTCCTGTAAACGTCCGCATTTGAACAAACCACTTTTGAGCAACAAGTGGGCAAAAATTTGAGCCCAGCATAACCTTGTTCTGGATGTTGAAGGTCCAGCAATGAAAAGATCAGAAGGAGCATATGCCCTTCTCACTGCTGAGTGAGGCTGAACCTTGCTTACAGCTCTAGCTTGCTCTTGCCATTTTGCAAGTAAGATTATTACAAGCTCCCTTCTCAAGCTACTGATGGCTTAACCTTTATGGGCAAGGGCAACATTCTGAAGGGTGAACTATTTCCCTCAAAGAAAAGAAGTCAATGGGGTTTTCTTTTTCTTTTTTTTTTTTTCTTTTCTTTTTTTTTTTTTTTTGGAAAGAACCTCATTCTGTTCTCTACACTAACTGGAAAATATAAATATACAATGTGACAGGGTTGGCAGCTTCCCAGTTGGAGAAAACCATGCTGCCTTCTGGTCAGGGGGGCTGGCTTTCACAACAGTATTATAAACTTCTAGCAAACATGTACTGAACACTCGTGACACATAAAACAGCCTCTCCATGAAAAGAAATTACAGCTGTCAGCTTGCATCCGAGCAGCCTCAGATTTACAAGCTGACTGAAAGAAGTTGTGCAAGAAACCATTAGTTACTAAAGGTGAAAAGTACAAGCAGATTTATTTAGTCGGAGATATTTATTGCAGGAGAATTGTATTCACAGCAAAAGTTCTATTTCTTATAATCTCTCTCTCATGTTTGCTGGTATGCCTTGCTATTTTATAAAGGGCTACATTCCCAGTTCTTCCACTGCCGCTCCACCAGTTCTCATTGAGACCAGGCACAAAATGAAGCCAGCCCAACTCCTGGGCTTATCTTGAATTCTGTATCCAAACGCACTATGGAGCCTGCAGAACTTTCCACACATAGGAAACCAAGAGAGAAGGTTACCTTGAAACAACAGACTCAGAGAGCTGGGATTTAAAAATAAAATACTCCATTAGTATTTTCCGCATCTCGTGGTCACCAGCACAGATGCAAGACAGATGCACACCCTCCCAGAGATATCACTGAATAGCCCAATCAGGAAAGAAAATAAAAAGAGCTTTTCAACTCCTCTTGCATAAAATAGAAATTATTTAATGGCAGAGTCAGGGTTTCAGCATCACAGATTTCTCCAAATGGTGAAAAGAATAGAGGTCAGATAATCAGCTTGCACAAACTGGCAGAGATTCTTTTTTCTAACAATACAGCCATGATCCATTTAACCTGGGAGGCAATAAGCCTTCAAGATTCTGGGGAACCTTGACCTTGGCTGTGTCAGCACTGCTCACAACCGAGGGACAACCAGAGGTCCACGCTGGCTGCCCAGCCCACCTTGTGCTGTCCAGCAGAGCTTGCCTGATCAACCTTGAGGAGGATTACACTACCAGCAACATTTTGGAGTGGCTGCCAGGATAGGGTTACCACAGGAGCTGCAAATGGAGCATACCATCGTGGAAGGTTCTCAGAAAGGTGGGGTTCATACTGAGGCCTGCTTAGCCTGCGGACTGCAGCACAGCCATTGGACTCAATTCACAAAATTCATCAGAGTTGAACATTTCAGCCTCTTCCAACCTCTACATAATTAATATCAATGACAAAAAGGTGCATCATGATGAAAAACCTCAACACGTTGAACCTCCTTTGAAGAGGGGAATTTTGAGTTGACCATTCACTGCAGAGAAAATACAGCAACTGCAGCTTGAAAGTAGGGCCTCCACCCCATCAACCCACACAGCAATTCAGCTTTAAACACTGAGCAGTTGTGGAGAGAGGTGCCTTGGTATTCACCTTTCTGAGCCTTCATTTCTCTCCGGAGGGCACACTGCCTCCTTCACCAATGGGAGGTATAAGACCTCGAGCTTGTGATTAAAAGGATGGGTGGTCACTGCCCAACGCATGCATGTTGTATGTGCACAGAGGGGCTCCCCTTTTCTCCAGCCTGTCCTCAGGGAAGCCACTCAGAGTTCATGCATTGAGGCTAGGTCAGGATTCCAACCTTCTCCTCTCACAAGGTGTTGCTTCTCTCTGCCTGCAGAGCTGACAGATTTTGAAACAAACCACTGAAAAGCAGCTAGGTAACAAACCGCAGAGTGGTAAGGGTGCAACAGTAGTCAGCATTAAATTTACTCTTCTTGTTTCAGAGTTCAATTACATAAGAAATGTGCCAAGATGAAGAGAGACCTTTAAGCAATTGATATGTTGTTTTTCAGATTCTTTCACAAAAAAAAGGAACCGTAAACCACTTATTAAAAAGGACAAAATCTTGTTACTTTTAAAAGGGTTGGGTTTTTGAGCTTCTGGGGTTGCTTCATCTTATTTTGCTTTTTCTTCTTAAGACCTTTGTACCAAGAACACTGGGCTCTGTTTAACAGATACTGACACAGAAGCTACATAAATGCTTTCCATAGCAAAAATTACTCTCTACTGCCTGTTTCCTTTTAGCTACTCCAGGGAAAAAAGTTTGGATAGTTCCTAGGTTTGAACACTGGACTCTTCTTGTTTTTGTTCACCTGGCTTAGTAGTGCATTGATTAGATACACAGGTATCAACTGCCCAGATTTAGATACACAGGTATCAACTGCCCAGATTTTCCTACACAAGTTTTAAACTAGGCAGCAAGCAAGGACCTTCCTGCTAATTGGATGTAACTTGGAAAAACAGTTTTAATCCATACATATGTGTGTGTGTGTGTGTACATAGATATATAATTTAAAAAACAACAACAACAACAAAAAAACAACAACTGGAGTTGTGATCCGTGTTAGCAGAAGTTCTATTCCTTCCTGGAATCTTTTCACAGCCTTCCTTACACCCCCTGTTGGCTCAGACAGCCCAACATATTTCTCACACCTCCGCTCAAGTATACTCCCATCGTGATTCCAGCATGGAAAGGCACGTGACAGTGCTGCACCTCATGGAGGTCTAGTGGCTTGACAGTGTTACAGCCACAAAATACCCTAACAGCAGCACGCTTCTCATGTGGTTAGGTGACACTACAGCTCTGCCTGGAATTAAATCTTGTCCAGCTTAGCGGTATGAAATATGTCTCACTGTCTTGGATGGAGGAAGGAATTGGTTTCAACGAACTGATCAAATCAGTCATCTGCAGGCACCAATCTCTGCAGCAAGGTGGCTTCTCACTCTCTTACTCCAGCCCTAAGCTTGTAACAATCCCTCAACAAATTTCTGCAGCTCCCTGTAAAGTAACCAGGATCTGGAGGTAAAAGCACTGTGCCAGCTCCAGTAAGGATCTCTCCGCTGTGTTTGTTACTTTCTGTTTCATTGTTCTTCCAGATGGATTGCAGAGAAATACATTTAAGCCATAAAGACATGTGAATGAAAAAAAGGCAACAATTACTGACTTCCTCTGCGTCAGTCTTTCTTCAGCTTTGATTTTTAGGACTTACCTGGATTCCAATCAAAATTCCTTGCTTAGGAAATGTAAATCCAGTGGCAAGCATAGCTTTCTGGAAGGCAGAGTACACATCCTCCCCAAAGCACGCAACCTAGGAAAAGGCACAAAGAAGGCAGTAGGAGAGTCCAAGACAAAAACAACCCAAGAACGCCGTTTTAAAGGCAAAGAGGAATAAAATATTTAAGCATGCTCTTTTGACTTCTTCATGCAGAATCAGACTGCTCTCGCATGGAGTCTGCAGGCACAGAAAAAAAAAAAGTAATCAGAAAATCACTGCAGGCAAATCTCACAATTTTAATGAAGCAATAACGTAAGAATAGGCAACGCTTGAGTTTCAAACAGCACACCAAGGAATAACAGCAATTGATTTTGCTGAGTTATGTGAATGTTGCACACAGCTTCTGCTCTAGTAAGTGCACTGCAAAATGTTTAACACTGTGTAATGCTTAAATACCTGTGAGTGTTCTGCATGCAAGCATGCTTGTGTGTGTGGACACAGCAAACTGTGCTAACTGCACCTGCGCTGTCACACGCTTCTGCTGATGGAAAACCAAATGCTTTTCCATTAGTTACACAGATGCACGGAATTCTAGCAAAACATCAGTATGCACTTAAGAAAGCAACAAAATCATGCCAATTCATAAGGATTTGTTTTATACAAAAAAGATCTTGGTATTAAAAACCACGTAGCAGTTCTCCATCACTCAGAACTGCCTGTGGATCTCAGCTGCTTACAGACTGTCAGATGACAAAGACATTCTTCAACAATCAAACTGCGTTCCTTATCCAAATTTGGAATTCTGAAGATAAAGGAATGTAGGAGCTTTTGTGAAGCTTTGCAAAGAAACAACTGAACAGCCCTTGCTTTTTCTGGCTGACTCCACACTTGTTGAAAAACAGTCCGAAGCAGCAACTGTCATAGATTTTTCCCTCTGAAATAACAGATCTACACACTTAGCCAGATGGGATAAAAGGGCCGATTGAGGATTGCTCTCCCATTTTCCTCTCGTGGTCCTTCCCATCACAGAGTGAGCACACTGATGGTCTCACAGTTTCCATGGTGAGCAGAAAGCAAAATTTCACGGAAGAAGAACAAACCCTGATTTGCCAGAAGTGGAAAAAAAGAAAAAGAACTGCACAAACAAAAATCCCACCGGGGACTGGAGAAATACTCATGACAACTTGTTGCTCAGCTTTTCTTCCAGAACCCACCCTCGAGCCTTCAGCCTGCTTTGCAGTGTCGGTTTTCTGAGAAGAGATGCGCATCCCTGACTTTGTAGGTGATGGATAATCCTATCCTATAGGCTTGGCCAGGGATTCCAACCTGCCAGGGGAAGCTTCCCACTGCAGTGCGTGATTGAATCACCCACAATACCTGAAGGAACCTCCAGCACCATGTCTGCTAGTGTTGTGGGAACAGACTCCCAGTCAATGCAGCTCTGCCAGACAGATGTCACAAATTCAAGCCCAAATCAAGCCCTGTGTGTTGAAAATGTCTTTGAGGAATAATTGAGCATTTTACCCGAGGAGAGTTATTATCCTTACTTCACTCATAAGAAAGACCTTCATAACTGTCACATTTTATGGCATTTGTGAATATGGATCTTTCCAACGCATAAAAGTTAATAGTCCCTCCCTTATGACCAAGGTAATCTCTGACTCCATATAAAGCTCAGAAAGATAATTCTTGCCCTTAGGTACATTTTTTATTCCTTTGTTTTTTTGGAGGGTGCATAGCAGAAATGTTCTCTGTATAGTCAGTTTTGTTCGGAAAATAAGGAAGTCACCGGGCTTTTTTCTGTGCATTAACCTACACTGACAGGAAATCTTCTGCAATACTGATTTTCCATGCATTAAAAAGAGTGAAATAAAGTAATCCTGGAGAAATGTAAGAGAGCTAAGGTTGTTCCAACATTCTAAGTCTAATGATTTTTCTTACTAAAACGATAAGTCTTTTCTAAAGAAAACAGTGCAAGAAGATATAGAAGAGCTCATATCAAATGAGGCAGTGCAAGCTCTGCCACCTGCCTAGCTGTGATGGAGCAGAGTCAAGCCTAATGTAATTTCCTCACAATTTAATCACTTCCCAAGTTGGCTTTCCAGACTGGAAAAAGTCTCTAGCTTCCGTAACTCTTCTAGAAGTAGCAGAGCAAGCAAGTTTAAAGATAGCTTGGATGTATCTACAGAAACTACTGACAAATCAGCACAAGCTCAAACAAGCCTCTTCGTTCATGTGCAGTACTTCTTCAAACGATGTCTAAAGTAACACAACTGTTGAAGAAGCAAGGGTTCCCATCAGTGCTAAGCCCGCTCAGGAAGAGGAACAGCTTTGTTTCTTTATGGTGTGCCATGCTTTCTCAGATACACTCCAGAAGCACCTCACAGCCCTGCTGTGTGCAAAGCAGATCCATCTCTCCCTCATCCTACAGACAGCCAATACTGCAGTCATCGCGTTTCTCGCCTTTTTGCACCTTGGGACATGCTTTGATGGTTACCAGGCAACAACAGAAACATGGCCACATGTATTTGTTGCCTTTAAGTAACTAGCACGTTCCAAGACCAAACGCCCATGACTTAGAATCTTGATATTGCTACTCTGGTGTGTACCAGCTGGGGGTTTTGAAGGCTGTACGCGCTCGTCTGTCAGAAAGCTGGTGATTCATAAAATGGACTGACGCATTGAGAACCTCCCAGAACCCGGCAGCTCTCAAACTCATTTCAGGCTGTCACATCAAGCAGGTCCAACGCAGAGCCCACATGCAGGTAAAGAGGGACATCCAGTGGCTGAATCAATCAGGTGTTCCACGACAATGTGTTCTCACAGATAAGAAAGATATTTCAATTGTCGAGGATACAGATGCCATCATGACTCAGACTGCTTTCAAAGATTCATGTTTAAAGGCGATTTGCTTAAATAATAATTAAAAAAAAGAAAAGATACCTCCCCCGTAGAGGCCATTTCACATCGGAGAACAGGATCGGCATCTCTCAGCCGGGACCAGGAAAACATTGGGGCCTTATGAGAGAAAGAGGGTGGGGGTGGAAAGGAGAACGAATATTTAATAGATTACTGCAAAACTCCAGTTACACTTAAAGCTGAAGGAAGAGAGAGACATGAATTAATCCACAAGAAGCACTGGTCAAGGCTGATAAGCAAAGGAGTACTTGGCAAACAGGCATCCTTGGCATCCTGATGATGGACTGGAGCAAACGAGCACATATTTCACCACTAAATCATCCTCTTAACTCTTGCAATCTTGTTCATATCTTGACAGCAGACTTCTAATCTGTGGTAGTCCACTATAATTTTTAAGACGTTTTAAAACAGAAAGTCTGCAAAGCATTGAATTCACGAAACAAGGAGAGATACTATCTAAAGCCAGTCAGTTTTCTGAGCAAACATTTCTGCAGCAGAAATCCTTCATTCACAGGATGAAACCATTCCACAGCAACACAGCCTTGTTGGCAGAAAGCAGGTGAAACATGGCAAACCATTTTCAGATTCTTTTTCCCTTTCTCCCTCAAAAATACACACCGCTGATTTTTGTCTAACCCTCACATGGGTGTATTAAAACCACTGATTATCTTCATCACTTTTCTGAGGAGTTGGGACATAGCAGTAGCATTAACCTCTGAGTCCATGATCACATGTGGGAAACATTCCAAATAACTGTCTACTAATTAATGAATTCTTAGAGGTTATTTTAACTATCTTAAACTACTACAGGCATTTACATAAAGACAGCATCATCGCTGCTTAGAGAAGATTCCGATTTGGAATCCAAAGATGTAATTCTATGCTTGGAGGTCCTGGAGACAATACTGCAGGCAAGACAGATGCTGTTTCGTGGCGCCTAACAATGACCAACTAAAATGTGACAGCAGAATTTCTCTGTGAGAGGTTTCTCAGCGGATGTCATCTGTCATGGTGACTTTTAGATCAGTTTTGCTCCCTCTGTAAGAGAAAATTTTTACAGTAGCCAACTCTCCTGTCTCATGCTGAGATCTGACAGTCAAGGTGGATTATTTTTAACGCATGTCTTGGAAGGTAACAATCAAGAAAAGTCTTCCAACCAGTCCCCTAACTTTTGTCTGCCATCAACGTGAAAATCAATCTGAAGGAACAGACTCTGTCTGGTACTGCAGATAAATCTTATGTAAAAACTTAGCCAGTCATGATCTACCCATGATTTAATCATGGTCAGGATGAACACGTTTCACTCTGAAAAGAAGCACGGCAAGGCAATATTTTGGTCACTAAAACTAAATTGATGGGACTCCAAATTCACAAAGGAGAAGCTACGTTGCAAATGAAAACAATTTCATATTCTCTTTCTAGAGTACTTCAGAACCGCTGGAGAAACAAAATCCCATTTCCATGCAGATATTCCTACTAATAAAACCATAAGGGGACAGAAAATATGATGCTCAAGTAATGAGAACCAGGTTTAACAGAAATGCTTTTCCAAGTTCAGCATTTCCAAATGCGTTAGCAGGGTTTCATATTTGAGAAATCCGTGCAGAACGCAAGCAGTACAAAAGGCTTTGTAGCAAAACTTTCAAGAAAGTAGCTGGGTTTTCCACTCTGTAGCCCACATTCCCAGGAGAGATGAAACTCTTGACTGTTTAGCTAGCAACAAACGGCAACAGAAGCCCTGAGTCTAAATAACAGAAATTCACAGAAATAAATGACACTCAAAAATAATAACAAAAAACCCTCAGACTAGACGTTCAGAAAAACACTCATCTGTGGTATCAACAGAAAGCGTTAGCTTGCTTCCAGACTGAAGATTTTGTCAGCAGAAAGATGTTAGCTATTTTCTATTCTTTCAGTTCTCACTTAATATGGAAGCTATTAAAGCTTGAAAGTTCCTGTACAAGCAATTCTCATTATCAGTCATATCCTTGCACTGCTGCTCTAGATTTTTATGAGTAAGAACTTCAATTTTTTTTCTTCCACCAAGCATTCAAAACATTTAGAGCACATTTTGGTATCTTGAGTGCTGTATAAATCTAGTAATTCTGAAAAGTAACATCTTGGCCCCACTGAAATCAGCGAATCCAAGACTTTAACCCTCGTTTAACTGGTGGTACACATAAAAGAGGTTCTGTGCATTCATCAAAGGCCCATGTCCCAGTCCTTGAAGATAAAATTTGGGGGCACTCAAAACACAAATTTGTACATGTCCATACATACATCAGACAGCATTACAGAAAGGCTTGAACTTCAGTATTCAGTTCTTCAAGTTCATTTCCCTCAGACAGTTTGGAATCCTAATTCACAACAGGTTAAATACAAGGAAAAAAGGGAGATAGATGCTGTTTAGCACTGGATAATTTCCCTTTGATGTCTAAAATTCCCAACACACATTATCATAAAAGAAACTGGAAAGGGTCAATTTGGCCAATATGTAAATTGTTCTCCAGGCATCAATGTACTCCTTAGTGTCTATTAACATGCTAAGTGCTGGCTCTGTTGTCCTCTTTTTGAAACCATACCTTAATCCCAATGTATTTGGATGGAACAATGGGATGCTCCAGTGTCGGGAGGGATGATTCATTGACCTCTTTTCCAGTCATCACTTTTGTGGCCACATCAATGAAGTCCACGCCCAGAGTCTTGGATACAAAAGGAAAGGAGCGTGAAGCCCGCAAGTTGCACTCTATTACCTGATGGGATTAGGAAAGAAAAATACTTCAGTCAGTTGCTGTGCCGCAAGGAAATAGATTAGTTCATGTCACTGGAAATCAGTCCTTACTCCTCTTGGCAGAGATGGTCTTCATATTGCCAAGTAAGAGGCACAGAAACTGTGTTCAATGTTACAAAGAGCAACGAGGGATGGCAAGTGGGCAATTTGTGATACCAAGATTCCAATGTTCTGCAGCTGAGTTTCAGCTCTGTTGTCCATAGATAACACTGGAAATTGTTTTATATTATACCCTAAATTAATGCACAAGCAGCATGAGCATTTATGCAGAAGCATTAGGTACAAGCTTTAGAAGCCCTCCTTCTTCCTTTTTCATGGTAATGGCGCTTCCTGAATCCCCAGCTAGACTTTTGTCATCTTCATTTGGAAGGCATTCAGTGACTCCGGCAAGAAACAGGAGTTCTGCATCTTCCTGAGAAGCAGGCCACAAAATCCATTAGCAAGAAACTAAGCGTTGTAAGTGAGAACAAAGGGGCAAAAAGGCAGGGCAAGAATAGGAAAATTAAGACAGAAGGACAAAGAGGGTTTAATCCAGAAAAAAACGCTGAAGGAAAGCAAGGAAGGAAGACTCTGTCCTATTCCTTTGTAGAGTTTCTGAATAACTGTGTGAAATAAAAGAAACGTGAGGAACAGTTAAGTATGTTTTCCTCAATAATCAGCCCAAACAGCATTTTGCACCAATAACATCTCTTCTATACCACGTCAGGACTTCCACCCATTCACTGCTTCCTCAATCATACTCAGCTCTCATTCCTCTAATCTTCCTCCACTAGAAACAGAAAACCAACTGTCATCCATAAAGGGTCAGACATCTGCCATACTTCTGTTACTGATAGCTACCAAGACCACACTATTTAGAAAACCATGTTAGCAGCTTATATTAAAAGCTTTATCACTTGCATTGTTCTGCTTTCTTTCCAGTAACATGAAAGGCTCATTTTAATAATCAAAACAGCTAAAGACCAGAAGGGATGTCTGAGAGCTGAAAGCAATGACATTTAGTTCATAGGATGAGGCACAGGTCTCAGTGCTGTCCATCCTGCTAAACACTGATGATTTTGGGAAGGACAAATGCCACAGTGAAATTAAGCTACTGCTGATGGACACACGCCATAAGATAAAGCAAGTTACAAATCCACAGTTGTAACTGCCACAGAGCTTTTGTGACAGGGAGAGACTGCAGGAACCATGCACCTAACTATTCCCAGCAGAGTACACCTTTCCCCGGCAGTCACAAGAGCACTTACCAGCACATTATTGCCTTGCACCAAGAACTGCACGTTGAAAGGACCAGAGATGGCAAAGGCATTTGCAATCTTTTTTGTAGCAGATTTTACCTACCAAAAATAATATATGTAAACACACATATAGATATAAAAACAAAAATCCAACAAAATAGCACCATATCAATAAATCACCTCGCATGTGGATTCCTTAAAATATTCCATCTCTCTGCTAGTGCACTGTTTTTCAATATATAGCCTCATTTTGGCAATAAAAGTATATTTCAGAAGCAAAGAGTGTTCTGGTAACCCAGAACCTGAGGCTTCATTTGACTGCAGAAGTAAAAACACAGTTTCATGTGTATGTGAAAAGGGGAGTGAGGGGAAGAGAGAGAGAATAAAAACCTGTCCTATCTGTCGCAACTCCTACACTGCACACTGCTGCTTGTATAACTCTTTGTGAAATAAAGAGTAGTGGTGATTATCTACTTGGTATTACAGGCATCCCAAAAGTCTTTCACCAACAAGCCTGTCCCATCAGTGAGAGATGTGTCAGCAGAAATACTCCTGACCAAACTGGGAGAAAACTATGGCCCTAATTTCTTGGTCAGGAAGAAACCACACACTATTTCAGTACAAGTCTTTGAATATCTTGGCTGCAGAAGATGACTGCTCCCAGAAACAAGGCATTGGACATTTCCATAAGCAGAGCTGGGGCACAGACAGGATGACAGCATGGAGGACTGCATATTCATTTAGAATATGCATGTTGACAACTAGATCCATATTACTAGGTTTATTCTTCAAAGGGGAAAAGAGTAAAATTAGGTGAGGCTCATTCATTCTGATATCCTTTCCAGAAAAGGTAGGCAGCTAAAAAGTTGTACACCTGATCTAATCATTTAAGGACCGGGGAGAAGAAGTGGAAAGTGAACCCTGGCGTACACATGGATAGGACGCTCCTCTACAGCAAAGAAGTTTATCCTAAAAAAAACGAGACAAAGAAACCCAACAAATCTCAAAGTATGTTCTTCTACTGCCTAAATTAATGGGACACAGCTCAGGTCGTCTTATAAACGCAGCAGAGAAAGTCACAGGGAGCACAATGACGTCCTACATTTGCACAAATCACACTGGCCTTTAAAAAAAACATTATTTGATTTCTCCTGAATTTTCCTTTTAAGTTCTCCCAAGCAAGGAGAAAGCTGAAACAAATTCTTATTCTCCTTTCTCTTTTCAGTGCAGGTACAACACCTACCTTCTCCAAGGCTCCCTGGCTAATAGTCTGTGTGGGTAACATGAGAGTGGCATCTCCAGAGTGAACGCCTGCATCCTCCACGTGCTCTGAAACAGCATGCGCAATAACCTGCACGCAATAATGAGACACCAATCAGTCACATCACACTCTCTCATGAACTGTGCCCCCACATCCCTGCCCTCTGCTAGGTACGGGCCAGCAGGCTCTTGAATAGAGCTGTATCCATAAGCAAAAAGAGATGGTGCAAGAAGGAAATCTCCCAAAATTCTGGGGGAAAATACACCTAAACCAAACACAGGGCATATGAAAAAGAGGATTATTTTAGTTTCTTCCACACTGCACTTAAGCAAACTGAGAACATTAAAATGAACACAGCTTGGAGATCCTATGACCTCCAGTAACACATATTGATTTAGAAGCTAAGAGCTCATTAGACTTTAAACCAGATCTTTAAGCTCTCCTGCCCATGAAGACCAAAAATTTGCCATTCCCCCCAAATTTGTGTATGTTTGCTTAATCTCTCACAGAATTTTAACTGTAGAGAAAAACAATAAGGGGAAATTCAAGCCTCAGGGTTTAAGCTAAATGAAGTTGCATCAAGGTGCACCATCTTGATACTCAAAAAGACAATGATCTTGTCTGCTGGTTAAAAATGAAGACTTAAAAAAGAGCATTTCTGTAAAATGAGCAGTTTGTGATTGCTTGTGAAAACTGTATTTGATCAGCAGAGAAATGCAAGGTGAAGCTGTAGCAGTAAAACACGTAATACCATAACACATGCTAGCAATTCTGATGCAAGTCATTTGTGAAGACAGTGATCTCCACATCCATAACAATTTTATTCCGAAGGACTCATTCATGTAACTAAGCAGTGCTTAAAGCAAAGAAAAAAAAAGTATGTAAACAAACAATGCAGGTGTATACAATAAAGTAGGTTGAGCTTTTCAATCTCAATGTTTTTGAACCTCAGACAAAGCCCTCTTTTCCCATTTCTCTGCTCTTCTCAGCACTGCATAGCAAGTCATTAAAACCAGACATATTTACAAATCTCCTATCTTAGAAAAAGTTTAATATTGAAGAAAAGCAAAAGTTCTTACTCTTCCTGCCTTGGCTACAGCATCCATTTCCACCTCGCGGGCATCTTCAATAAATTTAGTGAGTACCACAGGGTGATCCTATCATCATGACAAGACAGAATAAGAAAGCTTTTATTTGATAGTATTTGTGGATCATCCAAGTACTCCTCTACGAAGCACAGGAAAAGCTCTGGAAGCGGGGTCTCACAACACCAATCTATTAATATCCTTATTCCACAGACAAGTGAACTTTGCCAAAGAAATAACTGGAGAAAACTTCACATGATTTCCCCAAAGCCACTGAGCCTTCCATAAAGTGTCGCTATGACAGAGAATTTGCAGGCAAAAATACCAAGGGCTTTTAGGTGACACCATGACAGAAGGAAGATAGTGGGACACTTGCACAGATGCAGTGACCTCTGATCTTGCCTCCCAAAGATGTTCCTGACCTCTGAGATCTTCAACGTGTCCCCGCTCTGAGTCTCGCAGCCACCTCACTGGGCGTACTGCTTCTCACATTGATTGATTCTAGGCATACTTAATGACATTGCAGAGTGGCTGTTTGCTATGTCAGTAAGTCACATATTTTAGGCAACCAATCCATTCCTTTCTCATTTCCCTGCCTGGTTTCCTAAGTCGCCCAGGGAGAAGCTGCCACTAATTATAGCTGGCCAGGATCAACCTGCCCTTGACTCTCAACAGGTTCCCCGGTACACACAATTTTCCTCCCTCTTCTTCCCACTCACCTCTGGGATGCCAGCACACAATTGCCCAATGCTTTCTCCTCCCAGCCACCCCCTCTCCAACAGATGGTTAAAAATCTAATCCACGTTCTTCCAGGCCAGCTTTATGTTTCAACATTTTAACTGTCCCATCCACTATTAACTGCCTGTTATTTATTAGAGAATAAAAGGGAATAAATGACAGCCTGGGCATGCTCAAAAGACTCCTCTTGAAAAAATATAAAGCAACTCTGAAAGTTACCAGACACAATTCCTTACATTTATCAGTGCAAGGGTAAATTCACAGGCAAGGACAATGCCACAGCCTGTGCTGTTTCATAAATTTAGTGGCTCATGTCCTGTAACTTTCTGTTGTGCTGCAGTTTTTCACAAGGAGATCTCAGATATGCACACAACCTTGTTTATTCCAATCTATCGCAAATCTTACAAGAAGTTTTGAACATTACCGACAACATAAATGCCATAATGAGATAACACCATAATAGCAAAGTGACTAAAACAACAGAACATGGGTCAGGCACTTTATGTGGAGATGTTTTGTTGGGTGAAGCAGAAATAGGAAAGCCCTTGTAACAGAAAAATGAAGTCTGTGTCCCATACAGATGCGCATATCCAGTTGTACGCTCACAGTTAATTCAGTGGAATCGATTACAACCCATAAAGCCTTGATGAGACTAAAAACCTCCCTAATTTAAAAGAGGAATACAGTACTTCTGTTATTTTAATTTTTGCTAGTTCAGCTTCAGCTATATTAAGGCTGTTAGCAAAATAAAAACATCACATGAAGAAAGAAGTCTACCCTTTGCAGTCTGACTAAACTAGCAAAACTTTAGCATGTAACTTCACCATACATCTCTGCAGGATCAGGGCCAGAGCACCCAAAAACTCATTGTGCGACCAAGAAGTACAGCTGCTTGCATCTGCAGCATTGACGCAGTATTGGTGTAGCAGAAATGACCATCGCATGGACCCAAAGGGAACAGCTCCTCTTTTCCCCAGGAACACATCATGCACTGCAAGCTCCTCAGCCCCCCACAGGGCCTCCTGTACCAGGGCTCAGATTCTCAGCAATGAAAAGCTGCGTTGCCCAATTAAAGTCAATCAAGCTGTGACAATTTAAGCTGATGAAGCTCACTTTCCCGGGCCACGGCAGGAAGCTACAGCAACTACTACAGCACTATTCCAAAGAGAGATCATTCAATAAATAAATAAATAAATAAACAAAACCACCACCAAAAAAAGAGGGGAAGGGAATCAAAAGAAAACAGACCAAACTCAAACTGTTGAAAGGTCAGACTCCAGATTCTGTATATTATCATTTCAAGCTCTGCTGTTTCATCTTCTCCTCCCACACTCTCAGCTCTCTGAACATCCCTCATACAATATAACACCAACGATGAGTATAAAAGAAATTCAGGCTTTGAGTTGTTTGCTGTGTTCTGAAGCACTCGGGTCTTTGGGGAATTGCTGAGATTTTTCTTTCCTAAATTTCTCTGTACTGTCCCAAATCCTTCCCACTGGTAGGAAAAAAACATACTACAGAAATCCCCAAATCATGTTTTGAAGAACTTTTAAAATCAAAATCTTTCATCTTCTGCTTTACGTACTCTGAAGGTCAATAACCCCACCTAACTAACAGTAAGCAAGCAGCTGTCCTGCTTCTGTATCACAAGAAACTCAGTATTACTATTAATTGCACACTTAAATGTCATAGCAAAAGCTCACAAAGGTTCCTGCATTCAAGATCTGCCCTTTAGGGAACGAACTGAGGGGTCAAACTCTAATTTCACTGGCTCCTCAGACACAGATGGAAAACAGAACAGGTGAAAATGACACAGCAGGCACAAAACATAAAAGCAGCAGCAGGGCAAAGACTGGTACCTGAGAGACTCGAGTGGCTTCCGCTAAGAACTTTTTCATTTCCTCTTCAGTGAATACTACATTCATTGCAGACCCACTGTAGGAATGAAAACACAAAACAAAACAAAAGCAATCAGCTTCCCTTGCCACTGCATGGGAGACCTGCGAGCACCAGACACCACAACACGGGGCTGCCAGCTACCTTTACGTGACAGACCAGCCAAGCAAGATCCTGACTTCAGCCACATGCTCGCGCCCCTCAGCTGAAAGGAAGGCAGCCCTAGTACCTCACAGACTTCCATTATACTAGCCAGAGGTCACGGCATAACACTTGGCTCACAGACAGCCCAATTGCTCTCTGGCAACAGATGAAGCCAGGAATGCACAGGCCACACCGTGTTGTGACAGTGTAAACGAAGGTGAAAACAGGCTGCTCTTAGCTGGCTCTTTTTTTAGACTTTAGGGGAGTGGCAGAGCAGATACAGATGTAGTATCTGAAAGCCACTTTGAAATGCAACTCTCGGTAATATCAGACAGGGGGATTTGGGAGAACATGGGTTGAGAGTCAGTAATTTGGGTCTCTTTGGAAAAAAAAAAAAAAAAAGGATTTTATGTTTTTATTTATTTATTTTATAAGATGCAACAATGTTCACCTCTACCGCTGCTGCCCAGATTCCTCCTCGTTTTGAGGGGCAAGCCCACAGAGGCTGTGGAGAAAAGTAGAGGAAGAATCTACCCCGCTGTATCAGTCACTTTAACCTAAGGTAAATAAACACAAGTACCTGCATGCCTCTACTTAACTGGACTACATCCTCAGCTGATGTAAATCAATAGAGTTCAATTAAATCCATGGATCTATGTCAGCTGCACCACTGAGGATGTGAACTCGCGCACACAGCACGTAACCGGGAAGGAAATGCATTTAGTTTTCAGAGGCAACTAGCAAATATTAAAGGCCGTATGTGTTCAGAGGATGAAGTCTAGCTGTGGACCTGCTGCTGTTCTGCAAATAGAGGCCAGACAGAATGCTGTGCAAGGGCTTTTCACTTTCTATTTCTTCAAGCTTGACATTCTCCAGTTCCATGTCCCTGAAATTCCCCTAATCCGTCCTGAAGTTCCTCTAACCTTGAAATGCTCAAAATACCTTGGAAATACTGCATTACCAAACACTTACATGGAAAGAGCTTATACTTAATTGACTACAAATGGAAACGACAAGTTAAAAGGAGCGCATCCTAAAAATCTAGAACGTGACATCGGGAGCACTTTCTAATTTGCCGTCCTGATCAAAGCTCGGGCTTTTAATCGGGATTTGCAACTTTACTGCAAGCTTCAGAAACTGGATGGAAAAGTCACAGACAGCACTCCCTTCTGAAGGATATTTTCTTGAGGTTGAAGAGGTTGAACATACATGAAATCGTTCTCTGTATCTTTATTTTAAATTATTTTCACTTTGATATGTTCCTTTTCATGTGAAAACGATCCTGTCTTCCAATTTATTCGCACTTGTAAATTGTGCCCAGCAAACTGCCTCTTTGGTGCCTAGTCAGCTCCGAAGAAACTCCTCACAGAGTAGAGTGATCATTCAAAACCTGTGTGAGCACTGATGAAACTTCTTCAAAAAGTCTAGCTGTCGGAAATGTGCAGTTCTGTACAATGTCTATTTAAAGAGAAACAGCTGCCGCAGTGTAGGGACATAAAACACGCCTGAAAGCAGAGAAGTTTGGCAAATAAGAAGCTGAATTCAAAAGATGTGCTGTCATTTTCTGGTAACAGATGCCATCCCCAATAAATGGCCTCAGCATGTTGCCTTCTGATTTTCCTGGTGGTAAACAATCTTGTGGCTTAATTGTATAAGCAGTAGTTTCAGGAACCCGAAGGAATATCCCAGATGGCTTGTGGTTTTTGGCCTTGAGACACGAAAAAGGCAGTTCGGCTAAACAGACATTCTTATGATTACATTCTACCTTTGATCTGCTCCTGAGAGATGTAAGGAATCCATTGGATTCCTTTATAGGAATTGAGCAGTTGTCCCACCTGTTAAGACTGGCAGTTTTAAGCTGCATGCACCTAGCAAAGTGTTTTCCTCGTGGCCCTAAAATGACTGTCTCCCTCGCCTCGAGAAGGCTTTTTGAGCTCATACTCCCCACCCTGGTGAGCCTTACCTTAGGACATAGGAAGGCCTCAGCAAACATGGGTAACTCACAGAGCCTGCAAATTCAACTGCATCTCTCTAAAGACAGAGAAGGAAAACATGCTGTGAACACGTTTTAGTCATACCAACATTTTCATTCTAACTGCATTTACACTTAAAAAACCAAACAAACAACAACAAAAAAACCCACAGTAGAGTGCTACAGGACACACTGAACAGAATACATGATTTCTCTGTTCCAGAGATGTCATGCTCGGACCTTCCCATAGAGCTTCACTGGGAAAAACAGAGGCACTGACAGGTCTCGGAAGTTCTTCAACATGAGTAGTAAAAAAAGTAAATTAAAACAGTCAAATGTCTTCAGAATCTTGAAATGTATCAGTAAGTTGGTCCCCACGAGCAGATGCTCGTAACACCCAATGATGTTTTTGTTTCCCAGATGCACATCCCAACTTACCAGAGTGCTGACTGCCTTCCAGGGAGCTTGAGCCACATGCAGCTCATCCAGAACAGCTGAGAAAATGGAGCGATCTTCTGCCCGGTCGATCTGCAAAGGGTGTGTGCCAAGGATCTTCACTCCACTCCGGTGTAGTGGCACTGCCAAGTTATTGGGAATCTGCCCACCCACAGAAATAATGCAGCCACTACATCCCTGTTGGTAGAGGGAAAACAGCACAGTTGCATCCAAGTTAACTTAATATTAAGAACCGTTCAAACTAAGGATTCAACACATAGATTATATCATTTTTAGATTGCTGTGAGCAGATCATTACTTTTATGATCCAGAGGTTGCTAAGTGTGATTCAGAATGTAGCCTCTTGGGAAAAAAAAAGCAAAAGCACTGTCCTCCTTGATGTCATCAACAGACAACAGTAACTTGATATCAAATTCCCCAGGAAACCCAGGAGTCTGCAGTGTTCTCGTATTTTTGATACCAAGCCAAGATTCTACAAATTGTGCCAGAACCACAGACTACTACTTTGTTTCCATGTCATATTAAGGGGCTTCTGCTTTCCCAGTGAGGATAAGCACCAGGCTGACACGCGCTCCTTCAACTTGCATGGGAAGGGAGCTCTGCTACAAAAACATCACACCCTGCAACACAACTCAGAACTCTGCTCAGCAGGATCAGGTCTCTCTCCCTTCCTCCTCACGTGTGAACATGGGGACCATCACTTCAGCAGAGCCCTAACTGTGGCCATCGGACATAGCAGCACAAACAAACAAGGTGTTTTAGGTCTTCCTTCTTTCAGAGCCCAGCTCTTCCAGGAAAACAGCCTAATGGCCAGGGACTGCCAGAGTAGCAGACATTCACACATACTCTTTTTTTACTAGAGACGTAAGGCAGTAACCCCCAACAGAGGAGCAATTGAAAACAACTGGAAGGTTTTCTTGCTGTTGTTTTCCTCCTATGCCAGCACTTTAATTCACTAAGCCAACATCCTTTCCTAGCCCCAGCAAACAAGCCTTAGGGAGCCCTCACTGCTGACCCCTTGCTGCCTCATACAGAGCCAAGCAACACATTGTTCATCAGAGCCCAATCCATCAGGCAGCCTGTGGGGGAGAATTACTTTAGATACATGTCACCCTTTACTTTAATTCACCCTCAGTATCCTAAACTAGCTCTTCCTTTCTGGTAGCCAGACTCTCAAACGTGCTCATTTCCATGCAGGTTCTTCAATACCTTAAACTCCAGAAGCAGATGAGGCAGGACAGGTGGCACAGCATCCTCCACTCCCAATGGCACATTTTTTGTTTGTGCCTGGGCAACCGCAACATTTTACCACAGGAAATAAGAAATGGCAAATAACAAGAGATAGCTGAGCTTCCTTGCCAACATGCATCCTTCTTCAGGTGCAAATATGGCTTTTATTGTACTTTATTAAATAGACTACTGAAGACTTTCAAGTACAATATAGCTTGGTAGGGAAATTTTCACTAGTAAAAATAAAAGGCTTTCAAGTACCTGCAACAATTATAGGGATGTGAATTACATTCAGATCATTTAATAATTAAGGGTAATTAAATAATGGGTGCTTTAATTCTAAATTAAAGCCAGTGAAACTTGGCCCAGAGGAGAATCAGGCCCACAGTACAGCCGTAGCAATGAGCTCTTTTGAATCACATGTGTTATACAGCTTTACCAACCTCTAGCAAATGAGAAACATAAATCAACATCCAGTGCACAGTGATCCATGGTTTGGCTCTATCTTTCAGAGTATCAATGTTCTTTTAATTAACAAGGGTGTTTTTCCTGGGGAAGGTTATCCCAACTGGCCTTCCTGGAAGAGGAACTTCTTAATGAGGGATTTAAAGGATTTAGAATGGAAGATCCATAAGCTGTGAGCAGGACCGTCCAGAAGTGACTCAGAAAAAAACAAATGATAAATGCAAGTACAAACCCTGCTCAACTTTGACGAGGGTAACTTCCTACCGTAATAAAGATCCACTCAGAAAGCCTGGCATTTAAGAAGCGCTTATTATCCCAAGGTCTGCAAGATTACTCATTTGCCTTACATGTCAACATACAGTGCTGGAGACAATGTTTTTTCCTAATCTTTATGCATTCGCTTATGGGATGACACACAGCTGCTGGCCAACAGCAACCATCTGAAAGAGCTTAGGATGGGGGAGTGAAAAATACTTCATTAGCAGAGGGTGGAGCAAGGACGGAGGCTGGTTTGTGCCCACTTGGGGCCACCTCCTGACATCAAAGCATATCATCTCCAACTCTGAAGAAAAATCTGTTCCTTACTGGGTCTCTGAAACCCCTCGAGCTTCCAGACCCATCCAAAACACAGTCCTTATCTCTGCTCCCTGGACTCTATCATCCCTCATTGATGAGAACCAGACAGTGAATAAGCAAACCGTTCTCGCAGCTTGGAACGGTTCTCGTTTGATAAAAAGTCAGCCTAGCTTTGATGCCAAGGTCAACAACATCGTAATCTACCCTAAACATATCTCAACCACAAATGTCCCAGCAAATGGCATCTCCTCAGCTGCTGCTTGTTTCCTCCTTTAAAGCAGTTCCAGTCACTGAGCCACTAAAATCAAAATACTGCCTACCTCAAAGTTGGGATGGCATCGGGGACTCCAAGGAGGCAGAGGAGGCAGCTTACTCAAGCAGAAAGCAAAGACTCACACACTCATTTTTACTCAAAAAGAACCATAGACTGAGGCCCAGCTGCTGCTTACTGCTCCCTTTAAAAGTATGCTGTTATTTCCCAAAGAACGCTCTCAACTTAAGAGCAGCCCATTGCCCCACTAAGGTATGGGACCACACTGCTGAGAAACACAGGCACAGAGAAACAGGCTTTGCCGCGTATCAGTTTGTCATCAGCCGTATTTTAATTATAAAGAAGATGAGTAATATCCTTGCCAATGTGTAGCTTTAAAATATACTCTGTACGTAGCCTAGTGAAAGAAGCCTAGAGAGAATTATTTTCCCCTTTACAATAAAAATCACTCTTTTTATTACTACCTTGCTTTTATGCCATTAGTAATAGAGTTGGGTTTTCTTTTTCCCTGAGTTTGAAAACAAATTAGACCATTAAAATTGTACCTAAGAGCCTCCTTTAGTTTTATGAATTGTTTCAGAATGATCCTGGAAACTGAAAAAGAATCAGAAGAGGCCCTCAAGCAGAGAGATATTAAAATAAAAAGGGAACATCTTCTCCTGAAACTAAAAGCCAATAAATCTGAGGGAAGGATTTTTATTTATTTATTTTTTAAATTATTGTCCTCCCAGACTACCACCTAATTTTGCACTTTCATAGTAAATTAAACTTCCCTCCAAAGCACAGCTCTACTCTGAAGAGCTGTCTCCGGTGTGTCAGAGCAGCTGGAGATGTCGACTAAGGAGGGAGACGTACATCCTTGGAACAGCCTTGTGCCAAGCTGTGAGCAGCACCTGGGGGGAAGGCTGGGGACCCCCACCGATCTCATCGGTCAACCCACTCCTCAATGGAGCCTCATTTGTCTAATCAGAATGGTGGGAATAGTTGCCCAAGGCTTGACGCTAACCCTCACACTTAGGGAGCTGAGGAATCATCTCTGCTGGTGGCTAATGGCTTTATCCATTGTTTGCTGATGGTTTTACCTACTGTTCACCAACGATCCAGAATGTTTTACAGTATTTACACCACTGACACTGTTCGTTGCACACTGGAATACTAGAAGAAGCACAACCCTTACTAGGCTCAGACCCTAATGCGTTTAATATCTCCAAAACAAACACCTTCAGCTCCAGGTACCCCAGGATGCTGCTATTTGATGATGAGATCTGCAACACCTCCCACCATAAGCAAGGTCAGCCAATAGACTGAGTGCTGTGATCACAAACTCACCAACCCCTGCTGTGACAAGCAGTACAATGCAAATAATGTACGTACAATTCTTTTCTCATATTTTTTCCTTCCAGAACTTGCTAATCACTAGTACTATATGTTTAAATGGGTAGTTGCTCTCTCATCAGCTATCCCACCTCCTCTCCGATCCTGCAGTAATTAGATGCTGTGTGTCATCAGTGTTACTTCTCTGACAAACTGTCACACCAATTTGTTCCACACACCAATTTCTGAAGTTGACTTTTGGTTAAACGAGTGAAGTGTTCGACATTTATAGAGCTGAGCGTCCTGGTCAATCCTAATGCGTTCCAAAATAATCAGCCTTTAAGACTCCAGTGAGCCACCAGAGTCTTTTAAACTGCCCTAAATCAACACTTTCCAGTAACTGTCTCCCCTCTTATGAAAACATAAAGAAGTAAAAGAACATAGAAAAAACAGGTAAGTATGAAGATGCAAGTTAAAAATGGACCTCAAAATAATTTGCAAGTGGCTTAAGATGTGCTTAGAGACTGGGACTTGAAATCTGATATGCTTTTGCTTGGTTCCATATTTGGGAATAATTGAATTGTAGCCAGCTTATAAAACCATTTTAGAAACTACCTTCCATTCACAAAGGAGCTGAGCTCAGATTGTCAAGCAATGGAAAAAAAAGAGCCAAGAAAAGTCATAACATGACCTGGGTTCCTCATAGTTCCTTCAGTAAGTTACACAGCCAACCTAAACTGAATTTCAAGGGAGATAAAAGTTTCTGTAAGTACCTTGGAAAATCTCAGTCGTAAAATCTAAGTATTTTACCAGTTAGAAATGAACATTTTCCATAGCAGAACCAACTGTTTTCACCACATATCCTCTTATCAACAAATCTCCCTGGGACTCCTCTCTGTCTTACTGTCGGCAGTTCTGAACACTTGAAAACTCCCAGCAGACAAGGGCAACATGCGGATCAGGAGCCAGAACATCCTTCAGCTTGATGAGGGTACAAATGCCTCCATCCTGACCTGCCTGCACTTAACAGAACGTTCACCATATCGCCATTCTACTGCAAGGCCCAAGACCACAAGCTTTTGAGCATGTCAGTGTTATGCAGATAAGCTGTTCTGCTTGCTACAGGGAGAGTATTTGTGCATAAAGTCAAGGATACACTTAAGTGCTAAAGCTCAGCACCACAAGGGCAGAACAATTTGTGCGATAAATGACTGTGCAGCAAATTAAATCTGCTTGTAAATATTGCACAATATGGCATCTTGCAAAATAAATTAATATTTATTTGGCATTCATTATTGAGCAGTCTGCTAGGAACATCAACGAGGTGTAAAATGCAACACTGGGATCCAAACCAAACAGCTTTAGCTAGCAAGCTCTCTCCCCTACCCCCAGCTGCTTCACAAAAGCAAGCTAGTGACATGAATTTTGACAAGTTTGGGCTGCTTTGTGGCTTTTTGTTGCAGCTTCCGCTTTTCCTTAATTTTTTTTTTATTTTTTATTTTTTTTTTACCTCATATTGGTAGATGTCCAGAATCCTTTCCAATGACATCTCCTCAAAGTACAGTCTGTCACACTCATCAAAATCTGTGCTCACCGTCTCCGGGTTGCAATTCACCACGACTGTTTTGTTGCCAAGCTGACGCAGAGTGCGGATACTGGAGACAGCACACCAATCAAACTCCACACTGCTGCCTGCAGGAGACAGAAAAGCAGGCAAGGAAAGGATGGATGCAGGGAAGAAAACAAACAGACATTCTCAGCATTTGAAAAGAAAACAGCCAGCATTGCCTCCTGTCAGCTGAGAGCATGAAATCTAATCACCCCCCCATGGAAACTAATCATCCATGAACATGGTCCTCCTAGAACAACAGGTGAGTTGGCTCAGCTGCTCTGGAAAGAAAGGCCCCCAGTATGCCTGTCATCCTCGTGCAACAAGTTGTGCCAGTCCTTGCTGCTCATCCAGCTACTGCTGCCTCTCAGCCAGCTCACTTTGGGAAGAACTGAAGAGGAAGAAGCTTAGAGGTGACAAAAGAAGTGTACATTATGAAACAGTGCAGTTTACTCGAGGAAACGTGAAGCAATTGTACAGAGGCTGTTTGAAAAACAGAAGAGTGAATTAGGTGTTTTGCTGTGGGTTGTTTTTTTTTTGTTTTGCTCTCTTTGGCTCATACCTCTCAGAAACGGAGAGTACGGTTAATCTAGTTAGTGGTTTTGACCTTCCTATGCACTGGCTCTAGTTAAGGCAGATTGATGAACACTTTTGGAGCCTCTTTGTGAATCTTTTACCTTGGTGTAAAGGCTGCAGTGCTTGTGGTATCACTCTGGGGCAGGCACATCCCAACTGTCCTGAACACTGAGTAAGCACTGTTGGCCATCCCTAAGGAAAGATGCAAGGAAGGAGTCACCGGGCACTCTGAAAATTCCCTGCTCTACACAGCTGGGGAACTGCAACTTTTGGCAATGCTGCAGGACTCAGGCAGTTCCAGAATCCAAACTGGAGGTAACAGCCACCGTCCTATAAATTTCTGTGCTCAAACCTCTAAGAGTGGTAACAGACAGAGAATGATGCATGCTAAAGAATGTTGTTAAACAGTTATGCTTGTGGTCTGCAAGAAAACCTTGGCCTCATTGTGATGTGTTCACAGTCATTACGTGATCATTAACCATATCATCATTTTTTCTATATAATTGTGTGACAAGATACACTGGAGATTCAGGCTGCACTTAATTGCTGCCTCCACAACACCTAGTAACAAACAGATGGCTGGCACAGGTCACTTATTGACAAGCACACAGTTTATTTCCCTGCTTCTGTCAAGCAGCAATCTCAAAACACGTGTTGGCCCCAGCTAAAACCTCACAGAAAAAATAGGGAAATCAAATTTGGAACAGCATGTTTCCCAGAAGGGTCACCAGATGCTCATTCAACTCTTTATTCCACCTCAACTGCTCAAGTATTCTTATACAAAGAAGAAACTTCAACTATGGGACACGACAGTCAACTGCAATCCCTAGCAGACTGCTTTGGGCACTGCCTGGGAACACAGCCAAACACTCGGAGGTATAATACGGATGCATCAAGCAAGGGTCAAATCCAGGCAGCAGGAAGAGGGAAGACAGCAAACTGGGAAAAGCATGCTACTCACTTGGCTTCAATGCATAACGAAAAAACCAATAAAATACATCAACTTGGCTAGTGTAACTAAAGGTGCAAAAAGTGGTTTCCTCTATTAGCAGACTTCATTTAGTTGAAACCTCTTTCAAACATTGTCCTGGTCTAATCAAAGCTAAAGATCAGATAAAACCAATACCAGACCCATACAGCTAGGTAAATTTTAGGCACATCCTACCAACAGCACCAGAAGGGTACCTTGTGATCCGCCCATCCAAGCAAAACAAATGGATGTAGTTTAAATTCCAGCTTTCAAAAACTGTCACTGCTACTTGTGAGATGCAGAGCAAAAATATTTCCGAAGAACAAGCAATTTGTTTCTTGTCAATAATTGCAAGAAGGATCCATAAAAAGTGAAAGTAGTCATAAAGAATTCAGCACACACTGTCTACACAGTGTTCACATAAGGAAACTCTTTTGCTGCCTGGGAGTCTGAGTGTGTTGAAAAAAATGCATACAGAGAATTGTAGATACAGAGTAGATGAAGATACCCAAATGTTATCACAGCCACCTATGTTACAGTATTCAAACTCAAAGTATGTAACAACGTACACATGAGCTGACAGTAAATATATCAAAGCTACCGGTGGCTGCAGTGAACTTCCAGACGAGATTCTCAAGACTTAAAGACCTGCAAAAGATTTTTTAAAAAATCCCTAAAGCTTTGTGGAAATGACAACTTAGTGATGTGCTTTTAAGTTTCAAGTGAAAAGTAATAAAAATTCTCCTGTTTTTTCGGGGCGTGAAATAAAGTCTCCAAGCAAGTGTAAAAGGCAAACCTTGCGCTAGGAATTGATGTCCTGTGCACTGTGCTCTAGAGGGTTTTGTCACCACATCAGAAGAGGAACAAATGAACCACAAGAATATCCAAAGAAGGCTCAAGGGTACAAGGAAAACGGAGTTGTGAGAAAGATTTACCTATGTGATATGGTCCACAGCCCAACACCATCACTCCACAGTCATCAAATTTTATATCGTGCTCCTGAGAAGGGAGGGAAAGAAGTCATTAGGGTCTGTACTCAGCAGCACCTAACTCCATGCTTCTCAGAACAAACAATTTGAGGTGTTCAGCCCATATCCAACGGCCTGATCCTTCAGTGTTCTTGATACTGCAGCGTTCAAGAAGCACAACTCCATTGGAACTGGTGGTGCTGCACTGAAACCAAAGGAGACCCGACACCCCTAGTCTGGCTATCTGAGCAGCTAAGGAGCTATGAGCTTTCACAAAAACAAATGCTAGGATGAGACAAGTGAGACGTGAGTTCTGCATTCCTATCACCTGGGCCTCTGCACAGAGGATATCTGTACAGGTGATAGGAGACACGATCCTAACAACACAGGGGCATTAACACCAAATGCACTGGATCACTGGGCTTGATGAAAGGGGATTTGTATGCATCACCATCCAAAATAATTGCTACAGAAAGCAAGACATTTGCAAGATCTCCACAAATACTGCAGCACGGGGCAAACAGATCAAACTAGACAGCAATGAGCTTGTTGTTTCCAGCTGCACCTACCTGGCCATTGTACGTGACGTAGAGGTAATTCGTTACTGCTGGGTATTCTGCTGCCAGTGTGTCAATCTATATGGGGGAAGGAGAGCACAGACCGTGTCTTTGCCAGTGCAAGATTTTTCTCACACAGTTCCCTTTTTTCCCCACTTTCCTTCTCTTATTTCTGTCCTACTACTTTTTTCCACCATACCTTTCCTCAAAGGGACTTGATCTGAATTGTGATATGCTGGCAACGCGGCAGATGCCTGGCTTGCAGTCTACCTAGCAGGATGCTCTGCTCTCTGCCATCTCTTTATAAGCTGCAGATCCAAATCTACTTGGTAGAACAGCTTCACAGCCCAAGAGCTTTTCCCAGCCAGCCCTTCTTGCCTCCGCCTTCCTCATTCTCTAGTGTCAACCACTTGCTACAGGTTACATGCATGGTAACTAGTCCATCTATGCCACCCACTACTGCTGCAGTTCCCTGAATGAACAGCTGAAACATTTCTAACGTAATACTGAACAGGGAATAGTATTAACGCAGTCCTGGCAAGAATTTCTACATGTTACCACTTAAAAATCTTCCCAATCTCCAAGTATTTTCGTGAATCCCCACTGGGGGTCCAAATGCTTGTGAATAATGAACAATGTGACCTTAAGTCATCAGCACTATGTAAGTGTCTGCTGCTCATTATTGTTGCTATTACTGCAACTTGTACTTCATGGCTCAGGAAGAAACATATGCTTTGATGCCACAAATGCTGCATAAGTCAAACGACCTTATTAAGGGTACCTTGGCACAGAAATCAATCCAGCACCGCAATGTCATGTGCAAGAAAGAATGTAGTACAAGAGCAGACATGTTCCTGTAGGCCAGGTGAGGACACAGAAGGAAAAGAGCAGCTGGGTAACAGAAGGAGATTTGGCATCTGGAATTGGGCCTGAGGATACAGATGGGCTTTTTCGGAAACACTGAGTAGCTTAGATTGGCTCTGTTGGTTTTTCTCTCCCCTCTTAAGGACAAAAAAAACCAACCCAGCTGGTGGCAGTTTAATACCGACATACCTTAAATGCAGCAACAGAACACCTAGCAAAGCACTTGTGACACTGCCATGAATACTAGATGAGCTCATTACACTCTGCGCTATCACAATGAATAGCAAATGAACCCATAGCAATAGGGCACTTCAAATAAAGTATTACCCTGTAAAAAGTTACTAGCGACACAAAAGACATATGACACTTTTCATGGTCACCCCATGGTGGGCAAGAATCAGTCTTCTCAGCCATTTTCTGAAGCCAGGTAGCTACGTTCTCACCTCAGCCACAGAGAAAATGAAAAAGCCAGCATCTCCTAAGGGATATTCAACCTACAAATTGATGATATTACAGTGAGCCTCGCAGCGCAGAGGTAACAGCTAGATGGGCGAAATTTGTTCACTTCTAAAGTTAGTGCCAAAACTCCCACTAATGACGACAGAGCCACGGTTTTCACTTTGTTTACCTCAACTGTTCTTAAGGACATAAAACCCTCCTGCTCATCGCCCCCTCAGAATCTCCCTCCCCAACCAGTGAGGTTTCTCATGGTACCTTTTTCACCCAGGGCACTACGTTCTTCCTCAGTCTCAGCTGGCGGCACTGGACTTCAGTCAGACCCAGGCATTTCCCAATCTGTCTGTCTGAGAAGCCCATCTGTTTGGCCTTCCTCAGCGTCTCTTCTGGAATTTCTTCACTGGTATTAAAGGAACAAACAGAAGAAAAGAGCTGCATGAAGCTTTACAGCAATATTTAGATGACACGTGACTACTTGTGCCTTCCAAAGTGCACTGAGGTGCAGTTGCTATGGAAGTATGCACCTAAAGGCAAGAAAAAGAAGATCCAGCTAAACCATGCAATCCTTTGCATAAAAGATCTGTTTTCTGTAAGTCCTTGCTCTCTTGTTTCTGCTTCTAAGGAGTCCTAGTTTTTGCTATTTATTTCAGATACATTGCTTTCCCCCACTCGTCACTGCAGCTCATGGTTTCTTGCCCATTTTGAGTTTTTCACCTTCTCCGTTCCCTCTTTATACTCTCCATCACACACTTTTTTCTCTCCTACACTGTTTCTGTTTCACTTTGTTTTGACTCCACCTATACCCCTGATAGTTCCTGCCTGTCTGTTTCTAAGCTACCTTTTCTAAGCCTGGCTTTTGCAAAAACATAAAAAAGCCTATGTATTTTTATCAGCACTTCTGCTTTTCATCTTCATTGCCAAGAGCATCCTTGCCTGCCCAATAAATCAATATTTTATGAGCAAGCAAGCTCTGAATCAGGAAAAAGGAAATGATTAACAAACAAGCAATTTTCCTAAATCAGAGCTTTTGAATTATGTCCTTTGCTTGATGGCATTTTTAAATAAATAGCATTATGTTATTTGAGTGGGAGGAGAGGGTAAGGCCACTTTATTGGAATGTGTCAGGAAGCTGAAGCATGAAAGACAGCCATTGGATTGGATTTTCCACTTCAGCTTGTGGAGCAGCTCCACTGCCCTCAGATAAGTCAGGCTAGCAGCAAAACAGGTGAGTCACAGAAGTGTCAAACCAGCCGATTCTGAGAGCAGCATTGCAGACAAGAAACTTTAGGGTTCAAACCCCTGGGTAGGTGGGCTTTCCTCTATGACTTCTCCAGTATCACCTCTCCTTCCTCTGCAGTGTGAGAACGGGATACTCCATACACCTACAAGAGTGTCAGCCAGGTCCGTGAGTATTTGCAGAAAGGAAGCAATCCCTGTAACTGCTATCCATCCTCAGCACCAGGTCCCAGCCTGGCAACCACAGGGTAACAATCAGCCTGCTCTGTGCACGGATGACTCTTGGCAGGAGGATCACCTGCATCCTTGTCTTCTCCACAGCTCCAGCACCTTGCTTTCCTTACTCCAACAGACCCTGCTCTTTGCTAACCATAAGGAAATGGTCCTGCCTAATTGAGGTTGAGTTTCCTGAGTTTTGGAAGGGCTTCCCAAGATAAAATCCACTTCTCAGCAACTCAGCAGCTCGATTAAAACCTACAGCTTCTATGCGCTAACTCCTCCTCCACTGCAAAAACTCCTCTGCTTTTGCAGAGCCCTTTCTACCTTCTGATTTCAGCTCAGAGGCAGAACCTCTTGCATGAAGTGTGTCAGAACCGAAGGCATGGATGAGTGTTTTACAAGAGAAAACGAGCAAGCAAAATCTGCCAATTCCCTGGCAAAACAGACGCTAGCCATCAGCAGCTATTAGGAAGTACGCAGACACATCAGATTCTTCTCTGAGGTTTGGCATTCCCAAGGTAAACGTGAGCAGACCTGATGACCTCAAGAAAATGAGCCTGTTCCCGTGCATGTTTGCTCCCTCACTTTCACTGTCTCAGAAGCACACACTGCAGGCTGTCATCTGATTACCGACAGGAAAAGAAAATTGCCTTCATTTGCAGCTTATTTCAATTCACTTTTTTTTTGGCTCTCATTATAACAATATCATTCATCGTCATCCCCGCCAGCAGAGTGGACAGAAAAGAAGCAGCCATAATTTTGCAATATGATTCCCTCTGTCTTAGGCTAGCAGCTTAAATCACCATAGGTCATTACTAAGATATCCCAGTCTGGCTAAAGACGCCCATGCAAATAGGTAACCAGTTTTGCAAAGGAGATAACCAGTACACAAGAGTAAAGCTGAGTGCCTAAAAGGGAAATAAAAGAGTTTTTCCTCTGCTACTCCCAGTGCATGACAAAGATAAGAGGCATGGCTTTCACTGTGGTTAATACAAAAGATGTGCTGGGAACCTCCACACAAGAAGTATCCGGACAGGAAGAGTTTCCTCATTTCTCACGCCATGGAGCTTAGCATGGAGGAAAGGCACCTGGATGAGGCAGGAGAGATGAGAACTGGCAACCCCGCCTTGTGGATGTAAGAATTTTGCCATTGGATAGCTGAAGAAAATCAGCGCAAATCAAACACTCGACAGTGCTGCTTTCCAAGGTCTTGAAACCAGAATCTGCCCTGAGATTTCCGTTTACTAATAATGATGACTTTTCAGATTTATATCCCAACTTTCACCTGAACAATACTAAGAAACATGCAAACAGTAGGCAGCGTGATGTTTATATTGCAGATAGCAAGACTGAGACACACAGAGGTTAAGGGGGGATGATTTTTTTAAATCCAGCATTGACCTAATTCTGTTCCCACAGCTTCTGCTCCCAGACAGCCCATTAGACTTGCTGGAGACACCGCAAGGGCAGACTCATGCTCATTCCTTTGAACACTTGAGTGCAAATGATCCTTCCAAGAGCTCATCAAAAACCAAACACTAAAATGAGAAAAATAACAACCATCAAAACACTCAGTTCTGACTATTGCCAAACACACGACCCAGTCCAACATAACCACCTCAACCTTCCCCTGGGGCATCACTTATTCTTCATATACAGACCACGAGCGTTCCAAAGACTGAACCTCCTTGCTACTTTATAATCCATTCTGAAATAAGGGGAGATTAAGTGGCCATTAAATGGCTCCTTTTCCTAACATTCACCTTCACAAAATGACAGTCAGAAGTTCGAGAGCTTCAAAACCAGACCATCAGACTTCATCTACACTGCCATAATCATTCAGCGGCTGTTCGCTCCTTGCAAAGCTAAGTCCCTGCATATTTTGCAGCTTATAAACAACACAAACTTTGGTTGTGCTTCCTTTTCAGGTTCCAGTGTTGATTTGTTGTTGCTTTTTGCTTAAAATCCTACCCCGTCACCTTCTGAACTCCACACACTTGCTTCTTCTTCAGTGATAAACGATAAGAGGAAACAGAATAAATTCCCTGTAATGAGGAAATTTTCACCTGGCACAGAGGACCTGGGGAAATCTATTAACTGACTGGAAGAATGCTGGTAGTGTTGCAATTACCAGGACAGGCAGCTTGCTCCAGCATGGCCCTTCCACTCGACTGCTTTCACCTGATCCACTGCTTTAGGAGTATTGCTAAATAAACATGTCAGTGGAAAGCTCCAGCTCCATATGCAAAGTGCTCTTTTCCTTGGCCTGCTTTATGTGGCCTGGGCAAAAATGAGCACACTCCACTTCAGTCTGTCAGTCTCAAATGTAGCTCCTCCTAATACTGTAGCCTGGTCAACAGTTTGGCTCTTGCAAGCAAAGGTGACCAAAAGCAAAAAGCACTGGAGCCAGAATCCTGATATCCTGAGAGATGTCTTCCTTTAACAGGAGCGTCACAGACATGGAAGGTTAGGTTACAAAAGCCTCCTTGATGTCAGGCTGCATTACATCCAAATATTTTTCCTCCTTTCCTCCCTTTCCCTGTCCACTACAAGGCTCCTAGTGGCATCCTTGTTTGCTCCTGATGTTTTACAACATTTTGAACGTGCTACAATTAAAATAACGAGATCAGTGTACAAATTCTCTCTCCGCTTCTCTTCTTGAGGAGACAGACTGTGACCCTCCTTCCCCTCCTAGGAAACCCCTGAGATGACTGACAAAAAGCTCAAAGGAGAGCTCAGGGATGCAGGAACTGTAAACCAACAAGCCTCGCTCACTGAACAACCACCACTTCAGAGCCCTGCATCTGTGCTGTTCTGATCCCTGGGCTAATCAATCTCATTGTGGAGACCTTTATTTAAGTAAAAGGAACCTCACATTGTGCCCCAAGACCTGAATGACTCACATCTACAACTGAGTGATGTGCCAAAGCAGCAGCTCAAATAGCCAAGGAATGGGTCATAGATGCTTCCTCAAAGCCTGTTTTCCACTACAGCTAAAAAGAGAGCTTTGAGGGCTTTCCTGGTATGCTGTGATGCAGATTCCCCAGAGCTAGTGTGCACATCACTAGAAGAGGTTCCCCAATGGTTTTTAAAGGGCAATGCCTGGCTACCGTGTGTCAAAGAGGAAAATGCATACTGAGTCTTCACAAATGTAGAGGTGCTTTAAAGGAAAACACAGCTGCGAATTTATTACCCATGGCTCTTATAAGACAAATTGAAAGTATCTTACACTGGATCTTCACAAAGCACAAACAACTGCACTGAATAACTGCTTATACCATATTCTCCTCATGTACTGAATTCCTAATCTGCTCCTGAGCCTACTCTGCCCTCCAGTTCGCTCAGAAGACAAAAGTAATCTTCCCAGTTAGTTAAACTCGCGTACAACAAATATGTCAGTGACAGCTCCTCGAACAGTATAAATCAGAGCAGCCTCCTTTACAGTCACCGGACCAGCTCCACATTATACCCACACAAGATCTCACCTGTGCTCTCTGACCTGTCCCAAAACACACAAGCCAGCAGAAAAACTGTTATTGAGAAGAGCAGGTGTGCAACTTGTACTGTGGAAGAACAGATGTTATCGATGGCCTGTCTGATCTTTCCTCCTACCTTGTTTCCCAGGTCACCTGCTGGAGTCAGGCTTTAATTCCAAAACCCGTGGCTACTCCACCATGGTGATGTTTTGAACTCAAGTCACGCTTCCAGCAAGCTGCTCACAATGAACACCTTTCACAGAGCCAAGGGCATGAGTCTCTAAAAGGAATTCGCAGCAAACAACTTCTGCCATGGGCCACCGAGCAGAGCACCTGGCTACAAACACTGGGCTTAGAAGGGTCTCCACCCTCACACTTCACTCTGCTTTCCCACCTATTAGCCCGTCTCCTTCAGAAAGAACCACAACACTCAGGATTGCCCCCATCCCTTTCAAGCAAACCAGAGGCCAGCAAGTGTTTATATATTCCACAGTGCAAGGGCATGCTCTCCTCCACGCACTTCTCGTTCACAGCCACGGTTCTCAGGGAGCACAAAGTTAGGAACAAATAAAAATAATAATGGCCACATGCAAAAAAAATCCTCACTGCAGATAGTTGACAGACAGATACCTACCCCAAAGAGGCTTTACCTGCCTTTACTCAGGCCATCAAAGCATCCTGAGACAAACATGCTCCAGTTGTTACTTCCAAGTTCGCACTTTGGTTGTGCTCTTAGGGATGAATATGGCATTTGACTCCACTGCAAATCTGACTTATTCTGGACTGCATTTATTATCCAGCCTTATCTAGGCCAGCTAGATGTGAGCTGTTCAAATTTCCTCCTCTTTCACAAGCTGTCAGTATGACAAACAGCCAGCAGGGTTACTCCAGGGCCCTGCCCTTCCATTTTCTCTCATGAGACAGGCAAGGCCAAATCCCAGGAACTCAATTCTGACAACAGTGCAACCTGTTGCACTGCTACTGCTCTATCCACCATTGTTCATGGACCGACAGCATGGGGTGGTGCTTTCTCTTTCCATTTACATATGTATATGTTTATGAGCAGTGGGGAAGGCTGTGATTAAGATTACTGAAGATATGAAGGTAACATCAAAAAAAGCAACACTGGAAGTTCAAACTTTAAATGAGAAACAAGTTGGTCACAGGAGAAACAGCAAGGTTATACATTTGATGTGTGTGATTTTACTGGATATTCTTGCAGGTACCCTCAAAATGGCTTTCTTTTCCCAATTCAACTCAGGTCATTTGCTTTCCTGCAGCCAAATCACATCACCTGAAACAACCCTTTCTCCATCTTAGAGGACCCAGAGGCAGAGCTGAATTGAAATATCGTTGCAGCATGACCACATAGGCTCACAGGCACCAAGTCCAACCCTTTCGGAAAGAAGTTTGCTGGGACAAATGTAAATGAGACAAAGGCCCATTCTCAGCCGTCTCTGCAAATGATTGGCCTTGCTAATATACCAGTAAGGCAAATGTTGATAAGGTAGAAAGGTTTGTCTCCCCCATAACATTTCCCTATATAATATTTTGCACATGGAAACGCCTTCTCTGCATAAATCAGTGAGGCCTTATTCTCCCTTTGAATCACGCCATACAGCCCTGGGAAGGTGACGTGAACACTGCTTGATGAACTGCTCACACAGTTGTCCTTCTGCCTCTGAACCCCCTTTCCCACCTGCCTGACGCATCCACTAGTTCCAGCTCTGAACTTCCTCTGGGCAGAGATCATCTCCTTGTTACCTGTTTCTACAACAGTTCTGCTGGGCCCAAATCAAGATTCTTGGCACTTCACTGCAAATTACTCCAAAACCACTCAGAAGACATTAAAATAAATAAACAAAAAATAGGAAGAGATGGGCACAACTGAACAAAAAAGAGAGCTTGTAACCAGCAACAGTGCCTGGGAACAGAGCAAACACTTCTGCTTGCAGTAACTACATTTCAGTAACAAAGATTTCAAGCTATGATTGTGTCACAGCCCATTCTTTTCAAATGGGAATAATCCCACAGCACAGGTAAAACTCAATGCCAGGCATGCTAGGGACTGGAAACAGCTGGTTGCAGGAAGAGCACGTGCATGCCAAGTCTCATTTGCATCACTCGATTAGCTTTCCCTTGGCTATTGCAGAGATGTGTTTCCTGATGTGGCTCACTGGACTTAGTCCCTTAGCTCAGGTCACAACTGCTTTTTCCCTGTTCTTTGCCTTCAACGTAATGCAGCTGGAAACTCTACCTCTTCTTTTGATGTAGCTTATGAGGTAAGCTGGTTTCCTTGAGAGTTCTGGAGTAAGAACAGCAGAGTGAAAAACCTGCATTGATCAATAAATGAAACTAACTTAATTAACATCATCAGCAATCACAGCTGTGTTGCATTAATTTCCTTACAATAGATGCAACACTGGTTGGTGATACAAATGCAAGGTTTGACACTGCTTGCTCTAGCAGGCTTGCTGTTGTTACTTGCTAAGTGACCAGGAGAATGAAATCAGCGCAAGATGGTACTGGCCACTGGTAGTATTATTGCCATCCACCCATAGCAGGGAAAGGGAAAGCAGCCTTAGTGATAAAGGATGGTACAGAGCAATTAGTATCTGCGGAGGGATGGTGCATTTATAGCAGCTGAGGCTTTGATCGACCTCTGGGATCCTAAGTGCATGTTCCAGAGAACGGCACTCTAACAGCAGGAAAACCAATCTGATTCTGGGCTTTTTTCATCTTCCTCCTTGGGAGCTGTGCGTATATATTTTAAGGTACTCAAGACAAATACAACATGACACAGATGTTAGAGGGCAAATGTTTGCGCAGCCAAACAATAGAGTTCTGTAAGTAATCAAGCTACTACTTCTCTTCGACATCTCCCTCCACATTTATTTTTGTTTAGCTCTAGATTCAGCTTGTTCCGGGGGGCAAAGGAGACCAATAGCTGCTCAATTAAAACCGCACAGCTGGTCAAAGAAACAAAATCCTAGCAGGTGAACTCAAGTGATCTGCTGGCTTCGGTGCACTCCCAGTGCCATCATGTGGTGAAACACGGTTAGGACAGCAAGCATTCCGAGTGAAAAAGCTGGCCAACACATAGCCTATAACTCAGCAAGGAGGTGTTCCCAACCTCATAAACCATGGAAGGAAAGCTCAAGTCAGCAAGAGGCTGCAACTGAAATACAGCCAGGCACTTTAATTTACTGCTATCTTTCCTACTTAGTTTTATATGGTCATTTTTTTCTTAAGGAAAGAAGATTTATATTTAAATATGTCTGGAATTATAGGTGTTTGAAAGTGCAGTACAAAAGCAACACATACCACACGATCACAGAAAGGCAGAAAAGCTTAAAAATCGATTTTGCAGGAAAAATAAAAAGCACTGTATTTGATTCTCAGGTGTAGTAAGTCAGGACAGCTCCCACATCTGAAGGCAAACCTATCCTAGGAATGTGAGCGCAGATGAGCATTATTATTGCAGGCCATCTCCACATTTCCAGTCCTAGCATCCGTGATACAGCAAGGATTTTCCAAAATAAACTAGCATTGTCAACATGCCTACAAGCAGCAAGAAAGCCTGAATGTTTAATGAAGTTCTTCATCCCGAAAGAGTGTTCTCAGACATCTACTCCATCTGGGCGAGGCAGTGAACCGGGGTTTAAGGCAGCATCACCTACACTGAGTACCAAAATGAACATCTCAGCATCAGGTACCACAGCTTTCCCAGCAGAAGGATCCCCAGACACACCAATGTGTCCAAGCACAAGGCTGTTGGTTTGTCTTACCGCTTCACTTCCTTCAGGATCTTCTCCATGTTCACAACACTGCGCATCTTACACAGGAACCATTTGTCGATGGCTGTGAGCTTGTGAATGACATCCACAGGGACTCCGTTTTCCAAGGCCTGCCAAAAAGAAGAAAGCACCAATCAGATGCTTGAATATATGCTCTGTAAATACAGCAAAGAGTAGCAGCAACTACATAACACAAAGACGCCAGCAGCAGAAAAGGCAAGCAAATCAAAAGTCTGTCACAACAGCCCAAACTGAGCCCAAGCAGAATGCAGGGAAGGACCACTCATTTCCACACACTTGGGCAGTAAGAACTGGCTTCTGCCTGAACAAGAGAGAGAATTTGCTTTTATAAAGCCAGCAGCCAAACTTCAACCAACAGCCTAGTGGCTACCAAGTGCACGTGCCTTAACCACATATGGCCTGGCACATTCACTCTGCAGTATCTGCTCCTCATCTGTACCCCCTGCCATCAAATCACTTCCATCTCTGTCCCACTGCGAATCTGTAGCTGCTAATGCTAAACAAGAAGGTCCAAATTCTGATCTGTGAAGAAACTCGCTCTTTGGAGCATAAGTTCCAATTTACCCATTAAAAATAATATTTGAATCAAAACATATGGCCTTGAATACATGAGTAAAGGAGAGTCCAGCCCTGGGTGACAATTCGCAGCCATGAAGATGACTCTATCTTTTCTGGGCCATGGTTTTGTTTCGTTTTGTTTTTGTGGGATTTTGTTGTTGTTGTTATTTATTTTTATCAAACTATTCATGCCATGGAGCTAAAAGGCTCCCCACAGAGTCACTGTAGAAAAGATTGTTTGGCAGGACACTGCAATATTAAGAAAGATGTTGAAGAGAGCCCCCCAGTACGATAGTTTTATCTTCCATTGCTGATACTTCCTGGGTCTCACCAGCGGCGTGCAGTTACAACTCTCCTGATAAAACAACTATAATCAACTACAATGATAATACCAGCATGCTATCTTTGCTGAGCTGAAGTAATCAAACTCATTAATTTGTTACCAAGCCTAATTGTTTTCTTGCAGGGCAACATCCCTGGAACAAAGCCAGAGCAATGCCACTGAAGAAAACTCTAGCACTCATCTGGGGATGAGCTTAGCACACTGCACAATGAGGTTTTCTCTTCAAGTTATCAGGCCAAGGTCACTAAGCGCCATAAGCTCAAAGTTAACATGACCACATACACTTAATCTACTTATGACACCATTTAAAAGTTTTTCATGGGAAACTACCTTTCCCTTGTCAGAAGACAGAAAGAGAAAATCCCCATAGAATAAATCTGGAGAGGGAAACAAGACTACACTTGCAGACAGCTTTTACTCCTGAACTACTATGCCACAAGGGTAAATCACGTTTCCAAGCAGAAAATCCCTGTAGGGCTTCGTCGGTGGTTATGGACAGCACTCAGAGTGCTTTGCTCTATTCATACCTACGTGGTAGAGTACAGAGGGAGCAACAAAAAAAGACAGAGCCTTTCAGCAGGACTGCTTGACTTTAGAGCCCTGCTCACCTCCATGAGCATCCTGTCTCCAGGCAAGCATCAGGGGCTGGCTCAGCCACCCGTGCTGTCTCTAGGGCCAGCGTGCTCATTCCTTCCATCTGACCCCTGCTCCCAAAGGAAGTATATAGCAGGCTGTGGACAGGAGTGCAAGGCAAGCTGACACATCTGCATTGTAGACAATGGGGAGATCAGGACCCCAGTGTGAAATGGTACAGACTGAGCCCGCTGTATAAATCCACTGGTATACAATCCCTAAGAGAGTCTACAAAAGACCCAATGTAACCTGAATAGCTCTTCCTGCTCATCAGGTGCAGTTATACCCTTGCCACGCTCTGCCCAAAGAACAACCCTCATCCATTTCAGCCTCTCTCCTGCTGCCTTAAGAACAAGAACAAAAAAATAAACAAACTTCGCAACAGGGATTCCCATTACAACAGCAGTTGCTTTGGATGGCAACTGAACTCCCTTCCTTTTCACTTGAACAGTTCATGTTTAAATCACCCAAAAAGACAAAGGAGAGAGAAAAATATTAAGGAGCCTTCCAGAGATGAGGAGTGGGGCTTATAGGGAGGAAAAGCCACACAAAGAAGCTCCATCCTGTTTCAAACAAAGCTGACAGCTGCTAATGGGGACTAACTCTCAGCTTTCAAATGTCAGCAAGGTGGAAAGGGATTTCCAGGCCTGCAGCCCCAGCTGCTGGAGGTACCTCTCACTGACATTGCTTACCTCAGTTATTAACAGGGACATATGAGTGCGCAGCGTGAGAAAGAGGCAGCTCTTCATATGGAGGGATTAACATTTTTATCCTGTGCCTTTTTTCGATGGTTCCTAGTGAAAATGCCACCAACTGGGAGCACCCAGAGTGTTAACTGTGGCCCAAACTCACCTTTACCTCCCTAAATCCCCTGTGTTAGCACTGGGCTGAGATTAACCCTTATAAAAGCCCCCTAAGCCACTCAGACAGATGAGAAAAGATTGGCCCTCAGTTGCAAGAGAAAGCTGTAATAGAGACCAAGCACAGCTGCAGAAGGATGTTCTACACTTATGAAGACACATATTTCCCCAGCTTGAAAAGCAAGAGTCAACAGCTGGACACGCACAGAACATCTTGTGCTTTTCATTAAGGTCATTTATAATAGGAACAGTTATGTGAAAACCTCTGTACAAATACAGCACAACCCCAGCTCCCTTACTTGGAGGGACTAATGAGCTATCTACACAAGCAGAAGGGGCTTAAAAGACTCCACCAAGCAAAGTCAACGATACAAAACAAGTGGGCTTTCACTGCCAGAAAGTTTGAAAGTTAAATAAAATTAATAATAATAATAAGAATAATAATAATAAAAACAGATTTGCAGACTTAGAAAACAACAACAACAAAAGACGAATCATAAGCATGATCTATGAACTGTTTTTTGTTTTGTTTTGTAATCTATGAACTGTCCCCTTCTCTTCATTCAGAGTGTGCTGAGGCCCTGGCACAGGTTGCCCGAGGAAGTTGTGAATGCCCCATCCCTGGAGGCATTCAAGGCAAGGTTGGATAGGACCCTGGGCAGACTGAGCTGGTGGGAGGTGTCCCTGCTGTAGGCAGAGATTGGAACCGGATAGGCTTTAAGGTTCCTTCCAACCCAAACCATCCTGCAATTCTATGATTCTCTTCATAGAGGACATGGACAGATGGAAAAGTTAGCAGCAAAAAAAGCCAATATATGAAATTGCAGCTAATTGGTAATTAACCACGAGTTATACACGGGCGAACACCAGGAAACTGAAGGCAGAAATAATTCGGTACCCTAGCTCCCTTGCAGTAACTCTCACCCACAGACCTCAAAAGGTGCTGCAATTTGCCTAGTGTGGCAGGAAACAAGTTTAAGAATGCCAGGGGAAGTTGAGAGTGTTTCAAAGAACAAGGGATTCCTGGTTGCTAAATTTAGCATAGTCGCTTAACTGCTTTTCAAGTTTCAAGCCCTTACCCATGCAACAACTGCAAAAAGACAGCACTGTCAGACTGCAGCTTACCACTCCATCATCCCTTGTTACAGTTCACGAGGATCTTCATTCTTAACTTCCTTTGTTCCCGTAAAACTAATGGTAATCTGCCAAACGGACCAGCTTTAACTGTCAATTACACTAGCATAAATAAAGGCTGAATATTAGCTAATATTTAGCAAACAACTCTATTACAGGAGCAAGCAAAATAAGCGATTCAAATATCCACCAGCACTGCCACAACTTATCCTTCAGCAGCAAAGATGCTACACAAATGAATCAATGTGCCACACATCAATTGCTACACAAATGAATCAACACAAATGTGCTTGGCAAAGGGAAACAAGGGGGTGAAAAATGCTTGACTTCTGCCACCTCAGCTCACCCAGTTTGGTAGCCATAATTCAAGGGACATAGGTCAAGGGCTTTTAATCTTTTGTTACCTTGGCCATTGCATATATTCGAGTGCTGGATGGTTCAGAGAGTTCCTTCTGGAGATCTGCGTTGGCTGGCCAGGCTTTGCTCATGGGCAGATGTGAAGTGAAGCCATCTACAGAGGGGTGGCACATTCTCAGGGCCTTTTGGAAGCTCTCTTCAAATGTGCGGCCAATAGCCATGACCTGTAATGGAGAGCACTTCCACATTAGTTACAGGGAGCTGCTACCCAGCTGTCCTCCAAACAACAGATGGGGGCAAGTTTAAACTGTAACGATGAACATACAGAAAGATGACAGCCTTCAAACCCACTCCTTAAGATAGCCATACTGGCTTTAAAACCAGTGGGAGTCCCACTTCTAGGCCCAACTGCCAGTAATTACCAATAGGGAGTTTCAGACAAGTGGCTGTTCTGCTTTCGTCTCCCTATCTGTAAAATACAGAAAGTTGCTGCTCTCCTTGAAAACTGCTTGGAAGCATTGTAGAAAGCATTATGCAGCAGCATGGGTGTAGTGATACAGAAGGTTATTTCTATTTAACAACCTGTTAGAGAGAGAAACTCGCAGTGGGAATTTTAAGGTGCGGAAGAAATCTGCTCCTCTTCCTGTAAATTACATTTAAAAGTGACACTCTCCTGAGAGGGCTCTCTTAAATGATTATTCCTGCTTGGCACAGCAGCACCGGGGTTTCCCTCCTTAAGTCTTGACATCAGTTCCAGTAAAAAAAATAAGACTTTCTCTGCAAAAATCTGTGAGGTACAACAGAGCCCTTTCTCAAGTTTCTAGAAGCCCAGTACAGCAAAATAAAAAGCTGTGTAAAAATCTCCACAGACAAAGCACTGAAAAATGTCAAATTAAAAAATAACATTGTTTTCTCCTTTCTTACAGCTCCAGGCTGTTGCCCAGCATAACAGAGCTCTGGAAAAAAACAGGCCAGGCCAGACTGTTCAATTAATAAAAATGCAGTAGGTGCTGCCATCTGCTTTTAGGTTCAGGCATAAGGGGATGGCTGTGCCATACTAACAGACACAAAGCTGCCAGAAGCCCTTTGCTTCAAAGATGCCCTCTCCTCTTGGAGACTCTTCTTTTTTGCTGAGTACATCTGTCAGCAGCAAGTTGCATCTCTTCAGCTTCTCCATCCTTGTTTCAGTTCACCCTCAGCAGTAGTAGACCAGCGTAGTTGGAGTTCTGACTCTTTCTATCCCTCTTTCCCCCTCACTTTACCCAGCATTCTGTTTTGAGAAAGATGAGAAGTGCAGGGCATTCATGTGGTTCTGCTTTTGTGGCATACAACCACAGGATGGACTCAGTACTTCCTCTTGCAAATACATATGGTCAGCAAGTGATTGCCATGCAGCTGAAGGTGCACAACTCAACCGCGTTCGGAACTCCAATTCCAAAGAACAGTCCAAAAACTCATAAGCACAGAGGGTTAATATCATTAAGCATCAACTCGCTGAATTAAAAAAACACACACAAAAAAGCACCTCACTGACATAAAAAGCCAAAATTGCAAATGAAAAAATGAAGGTCTAATTAATCCCTCCAATTGTGATGAAAGCTCATTGTCTGAGCAAGGTAGAACTGATGTTAGGAAAGTCTCATGTCAAAATAATTAAATCAAATAGCTACTTGAAAAGCATTAGGAGAAAAAGGCAGCTGAAAAAATATAAAATTAATTATTTTGCTTTGGTACCTGATATGTAATTAACTAATTAAAAGAATAATTTATCCAGCTCCCATTTCTTAAAATCTGTTCTGAAAATGCTGCTATTGTCACACACACCTTAAAATCAGCATTTAAAAGTCCTGCTGTCATGCTCCAGATATGAGAGACTTAATCACTAAGATAAGCAAAACTTCAGAGCAGTATTGTGTCTTGTGCTAGGATTTCAAGAGCAGAAGTAGGTGAGATTTGGCATACGGTTTTAACAGGGAAGACAAAAGGACAAACAACTACAGGAACAACTGAAGGCTGTTGTTCATCCGTGTCACTGAAAATCGCAACCAACCACAATTCTTAATGTGATACTCCTAATTAATGACCTTTACAAAACTCCAAACAAAAGATAACTCCAGAAGTCTTGCCATGAGTGTGAGGAGTGCATTCGATCTCAGTTGATTCAAAGTGGTCTCTTCCATTAAAAGTCAAACTATTTATGAACCCTTACTGTGATAGCCCAGATCACAAAGCTCAAACTCGTTCCAGTTTAATATAGTATCAATTAGGAATAACTTGAGCTGAATTAACATCTTCAGAAGCCACTGGGTTGAGTAAGACAGATATTCTGAGGATTTCTGACCAGTGGCTTTCCCAAGCGATAGAATGGAAGGAAAGGACGGGCTCTTACACTCACCTCTCCCACGCTCTTCATGGAGCTTCCAATCTGATTGGATGTGCCCTGAAAACGGTCCAGATCCCAGCGGGGTATCTTGGTAACAACATAATCCAGGCTGGGCTCAAAGTAGGCTGAGGTTTTTCCTGTCACTACGTTCTTGATCTCCGGCAAAGGGATCCCCAAGGCAATTTTGGCAGCAATGAACGCTAATGGATACCTGCCACGGAAGAAACAGAGAATGGTAGAGTAGGAATGACTCTGCTTTTGCAATTGCTTGTATTGCAAATTACAACAAAACCTCATAGGCCTCTGCTTTAATTAAACTATCTGCTGTACTGAATTGCGACAGTTCATCATTCTTGGCATACTGGTGATCTAAAAAGACAGTCTCAAGCTTACCGAGACAATTTCACCCTTCTTGCCTTTACTCTCTGGATATTAACCAGCTGTTGAAAAGAAAGCAAGAGCCCAGAGTTCAAGCTGTGGCACTGAGGTTCAGGACACCTGGATCAGGTTCTTGGGCTTTGTCACCAAATTCCTTTTAATAGAGCATCTCCCTGCCTTGTGTTATCACATGTGAAATTAGAAATACGGGTTTATTTTCATTCTTATTTCTTCAAATATTGAGCTTCTGAGGGCCTGGACTGTGCTTTGCACATGGCTAGGTGACAGAATTCCTGCTTGTTTGCCGTCACAGACAGTCTACCTGTATAAATGCTTAGACTAATTGCCTAATAGTCTTAAGGACAGACATCATAAAGACAATATCACATGCCTCAGGTGAAAGACATATTTGATACACAGTGCTATAACCACACATCATCCAGTGTGGTACGAGGGCTGACTGATGATCAAAATTAGGCAAGAGTTTCTCCTTGTGGTACTGCCAGGCCTGCAGCATTTCTGACTTCCGTCCCGTGTGAGAATGGAATGACTCAACTTTACAACTGCACGAGATGTCCCTGTCACCCTGCAGAGGCTGTGACCCTGGTTTGCTACTTCCCTGCCAGGGCTGGGAGCCAGGACTACCATCAGTATGCATGAACCACTGCAGACACAAGCATGGCCTTGTCAATGAGAAAGGCTAATGACCTCAGCTCTGTGGCTAACACCAAGATTTTACAGCCTGTACTTCTGCCAAGGATTTGGCAGCTGCATAGATGAATACCAGAGTTCATGTTTTTTCATTTAGCAGATGAAGGAAATGAACTTCAAGGGATTCTTTGCATGTTACCTTCTATTATTCTCCTTTTTTTCCTCAAGGAAAAAAGTGGCTTCCCCACACTATTGCAGAAAGTTATGGATTTCCCCCATACCACAGCGATTTTACTTTTCATTTGAACACAGGAATCGCAAGAGGAAAATTTGACACTGGGGGCTTCAACAGTCTACACTGAATCAGAGTTAGTTCAAGGATGGCAAAAGGAATGGAGATGACAGGTCTGTGAAGCTGCCTCAGCTGGAGGAGAGGAAACAAAGTGAGTCAGTTGTTCTCATTTTGCAAGAGATGTCATCCTTCACAATGTTTAGTTGGACGGAAAAACCTCGTCAGCAGACAAGTAACTTTATTCCTGTATCAGATAAAAAATCTCATCTTGAAAAATCACCAAGAATCCCCACATCATCCACTTACGCCACGTACTTTCTCATGACTGGTACTGACAGCTGAACCACTCTAATATAAGATACACACTGCATAAGCAGCCAGAGCACTGTTGTATAAGGTACTGTATGTATCAGCCAGTCCTCAAGCTAACTTTCTACAATACTGTCAGCATAAACTGATATTGACAGGGGAGAGCAACTTTCTACACAGGCAGATAGGGACAGGACAAGGGAGAACAGTTTCAAACCAAAACAGGGAAATTTAGATTAGATGTCATGAGGAAATTTTTTACACAGAGGGCAGCGAGGCCCTGGCACTACTGCCCAGAGAAGCTGTGGGTGCCCCATCCCTGGAGGTGCCGAAGGCCAGGCTGGATGGGGCCCTGGGCAGCCCGAGCTGGTGGGGGCAACCAGCCCACGGCAGGGGGTTGGAACTGAACGGGCTTTAAGATCCCTTCCAACCCAAGCCCTTACATGATTCTACTAAATCTCAAGGTCTTTGGCTCATTCACAGTAAAGGATATTTGAGGTCACTCTTCATCAGCACCATCTGAAAAATAACATCTTTAGCTTTCTGAATCCAGGTATCACATGGAGTTGCAGACCAAATCCAAACATTCTTTTTGGAACCTTCCTCAGTGCAAACAGCTCCCTCCCTCAAGATCTTTCTCCTACAACACTAATATCAAAGCCAGTTTCATGACGACTTTCTTGAGCCACTTCCAGTCAGACACAGTCCATTTGCAACAGCTCTTAGGAAATCCTCCAGTGCTTCATCACACTCAAAGCTCTCAGCACAAATTTGCCTGTAACCCAAGTAGCTCCAGCCTTTCCAGTGCACCATTCACAAGCCGGATCCTTGCTGTTTTGTGAGAAACCCAGATGTGAGGTGATTTTCCCTCCTCAACGTAATGGAAGATTACTGTGCTTGAGCACTCATTCAACTTCCTATCCCAATACACTGTATAGCTACCTAGATGAGAGTCTCACTTTATTACCCTTTTATATATATATCACACCTATGGTGAGATCATAAAAACAGTTACATTTAGCTACAAGTCTGTTGTTGAAAAAGAAAACAATCCAGATACCCACTGTCCATCATCATGACTAATCTCCACTCTGCTACAGCACTTCAACAATCACAGAAGTTGTTGAAAACTGAAAATTTATCTATAATTTGCACCTCTCAACAGCATCTGCAAAGCACAATTAGGAAGCCAGTTTCTAAACAGGCTGCTCTGACCATTCTTATCTTGATTAGTTTATGATTAGCCTACAAAACAAAGGCAAATAGTAATACCATTTGCATCAATTTGACAGACAGCTCATTACTAACTGTGTCCTTTGGGTCCCAGAGGTGATTTGCAGCCAACATATGGATACAGCGGATATGCTTTGTAAGGACAGCTATTAGGCTCCCCTCCCACACACCTCCTGGGAGTTTTTCCCTTCTGCAGTAACAGCATCAGCAAGCTGGCACTGACTTGGAAGACTCACTAACCCCTTTTTCCATCTCCCAGCAGGACTGACCCTCCCAGGGTCACTCCTAGCAGATGCTGACAGGAGCTGTTCTTAGAAACTTCCCAGGCAATCATCTTGCCCTGACTACTCCAGAGTTCCCCCTAACAGCCAACTTCAATCTACCTTGCTGCAAATTAGGCTTATGCATCCTTGTCTTAACTACACGGAAAGCAGATGCAGAAACTCTTCGTACTCACAGCTGTCATTTACATATTTAAATAACACACCAATCCAACTCCCTTGCCATAATTATGTTGTTCTCCACTTTTTGTTTGTTCATATTGTTTGTTTAGTGTTCATTCTTTAAACAAACTTACCCTGTTGCCTTGGATGCCAATGCTGAACTTCTTGAAAGTCTGGCATTAACTTCAATGACATAGTATTCCAGGGAAGTTGGATGCAGAGCAAACTGGATATTACATTCTCCCACAATGTCCAAATATCGGACAACCTTAATGGCACGATCCCTCAGCATCTGAAATTCCTCATTTGTGAGTGTCTGGCTCGGAGCCACTACGACAGAATCCCCTGTTTGTCACAAGGCAGCAGAGAAGGAAAATGAGAAGCAGTTAGGCAGCAGTAAATTCTAGCCACATACATCGCTTTGTTTGCTAAACCACTGCCACTAGTGAAGTTACCACAAACTTTCAAAACCAAATGTAATGAAAAGCAAAGACAGACAGAGGCCTAGAACTGGATTTTGGGGAAGCTAAAAAGCCATTTTATAAAAAACGATATGATAGTTGTGGGCTCAGCCTAACAATACCTGTTTTACACACTATCTGGCTGCACTGGAGACCTGAAGAGCATTTCTAGAGCCCACTTCATTAATCACGCAACTGTGTAAACTACTGCATAAAACAGTTAACAAAAGCCACTTCCAGTGATCCATCCTGTGCTCAGACCCACCTGTGTGGACTCCCATCGCATCTATGTTTTCCATATTGCAGACTGCAATACAGTTATCAGCAGCATCTCTCACAACTTCGTATTCTATCTCCTTCCAGCCCACAACTGACTTTTCCACAAGAATTTGTTTAGTCATCGCAAATGCCTACAAATACATCAGAGACAAGGAACAGTAAAAAAAACCACAAAACAAAACCCCTACATTTAAAGCTTCTGTTCCTCTCCACACATCCCAGATCACCACGAACACTGGAAAATAAGGATAAGTGAAGCTCGTTGCACAAATGACAAGCAATTTGTATTTTCCTTCAAATAACTAACTGAATACATTCCTTACCTTTATTTGAATGGCACAAATGGTTAAAGGAGCAGGGCATTTGAGGTCGCAATGGCATATAAGTAACAAATAGGAATATAAAAATAGCTAAGGATTCAATCACACAACAGACACACGGTTTTGTGCACAAGGGTAGCTCCATGGAGTTCAGTTGGACAACTCCACAGAAAGCTGAGTGACTAAGCGATAAGAAGTACGGGTGCCAGCAAGCGCTACTTAATTAATAGCACTAATAACGTTGCTTATCATTGACATACTAACCAGAAGCATGATTCACGACTTATTTTTAAACTAATCTAGCAAGCACTCCTCAGCACAAGAGACAAAAATGAAAAATATCACTTGTTGGTAAATGAGCATAATCTAAGTGAACAAATGGACGTAATATTAGAAGATGGAAAACATTAATCACATCTCGCTTAAAACGGGCATATTATCAATCCACCCTTTAGCAGAACTTCTACTTCTTATGCAGCACATGAATCAGCTTACAGCCTTGTCCTCTCTGCAGTCAGCTTAAGCTTTTACTCCAATAAGGCCCTTAGCTCAGTTGTCAAACTCAACAAAAAGAGAAAAAAAGAATAACTTGTAGAGTAGCATTTCACCCAGACTAAGCAGGCGCTGAACTTGCAGTAATGCAGTGGGAATACTTAACTATGATCGTAAAACAATCCATGCTTCTCCTTTGTTACTGTTTATTGTGTTCTCTCACTCAAAAACAGAATCGCAGAACATCCCAAGTTGGAAGGGTCCAATATGAATAACCGAATCCAACTCCTCACTCCACATAGGATCACCCAAATCCAAACCCCATGTCTGAGAATGCTGCCCAAACACTCCCTGAGCTCCAGCAGCTCAGGTCCGGGCCTGCTGCCCTGGGGACCTGCTCCATGCCCACTGCCCTCTGGTGGAGAGCCTTTTCCTCACGTTCACCCGACCCTCCTCTGATGCAGCTCCATGCCCTTCCCTCAGGTCCTTTCACTATCACCAGAGAGCAGAGATCAGCACTGCCCTTATGCTCCCAGTGAGGAGCTGCAGGCTGCCATGAGGCCTCCCCCCATCCTCTTCTTCTCTGGGCTGAACAAACCAAGGGACCCCAGCTGCTCCCCACACCCCCTTGCCCTCCAGACCCTCCCCCATCTTCGTAGGCTCCACCAGCTGCTCTCTGACAATTTTATGTCCTACACTGTGGCACCCAACCTGCACCGGGTGCTGGAGGTGGGGCCGCACCAGGCAGAGCAGTGGGACAACCCCTCCCTCAGCCGCCGGCTATGCCGGGCCTGGTGCACCCAGGGTACGGTTGGCCCTTTGGGCTCCAGGGCACGGTGCTGGCTCAGATTCAACTTGCAGGCAGCCAGAAATCCCAGGTCCCTTTCTTGGGGCTGTGCTCCGGCCTCTCATCCCCCAGTCTGTACACAGAGCCAGGGCTGCCCCATCCCAGGTGCAGAACCAGCACCTGCTTTTCTTCATGCACATGGAGACCACTCTCGAGTTTGTCAAGATCCAGGCACAAGGCCTCTCTACCCTCAGGGGAATCAACACTACTCCCAGTTTAGCATCATGCACAAATTTACTTAACATAACTTCCAGATCTTTATTGGAGTCATTGATGAAAACATTGAAGAGAACTGGTTTGAAAACAGAGTCCTGCAAAATCCCACTGAGTGGCAACTAGGGCAACTCTCAGGCCACAGCCTCCCCTTGCCCAACACAGCCACGCTTTGGTCATCATGGGACATTCTTATGGTCTCAGTGCCATGCCGTAATGATGTCACAAGGCACCTCCCTGACGACCACTGTGTGTACGGGGTCCCTGGCAACAGACCCTCAGTCCGTGACTGACCTGCGTCTTGCGGCCTCCTGACCCAAGAAGCGATTTATCCAGTGCTCTCCTTCTCTTCCTCCCTCCCACCTTCCCGGAGGAGGATGGATCCTCCTCCACCAAAGAAGCTTAGGCTTCAGGGGAGCAGCAGCGAGCCTGAACCAATGGACATTGATCCACCTGAAGACGACGTCGAGCCCATGGAGGTGGATCCACCTCCAGAGGAAGAGCCAATGGAGGTGGATCCACCTCCATCGGGCCCAGGCCAACGCTATAACATCATGCGTGCCTGGAGACGTCGTCACATCCGTTGGCGGCGCACCAGGGGCTCTCGATTTCCATCTCGGCGTTGAAATGTCATCATCTGCCAGAGAGCCCCTGCGACGGCTGCTGCTCCCTACCCCCTTCCTTCCCCATTTCCCATCTTTCCCCAGTACCTCTCCCCTCTTCCTTCCCGAACTCTGAGGAAAAGGGAAGGACTTCGACAGATGTCCACTGGGCTGCACTGGGACAACAGGAGGAGTCCAGCGGACAGCCCTGAGCTCCCTGCAGCCTCCAGGTAAGCCCTAAAAAGGGTGGGACTGGGACTGGTGTCCATTAAGCTGCTGTGCTGGGACAACAGGAGTCCAGTGGATAACCCTGAGTGCCGTGCCACCTCCAGGTGAGCCCTGAAGAAAGCAGGACTGGGACTGGTGTCCACCGAGCTGCCGTGGCTGGGATAAAAGGAGGAGTCCAGCAGATGGCCTTGAGCTCCTTGCAGCCTCCAGACAAGCCCTGAGAAGAGGGCAGGACTGAGACTGGTGTCCACTGAACTGCTGTGCTGGGACAAGAGAAGTCCGGCGGATGGCCCTGAGCTCCCTGCCGCCTCCAGGTGAGTCCTAAGGAAGAGGGTAGGACTGAGGCTGGCGTCCTTTGAGCTGCGCTGGGACAACAGGAAGTGTCCAGCAGACAGCCCCAATCTCCTTGCCTCCTCCTCCAGGTGAGCCCTAAAGAAGAGGGCAGGACTGGGACTGGTGTCCACTGAGATGCTGTGCTGGGACAAAAGGAGGAGTCCAGCAGATGGCCCTGAGCTCCCTGCAGCCTCCAGGCAGTGTCACGAGAAGCTACAGAGGCAAGCTGTACCTTTGGAGAAGCAGAAGGTTTTTGTTTGGACGGGAAGAAGGGCTGAAGTTCAGCATGAAGGTCCATTCCAGTTGCTCCATTTGGAATCTTTTTCAAGTCAGGACAATAAACAGTTGAAAAGGACAATACAGTTTAAAAGGACCATAATGATAACAATAAAAAAATAAAGCCACTAAGTGCCTCTCCATCTTTGGTACTTCAGGGTCTGCCCTGGGACTCCTGTGTCCCCTCCCCAGTGGGAACGGCTTTGCCCTACGGGGTGAGGCCCAGCCCAGGCCCGCACCCGCTGCTGCTGCCTGCAGCCGCCAGCCCTGTCCGCCCCGGGACAGGCAGTGCCTGACAGCTCCGTGCTCAGCACTGCTGCACTGGCTCCAGAACTTGTTTGCATGACAGCAGTGTGGGGTGCATGAAAAAAGGGCATTTTCACACACAGCTCCCAAAGCCTTTCTTCTTGCTCTTTCCCAACAATTGCACCTCTCACAGCAAATTTAAAGAAAACAATCCCGGATTTCCTGCAGCAAAAGTTCTCCCTTCACAGCCAGGAACAGCTGGCGGATGCCAAAGGATGAAGAGCATCACCCCCTTACATCTTTACAGAAAAGAAGAGCAGTGACCCAAAGAAAGAACACCTTCAGACACCCAAGCCTCGCAAGCCTTCTGACTCCGCCACCACCGCCACCACTGAGCTTTCCAACGGCTTCACGTTCCTTGACACCTTTCATGTGCCATTCACTCCTGAAAGAGGTGAAAATAATCCACTATGATTCCAGCCAGACCAAAATTGCACAAATGCTCAGATTAAGGCCAGTTTCTCATGAACAGGTCTGCCAATTAACCCTTTTCATTACCCAAGTCAGCAGCATAAATTATGAAAAGAAGGCATGCGAAGCAGTCGGGATAACATCTTACAGGTAAGATGAAAAGCAGAGTATGTGTGAGTACAATTCCAGTGTCTGTAACTATTAGGATAGAAACCATATAAAAAAAGAATCATCATCTGCCCAGACTCTATTCCCAGAGCTTGCAATCACAGACGTACCTTTGTACCAAGGTCCAGCAAACTTTCCTTGTCAGTGCATACACCTGACCCCAAACCACCAAGGGCATAAGCAGAACGTATCATGACTGGATAGCTGATCTTCTCAGCTGCCTCCAAAGCATCTTCAATCTTAAAGGAGAGAGGAATACATTTCAGAGAGAACAAATGAAGTCAACTCAGATAACTCTATAAACTGGAAATCCCATCACCAAGATATTAAAGCTATCCCTAGACAAATTGAAAATAATGGAATTGGATTTTTAATATTACCATGTTCTGCCAAAAAAAAAAACCAACAAAAAAACCCAGAAAAGTGGAACATGGGCTTAAGATGGTGACTTCTGCCTTTATCAGTGTGGGCTTCCCTGCTGACTCCCATATCCTTACCTGGTCTGCCTTTGCACACTATAGCATCAAATAACCCTTCCAACAGACATCCTGGTTTGAGACTGCTTCCTCCGAACTCAAACATGCCTTCCATTGGACCAATTATTGCTTCTCACTCTCATCCTCAAGTGAGATTTCAGCACTGCTGAGTTTGATGACCAGAAATCATAAGCCTAAAGCAGCTACAGAAATGCTATGAAGTTTTGTAAACTTATTCTGCAGCACACAAGTCCCCCCTTCTTAACATACTTTTCAATGGATAAATTAGCTTACGCTTTCCCAGCGCTTAATTGCATTTTCATCTATTTTAAATCACTGTCAACCAGCACCAATCCTTGTGGAGTGCTTATGAAGCGGCACAAGCTAAGCTTGCAGTTATCTTTCACTAAACAAAACTAGATTTAAAAAAAAAATAATTCTCACAACAATAATAGTAATCACATCTTCAAAAGTGTCTGATTTACCGATTCCACTGCAAAGCTAGGAGCAATCTTTTCATTTAGCTCCATCAGTTTATCAGAAAAAAGCTTTCTATCCTCTGTAGCCATGATGGATTCAACTGATGTACCTAGGACCTTCACACCATACTGCTGCAGGACTCCTTGCTTGAAGAGCTCCACTCCTGCAGAGCAAACAAAGCCATAGTTTTGAGGCATGATAGTAAACAAAGAAGAAAGTGCCCAGAAGCTATCTGACTATCCGACCACTTGCCTGCCCTCATCAACAGATACAGTTATTATTCTGATACAAGCGCTTCTAGCCTAAAATCTAACAAACATGGGATTAGTGACAAAGTACTGCTTGACGGTCATCCAAGAAACAAGCAGTGCAGTTGGATAATGTTGCAAGAAGGTAAATGAGGCTAACTTCTCCCTTTGATTTCCACCTCCATAGTCTGACTACCCTCAACTGATCTACACTAAGCAAGAGGTGAGCTCCATCACAGGATGCACGCGTTACTTTTAAAGTATCAAAAGCAGTGATTAGATGCTATGCTCACAGTTCAGCAGTTACTTTTTCCCCCGTGGTCAGCATCTCTGTCTGCACCTCCAGGCAATACAACACAGATCTTGCACGTCTGCATAAGTGGTGATAGCAATGAATTTGCCTGCAAGAGCTGCCAAGGTGTCTGCACTGTACTCACCACAGTTGAGAGCTGTTTGACCACCCATGCCCAGAATTAATCCATCAGGATGCTCTGCCTTGATGACCTCTGTGACAAACTGTGGAGTGATGGGGAGGAAATACACAGCGTCAGCCTGCTTTAAGCCGGTCTCATTGGTCTGCACTGAAGCAATGTTGGGATTCATGAGGACAATTTTTACATTTTCTTCCTGAAAAATGAAAATCTGCATTTAAACTAGGAATACATGGTAAAAACTAACAATATTACCAGCAGCAAGGAGAGAAGGGGTTCAACAAGAAGTTTCACCAGCAGCAGAACATAGGTTCCTTAAGATATAAAAGAGAAAATCTCTGCCTCTATATGCAAGGCAAAGGTTAGCCAGAACTTAATACTGCTTCTTCTCTGTCATGGATGAGAAACTGAGCTAAAGAGATAGTTAAGTTTATAATCTGCTTCCTGCTGTACTGATGATGGTTTTCCCACTCTTTTGGCCAAAGACAATTTCACTACAGCTTGCTCAACAATGGAAAAGCCTGAAAAGAGCTGGGCAGATCAACTCTTCTCACTCTGAAGACATTAGTGCATAAAGAGGAAACTAGCCAAGTTTTGCTGAGGAGATCAGATTGTGGCCATGCTTAAAAAGATAATAATAAAAACCACACATCAATCACAGATAGGCGAAGGGTAACAGATTCCTGCTTTATTTAAAAGGTGTACTGGGAAGAGCAAAGGTTCTGGCCTCATTTTTATGGGAACTCATCCTAATCTCCATCAATTTCTGGTAAGGCAATAAGTTGCTCCATGTAGGTAAACCCTTTGGAAACAATGCCAACTATCGACGCAAAATACATTTTAAGAGAAAAATTTGTCATATGGGAGTAGCAGAGGTTAAGAAAGAAAAATGGAAACTTTCAGAACAAACAGAAATGAAAGCAGAAATATACACAGGTAAGCTTTCCTTAAAGATGCATGGAGCAGGGGAAGGTCAGAAGAACCAAATCCTCACAGAATATATTTCAGTTTTAGACTGATGTCTCTTTTCTGTGTGGTTTTCATGCCACTGCTGAAGGAGAAGAGTAGTTCACCAACCAAGTTATTCTTTTCTAAAAATGCACTCAGAAACTCACAGCTCCACTTCTTCTGTAACGAACAGGGGAGAGGGAAGGTACATGACTTTCCAGCAAGATGGCGTATCTGCATATCATCACTTTCTTTCCTACTTATCTGGGGCAAGGTGTCTTAAGGACCAGCTGGCAGAGATGAGGAAAATAATTAATAGCAGAATTAATGCCCTCAGGCCCAGTAATTTGGGATTCTAGATTTTAATACAGTTGCTGTTTGCCTTTGCATCTTTTTCCTCCAAATTCTGCTGTTTGTTTTTTCATTCGTTCTATCAAGTACACCGCATTCTGCAAAATAGATACCCATTCTAACCCATGAGAATTTCCTCATAACCTAATTAAAATAGCAAATTAACAATACTCCATTCCTCCTCTTACGTAATATCCATGTGTACCCAGAACAGTTGGGAGAATCCCCAATGCAAGATATCAAGAAGACTTGCAGATGACCGTAGCCTGGTCTCTGCTGTTCACAGATGCTTCCAGGCTTCACTCTTCAGGGGATCTTCCCGCCTTTGATAAGCATTCTTGCAAACACAAATTCACTGACTGGGGCTGTCCCAGTCCCAGCTCCACAAGGTCTTAGTCCTAGACAAGGGCACACACATAACTGTATAGGACTGAATGTAAACAGCAGCACCTTCTTATAAGGAGTTGGCATCCAGCAGACTCAGAAGAACAGAAGTACACAGCAGAGCGAATCAGAGCATCCAGCAGTGAGAATCCATATCGATTATTTAGAAGAAAATAAAAATCAGATGTCTAGGAGAAAGAAATCTCTTTTCTGCCTCCTGTTAATTGTCCCTCTTCTCTCCCATCCATGCTCCGGTAGCCACTGCCGTCTCTCCTGCATGCAGCTGTAAATCACACCGCCAGAAGCAAGGTCATCAAGAGCAAGTGCTGCTGTTGGAATGGCTGATTAGCCTACAGCAGATCAGAGCTGCTAGCTGGTGGCCACAGGAAAGGAAAGGGCACTGTGGGAGGTCAAGTGAGGGATATTTATCATTAAAGAGCGCTTTCATCCACAAACAGGAGCTGAATTTGAAGGACGAAAGAGAAAAGAAGGGAGAGAGATGCCTCTTTTCTGACTCAGGTCATTATCTGCTCTCACCTGCTCTGGCATCCTCCACTCCTAAACTTGTTCTCATCTTCCTGAAAACACTGTCGCTTCAAACTAATAGCCAGCAATAGCAATACAGGGCACAAACAAAGCATATACAATACACAATGCACTATAACAGTAGGACCAACCTAGACCGACCACAAATTATATTTAAGATTACCGTAATTGATTTATATTTTTTTCCCCTTTGCTGACTTCAAGATCAGCGCAGGAATAGAACGGCCCTGACTTCAGTTGGAGCAGTTCACAATTATCACCTTCTCTGAAGGCATCTGCTACAACTGCTCAGATCGCCGGTCAACTCAGATCATTCAACCAACAAATTCACAAACAAAAAAAGGCTAAATATCCCTATAGTCATTTCTTCTTACCAACTTCCCTGCCCATACCACAGTTGGATGAGCATAGTTCTCTGTGAGAAAGGAAAGTACATTACATTAGGTTAACATTTTTCAAGTATCCTTCTCACCTTCAGAGCTTTCACAGCCTGAGATCCAGAGTAATCAAATTCTCCTGCCTGACCGATCGACAGACCCCCAGATCCTAGAATGAGAACTTTGGAGACCTACAGGTGTGAAACAGAATGGAGAAAGTCAATAGCGTGGTGGAGATGTTGAAATGGCGACTGTGCAGCACAGAACAGCCTCAAATTAGAAAACACACATTCTAAAAAGAGAATAAAAGTCACCTCCAAAAACACTGCAGTTTTACGTCTAAAGGTGTTTCTCCAGGACTTCCCCCACATCTCTTTGGATAGAGAAACACGATTTGTGCATAAGGCATGCAATAAATGTAATGTACTTACAGAGAACCGTGCCTCATTTTGGCTGCCCACAGAGTCCAGATGCTTTCTAAGATAGCAATACTGTATGAAATTCAGCTCAAGCTAGGAATTTCAGACTTATTTGCTAAGCATCAGAGAGCATCAACATTATGACGCTGAGACAAAATGGCATGGCCAGATTATCCCTGGACACTTCATATACTGCTGGGAGAGCACCCTTCTTGGGAGAACTAGAAAGAAAATTACATGTCACTTCAGATCTTAAAACTTTCTGAAAGAAAAGGGAGTCAGTAACACAGCAAGAAAAACCTTTTGTAAGGGAGGCCTCCTTCAACTACCACGGCCTGCTTCTTATGCCACTTTGTATGGTGGATTCAGCAGGAACCAGCAAGCTCCTAGCCTCACTGACAGGCAGGAATGAAGAGCACCTGTACACTGACCTCCACTCTAGAAGCTGTTGCTCCAGCCTTGGGCAGGACCGAAGCAATGGTAGTGCCTTTCCCTCTCTTAACCAGTGAGATAAATGAATCAAACAGGAACTGCGAAAAACAAACACAGGTATTTAATCTCCAAAGTTGAACACAACTAATAACAAGCAAACAAGGAAAAAGCAGGCCATTTGTGAGCGGAGGCTATCAACTCTACTCCACTGCCTTTAGAAGGCAGATTTCTCTTCATCAGAAAGGAGGGGGCCATTATTTATAGTGACTTTGGTGTATCTGACAAAGCTGCATTCAAGAAAGTGAGGTCATATCAGGGAGAAAACATATAAATCACGTCTGTGAGCTCTGTTTGTGTACGGTTGGCAGCAGAATGAAGGAGTGCACGTCGAAAGCTAATATACAGAAAACCATACACTTAACTGCCTCAAGTGAACCGTGCGGAATGGATTCTGTTACAGAGCTGGGATCTGAAAAGGTATATCTAAAAGTCATTTGTGCTAAATCAGTATATTGGGGGATCTCAGAGCAGCTGTGAGGCAATTTTTCTCCAGTCTCCATGTGCCTCATCTCACAAGCTTGCCTGCCTTGCAGCCAGCCAGTGCAGGCAGAGGAGGCAGCAGGACACAGCAGAATACACTCTGGCTGCATCCATCTCCACACTCACAGAGCTAAGTCCCTGAAGCTGATTGCAGGGAATCACCTGTGGCAAGGAGCATAGATGGGTCCTGCAAGCTTAACAGTACAGCATCTGAATAACCAAATCCATCCAAGCAGTGGAAGTGCACATACTTGGAATAGACAGCTGAGGGCCATTAATCTCAGAGAACTCAAGTCAATCAGATTAGTAAGAACATTCTCAATATCAAGAGATTTACTTGCAAGTTTAATCAACAACACCAAATTAAGATTAAAATAAGTGCTTCCATGTAGATTTCCACCTTCTCAAGAAAGTCTAAGAAGGATATTTATGTTCAGACCTGCCTCCTCTGCCTTCCACATCCCCTGTTGTTGTTTCGTCATACTCTGTGACTACGCAACCAGTTGTTACAGAATTTGTGCTAAGTCACAGATGGGGGATTAAAATTTCATTTCACTTAGGAGAACCGGAGTGAGAAAGTGTGAATTCATCTACATAACTCTACAGTAATTATAAAATTTGCAAGTGGAACTAAAATGTATTAGAAAGTTAATGATTTTATTACAAAACATCTGGCTGGGATTTTTTTTCTCTAAAATGAAATCCTTTTCCTTTTGCAGTCACCCCAGGTACAAGAGATTTGAGCCTGATCCTGCAAAGGCTTAAGCACTCCAGTAGCTTCCAACACACAAATAATCCCACCAGGACTCAAAGCACGTACATCATGTGAATGGAACCATTGATCCAAAGCACACAGAAGTCAATAGATGCCTTGCTGCTGATTGTAATTAACTGTGATTCAAACTAAGCAGAACAAGCTTATGCATGATTGGGTCCTCTGTGAGGATCCTAACTTTTCCAAAAACATGATTTAGGACCATCACCAACATAAAGATTTGTCACCGTAACTGATACGTATCTGCACTCCCCAGGGCACATGAAAGTAAGGCTGGATCAATTCTCACACGATACCTCTGTGTCTGTCGGCCCAGGACTTGCATCTGGGTAGAACTGTGCTGTGAAAATTGGTCTGGTCTCATGCATAATTCCCTGCAGGATTAAAAACATTTACCTTAGACACTTCCTTGCAAGTGGGCAAGAAAACAGAAAGCCAGATCTTATCCTTGTAAGTACAGAAGGCTAAGGAGCTGGGATGCTTTTAGGAGCTGCCAAATTTAAACCTGTTTCATTCCCAGACTTCAAACTATGTCTCACCTGAGGAGCCGTGGAGCTTTTTGCTCCTCTGAGAATGTTCCAATGCCTGTATAAGTCACTCAGCTGTGCGCGGCTGAGAAGCATAGTGGAGACATCACTTTCATTACAATCGCAAACACTATTCAATTGCATGCACTTAAGAGAGCAGATAGGCTAGTCTGCCTGCAGAGCAAATTCTGAACCAGGCAAAGAAGAAAAAAACTTCATAGCAAGAAAAGGTCACCTTGAAGGATCCCGTGTCTCTCGTTTTACCGCCCTGATCTTGCTAGGTCTGTTATAGAAGAGCTAGGTCATGCTTTTTACTTCCGTAACTCACTTTAAATACTGACACAAAGCCTTGCACATGATGTCTGCCCTGGGTCATTTTTGGGTCTATGATGAAGTGGGAACACTGCTCTGAATGAGCAATAGCTATGAAGAAATGTTGAACAGCTGAGTTTGGAGACAGCACACTTATTTTCAGTTAGAGTCAGGCAGAACAAACTTCTCAGCTGCAAGCCTAATAGCACCAGGCAGCGTGGTCCACCAGCAGACTACACAATAGCTGTCACTGCTCACGGCCCCTGATTCCAGATGGAGGAAATCAAAATTCCCTCAAGAGGGAATTCAGAAAAGAAAATAGTTCTGATACAATCTGCTTCCCTTGTGAATGGGCAAAGGAATCCCAGCAGCTCCTACAGAGCAACAGTGCCATCCAGAGCTTCAGGGTAGGATGCTGGGATAGGGCAATGGTGTGAGACGAGCTACCAACCACAGTGAGTTTCTGCCCTCCAAGTAAAGAACACCACTGGTGTGTCAAGTTTTCCTTGAATGCTCATGTTATTACTACTTACACACAAATCTCTCCAAAGTATTCCATAGTTTGTCAGTATTTGGAAACCTGTACTGGCCCTGTCCAGCTGTAATGGGTCAGATCAGCAAGCATTTCTTCTTTTCCAAACAAGAATAAAACAGACTGCACATGAGAGCACATTCAATCCTGTTCCTGTTTCTGCACCTCCATGCTAAAATTGCACTGCTCCTTGTCCCTCTCCAGCACGTGGACAAATCTACGGAGGTTTAAGAGACGCTGTTTTGAGGGAGACACAGAAAGGGTCCTTCTTTTCACTGACTTTCTGATTAATCGTGAGACCTGTACAACACTAGGCCTTATGTACAGTATTTATCACAGTCAGCTACAGAACTTAAGACCCTCCTCAGTGTCTCAGACCTTAACAGACCTGAGCAATGGGATTTTGTTTTACTTCCTTTCCTTTTCCATGTTCATTTGTGAACATCTAGTAGTCAAGCTTTTTTTTCTTTTTTTTCTTTTTTTTAAGGTCTTTTTATTTTTCCCCACATGGAAGTCACTTGGCATGAGGCCTCTACTTCAGATCCGATAAGTTGTTCTGTAGAGCCAACTGCCTGTTTCCCTCCTGACATTTATGCCTTGGAATTCTATCTACATTAACACACCAAATTCAACTCTAATAACATTCCTTTCCTGTGCCGCGTAACACAGAATGAACGCAACAGTACACTGACACGGGTTGGTGCACTTGCAGTAGGGAAATCATTGAAGTTAATAAGGCAGCATTTCCAGGGAAATCATGAGGTCACTGCTGCAGCTGTACATTTTGGGCTCATACAGACAAGAGAAGTAATGATCTACCTTCTTTTGGGTTGTATGGCAGTGCTCCAAGTAAAGCAGGTAGGGTCAGGTCACTAAATTTAGTCATGGTGACTAATTGTAACCTGACTGCAAGGAGGAAAAATAAGGTGAGACAGAGTTTTTACTCACTAAAGGCTGCTACCTACAGATTAAACAAAAAAAAAAAAGGAAAGCATGCACTCACCTCATTCGTTTGATCATTGGCATTCACAAAGAGAGGCTTCCAGCCAGGTGGGAGGGTAGAACTGTTAATAGCATAAGCATGGTTCTGAGCAGTGATGACAGCTTGTCCATTCACTGCATTCAGGACAGGCTGGTTCTGTCCTCTGAAAGAGAAAGGGAAAAGGAAAGGGTCAGAGAACAGCAGTCAGAAGTGCCAGGTGTGACTAAATGCCACAAAATGACAAATCCTAGGAGAAACTTCACTATCCCTCAGTTTGGTGGAGACCAACTACCATCCAAAAAAGCAATGCACATCAGGGCAGTTCAATTAAAGGCAAGGAGAATGTCAAGACAGAAGTAGTGTTACTGCCATTACTAGCTTGTGCTGAGACAGTTCAGAAGGAAGACACACTGCTGTCTGGTAGCCTTTAGTGATGCTGAGATGATCTATTTGGGCCCTGGGAAGCAGAAGAGCTGCTGCACCTGTTGGCCATCTGCATCTTGTAGGAAGTAGCTCCAGCTGCTATTCCAGTGATTAGATTCCCCATGCCAATTCCAAACAAAGGCTCTGGGCGATTGCTCTCCAGGACCTAAAATGAGAAGGTTTTCAAAAGATTCTGGAGTGACTCTCTTCAGCAATTCCAGCACAAACCATGCTATGCTCCTAGCCCTGCTACAACTCCCACACAGCAGCCGCATGTGGAAAAACAGTGAATGCAAGGGTAGCAACAGCCTACAACAGAAATTTTTCTCCTCTCCTCTGCCTCAGAGGCAAAGCTCAGAGCACAGCTTAGCATCTCAGTCTACTCAAGGGGAACAAACAATGATACTTTGCATTAAAGTATGACATTATTTGAAAGAAGAGTGCCGAAAAATCAGGGCTGTTCTTTCACAAGATCACAAAGGTGCTGAAAGAATACAGGGCATTTCAAGGCACTGCTAAGGCAACTGTGGGAAGGTCTGTCTGGCCTTATTGCATCTACTGGTCCGGAGACTCAACTCTCAGTGGACTGAGGTAAAGAATATCCTAGGAAGCCGAAATGGCCACATGACGTTTGGTTCGTAATGCGTCAGTGCAACCAACTGTTCAACCAACTTGACCAAAAAAGGCAAACATGAAAAACGGGCCCATTGGCTTTCACACTGTACCTTTCTGACATTCTGAATCACCTCCTGGGCCTTCATGGGATCCCCTGGACCTCCAGAAATAATGAGCCCATCATACTCCATGCTGGTAAAATCATGGTCCCATGGAACTAAATGTACTTCTGCACCTTGCTGGGAGAAAAACAAGCAATGAGGGGAGCAGAGGGATAAATGAATTTATGTCTGGAGGCTGTTCCCATGCTCTCTTTTCCCAGGGGCTGAGGTGGGATTTCAGCCATTCCTTTGCCAGGGCCAACAGCAAGACTAGTTTTAATTATGCTCAGATTATTTCCACAAGCTTGTTAGGACTCAGCATCTTTGAGCCACCACAGCACTCGCCAAGTCTTTTTGAAATCCACTAATGAGATCACGGCTTAGTAATGGAATGTGAAAGAGGTGTGTGCATGTCCAGCATGCTCACTTTTGCACAGTGCTTTCATCCTAACTGCTACCACAGAGCTTCCCCACCTCTTTCTGTGACGTGCCAGAAACAGTCTTGCACATCAAAAAATGGGATGAACATCCACATTAACTAGAAAACTGACACAAGTAAACCTTGTACATCCAGAGAATGAGAGGACACCACCTTCATTCCTCCTGTGTGGCTAGAGAATTAAGGACAGCTACATCTCCGTGTTAACAAAAAAAGATTTTCAAAAAATCCTCAAATTAAAGAATAACTTCGACTGGAGGGAGCCCAGGAAGTCATCTGATGCGATCCCTGCTCAAAGCAGGGGTGACCTGCACTTTAAAGCAGGTTGCCAAGGCATTGGTCAGTTTAGTTTATCTTCAAGGACAGACATTCCACATCTTTTCTGTGTCTCTGTTTCAGCCACACAGCAATCACTCTCACTGCAAAACTTTTTCCCATTGACTCATTTTTGACAGTGTTGGGTTGGTTGATCTTTAGAGACAGTGCGCCTCATCTCTTTTAAATTCACTCTCCTGGAATTCTTTATGCCTGAAAGATTGCTAGGCAGGTCCACTTCCTCTTACCCCCTCCTCAGTATCAAGCATTAAGTTCAAGAACACTTCACAGACCGTAAGAATCATCCTAAAACAAAAATCACCTGTACTTCATTTTAGGAGGGAAACAGTTACTGGAATCAGGGTCCAGTCCACCTGGAAGGAAGGCTACTGAGTATACGCAAGGCTTTTATCAAAGCAAAATGGGAGATAAAGGATATAAAGCACTGATCTACCTTTACCAGCAGACGGATAACGTTGTTCTTCAACCCACAGTCAACTGCTACAATTTTAATTGGGTTCCCTTTGCCATATACCTTGACTTCCTATAAAAAGACAGACCATGCTGTAAATAACACATCACCCCTAGCCCCACAAAACACAGCGAAGATAGGCAGCAGAACTCTTTACCAACATGCAGACTGGTGCTTAACAATCAATTTACAGAGAAATCTCCAGAAGTACCACAGGTATTAACACTTTCTCCTTTTTTTTTTCTTTGGTTGAAGTAGAGATTATAATACCATTTTATATCTTGTTGATTGCAGCAGTGACAGCAATCCCTAAGAAGTCACTTGTTTCCATAGCTAATGACAACTTTTTTTCCCTGCGTTTCACCTCATTAGCAGTGAAGTAGCAAGTCAGTTCTCACAGATCATTACAGCTCAAGAGAACTGCCAGATACACGGGGAGAGATTTTCAGCTGAAGTGAAATCATCGAGCTGATGTCAGTAGAGCAAGGTTGCTTCACACCAGCTACAGATCCATCCCATTAAACACCGTCCCAAGATGCCAGTCACAGTAAGACCAAAGCATAGCATGGCTGGCTATATTTTGTGGCAGACTTTCAGAGCATTACTGTACTGCAGACTGGTCATCTACCACTGAGCACCAGCTATGTGGCACAGACAATTTTACACATCTGACAACACTTCTCTTGGCACCTTCTCTCCCAGCTGCTGTTCCCATCCCACAAAGTAAATTGCTATGACACATCGCCTGCCTCAGTCCTCAAACGGGACCATTTGTATACTCACTCATCTGCTGGTTGTAACTGGAATGGAAGACGATAAAGACAAACCATGTATTATGGGTCTTAATACTGCAACATGAAGACATACTGACAGACAGCTCTAACACTGATGAAGAGTTTTTTATGGACAGCTTCTTTCTGAAGCTTGTTGAATTATTTTTCTTGTTATGCAACTGCAGTTAATGCCAGGAGGGGATGCTACTCATCAATAAGCACATAAGGAAGTCTTCTTTCTCTAAGCAAACTCTGAGCTTACCTTCAGCAATTCTTAGCTCCTGAAAGCTGATATTCAGAAGTGTACTTTATCTAAAGTGTCTTTCCTCTTGTGCAATCAATTTTATTTATTTATTTGTTTTTAAGTGAGCTAAACAACTCCCTTTTCATCAGCTTCCCTGACATTCATATTTCACAGCTGGGCCTCTTTATGAAAAGGTGTTAAAATCCATGCCCAATACGTCTCGTTGCTGAGTGATTAATCGATTCTTTTCAAGGAGGATTGTGACCAGACAAGGAAAAAAAAAAATACCCCCTCTATAGGGAGGAAAAGAATTTTTAAGTTCTTCCCTCTGTGTTATCCTAATTCAGTTCTAGGTTGAATTGGTATCTTCTCAAAGACTGAAGTGAAGAGATTGATAGAATGTAAGCAAGAGTGTGTCCTGTGTGAAGACATCTCTCACCATCATCAGGAGTGATTGACTGCCATTTCAGGAGCAGAGGTAGAAGAGTCAGGGCACAAGGAGCCACTGCCTTTCTCTACAAGGTTTCAAGGTGCAGAGAGGGCCAGAGAGAACTGAAGAACGAAACTTTGTGGAATTATTTTAATCACCTTCTTCTCAAAAATTCCCCTTGTCCAATTAATTAGGCAACGATTTGTTGTTAACAGTTATCCTTCAGCAGCAGGACTGAATTTAGTCTCTGCTGTCTTCACAATCCTTCCCTTACTTCTCACACTTACTCTTCTCTGTACTGCAGAGCACTGACCCCTGCATCTGGCAAAGTATGGTTAGACTGGGAAATGAAGCAGGTAAATGTTAAAATATGTTTCTTCTAAAGCCAAAGGATTTCCCTCATCTGCTCTCAGCCCAGCCTATAAAAAATGTCCCAGTCTGAGATGATGACGTGGGAAGGCTGTAAGCCAGCAGTCAGGATGAGGAGAAACCCCTTCTGGCAACAGTGGTGAGAACAAAAGAAGTGCATGGGACTGAATGTGTAGATAGAAAATGACCTTTTAACTTCAAGTAGTTAAATCTCTTTCAATTGCTCTGAAACCCTGGCATCAAAATAAATCTCCAAAAAACAAAACACTGGCAAGTTTCCTAAGCTCCCTGCCTTGTATAAGCAATGCTAGTGTATAGAATCTATATGCTAGCATCTATTGATGCTGGGGAAAGCAGGAAAAAAGAAAAGTAAAAATAAATAAATAAATCTCTCCAAAATACAATTGATTAGTAGGTCTTAATGTATCCAGATTAACATGAAAATAACTGTTCGGCAACTGATAGATTAATTACATCCAGTAATTATAGTAATTATCAACACTAAACAGCTTACTTCATTGTCACCTTTATTTGTGATGCTGTTTTTCAAGCCTAAAAAGTGAAGTTATAAACATAACGAGACTACCAAAGCTCCATTTATCTTATACTTCCCCTTTAAAAACCATTTTCAACACTATCAAAGTAATTCTCTCCTTATAATTGCAGAGTTTATCATCACTACTTTACCTGTTGCTGAGTTACTGCTCAAAATGGCTTCACTGGCATCTTGCAATCATAGATCACAAAGACCTCAATAAGCAACTAATATCCTTGTCGGTAGCAACAAGGCCCTGACTCAAGGCACAGGAGGCACTGATGTAAGTTAGTGAGATCCTTGACTTTCAAGGTTGCCTGTGTAGGCAGTAACCAGTTACTACAGGTAACCAGTTACTACAGCAAGTCCAAACCTGAATGATGTTGAGATCACAAACCTCCAAGGTCTAGAAGTTATATGGTTTAGAAAAGGTCCAGACTGCTTATCCTCAGAGCAAATGGGGAGCAGTTAATATCCAGAGTGTACAGAACTGGGACTACAAGTTCTCACCTTTGTTGAAACTTCTGCAATTAAGTTCTGCTTATTTGGGTCTGCAAACTCTGTGGGTTGACCTTCAAATTCAATCTTCCCAAGTACTGTGCCCTGTGGAAATACACCAGTAAACAAAGCATGAGTGCAGGAGAAGCTGTGAACGCTGGAGCAAGGTGGTGACAGGCACAGCAACCTGAGCATCTGTTTATAGATAGTTTCTTGACTGCTTATAACCATTCCAGCATATTCAGACGTTTATGATTCCTTCCATGTATTAAAAAAAAAGTTTAAACTTGTTTCATCTAGAGATAAAGCAGTGCCATCAGTAAAATCTCTAAATAGTTTGGTAAGCTTTCTAGTGACAGTAAAACAGATTGCCTTACAAGAGGATCTGGATTCAGATCCCCAAATAAGATCTGAGGGTAATCCCCAAGGCATTTTGCAGCTTTTGGTTTTAGACATCCACTGTGAGGTCTTTAGCCACATACTGTGCATAGCTATAAGGCAGCAGAGCTGTAAAGCAAAGCTGTGTGGGAGGCAGGTCATCACAGCTGTTTGACAATTAATCTGTTAAAAATAAAAATAAAATGGACTCAGCAAGCTCTGCACTTTCCTGCTATGACACCCTTGATCTAATAGCAGCACATCCTACTTCATGTTCTACTCATTAAAGTTCTCAGTGGAAGAATTCTTGTTTTGGTTTTTCCCCTTTCCTGGAACAAGTGGGATTAATCTAGGGTTAACCTTTTCCTCAGCATGGAGACAGGGTGTGCAATACAAAACTTCTCAAGGTAGGAAGAGGAAAGTGAAACCGAGTCTGCATTCTGTGATAACACTTTTAACATGCAACAGCATCATGACAAAACACAGTTTCTCCTGTTAACGCTGGGATTGCTCACAGGCTTTAGTGATATTTCCTTGAGATTCTTGCATGGTTGATTATGCTAGAAAGTATCTTTGCCATTTTCTTAAGGCAGAAATGTGCCATCATCTTGCACTGCCACGTGTGCTGCTAAGGGTAAGTTTTAAAAACAGCTCTTAACAGTGACTGACATCCTGCCTCACCTTGAAGTGACAACACTTTACACTACAGGGTACTCCAGACTGGTTTCTGCAGAGCAGAGCTGAAAATGTCAGTATCCACCTTAAAGAAGTAACATTCTTGGGAGCCACACGCTGCTGGGTCCCATTTTGCAGCCAGCCCTGTAAAAGCTGATCAAAGAACCCTAAAAAATTCTTTCCCACAAATAAGAAATCCATGTTTTACCTTGCCACTGGATTACTCAGCCAAATGTATCTTTAAAGCTGCTTTAACAATTTGCTGTTCAATTCTTCACTTGTCACAATGAAGCCCTGTTCTCACTCCCAGTTTATAAATAGAAATGGAGTGAAATATTAAGTTGTTTTTTCAACATGATTGAGAAGTCATGGAGAAAAAGCTACATTATCCACTATTTTATAAGCTATAAACCGATACCATTCAGATGTCAGTATAATGCCCTATGCTGTTTGAGAAGCTACTGGATAAATACTGAAAGCATATTTACTTTGGATGGAAGGAACACTGATCCATTAAATGGTACGACTCAAGAAAGCAGAAAAAATGTATTGCCATTTTCCATTGCAATAAACCGCAGTCTGTAAGAGCAGGACAAATCCTGATCATCCCATAGGAATTCATCTACAAATAACTCTCTGTTTAAGCTGGGTCACTGATATTTTGGTCGTGGAATGAACAGGGGTGTGGGCTTGGACTATAGATCACAGAATTGTCCCCTTAAGGAAAGAGCAGCTTCAAATAACCCATTACAAAAGAAAAGCCTCCAAGACCTAACAATTTACATTCAGAATGGCTTTGATCACTATACTTTAACTTCAATTCGCTTACATAATCCTGATTATGTCTTTCTATTGTTAGCTCTCAGAAACCAGAGAAAAGTAATGAATGTTAGAAATAATCATAGGTTTCAGTCAAAGAAAACCAGCCTGAATTAGGAGTCCAGGTTTGGACAATGTAGGCATTTCTTAAGTTTTGAAGAACAAGAGAGTTTTCACCGACCAAAGCCATGGATGTCTACGAACGAATTCGCACTAAATGTCACAGAATTGTTGTCATCTCTGTTATTATCTGAGGGAACAGGTAGTTGGCACTATTACTACATCAGCTTGTGCTGGAACACACCTACATGTAACAGGAAACCCAGAGCCTTCGGAAGAGCGTGGGAATCTGAGCAGAATTTGAAGCCAAGGCAACCCAGCAGTAGCATTGCTACCTCAGGTTTGGTGCACTGTTAGAAAAACGTCCCAGAATTAGCAAGGTTAATGTAATTGGATCTAGGGAAGCGGATCATACCTTGTCACGAATTAATTTAGACAGCATTCTGGTATCAACCCCATACAGAGCAGGCACCTGAAGAAATCACAAAAGAGACATAAGCTTGAGATTAAGCAGCTAAGATAGTCGAAGACAACAGGCAGACCACTTTGCCACAAAGAATGTCCCGTGGTTAAAGAGCTCTGGCTCATAGCAGCTCTCTTACCAAGGCTACGTCTCTTTCAGTTCTTTAAACTTTAAAGTTCTTTACTTTTCCTTCCCATTCACGAAAAGCTTAGTTATTCAAATCTTCTAGTTTCCGCACTAAAAAGCACTAAGCAAAAGCTCACACGGTCTAATTTCTGAGCCACATTTTGCCTTCCTACTGAGCACCTAACCCTCCCTGCCATTATAGGTCAGTGGCACTTTACTGGCACATCCCTGACTCCCACAGCTCCAGGTGAGAGGGCTTCCAGCAGCTAGCATCTCCTGAGGTTTCCACTGTGGCAGCCACTGGGAGAAGCACTGTAGAAACATTCAGTGACAGACTGGAATATAATCTAACATGAATTGTTTTTAAGAAGAACCAAGTATCCCAATTTAATTAACGATTTGTCTGTAAAGATGTTGGAAATACCATAGCACCATGACAAAGAGAAATGGATGAAAAGTCAGGGAACTAAGGAACACTGAACAAGCCTAGTACATAGCCGTGAGGACATCTGAGGAGATAAGTGACTACCAGCTCAATGCCAGATGTTCTTTCCCTTGTTCCCAGACACACAGGTCTGTTCTCTGAATGTAATTATCCTGGGATCTCTCACCTTTTCTTCCTGCAACCACTCTCCTAGACTCCTCGCAGCCTGCCAGTGACTGTACTCATTGCTGTAATCCAGCACCAGCAAACCTGAAACCTGCAGAGAGAAGAAATGTCATTTTGCACTGAAGGATCATTCTGTACTAGCCCTGTACATTCCCAGCTTTCACTATTCATCCACTGCAAAGCACATCAGAGTTAAGACATAACACCACACGGATTTGATGCGACTGCTCTTGCAGAACAATAAGACAGCAAAACCTAATTCTTCACAGTGGGAGTGCATAGAACAGGTACCAGGCAAAGGAGTAAAGACATCAGCATTTTGTTCTGATGAGTGCAGCTGGGCCATTTTACTTAGAAAACTCACAGAATAATGTTGCTTCCAGATAACCAAAACTATACGCTGTACTGAATTGAGAAAACCATTCTTGTTAGAAAGAAAATGGAAATGTAGGACAAAATGTTTTATTTTGATCCACTTTTTGTTTAAGAAAGCACTGCACTTTTTAGTGACATTTCATTTCAAATGTCAACTCCACTTTCTAATGGAGCTGGATAGCTTATAAAGGAGTCATTTCACCTCAGGACAGATAAAGCATTTCACTGGTTCTGCAATTACATGGTTTTATTTGATTTTTCAGCACTGCCACAACTACATGGACACAGACCTGCTGCTAGCCAGTGTGCCCTGTCACATTATAAAGAGTAAATACCAGCTCCTGCACTTAAAAGTATAGCCTTCCTCACATAGCTGCCACTTTCCCTGTTTGTGGTTGTACAGGCACATGGAAGCATCTCATTCTCTGGCATTTGTTCTCTCTGTGGCAACCAGGCCTGGGCAAACGCAGACAAATGTGAATCAGAAGTGAATGTAGAGAGAAAAAAAAGAAGTCACCCAGGAAAGCAGTTCACAGAAACTGTGCCACGCGTATCACTGAGGGGAAACACACCACTTTCAGACAGCACGTGGCCTTGTACAGAAGGCAACACGGATTACCTTTTGCCACCATATCTCTAGAAAAGAATATGCAGTAGAAGAAAGAAAAAGGTTAAGTATCACTGATTCCTTTTAACTGATATTAGGGTGCCAGTAAATCCTTGCACATGCGTGCACGCATTCACACACACTCAGGCTGCTAGCAGCACCCTTTGATCAGCCCTTGCATTGCCACCGTTACCTTGATTCCATCAGACTCCAGAAACCTCCTGAGGCCAATTTCATCCAGGGCCGCCGTGTCAGGCACTCCACCATTCCCAACAATGGGATTAGCCAGTGTAAGAATCTGCCCTTTGTAGCTGGGGTCTGTCAAGGCTTCAGTGTATCTAGGTGAAGAAGTAATAGGAGAAGAAGTACATTGGTCTGGAGTTGAGAGGAGAACAAAAGAGCTAGTGAGAAGAAGACAGGTCTAAATTCTCATAAGTCAAAAAACAAAAACAGTAATTATGTAATGCGTGTTGTTCTCAGGACAAAAGAAAGTAAATCAGTGAATATTTCCCATCTTTCCTATCTGTGGTTAAACACCTGACACAAAGAACAAGGAAAGGCTTTTGCTTCTCATGTTTCATTGAATAAAAGCCCCGGAGCTAGTAGCAAACTGAGACTCCTTATGACTTAACATTTCATTTGACCCATAGACAACAGCTGGGGCTTGGTCATTTCCCGGGTACCCCATGTGACCAGCACTTTGTCATTACCACCTCCTTCCATGTGGTACAAGAACTTGCCCCTCTCAGTGCCAATAGAAGGCTCAAACAGAAAATCCAGCTGACAACACAGTTGTTTCCCCAGCCTTGGTCCTTTCTCCAGTCTTCTTGTAGAGTTCTTCAGATGTCCAGGGCTGTAATTGCCCTTTCTACGAGGGAACAGGTAGACAAATTTACACCTACCAATATCCTCTGGGCCCATGGAAGCAGCAACAAAACATCCTTCTGATTCCTCACTACTTCTCTGGGTTCTTTTCCCCTACTTGCTCTATCTGCAAACTCTCATGGTACTGCTTCTGCAGTTTCTCCCAGCACAGAGGCCTGGCACCTCTTCCGGGCCATCTCCAGGTTCCTACTCACAGCACACTCCATATTTCACCTGACAAGATTCTTAAGTGCTTTTGCTGAGGAAGGAAGGTTGAAGACAATGCTTTAAAACTCAGTAGTCCACGCTGGTCACAGAGCCCCAAGGCATGTCCCCATCTTTAGCCACAGGCAGAAGCCCCAGAGACTGCATCTTGGTTCCAGAACCTGCCCGAACACTCCTCTCAGTAAGAACAGATCTAAAAGTGAGGCAGAGCATCTTCCTACAAAGCAGTACCGAATCTTAAGATGTTTGGAATTTAATGGAGGATCATAGCTAGGATTTTTCCATCAACTGCTGTATCAGTTCCAGATGTGATGGGGCCAGTAGATTCTGTCTCACTTCCAACCCCAAAAAGGAGAACAGGGTAAATATGATCTCCTTACCCATGCACCTGATTCCACAGCTTCAAAGCAACGCCCGACCCTTCCCTCTCTCCTTTATAAGCTAGCATACTGTTGCAGCAATCTGTCTTTCAACACAGAAGTAGCTGTAATTTAGCAACAAATGAAGGTAGCCACAGGAATATTTAGCCAAATATATCAAGACACTTCAGGATGAATCCGCTCCATAGAAAATATAATTTATTACTGTCATCACTGTTTAAACAATACACAATTGGCAACTCCAACCATCTACCAGATATCAGGAAGTCACAAGAGACATTTTTATGGAATGCTGAATTAATGTGCCAGCAGATTAATTGTCAAACACTGGGAAACTTCACAAAATCCGGAATGGTTGCAGGCAGATACAGACAACCCAGCACACCAGCCAGCATTGAGAAATGACACGTCGAATGAACAATGGCTATGAAGTGTTTCCAGGTAGGCTTCTCCTGCTGTTCATATCCATACTTCCTGCTGCAGGTAAACAACCACACAAAGTGCACTGTGATCACAGAACTGCAGTAAGTACATGGCATCTGCACATTTAGTCTCTCTCTCTCTCCTTCTAAGTCAATCGGCTACGCTTCCAAAAGACTCCTTGTTAACGACAAAGCCAACACAAATAACATTTACACATTATTTGTAATCAGCAGATAAGGATAGAGGGCCACTGGGTTTAGCTGGGGTACGAAGGCACTGCTCTGCAGTAAGACAAAATGCCCTTTAAGCAGGCACAGTGCCTTGCGAAGCAGAGAGGAGCAGATGGGATCGGGAGTTCCAAAGATGCTGCAAGGTCCAACCCTCGCTGTGCCTGCCCACATCTCTGCCTGATTTCAGTGAATTCCCATCAATCACTTCTTTCACTAGAATATCACATGAAACACACGCAGGCATACTAGAGGCAAATGCATTTACTAAGCTGATTCAAACAGAGTAACATTTTATGGGCTGTAATTCTTCTCTCTTAATTGCAAAATCTCCTCTTCCTTTTTTCCCCTCTAATCCAAACAGATGGCAGCAACACAAGGATTTTTTTATTTGAGCAAACACTTCTGAGAAGTTCATCTTCATGCTTCTCTAATGAAAATTCAACACTTCTCCCCCAAATCACTGCTCTCTGCCCTCTATTCTAGACTAACCCGACATTTTAGCCAGCTGTAGCTACCTCAGACCTGAAGGCACGCATATGTAAAGTGCTTCTGTGTCCATGTAAACCACCACGGGCTGCATCCGATGGGTTCCACTGATATGATATGTAAGGTGTTGATCTCTGTGCTCAGGAGCACAAGAGATAGAGGTTTTCTTTTACTGAACAGCAATGCCACAACTGGCAGCAGATCCTGTCACTTTTACGATTAGCAACAACACTGCAACCTCTTATCCTCTTTGTCTGTAAGTCAATCAAACTCACATTTCAGGAGAGGGCTCTGAAGACACAACTTGATATTTTGTATGTTCTCTCCATTGCCATATGCTCCCCAGCCCAGAAGAGATCTCTCTTTTCACAGGCCTCCTTCCCAAATCGCTAGAAAATGAGCAAACACAGCTTCTGCTGCCACAGAAACATGTGGAGGAGAAATTAATCCATCAGGTCCTCCTTGACTTTTGTGATGTGACAAGATTTATTGCCCATAATCCATCACAGAGAAGAGAACTCTGGTGCCCTCCATCATTCTGATCTATATTAAACAGTTGTTTGTTGGCAGGTATATTAACACAGCAAGTAATTAGCGCTGTCAAAATACATAAATAATTGCCTCCTAATGCAAAACTTTGCAAACAGATTCTCCTCCGCTGCAATTTAACATTCTCACCAATGAGATCATTTAAAAACTCATCTTGTGAGTACTGTTTTCTCCAAGGGAGAGCAGATTTTGGAGAAAGCAAGGCAGCTGGGCAAATTCTGCTATGGAAGACTGCAGGCAAACACAGCTATGGATAACTACCAAGAAGGCTCAAGCATCAGCAGCCTCAGAGCTGCCTCACCTGCCTAGGGGCATCTCCCTGTCCTAATCAAAAGCCTCAATCCTCTGCGCAAATTACCTTTACTCAAACAATTCAATAAAAGCACTTGCAGTATTTGGTTGCCATCCTCAGCAAGCAGCTATTGGCTTCTAGCACCCAAGAGGACACAGTCGGGCTAGGTTAGGAATTAATCTGATTCTCTCCTTTACCTGGAAAGAGCATAGAGTTCATATACATCCTTAACTGTGGTATGAGACATCATGAATCAAAAACAATGGTTCACATGAGAAACTGCAACTTGGGAACCTTGGGATTTAAGAATTTTCCACTTAGAATATAAATTCCATTACCCAGCAGGCTGCAGATGCCGCAGACCTCTATATATTTAATCTGGATACTGGAGGCAGAACAAAGATTCATTAAACCAAGAATCTCACTGTCCTGTTTCTCTGTGAGCTGATCAGCAGCTTTCTGCTCTGACTCGGCAATGGCTGCATTTCTGTGGGAAAGCAAGCAGATCTCTGCATACCTCACTATCACAGTTAGCTTTAGCAGTCATTAAAGTGCCATGATGCAAAAGGACTGCCTGAAGTCATGTTGTTAACTGGATCCTTCTGTGTATTCCTAGAGTACAATGTTCCCTGTATGGAATGTCACATGATTGGATCAGGACACTATGAGCTAGGGAAAAATAGCCACCAAAACTACCCCTTTCATGCTAACAAACCAGTTATCTTCCTTTTATCTTATTTGCTTTTACCTTACCCAGAAATACCAGTGTTGAATACGACTTCCCCTGCTGTGGAGGATGGATAGCCAAAGGAATAGCCCTTCATCTTCGTTCCATCTTCCAGCACCAAGTTCGCTGTCTGCGCCTAGAGAAAGGCACATGAAGACACTCAAATACAGGAGGAAAAGGCTTGATGTTACACACGTAACACCTAGGACACCTGCCTTTCATGCCTCATGATGTATGCGTTCCTTCTTCTCTCCCATTCCTAGCTGTCAAGGTACTATCTCTTTTATTAGTCTCCTACTGCTCTCTTTCTCCCTAACAGTTAGGGAACATCGTGCTCCTAGAGGAGGCAAGGCAGCCAGCAAACCTCAACATAAGCAAAACATGCGCTCCTATTACTACAGGATCACACTGGCTCCTTCCACATCATTTTTTTCTTTTCTTCCACCATGGTATCCAATGTCATAACTCTACAGGAAAAGAGTTGCCTCTCTTCTCAATGTTTGCTCAAGGCTTGTTGCTGAGTATGCTGAGTATCCAACCGTGAACTTTGACAGGTGCTTAACTTCTGTTGCAACTGTACAGCTAAGCCACTAAAAAATAGTATGTGCTTAGATGGACTTGTGTCAGAAGACAAAATTCAACATACAAATCCATTCTGCTGCAGAGGAATTCACATCAGACATTTGTGATCTCAATTACCTCACGGGTAGGCAAAAATTGTCCTCAAAGAGGTAAGTATCTGACAAAAAACCTACATAAAAATCTCCCACAAAACAACAGTTCTTTCCTGAGCGTTGCAGAGCTAACTCAAGTTATGGCAAAGAATTGTATGCATTTTGATACACTGATTAAACACAGTCCAGTGAACAGCAAAAACATGCAGCCTTGCTTTGCGTTTTGATACAGGAATTTGAGGACAGCTTTCAAGATTGCTGAAAAAAATCACCAATTTTTGGTATATTTGTGATTCTATTTTCAAATGTCATAAATGAATGAGCTGTGAATTTTAAAACAAAATGTATAGAGTTGCAATTGGACATTCAGCTCAAAGACAAATGTGATCAAGTCTCTCTACCAGACCTTTATAAGTTCTCTCTTACCTGAGAAAAATAACCCTCGCCTCATAATCCTGCCTTACTCATATCATCACTTCTTGGCAGTACACACATTTGTCAACAATTAGTTTCAAGGATGAGGTACAGGAAGAGTAAAATTTCATTTAAAATCTCTGACAAACACCTTGAGAATTCACTGAGAACTGCAGAGACTTCCATTAAACCAGACCGATGCATTAGTTTCATAAAATCAGGCCATTTAGTTTTATGACATTGTTGCTCTTTTTTTTTTTTTTAAGGTTTTAATAAAAATATTAATTGTTATCTATCTACAATTAACCATATCATGCATTTTACAAGAGCTGCTCTGAAAGTAATGCCTCCTGTTTAATGATGTTGGCCCATGATGTCAGAGGTAGATGCTGGTGGTTGCTGAGAATTTGCTCTATCAAACAGTTACACTGCTCGTTATCTGTTTTAGTTTCCATGAAAATAGATAAGAGGCATTACTTTTGGAGCATCCTACATAGATGTGGCTCAAGACAATTTCTCTTCACACAATGCAGCCCAGCCAAGCCGAAGGTTGAACACCCATGATGGACTGGGTTGGGAGACTACTTCAGGCAGCGAGGTCGCCACTGACACACAGGGGAAGACAGGGTAAGCAAACCTGGAAATAAGTTTGTTAATGAAATTCAGGGATTAAAAAGTTGGCAAGATAAATCTTGCGGACACCAAGAAACTTCCACTTCCGTAATGCATACACGGAGCACTGACCAGTGTATAAACCTCACTGGTCTGAGCCAGAGTTGTGCCAAGTTTGTCCAGCAGGCATGAGCTCTTATCATGGCTGATCTTCAAATTGGTTTGTGTGTACGTGCGTGTTTGTGCTTGAGTCTGTTTGTTTTATAGGTTATTTCTGGTTGGTGCGGTTGTTTGTTTTCCAGACATAAAGATTCCTTATACTGAGATTTTTTTTAAAGAAGAATCAAGATCAATGTGCTGCAGAAAGGGGCAGGAGAGCTACTTTCCATTAACAGCACATCAGCCAAACAGTCACAGCAAGGAGAAATTTCATTCCCAGCATTGAACATTTTGTAACAATCATGGCAAACATTCATCTGGAGCTCCTCTGCAGTTATAAATACCGCACAAATCAATTACTAATGTACTGCAGAATACACTAAAAATCAAACCGCGCTGCCAAGTAATCGAATTGCGTGCATCTGGGATGGTTATAGCCTTGCATTTTTTCCCCATTAATGTCAAGCACCCAGTCATTCTCAAAAGGTTCAGCCATCACTTTCTGAGCCTTCTCACACAATTGGATGGGATAGTCAGCAACACCACGGTCCTCCCACAGCTACTGATACAGTTTTTGCAGCTGTAGATCTAGCCCTGATAAAAATCACGGCTTGGTCAGCCCCCTCATCTCCTAAAAAGCCTCTCACTACAGCAAGCTCCCATACCATTAAGGGTTTATAAAGCAGAGAGGTCACCTGGGTGCCTTGGGCCGAGCGTTGGACAGGACCTCCACCCTTTCTAAAATCCAGCCCCCATTACTGACACGGCAGGCTGTACCAGCTTCTCTCGGTCTTGGTTTCAGGAGATGGATCCCTGGATCGCCCCTCTTCACAGCCCACATATTTTGAGTCCATCCAAATATCAACCCCAGTTCAAGCAAGTCCCATCCCTTGCTGAGGCAAGCTGGGGTCAGCACTTAAATCACAGCCAGACCTGCAAACACAGCCTGGTAGGATCCTCCGGGAAGTGGAATCCACAATGGTAGAATGACCAGAAAAATTAAAATCCACCTAGCTCCAAAATCCAGTGCAATGACCAGGACCTTTGAGGCTCACCCTCATCATGATAATTAACAGGAACCTGCAAGTCCTTCTGCACCACATCAGACCTGTTCTTCTACACACTGAGCCAGCAGAGAAATCAATTCTGTCGAATAGAAGCCCTGTTGTGCCATTAGAGCCCCTACACGGTGTTCAGGTAATGCAGTGGGATGTCCCTGAGCAACCATAACCTGCTGCAAGTTCAGCTACAGAATGGATAGATGCTCAGAAGCTTTCTTCCTCTCCTTGATTTATTGTTCTTAATTAAGAGCTTGGTTTGCTTGATGAGCATTGATGAAGCAATTACTCTTACTTACATTTCCAGCAGAGGTGTTACCGCATCCCTCAGCTGCCAGCCTACTTGTCTTTTCAGTTTTGTTTCTAATGTGAAAAGTGATTTACAGGCTATAAAAAAGGCCAATTGGCTCAATCGGGGATTAGCTGGAGAGATTTTTGTTTGTAATGAAAAAAAAAAAAAAAAAAGCAGGAAATAAACAAATATCCCAGAGCTGCCATGAGGTCCTTCTATTTCCTCCCCACACACCAGTGGCTTCATCTTAGCAGAGGTCCTTGTCCTCCGGAGAGATTGCAAAGCTCTAGAAGAGCTTAGACAAGGATGGAGATGGCTAACAGAAAGGGCGATGCTGTTGCCAAAGCATCACAGGAATTTGTTTATCTTGCCAAAGGAGCTTGCAGAGCTAACTAGTTCAGATCCCACTTCACTAAGCACTTCACACATGTAGAAAAAGCATAGCAGCAATTGAGGAAAAAAAAAAAAAGTATAAAACGGGATGAATTTAGATCCTGCTGGATCTCCAAAATCTCCCATATGGAGATTTTGGAAAGGGTCCAGAGGAGGGCCACGAAGATGATCAGGGGGCTGGAGCACCTCCCCTGTGAGGACAGGCTGAGGGAGTTAGGCTTGTTCAGCCTGAAGAAGAGAAGGCTGAGGGGTGACCTCATTGCAGCCTTTCAATACCTGAAGGGAACCTACACCCAGGAGGGGAATAAACTCTTTGAAAGGGCTGACAATAGCAGGACTAGGGGAAATGGATCCAAGTTGAAGGAGGGAAGATTTAGGTTGGATGTTAGGGGTAAGTTCTTTACTAGAAGAGTGGTTAGGCCCTGGAACAGGCTGCCCAGGGAGGTTGTGGATGCCCCGTCCTTGGAGGTGTTCAAGGCCAGGTTGGACGGGGCCCTGGACAACCTGATCTAGTAAATGTGTATGTTGGTGGCCCTGCTAGGCAGGGGGGTTGGAACTACATGATCCTTGAGGTCCCTTCCAACCCAGGTCATTCTGTGATTCTGTGATTCCTGCTCTAGCAGCCCTTCTTCCCCACAGAAAAGATGATAAAGATCTGCCAAGTTCCAAAAAATCATCAGTACAACTTGCTTTTTAAAGAAAGACTTCCTTAACCCTTGTACTGAAAAGTAAACAGGTTATTTTTCTTCCTTCATACTTGCCTCACAGAGAAACCAGTCAAGGAAGTCAGGTTTTTCCTCTCCAAAGAGATCCTTCAGCTTCTCTTGGCAAGGCCATGCTGAACCCTGAATAGTGGGCTGCAGGAGGACTACAAGCACACCAGGCACAGAGACAGGTTGTGTGCACAGCAGGGACAGCTGGGATTCACTTTCAGCACAGGCCAGTCTATTTCCCTGTGGTAGGAAGATGGTAAAATGTCTCCTTTCCAAGGCAAGCCATGATTCCACTCTGGCACACTTCCAGGCACACACATCCGGCTGGCTGCTAACAGCCAAAGTATCAGAAGGGCAGAAAAAGCCCAAAACCAACACATCTCTTGTGCTGCAAAAAGCTCATGCCAGGATTGCGCTGCATCTGCGCCAAATAACCAGCAACAAAGGAAGTGTCTTCTCCTTGCTAGAAAACTGTCTTCTTGTGAGTACCATGCCATCTGGACGCTGCTAACTGTGAAGTCTTTCTTTGCCAGCTTTTTTTGTTTGTTTGTTTGAACACATATAATTTTCTCACATTTGCTTACGGCTAGAACTAGCAAAAGCAGAAAGGCAGGAATAAAAAAATGAATCAGAAGCCAAGTCAAGGTGTTATGTATCCCAAAAATGTCTCACGCTTAGGCTGACTTTACGGAGAAGGTTTGGATTGGCTCCTTTACCATTCATGTCAAAGAGACGGTGAAGTCAGGTACCATAATGAAAAAGTCACAGCTCCTACAACTTGAACTCTTTAGCATTTCTTTAAGCGGTTCACAACAATGCCACCAATATTTGCCCTTGATAAAAAAGGAGGAAGAGGAACCAAAAGAGGCAAGGCAGCTAGTGGAAGTCATGGAGCACCAGAGGAAAGGAGCATCCCTATTTCCCACCCTGCAGTAACTCTTCCCGTCTGTGGAGAATAAGGCCCCATTTCACTTCCAAAAGGAGAGGGACAGAGTAACACGTGACTGATCTTTCACCTCCCTACCTGTCTCTGCTCCCCAGGCAGTCATTTTCGCAGTTATTTTCCACCTGCCTCAAAATGGCAGTCATCTGAAATAATCTCTAAAGCCAATGCTCAAAAATTCTCTTCTCTTTTCTAACTATATTTTTTGCTAGCTTCTGGTGTTTGTTTGTTTCTTTTTAATAGCTCTCCCAATCCTCTCCTTACAGAGCCAGCGATACTGTTACAAGCCACCTATTTATTGCTCATACAACTCTTCACATCCCCATATAACTACATTGGCCTCAGATGAGTATTAAATGATATGAGCTTCCAGCTACAGTTTGCCCATTCCTGAACTGCAAAGAAGCACGATTATGCCAACAGCAGTGATGCTGAGCATCCCTATGGAGCCCTCGTGGGTCTCTGATCGGCTCTCTTTGCCCCCTTTTACCCTTGGATGCTCCATCTCTCCCGCAGAACTGAAGGACAGGGTGCAGAGAGGAGAATACAGACTTTCCAGTCCCCATATTTCAGGGGACACAACCACATTTTCTCACATACGCTGAGTTCAAATGGACAGAAATCAGACTTGGGAGAATAACTATCAGGCATTCTCCCAAAACTACCACTCTCCCTTATGCTCCCTAATACTCACTTATACATAGATCAGAAATACGTTTTCATTGTATTTTGTTATATTCCCTAAAATAGCCCACTGAGAAAAAGCCATCAAAGGCAACTAAACGCTCATTTAAGTCTACAATAATGCAGGAATGGGATCATTACCTATGCTGCCATTAGCCCACACACCTTAATTACCCTGCATTTCACAGTTTCTGCAGCCTTCCTACAAATATCCATTACTGTTAATGACGGCTGCAACACCAAACCCAGACCTTCTTGGTCACTTGTGTCACAATTACAGTCAACCACCACATTCATAGGCAAAGCTATATAATCAGTTGGCCTTTTAGGACTACTTACCCTTAAATTCTCCCATGGGCCTGCTGCTTTACCGCTTACATAAGTGCATTAGACACTGTTTGACTCCTACTTCTTTATGTCCCATAAAAAGATAGGTGTACGAGCTTGTCACTGCCTTAAAGAAAAGCCCCAAGACAGGAAAGGTTCAAATTTTTGTATTTCAGATTCTGAATTCAAACATGCAGGTGTGGCCCATGGCAAAGGTGATGTTAGAAATACGAGCTGAGATCTCAATTTAAGAGTCACGGTCTCCTAAGTTAACCAAGGTATCACCTTTATTGCTTTTCACGAATTCAAGCATCCACTCTAGCAGCACAAACTACTACAGGTATTAAACCTAAATTATCAAGTCCGGTATACGAACAGCTTTCCCCAGAGCCGATGACAAGGCAGTGTATGTCAAAAAATATATATCAGAAAGACACTGATGGCCGGCTGGCTAACACCACAGCTAGTCACTGTGCAGGTACAAAATCACCACCAGGCCCAAGACTTTCAGTGCACAGTACGTTCTGACTACCCTGCAACAGGTCCTGCTGTACACCCTGAAAGAGAAGGTGAGCCCACTTCCTTCTCATCCTCTTGGGGTATGTATTTGCTATTGCTGGCACTGAGATTAAAACAGCTCCCAAGCGTTCACATAGCATTTATTTATTAAATATGTATTCATTTTCCTCGTCAAGAAAATTGGCAAGCACAGAATTAAGTAGATGCTAGAACAGCTGGTACTGTAACTCCATCACAGTTGGGCAGCAGATTTCCATGAGCTTGAAACTTCTTAATCAGATGCCTCAGTATCATGAGATACAACCTTGTAGGTCTGCTACTCTGCAGACTATGAATGAGCAACAATACATGTACCTAACTCATTGATTTGTCACTTCAGATGTCAAATCCTAACTTCAGATGTTAATCCATCAGAGTAAAAATACATGGGATCCAGTCTGATATAGATGCCTGCCAGAATTACCCTGGGATATGTAAAAAAAAAAAAGAGAGTACCTCATCAAAGTCTGAACCGGCAATCCTAACCATGGGCTACAAAGCTTTACCAGCAGAAGATGCTTTTACTGTGGCAGACAGCTATAACCACTCCAAATAGTACAGCAGAAATGACATCCTTGTAAGTCAGATCTGATTGCAGAGCCTGGATAAATCTGGTGGGAGGAAGATTATTGCTCTGTACTATAAGACAGTGAACAAGGTAGCAGTTCACGCCTGCTGTGCACTCTCAGGGAGGGAAAGACAGGTCCATTAGCAAGTACGCCAGTCACAACACGGCCTTTGCCTTTAAGTGCCAGTCAGACAAAACTGAACTGAAAACTCACGTGTTGAAAGAAGGGATAAAAACTGGGATGCTTCTTTCCTCATTCGATTTCTCTTTCTCCTTTGCCACCAATTTTAAAGAAGTAATGGGTCTTTTGCAGGAGCCCAGAGAAGTATTTATTCTTCTTGGAAATCAGTGGCCACAGCCCAAGTGTCTCATAGTTTTTCCCAGCACCCACTGAAACATCACTCCTCAGGTTGCTAATTTAATTACACTGATGTTCCACAGACAAACTCGCATGAGTCCCAAAAGGGGACTCCAATCACATGGAAAACCATGGGAGGTACCTGATACCAAAACACCTGCAGTGCTACAGAATTCATACACCAAGTCCCAGCTCACCACTGTGCCACGCTGCATCTGTCCCAGTTGTCAAATGCAACTCTTGTACACAAAGAACAGAAGAAAGCTGGGGCAGGGTTCAAGTCCATAAGATGAAGCAGTGATGCAGTAATATATTCACAAAGAACCATCTACATCTCTGATTAAATTCAGAGCCAGTTTGTTTTCAATACATTGAAAACAGGTGCTACATGGACTCAATGGTGCCTCAAATCACACTTCAAGGGATGTTTGTTTTTAAATATCTAGTTGATTCACGCTGACTGGACTAAAACGCTGCTCTGCTAGCTATCGATCCCATAGAAAGGTGGGCTGTTTGTAGAGAAAATACCATATAATATTTAACTGAAACCCTGAACTTCCACCTTCTGGTGCAATTTACTCTACAATTCCAGACTACACAAAAAGTGTTTTCTTATCTAATAAAACTGTTTAGCCAAGCAAACCCCTTGCTTCAGGTTCAGACAAATCTCAGTCAGATCAGCTTGACATGCCTAGGTAAACGCTGTTATCTGCAGCAAGCTATCTCTAGGCATGCCAGAACATCTATTAGACCACAGTAGCTCCCTGCTAGCAGTTACTGTTACCTTGATGCTCAACAACCTGGTACCACTCCTCCAGGAACTCCAGTGATCAGCAGACACTTTGCAAAACTCCAGTCTGCCTTTCAAAGTCTTCACCACTTTGCAAGCTGTCAAAATTCTTGTCATCTTGATAGTTGCTGAAGTGGAAAGTTTAAAGAAAACAAGTCAAAGCAAAAATCCACTTGTATGTGTTTCTTCAAGATTTGGCATAGGCAATACACTCTTGCAGATAACAGAAGAAGAGGACACGCAGCAGGTGTGCTGGACTGACTGTACAGCACTGCCCTATACCCTCCCATGTATTCTGCCATTAAAAGTCTCTGGTGCAGCCCCACCTTTCTCCCGCCCCTCCTTGAAGGGGTGCTTGCTTAGGAATCCTTGCAACACTTATCTTTAGGTGGTCCCTGAGCAATGCATACGGGTTGCATCACAGGCCAGATGCTAGCTTTTCCTACCAGAAGACAGCAGAGCTTGCTGAGAAACTGCACTTACAGCAAGGAAGACAGTCCTCACTCCGAAACAAATACCTTACATTTCAATAAGTGACAAAGAACTGCACTGCTTCTTCTCCCAACAGCACATGACCTTTGCAAATTAAGAGTCTCTCTGTTTACAGTGTGCTTTCCAGTACTCTCCGATGTATAAATTGGGATCCAACTATAAGCAAGAGGGACAGCCTGTAACTGACTATGACACCTATTCCTGTACTAGAAGATGAAAAATGGGAGGACTACATTGAGCAGAAAGCTGCAGACTTTCTGTTCTGTGTTTAGAGAACACATAGTCACTAACAGTCCCAGCACAGCTGCCAAAGTGCCATCCCATCCGAGGGAAATGAAAAGGACATCAATAAGAAAAATAAACCATTGCAAAAGGAAAAGCATCTTTTGGCAAAATTTCAACGAACAACAGCAGAAATAAGATAAAATGTTCCATACACCATCTCCTACCCAGCTAAAGGTCTTTGTAACTACCACCTATTTCCTGGACGCATACCACTTGGCAGGATCTAAGCAACCTTTTTTCTTTCTTTAAATCACTGACAGTAACAATTAGGATTTCTTTGTATCCAGTAGTTTGAGATTAGTCTGAGTTGATAGCAGCATCACGTGCAAGTACTTCCTGCACAGCTCATTAGAGCACTAAGTTGAATCATGATGCCCATAATAGAAGAGAGGATAAGGGCATGGATGCCCTCTGTGATAAGAGCTAATTGGAGACTTGGGTTAGAAAGCTATGGGGAAGGCCTGAACACAACAATGGAAAGAAAGATGGACAGAGATAGTATGGAAGACAGACTGGGTGTAGAGGACTTCATGGCTTTGGCGAGAGCTTTATAAGCATGCAGAGTTGAGAGAAGCAGGTCAGCTTTGTTCCCTAGTAACTAGTGGGTGGTTTAGGGAAAAGGCATAATCATTCTTCTTCCAAGAAGATAGCCAGTAATCATTCTGACTCATAGACAAAGCTTGAGAGAGAGGGAAATAAAATACAAGAAACTGGGAAATGTACTGTTGATAGCTACTCATCTCCTTAGTCAAATCTAGCTTGTACTGCTCCAGGTTGGAGATACGTCTGAGAGGGGATGTACAAAAAGCTAAGTAAGCAAATTGTAAGTGGACTGTGAAGATCTACACCTTGTACTAGAAAGGTCATCTTAATATACGAATGCATACAAATGTATTCAAACATGCAATTCAGAAGCCAGTTTCCTTCCAAAGTCACAATTCACATCACATTGTCTTTACACTGCCACAAAACTTCCATTATGGATATACCGAAGGTCAAATTCTGCACTCCATCTACCTCTACCAACAGCAGTGAGGTCACTTTGTGTCCTAGATAAGAATCTATCCACAGTGCTAATTTAACTACCCTAGCTGCTAATGCCTAACTTTATCCTTTCACCGCATGGATTTTAATGTGGCTGCACAACGAGTCAGATAGATCCAGCTACAGACACATAGAAAAGATAGCAAGGAGATACTTTTGATCTGACTCTAAGGACAGCAAACGTAATGAGTGTTCCCAATAGAAGCCTCATTTCCAAAAAGCCTGTCCACAAACAAACAAGCCTTCAGTGGTTTGGACGGATATTTAATATGTGCTGCATTTAACAAACAAATACCTTCAGTAGAGGTAGAGTCAATAAGAAATGGTGAATCAATGAAGAAAAAGAAACAAAGCACAGAAGAATGAAGAAAGAAATGCAGAGACCAATGGTTTCATGGAAATACAACCACACTTAAAACTTGCCTGTCTGTACATTACTTGAATCTGTCAAGTCCCTTCACAAAATTAAGCTTGGGCAGGCACTCTGGAAGGATACATATCAGAGAAATCGAGAACGTAAAGCCATGAAGGCAGATGATCACTCAGACAAGAGCAGCTCAAGTAGTGGGAAATAAAGAAGTACACACAAGTCCTACCCTTCAGCATAAATATTTAGAAAAAGGCAGACAGCATTTTGTTTCAAATTCATTCATACTATGTCCTACACAGACAGGGAACAAGGCAAGGAGAGGGAAGTGCTCATTAAAATGAAGAGCTTTTTCTGTTTACAAATGAAATTCATCATACAGCGCCACTGTACCATAAAATCAAACAAAGTCAGTGGTCTGTGGCTTTGTGAATCCCCAGGGCTCGGATATTCAGAGAAAGCTAAGTGCCTACATTTTTCAAAGGCTTAAAACAAACCACTTGATTTTCAGAAAAGTGCTCAGAGAGCACTCGAGGTCCAGCTTAGGTGCCCCTGGATTGGCACGCCAAGGCTGGAGGACCTGAAGCCGCTCATCATAGCTGGAAAGCTCTGCTATAAGCAGGACCTGCAGGACTTCCATGTTGGATGCACTCACCTCCCGGAGAGCAGCACAGGAATGCTAAAGGAAAGGGGGAGAACTGCTCACTGGACAAAACTAAACACACCTCCACAGGAAGGGAACGTATGCTGCAAAGCTGCAATTTTGCTGAGTAGTAGCTGCAGGACAGCAGATCGCATTAAATCTGGGATCATATCGGCAGATGTTGACAAGAGAAAGCCAGACTTGTTTGCCCTGCATGATTTCACTCAGATCCATCACAGGACATCACCAGCTCTGTCTTTTACATTGTTTTGTCCCATGTACAGCTCACAGTCATAACTCTACAGTGCAAACTCAACACGGAGGTAATGCTCAGACCTTGAGTACCAATGCTAGCCATTTCCACCTCCACTGCTTCACAGAGGACAAGCACGCCCCAGCCTCACAGCAGACCAAGAGATGTGATCTTGACCACACCAACTGTAGTGTCTTGAAGCAAACCCAGTAGCAGGAAAGCAGCAATACGCTTCTTCACAGCAATCACCGCTCCCTAAACTACACTCCTAGTTACTTGCAGGGACAGCCTAGTACTTTCCTCAGGAAGAACTCAAAGAAAGTTCTCCAAATACATGGAAATTCTTAACAATTCTTAATGCTGAAAGGACAAATTTGTACTACAATTCTGAAAATGGAGATAGGGTAATTTTATGAAGTTCTGAATTCTGTGCTCCTTTTCAAATCCATGACAAAAGGTAAAAAATAAAATGAAGAGATTATCAAGACTGCCTGTTACAACTATCACATTCTCTCCACCTAATCTTAGCATTATTCAGCTGCCTTTGCAGATTCCAGTAACAGATCTATATATCCCTGTCAACTTTTAAAGTTATTGCAGGAAAATGACTGTCATTTTCAATTTCTCTGTAAAAAAGAAAAACAGCAACAAAACACATGACTAGTTCTGTTCTCACTTGAAAAGGCAAGAAATAGAGCCAATCTGTGGGCATGCTGGCCCAGATCCATGCCAGTTAAAGTCCCAAGTAACTGCCCTTCAACTCAACTGAGCTTCAGTAGCATAAATCTCTCTGGACTGGGACCAGTATAATAGGCAGTCCAGAGAAACTGCTTGGACTCTCCTCATAGCTGACACGAGAGCGAAGTTTTTTCCAAGTGTTTTTCAGATGTCTTTGGAAATCTGTCCTGCCATCTGTCAGGCTGTATCTCATTTCTGACCACCATGTCTTGCTCTGACTAAAACACGCTCCAAAAACACTGAGTGGAAAAGCAACGTAGTTGACGGTGCCAGCAAGAACAAAATTCTCCATTGCCACAAGGAAAAAGACAAATGCCCTCCTTCTTCCCTCAGCCAGCAGAAAAATCTTCGAAGTGATTTGGAAACGCTGCCTTCCATTCCAAGAGAAGGTCCACTTGCTTCTCAAGGAACTCAGAGAAAGCATCAAAAGCATATGAATTACTCTAAGATTTCCCAAACCTCTTCAACATCTTTACCACTGATCTGGATAGTGGGATTGAGTATGCCGTCAGCAAGTTTGCTGATGACACCAAGCTGAGCTGATATGACAGAAGGGAGGGATGCTATGCAGAGGGACCTGGGCAGACTTGAGAAGTGGGCCTACATGAACCTAATGAGGTTCGGTAAGGCCAAGTGCAAGGAGATGCACTTGGGTCACGGCAATCCCAGGTACACATACAGACTGGGAGAACAACTGCTTGAGAGCAGCGCTGCAGAGAAGGGCTTGGGAGTGTTCAATCCTGGAAGTGCTCAAGGCCAGGTTGGCTGGGGCCCTGGGCAGCCTGATCTGGTGGGTGGCAACCAGCCCGTGGCAGGTGGGTTAGAACTGGATGATCTCTAAAGGTCTGTTCCAAACCAAAGCATTCTAAGATGATTTCATGACTTCCTAATTAGGAGTTTATCAGACGAGAGAAGCACTCCAAATGTAACAGTAAGTTTAAGGTAGGTAACAATTTCTGTCCACAGCATACTGCTAACAGCTCTATTAAATCTGTTCACCTCAGAGAACATCACTTACTATTTTTGGTATAGATAGAGGAGAAATAAACTAAAATTGTATCGTTCATGTGCAAATGAACTAACAGCATCCCTGCATTCCCATCACCTGTTCCTCTTGGATTGATGCAGGAGAGAAAGCATGCTCAGTTACACTTGCAGATCTGCTGCTTTGAGCCAATCTCAAATCAAATGGAGCATTTCAAGCAAAACCCACAATACTTAAAAAACACTTCCACTGCAATGCAAAGTATCACAAGCCAAGAATTTTAAAATTAAGACTGATGTTCACCTGAGTGTATGGAGATAAGCTGAAGAGAGTAAGAATCAAGTACACGCCTCATCCTTTGACTTTCCCCCACCATAATTCTGCCTATTTTAAAAGGAGGTCTGAGGAAAGCTGTATTTTAAATTTTAATAGTAAAAGTTCATGGTAGATGAAAAGACAATGTTCAGATCTGGGTGCCGCATTCTGATTCATCCTTATCGACTCACATAACTGTACATCCTGTCATTTTTCTTTTTTCCTGAAGTCCAGCCAGACAGTATCAGCTCATTATTAGAGAACTTCAGCCCTCAAATAAGAAGCAAAAATGGTTTGTAGATGTGCTAAAAAACTCCAGGACATGACGCTGACTTCAGCACAGGAGATAAATAAAAAAGTTACATTTCAAATGAACGCAAATTGAAGCCTTGCCAAACTTGTGGAAACAGCAGGTCTCCTGCATGCTAGCAGCTCAACTGCACACCTGCTTCAAAGGCAAGCCTGGCATTATCCTGCACTTGGGAATTCACATCACATGAATCATGCTGCACGTCCAGAGACATGAGAGGGAAAGTTCGGTAAAGCTAGCAGAACAATACATGCATGCTAGTGCATCACAATTCTGGGGAATGGCTAATCCATTCTGCAACACCTGGAACCTGACAGCTCCTGAGAACTAGTGCTTTGACAGAGGAAAGCTGCACATGAATGAAAATAATAAGATCAAAGTTTGCCTGTAGCAATTTCCCTTCCATTTTAGTCTCAGTCGCGTTTTGTGTAAACAGGATACATTCAAGTCTGCATGACCTTTAATTGTTTCAGAGTGCCTTCATGCAGTTTGAAAATTGATAACCACTTGTCTTACTGAGAAGCCAAATAAACCTTATTAAAAATCCACCTGCTTGATTTCTCAGATATGGAGAGATTGATAGTAATTCAAAAAAAGCCAAACACCACTGATTGCTGACCCTCCTTTTACACATTATTCTACTATTGACCTGAATACATTTGGGTAAACCTTCATCACACTTCTCCAGTTTCAGTAAAGCAGAGAATGGGTTTGACAATAGCTCAGATAACCTAGGACTAGCACTAAGAATATTCTACACTTATCCACAAGGCTACTCCATTATTTCCTTATGCTGACCATTTTATCTGCACTTTCCAGTTCTGAGTGTACTGAGAAAGACCTTCCTGTTGAAGAAAAAAAAATAGCAACTGAGTAACATGATTGAGAAAGAACTGCTAGGGAGAACACCTGGAAGAATCTCTCAGCCGTCATAATGAGAGCAAGTTCACATCAGACCAGTTGGATGATCAGATGTTTAATTTTTCTTAGTCTTTTTACATCTTCACACTCATTTATGTTTCATCCTCTGTGTTTACTAGCCAGAGACAGCTAAATATTGAGAGAATACAAGAGCAGCTCTCCTGCTTCCAAAGACACCAAAGCAAAGATTTTGCTGACAGCTCTAAGCGGCTTGCACAAGTCTGCCTGAAAAGCAGCAGAACTAACACACATCTTTACACCTTTTCCCCTTGTTTCCATGTTCCTTCCTACTTGCTGCTTCTTCCTGCACAGGCAGATTCTGACTGCCCACTTCTGCTGACTACACCTGGCACTAGAAATGGCAGGAAGCACGCTTCTGAAGCATGACTGTGTGATGCAGAAGGGAATACTCAGTATGAAAAAGTGTGCAAAAATCTGGGTATAATAACATGAAGAAATCTTGTTCCTAAGTCCCAGTCCTGCAGTCCTCATGGAGAAAAACACGAATGTCTTGTTGAAAGAGAACTTACAGCTCTGAGCCTTGAGACAACTTCCATTAATGGAATCACAATGTGCAATTATCCTTTCAATAAGATGCACGAACCTCCAGTCGGCAAGGGATTGGGATACAGTGCAGAATTCAGCCTGTTTTCCTCGTGGGTCTTTGGCTAACAAATGCCTCAGTCTGAAGAAAACATGGGGACATTTGTACTTGTGGATGCAAAGAAGTAACTTACAACTTGAAACTTCTTTCTAGATCTGACTGAACACCATTTCCTGTTCAGGAGTTCAAACAAACAAAACAACAGTTTTAAACAGAGTTGTCCAAAATCTGGTCTTAATATAAAACTGCAAGCGGTTATTTGAATGTCTGTGCAACTCCATTTAAGGAAAATAAAGAGAGAGAGAAATTGCTTAGACGAGATATTACGATATCATATTAGATAAACGTTTTAGAGTAAGCATTAGGAAGAAATTCTTTACTGTGAGGGTGGTGACACTGGAACAGGTTGCCCAGTGAGGCTGCGGATGCCCCCTCTCTGGAAGCATTCAATGCCAGGCTGGAAGGGGCTGTGAACAACCTGGTTTAGAGGGAGGTGTCCCTGCCTACAGCAGGGGGTTGGAACTAGAGGATATTAAAGGTCCCTTCCAACCCAAACCATTCTGCCATTCTATGAAATGCAATTCTTACCTTTTAAATGGAATTTTTCCTTACATTTTATGTTTTCAAAACAAAAACCAGATAGCAAATTTAATTTAAGAAATAAACGAAAACTTTTGTTCTGGTATTTTAACTGAAGTGTCAAAAAGCATCAGAATCAAACCAGAATGCCATTTCGCTTCCCTTCATAAAGTGTAAATCTGGCCCACCTGACAGCAAGCAGTATCTCAGGGTTGCAAGGTAAACAGCTCTGGAAATCAACTTTCACGCCCAGTGCCATGGCTTCCTGAAGTGAAGGAAACATGCCTCCAATGTATCTGGAGCAGCAACAAATACCAAGGGCATGCAGGACACAAAAGTGTTCATGATCAATCAATACACCCTGCAATGGTCTCATTTAACATCCCATATGGTACTTTGAAACAATATTTAGACTTTTGGTTTTGGAAAAAGAAAAAATACTGTAACAAAAGCATTGAAAATCTCAAACCAAGGGCACATCAAAGAGAGTCTTTAAAAAGAAAAGGGGTGGGGCGCAAATTTCTTGTTAACTCTGCCCACTGTGGCACCTCCCTACTTTTCCAAACGTTGTGGATAAGCTGTGATCAAGACAGCCTTTTGGCCAGTAAGGTTTATATAATGCCTGACAAGAAGACTGTTATATCTATTCCCAGGTTAGAGAAAATCCATTTTCAACGAGATTAAACTTCTTTCAGGCTTGAGCAGCTCAGGGTGTGCTGATCTGCTGTCTGGAATACAGGGTCTGTGCTTCACCCAAACTTAACAAAGATAAGGCTCTTATCTTCCGCAAAAGAAAAAGAATCAAAGTCTTGAAAAATGGGTCAAATTCCATTGCCACTGGGATTAGCAGCTCCTCTTAGATCAGCTGACTAGGAGAAAATAGAGAAAAACCATTGCCATATCTGAGAGAGACTGACATTATCCCAAAAGGCCAACTTCAGAAAACCCTTACTTGGCTAAAACTGAGTGTAGCCAGAAGAGCCAAAGTGGTTTTATGAAATAAAAGCAAATCAGAAGGGCTACATAAACAGTCTCTCCCACACTACACATCCTTTACATAGTTTAAAAATAGCATGACCTTACAGTGCAACATTAGCTACATTTGCTGAGCATGATTCTCATCATGTTCGCTTCCTTCTGTGGCAGCGCTATCATGGCTGAATATGTGATAGATCATCACACCCCAGTGTTCGCTCTAACAAAGGAAAACAAATCTGCCTTGCCCTTGATTAGACTACAAATACATGGATTTTTATCTAGAACAAAGGCTGCAACATAAACAGTCCCTGAGCTTCTAATTTATGTACACACACCCACATACATATGTGCATGAACACAAGCACACACCGTGTCCACGGGACAGTTTTGTCACTTTGCTGCTCATCATGGTATTAGTTTTTTCTCAAGTTAGATGTACCTTCAGTGAAATTCAAACATTTACAAAGAAATCCTGTTATGGGAGAACCACTGCATCCAACCTCATGGAAGGCATCTACAGAGGATGTCGGCCAGACCCGTCACAGACCCTGGGATCTGTGGCCTCAAATCTATGAGGATCTATGATCCAAAAGCCAAGTCAGGAATCGAAGGGAGCGAGCAAGCATCCATCAGATGAGATAAGCAACAGAACAGAAGAATATCTTATAGACACACATTGCCTGGAACAACAGGTCCTCACAGCTAGCCACTATAAAATTCGGTTCACGGTAACTGCAGCTGGTAGGACAGTGGGGAACAGTTATATTACCACCTGTAAGTAAAAACAACAAAAACTCACAAAACCAAAAGCTCACTGCTCTAGAGCATATTAATGAACCAGGCCTACAGCTGGGCTCAGTAAAAAAGCAGCTCCACTGAAACAGTGGAACGTATGATCAGTCTCCGTGATTAGCTGATAGGCTAATACCTTGTGTACTTGTGAAAAGTATCATAGAATCATAGAATCACTCAGGTTGGAAGGGACCTCAAAGATCATCAAGTCCAACCGCAGCCTAACCATAGTGCCCCAACTCTAACAACCCTCTGTTAAATCATATCTCCGAGCACCACATCCAAACGGCTCTTAAACACATCCAGGGGCGGTGACTCAACCACCTCCCAGGGGAGCCTATTCCAATGTTTAACCACCCTTTCTGTGAAGAAGTGTTTCCTAACGTCCAACCTAAACCTACCTTGGCGCAACTTGAGGCCATTTCCCCTCGTCCTGTCACCCGTCACCACTGAGAAGAGACCAGCCCTGCTCTCTCTGTAAGCACCTTTCAGGTACTGGAAGAGAGCAATAAGGCCTCCCCTCAGCCGCCTCTTCCCCAGACTAAACAGCTGCAACTCCCTCAGCCTCCCCTCATAGGGCTGATTTTTCCAAGCCCTTTGCTAGCCTCGTTGCCCTTCTCTGGACCTGCTCCAGTACCTCTATGTCCTTTCTGTACTGAGGTGCCCAAAACTGAACACAGTACTCGAGGTGAGGCCTCACCAATGTCGAGTACAGGGGCAGGATGACTTCCCTAGTCCTGCTCACCACACCATTCCTGATACGAGCCAGGATGCCGTTGGCCTTCTTGGCTGCCAGGGCACACTGCTGGCTCATATTCAGCCAACTGTCCATCAGCACACCAAGGTCCCTTTCCATCAGGCAGCTTTCCAGCTGCACCTACTCAAGCCTGTAGGGTCGCCTGGGGTTGTTGTGGCCAAAATGCGGGACCCGACACTCGGCCCTATTGAAACTCATGCCGTTAGCCTTGGCCCATCGATCCAGTCTATCCAGGTCCCTCTGCAGTGCCCTTCTCCCCTCTGGCAGATCAACACTCCCTCCCAGCTTGGTGATGTCTGCAAACTTACTGAGGTTGCACTCAATCCCCTCGTCAAGATCATCAATGAAGATGTTAAACAGAAGCGGCCCCAGCACTGAGCCTTGGGGGACACTTCTCGTGACCAGCCGCCAACTGGATTCAACTCCATTGACCACGACTCTCTGGGCCCGGCCATCCAACCGGTGCTTCACCCAGCGGAGCGTACACCCATCCAGACCACGGGCGGCCAGCTTCTTCACGAGAATGTTATGGGGGACAGTGTCAAAGGCCTTACTGAAGTCCAGGTAGACCACATCAACAGCCTGACCCTCATCCACCAAGCGGGTCACCTTGTCATAGAATGAAATCAGGTTTGTCAGACAGGATCTACCGTTTGTAAACCCATGCTGACTGGGCCTGATCCCCCGGTTGACCTTTAATTGGTCCACAATGATTCCCGAGATTATACGTTCCATAACCTTCCCGGGCACCGAGGTGAGACTGATAGGCCTGTAGCTACTGGGATCATCTTTCCAGCCCTTTTTGAAGATGGGCGTCACATTTGCCAGTTTCCAATCCACTGAGACATCCCCAGTTAGCCAGGACTGCCGAAAAATGATGGACAGTGGCTTGGCGACCACATCCGCCAACTCCCTCGGCACTCTAGGGTGCAATCCATCCGGCCCCATGGACTTGTAAGCATCCAGCTTTCGCAGCAGGTCCAAAACTATCTCGTCATGGATCATGAAGGGCTTATTCTGTTCCCCATCCCTATCTACCAGCGCAGGGGGCTGTGTTCCCAGGGAGTAACAAGTCTTACTATTAAAGACTGAGGCAAAGAAGGCATTAAGTACCTCAGCCTTATCCCTATCCTTGGTGACCAGGTTGCCCTCGGCATCCAACAAGGGATGAAGATTCTCCCTAGCCTTCCTTTTGGTATTAATGCGTTTACAAAAGCATTTACTGTTTCCTTTACCTTTTCATCTCACAGCCTTATTCAACCTGACTTGTCCTAAGAAGGACACACTGTGCTAATAACAGGTTTTTACTACAACAAATGTCATCGCAGAAGATAGAGAAAATTTCCCACAAAGTTTCTTCCCAAACTCCAAAAGCTTAATGAATTAATTTTGCCTTTGAAATATTTATAATGACTTTTTGGAAAGGACATGTACAGTATTTCTCTCTAGTTCAGGTTTGTTTTTCTTTTTACCCTTTAGCACTGGTCTGTGCAGTGCTGGATGTTCCTAGTTTTGGTGGGAGGGGAAGCTAATATTTCATAGGTATTACTTAACCCGGCCTTGGCCTCTCACCTCATATCCAGCATCCCTGATCAATCAGCATTTTTGTTGTTGTTTCATGCCTGGTGCTCCAGATAGGAAGGATTTGCAAAACAGAGGGTTTTCTTTCATTGGTCTGTGTTTTTTTTTTTCTTCTCACTGCTACTTTTTTGTCCTCTTCCTACGGTTACTCAGGGGGTGAGGAGGATTAAAAGCTTCACACACCGTACACACAACCATGAACTGAAGCATGCGCTTCAACTTACAGATGGATATGCCACTAGGCACGTATACTTGCCTGAGGATGGCTCTCTCTCTTTAAAGAGGACAGCAAACTCCTACTACAGATCTATCATGTCATTTAGCTGGGAAGGGGAGAGGGAACACAATTCTGAACAACCAAGAAACATTTTTTAGAGAGGAGAGCAATGAGATTTGAAAAAATAACTGATGCTCTCAAGTAAGTTTTCAGAACTTTAACCCAAGAACTCCAATTCTGCTTATTCAGCTAGCATCTTTACAATAGCATGGAAATTTAAACAGCAATGGAATTAACTGCAAGACTTACTGCGCACTATGGAGATGGGAGACACTTGATCTACATTATGGTTCTACTACCATTCTCACCCATCAATACAAGCATTTTCCTTGGGGAAAAAAAAAAACAGAAAGAAGTTTTTTCTCACAAAGGCCAGTTAGCTTAGAGATAGTATATGCTTTTAGGCAGCAGCTTTTATTGCACACCTATAAAGAGGACACAGAGTCCCAAAAGATGTTGGAGTGGGACCAGCACTGGCAGTTTCAGGCACAATTGCACTAACCCCAAAAAATCCACCAAAGTTAAGTACAGTCCACAGCGAGGAAGCTTATCAAGAGATAACTTTGTGAAGAATCTCTGCTAAACTCTTCCAAGCAGTGCAGGAAGCGCAAGGGGAGCTGTGCTACAACTTGCAGTTGTCTGGGCCTTACACAGTTTGCCTTTGAGCAGCCAGAAGTTGCAGGAACAGAAAGCACCATTTGAACTAGCTCATACTACCAAGAAATGATACAGGGGAGAGACCATATCAGCCGACAGGCAGCATGGATGGCAATGTCATTAAGGAACAGCAACTGCAAAGGAGTGCTTTACACAAGTGCTACCTCTTTCCTGTTCCAGTCAGGGAGACAGCCAGCTGTGCACTCTAGAAATCACATTTAACCTTTCCAGACAACATAATTCTCCCTCTCATTCCCTTCCCCACAATCCCCTTGCAGCTGCAGCACCCTCAGGAGTGTGCTTTGAAGAATCTGCAAGGTGGATTAGGGCAGCATGGGTCTGATTTCCAGCATCAGAAGCAATTGGTCTCAAGCCAGACCCAGCATGACCTTGGAAAAGACCTAAGTTTTCAGCTCTGTTGATGTGCATGAAGCTTCAAGTCTATCCATCCAGGTTCCTGGCTTTGTTCGAGCCCTGCTCCCCCCCTCACTCTTACAACACCACCCCATCTTCGCAAAATGCACTTTTCATCAGAGCTCTGACCCTAACACTGTAACTGCGTGATCCAGCAAGTAGAACAGCAATGAGGGTATGCTCCAAACAAGCCTACTTCTAGTGCTTACCATAACCATCTCACTATGAGCTTCCCTCAACAGAGGCACTGAAATTTCATAGGCAGAAGATTCAATACCTGTGTAGATAAAGCAGAAAAGTCTGAAGCTCCTGCTGCTTCAACAGCAAAAGTCCACAGAAGAGGAAGATTTTGGAAGCAACATGGAGCTCTGTGTTTAAGCACCGGTATTAGCTAAGAACATACCTGTAGCTCAACCCTCGGATTGCTTTCTGCAGCTAACTCTGCCTTTTCCAGAGCAAGGGTTCCACAAAACGCAGCTAAAGATGCACTAATTGGGATTGCATGCATTTTAAACATTAGCCACAGAGCTCTCTAGCAATGGTCTCTAACAACAATTTCATCCATCCTGCAAGTCATCTAATGGGTTCAAAATTAATCCAGCACTAAGACAGGCTCACAACAAAAGCTCATGAGCTTCATGGCTTGGGCACAGAATTACCTTTAATAAAGTGAAATAACATCTGATTTCAAGTTTTTTTCCTTCCTCTTCTGGCTTGGGCCTGCCAGCAAAGAACCATGTTACTGTATCTTCAGCTATTCAAAATAGAAACAGTATCAACCAAAGTAGCCAAGTGAACAAGTGATAATCTGCAGAAGCACTTACAGTTCAAGTGTCAACGATGCTGCTGTTCTTTGAATCCAAGGGCCTACTTCGGGAAGAGTCCCTCCATGTACATCAGCTTTCTCCTTGTTTGCTTGATGTTTTGAAAATGCCCTGGAAAGGATGCAGAAATTATGAAGGAGTTAATTGCAGACCAGAATCTAAGGGGAGAAACAGCTTCAGTATTACATGTACACCTACACTATGAGAAATGCATTTCTCTTCCATTCATCTGCATCACAAGAGGAATCACAAGAAAGAAAATGGCACGTGAGGTTGGAAACTTAGCAAGGCAACCGGCCCTTTGTTTCAAACAGCATTATGAGTTGGCAAAATATTTTTAATCCATAACAAATTATCTTTAAAAAGAAAACACGCTTTGAAAATACAAATATGGCAAAATGTATAAAAGACAAGGAGAACAAGAAACTCTCCAGCACACAGAAAGCTCTGATCCTGCATTCCAGGCAGCGACCCATTGTGAGATATCACTGTCTGGGGAAGAAAACACAGTCCTACACCCTGGCACAGCCAGAACGCCTTGTGTCAGCCAGCTGCAGTGGCTCCACGCCAGCTGGAAACAGTCCTCCCTACAAAAGCCTCAGCACAGCAGCTCACTTTTAATAGGGAGTAAAACCACGCAGGGTTATGGACACATCTGCGGGATGACAATGCTCTCCAAGGCCAGCTGCACATCCAAACTGGCATTTCTGCAGTGTTTTTGTCCAGGGACAGCTCCTTCCCTGCAGAGAGCCAGCCTCAGCAGAGCTTTATGAGTGTCAACTGGGAAAAGCTCTTCCCATCTCCTTTATTTCTGTGCTGTGTGTAAATGGCAGCAGTGCACAGAGCAGCACCAAGCCCAGCACTGCAGCTGAGGAAGAGGATCTGCACTGTGCCAGAGATCCACACCAGCCACTAAGACAAGCTACCACAATTTCTAGCATGCTTACCTTAATGACTTATTAATGCTCCAGCCCTGTAAAAGTGGCGAGACAATTACACCTGTCAGAAAGGACAAACCAACCACCTCCAGCCTCTATGCTCAAAGCAACTCCAAGCCCAGCTTCACTGCAAGCAGCCCTCAGCAGCAACCGGGGCACATCAAGCACTAGAAAGTCTTTGCAAAGAAGGAAAGATTACGAACCACAAGAAAAAAAAAGTTCAACACAAGTTTACAGCTTATTAGTCCCTCGACTACACAAAAGGAGGAAGAAATCTATAGGAAATTAGATCGATTGTGTGGCACAACACATTTATGTGGGGGATTTTAAGTCACTTATTTAGAAGCTGTCTCTGGAATTCTGTGTACTGACACTGCTAATTACATCCATTACCAGCACAGAGACTGTTCAGCGATGCTAATGAATACACGGCTCTCCTAGGTGTGTGACTTACTGATGACCTGCAGGAAGGAAGAGCAGCTGTAAGAGCCTCTGTAAGCTACAGGAGAACATTTGGGGCTGAAATTGAGCTACAGATTTTATCATAGCCAATCTCCGGGCAGCAGGAGACTTTGCACCACCTGCTTTGGCTTTGCATCAGATCAGGAACCTCTCCTTCCTTGCCAGCTGCCTTCTCTTTAAGCCCTGAGGTCTGAAAGCACTGGCTGCAATATTCCTGAAACATACCAATCTACCTGGTTTCCCTGAAAGAATAAGATATCAGGTACTACCAGAGCCCACCAGATGAAACAAATGGGTCCCTTCAGTGCTACTCAGCGACCTTAGATCACCTGTTAAGCCTAAATGTATTGCACATCGTTATGAAGACCCTGCTCACTGCCACCCAAGCTGCTCACATAGCTCAGCAAGCAAGTCAACAGTCATGCTCGGGCACTGCACACCCTCCAGACGTGCAAAGGTGAACACGGGTGCAGGCAGATATCAAAGACAGTCAAGCTGAGCAAGGAGCCACATCCATATTATCGTTGGAGATCACATCCAATCCTGGCACTGAACTCTAAAGACAGCATTAAAGAAGCAAGTGCCCTCTGCGGAACTGTTCTAATCATTACAGCAAAGCAAAAGAAACCTGACGTGATGTCAGCCCTGTCCAGAGATCAGAGTCTATTAAAATCACAGCAAAATGTACTGTCTTCCAGATGCATCTTACACTGACCTCACCACTGAAGCAGAGAGCTTGATCCAGCCCTCAGCAGCTTCCTGTCTGGTTTTCTTTGCTTCTGCCCACAGGAAGCCCTTACTGATCTCTTCTCATCCAGGTCTGCTATCCAAACTCTCACTCTTCACTTTGCTAAGAAAGGAAGGATTCCCACACTAGCTGAAGGGTACACTGGGAGCTGATACCTTACAGTCTACAAAGAGGAGAAAGTGGCAAAATGTCACAGAGAACTGCAACATGCATTTCCCCAGAGCCTGATGTACAGAACCTCTGATCTGTGTTCATTACTACCTACCAAAGCAGCCACACGCTCCCACGAAGCAGTGCACTACCTGCCTTCCCACCGCAAAGCCAGTCTCCTCCGATTTGCTGCTTGTGAGACAGGGGCATCTAGCGGCTGAGCTCTAAAAGAGCAGGCGTGTGTCGGGAGCTTAAGGGAGACACAGCTACTGCTGGCACAGAGACACATCGTTACAAAGCTGTTAGCCTAGTAACTGCTCCACGCAGACTGAGTGCTGTAAAGCAAAATAGAAACACATAGCATGAGGGATACCTAAATCCTCTAATACCAGCTTTCATATGTCAGACACACAGCGTGCTAGTGAACGCATGCAGCAACAGTCCCCTAACTCCCAGAAGCCTGCGGCTCAAGAGCCTCTTCCGCACAGCCAGAGCGGTACCTTCTTAACAACTCGCCACAGCTTAACCACATAAATAATCTTTACTTTTGATAGCTGCTCCCAGTCATTTCAGCTGATCGCTGCTAGCTTTGAAAGCCAATGTATCACCTTCTCCCATTGTAAGCCCGTGACAACGTTCAAAGACTTGACAGGCAACTACCCTCCTTCAATGTCTCTTTTCTATTCTGAACAGCCCCACTCTCACTACTTAGTGCTTGTACAGAAGACATGTCACACAGCTTATTTCTGATCTGATCAGTTCTCTAACTTGTGCCTCTCCTAGTTTGGCCACACCGTTGGAGGTGAAATGTAAAAACAGTATTTTAGAAGCAAGCGAGCCACCAATATACCTAACAGGATTCTCACTTCTGTTCTCTCTCCCCTTCCTCACAACAACCGAGCAGAAAGCTCACATTTATGCAGAAGCATCTACTACATCTTTGAGGTCTCTTTTCTGGATGATAATCACTGCTCAAAGCCCACACTGGTGTGTGCATAGAGTCAGGATTGGGTTTTGCTGAGTACCTGTCTTAACACCTGACCCCATTAAAAGCAGGCAGGATATAGGTGAGGTTTGCTGCAGATACACTATCAATATAATTGACTAGCTTAGTTCAGCTTCTGTAACTGATACTTAGGCTTTGATCTCCCCACAGAAGCTGCTAAAAGAAAATAATCAATGCAAAATGCAATCATGCTTACAGTGCATTGGGAAAACAGAATCCAGTGAAAAAGACACTTCTCCTCTTTCCAGATGTCCTTTAAAAATGAGAAACGTTGTCATCATAGAGCCAAGATATATAACACTTGCTCTACCTTCAAAAAGCAAATCTTTTTAACTTCAGAAAGACACAAAGATTTAGTCCCTTAACGTGAGTTTTGTTTGCCGAGATCAAATACAGTGAGCCATAACTCCAATATTAAATAACAGCCACGTTTATAAACTTACCACTGTTTTATACATAGGGTTACAGCTGAAACCATGTCCGATATTCATAATTCTGTGGGGGCACCTCCACCCAGAGCACCTGCTGGCTGGAGAGCTGTGGTAGGGGAAGTTACAGAGCTGAAGGATGTCTGCCAGCAGTGAAGGACAGTGCAGGAGGAACCATTTCTCTCTGGTAGGTGTTTCTGCCCGCTAGTAGGCAGCAGAAGCACTGGCAGAGATTCGTATCCTCATGGAAAAGAGGAGAGAGCAGGCAATGAAGCATCCTGAGGTTATCTTCAGGGAGAACTGCGAAACATGAGTTTTAGCCATACAACCAGAGGATGCATGCAACCAGCCTACCAGAGACTGCCAGTAACCAGGACTGAAATTTAGTAACGATCTGACTTGACTTGATGCTGTGGAGCAGGACATACTCCACACCATTCCTTCCTTGCTCACAGACAGGTTTGGGGACGCCCTTCCCACCGCTGCGGTAAGCCACTTCAGAAACCGAGAACTTTCTAGAACAACCTCTGGGCTGGGGCTGCTAACGAAGACCTGCTGGAGTCTGGTTTCTAACCATTTTATCAGTTTACTTTCAGATTGCTTCCACACAAAACTAGCCCCTGAATAACTTGCTCACCTTTTTTTTTCCCCAGGGAATCTAACACGACTCTTTTCGGATGCTACAAACACACCAGCGTTGCACCCGCACCCTCCCATCCTTACACCCCAGCTGACTGGAACTGCAGAGGAAACGCGGGAACAGCCTCCCTCGCAAACTCATTGCCTGCCTTCGTTCCCTGCTCTGTGTGGGCAGGTTAACAAGCAAACCCCAAGGGCCAGCCAAAGAAGAACTCTAAATCTCAGAGGAACAACAGCAGTACACGGCTCCAGCCCCGCAGGAGGAACCAAAATGGCGGCGGAAGTCCTCAGCGCTGCGGAGGAACGGCGCGGCCTTCCGGCGCCGGCGGCGGCTTTCGGGGCGGGGCGAGGTGAGGTGAGGCGGCGCGCGGCGGCACCATGATGGCGCAGCGGGCGCTTCCTAATCCGTACGCGGACTATGACAAGTCTCTGGGCACCGCGTACTTCGATGCGTCCGGCCGGGTGAGTAGGGATGCAGCGCGGTCCCCGGCTGTTCGGGTGACCCTGAGGTTTCTCCGGCCCCCTGGGGTGACTGCGTGCTTTAAAGCTCGTCTTTCTCCAGCGTGGCCCTGCGATCTCAGCCCGCCGCTAGGCTAACAGTTTCCAGCCAGCCCCTTTCAGATACGCGTTAGGAGCTGTGCTGGCCCCGGCCCCCTCCACCCGCTCGCTGAGACCTTCTCCCGTTTGCCGATGCTGATTCTGGTGTTTCTGCATTCTCTGCAGCTGACTCCCGAGTTCACGCAACGTCTGAACAACAAAATAAGGGAACTGCTGCAGCAGATGGAGAGGGGCCTGAAGGCTGCTGACCCGCAGGACTGCACGGCTTACACGGGCTGGGCAGGTAGGGCAGCACCGTGGGCATGCCGTGCGAATGGGCTGCCTGCTCGGAATGGGGCTGCATGGCTCTGAAGCTGTCCTCCAGGTTAGGCCAAGTCAAACTCACTTCTTCACTGCATCCAGAGTAAGCGTGTGTCGTGACTGGCACTTCTCTTGCACGACCTGTTAAGTCAGGGGGCTGTTAGTTCTGGAGTCCCCGTTTCTGGCAGCAGAATTCAAACAGAACAGTGATGCAAACATCACTGATGAGATGGCGTCTTCATTAATAGTGCCAAACCTCTGCAACAGATAAAGCTGGAGGATTGAAACACATCTGCTTGGGAGCACATACTGGAGCCTTTGAAGAGACTGGCTCCAAATCTAGCTGTGGGAAGAGTGCTGACAAGTAAACTGCTTTTCTGTGAAGCAGGCAGGTGTGCACAGTAGGCCATTTCCCTGTAGGCAGCAGGGAGTGGCAGTGGTAAGCTGAGAGCCTGCAATAATGTCCATCTTTTTTGCTTGGGCTGATTTTTATCTTATGACACTGACTGACGGACGGTTCCCCAGGAAGTGCCCCTCCACTCAGCCAGGGCCAGCTCTGCTTCAGTATCTGCTGGAGGGAACAGAACTAAAGATGGAAGCCTTACTCAGTCAAACTCAGTGCAAAGCTTCCAGGAGCTTGTCTCTATCCTGTTCTGGCATTTTCAACCTGGTTTTCTTTCTTTGGGAGCATGCCCTACCTTCCCCACCCTGTTTCTTCCCCCTGGAGCCAGGGAGGATGCACCTTTCTCTGCATCATCGTCTTTGGATTCTGCTGTGTGCTTTGTCAGCTTTTCTGCTGCTGCTTTCTGTGCCAGGCTTTAGGGAGGCATGTTGGGATAGTCAGGTACTTGTGTGGCTGCTGCAAGACTTTTTGCTTTTTTTTATTTTTTACCTAGATGCTGTAATCCCAAATGGCAATTTTCCATGTTATTATCTGAGCATGGCTTGTGCTTGGACGCAGTGGAACTTGATGCCAGCAGTTTGCTTGGGAAAACAGTGTTCACTGTGTTGTTGCTAAGGTAATGTTAAATGTTGGTGGGAGCAACATCAGAAATGGCTGCTTAAAAATTTTAGTAAGGTAGACAGGCACTGAGAGTACTCCAAAGCAGTTAATAAGAAATGCAAGCATGCCACTGTTGAATTCCAGCACGGGAGAACATTAATTTCTTCTTTTTTTTTTTTTTCCTTCCCTGGGATCATTTCTTATTGGGCATACAACCTTCTTGCTTTGGCTAATAGGATTAGAAGAAGCCTGGGGGCAGTTTTCCCATGGGTCACTGCCAGAGAAGTGAAGTTTGCACATATTACATTGTATCTTAGTCACCCACATTTCTTTTCTAATCCTAGCTGTATTAATTTATTCAGTGCTGGTTTCCAGAGAGCAAATTAATTGGGCCAAGACAGCAGCTTCTTCCCTTAATTGCTTATGTAGAAAAGGCTTGTTGAGCATCTTCTCATGTAAATCATTGCCCAGCAGTCTGAAATCAACCTGCACTCTTGTGGCCACTAATAAGAAAGATTTGAAATGTGCCCCTTCTAGCGTAAACTCTGCGTGAAATGCAACGTACTTGAGCATACTACATTACACCCAGTAATACACAGCATATGCTGGCACTTTACTTTGGTGCCTTTTTCTTTCCCAACACACTTGAGAGCCTTTCCTCCCCTTGCTTGCTTTTGTGCCAGAGAAGCCACAGCTTCTTGGCACGTGAACTTGGAGCAGAGGAAGGGAAGGACTTGCATTTTCAGCTCAGAGGCAAAGACAATGTGCTCGGATCGAGATTATCCAGCATACAGCTGAATGTCCTCAAAACACATTTGGATCAGCTCGTTATGATTTCATTCAGTTCCCCATAGAGATCAGGGCCCTACAGGCAAAGCCTCGAATGTGCCTGGGTATATACCGGGCTCAGCTCTTGTGTTCCGTTTTGTCTTTTAATCAGTTTAGCTAGACAGCTGCAAAAGCTTTTATGGTCTTAATCTGTTTCGCTGTTATCGGAGTATTGACTGAGGGAAAGTAAACTGCTGTAAGCTAATTTTGAATCGGAAACGGTTCAAATCCTGGCAGAAGTACGATGGTCTCATCCATTTTCAAACAGATTAGCATGAGAATGCCCAAGAGTTGTTTGTGCGCTGGTATTTCTCAGAGGCGAGGAAGCCTTCATCCAAAGGCTACCTAGAGTAGAAGGCCAGATGGTGGAAAAGAACCAGGAGACTTGATGTCACTACTGCCACCTCTTTGCTGACTGCAAAAGCCAGGAAGCTCCTGACTCTGATCCCGGGTGGCCTGTTGTGTCCTTCCAAGACGATGGGGTGGTCTGCTCTCTGAAACATTATGTAAGGGAGAGAGCCCACTTACTGCCCCTTCTGGCAGCACTTTTGGGATTTGTTTCCCATGCAGACGTTGCTTTCTCTAGCAATGCACTGGTCATGGCTTTGACAGCTTGAGAGCCTCGGAAAGAAACAAGTGAGTGCAGGTAGCTTGCCCCAGCTTTTGGCTGGCCTGAGAATAGGGCTGAGGTGCCTTTTGAAAGGACTCTTCAAAGACATACCCAGCGAAAGAAAAGCAGTTCAGGAATGGATAGAAATTCAGGAAAAACACCTCTTGATCACTTCAGCGCGATATTGTAGTGCCAACCTCATAATCCCAAGAACTTGCATCACCTTATGGTTATATTTAGAAGAAAAGAAAAACACCAGAAATGGCTTTGGAATGCATTAGAGAGCGTGAGATAATATCCATACCTCTGCACCAGAAAAGATGCTTATTATCCTTTGAGCTGGGCAGTAGAGCTATTCCACCCCACTCTGTAACTTTTATGCCGTGCCTCATCAAAATGACATTGAGTTTCCCATAAGAAACCATCAGGTTTTCTTGCAGTGTGCAGAGATAAGTTTCCGCTTCTCTCTATTCCTTGATGTCTTGCTTTAAGAGTGCTGGCTGACTTACTTCTCTGGGTCAATGTAAGATCTCCAAGCTCTTTCCTTGCTACTGTAGATGACAGGTTTGGAACTGATCCAAATTAGCAGTGACCCAGAAATCTCTTGTGGGAACCTGGTGACCTTTGTGAAAAGACCACACTGGGGCTCATCTCCTGGTGGACAAGGAGGCATGTTCAGAGCAGTGTAATGGGCATCCCTGCTGGTCTTGTCAGCACTGCAGTGGAGCTGTCACCACTTTTATGCGTTCTGCTCAGCACGAGGAGAAAGCTTTGCCTTGCTGCTGCTGTTCTCCCACTGGCAGAACTGTTTGCAGTGGTAGTGCAACCAACAGAACTTGTGGGGAAGCCAAGATATGGTTTTTCTGTTTGATCAACAGAACGTCCATATGATAGAGACTGTTTCCAGCCTCTTGCAGTGCTTTAGCTCTTGAGCAAGAGCTTGTCTTCCCTCTGCTCTGTTGGAGGTAATGGATGCTGAAATTAGGGCTGTTGGCGTTAGTTCATTGCTGCAAATACATCCATTTCCAGTGCATACATTTAAACCTCCTCCCACACCTCCCCAAAAGTAAAATTTAATGCAAAGCATCCCTCTGCATCTGTAACACTTCTTACACAGGATGGCAAGAGATGGAGATGTTAAATAAACAGGCTTTGATGTGAGATACACAGAACTGGTATTTGCCTCCTGATTCCCTGCAGCTAGCAAGTATCTCAGGAGTTCACATTGCAGTACATTGGCTCCTTGCACACTAGAGACAGCAGTTTTGGTCATCATAGCCCTATTAAAAAGATATGCTGTCAACAGCACACATGTTCACCACCGTCCTGCACCAAGTGATGTCTGATGTACAGTTGGCTGTACAGCAAGATCTTATGCTGCAAGGAGGGAAAAAAAAAATGAAGTCTGGGGAAACTGCAGAGAAAGAAGGTCCATTTCCCCTGCAGGTGACTGCATTCTGTATCATCTCTCCACACACAGCTTTATGCATGGACCTGCCCTCCCTTGCTGGATTTCCCTCCTGGGTTCACGGGCAGCAACACAACAAGCAACCGGCTGAAGGCAGCACTGCACTGTGCCCTGCTGGTCATCTCAGGAGTGTCAATCCCTTTAAGAATGAGTTGAAAAAATTGTCTTTAGATACAGTTTGTACAGCTTTTGGTTTTTAAAGATAAAGGGGGAGAATAAATGATTGAGGTCTTGTTCCAGTTCCTTAATATAGGTTAATATAGGTCAATGATTTTTGAATCTTCTCCAAAAGGCTGACCATTGGAGAGTGCCTTAGGCTGGGGAGGAAAGGGAGCAAGGACTGTTCTGCAAGGTGAAAGGCAGAGAAGTCGGTGGAAAACACTGCTGGGACGTTTACTTTCTCAGAATTCAGTCCTAGCAGTAGTCTTGGCATGGTAGTTATGTACAGAATTAGGGTGGTACGATGGCCGTGGGAATAGAAGTTACTTACAAAGCAAGAATGTGTATATTGAAGCATGTAACTCAAAAGTGCAAGTTGTGCTCAGGCAGCTATCGGATGTATTAAGAGTCCAGAGGCTGTGCTCGGTGCTCAGTAAATGGAGGAGAGTAACTTTAGATTTGCTGGCTGGAAAAGGAGCTCCCCTTTAAAGAAGGGCTTCATGTCCACATCCTGATAAACCCGAATGATGGTATCGTGCACCTGGGCTTCTCTCTCAGAAATACTAACGCTGAACTGCTTGGAGAGAGGACAAGGTTATTAACTTGAGCAGGAAATGGAAATCTGCCCTTAATGTACAAGTGAAATTGAATTGTCTGTAGCATGAAGCTTTTGAGATTACCCATGCAAAATGAGAAAGTGATCTAAATTTAAAATTGTCCACAGTACTATAGAAAGTAATTCTGCAGCATGCTTTTTCTTACACCACCACCTCCTCGCAGCATCAAAATCTGCAGAGATTGGCTCAATTAATTTAGACTTAAATGCAAGACCTGTGACTTCTTAGAAATGGATATTGATAAGGGATCATAGTAGCTTTTTTAGAGGGCTTTCTCTAGTGCATGTTTGAGGGTGCTTTCCAGATCAGAAGGAAGGTGTGAACATAGAAGACCTATTGAATGCAGTTACGTACTAAAAGCTTCAAGAGCTGGATGAAGACAGGGCAGGCAGAGTCAAAGGACAGTAATTAATGTGACATCTTAAGAGTTGTTTTTGTACCCCACTGAAAACATCCCAGGAGGATCATGGGGCTTTCTCTAGCGTTGCAGGTAGCTCTTTCTATTCCAGATCTAGGCTGCTCTTGTGAATATGTGCTGCAGAGGAGAGTCTAGCAGCCTCTATGCTTTTGTGAGATGCACCAGTCTGTTGTGTAGGTCTTGGTATCTGCTCAGTGGGAGCCAGTGGGAGGAGAAGAAAGAGCCAAGCAGGATGTCTCAAGGGTGTTGCTTCCCAGTGCTGAAGATGTGTCACTTTTTAATCCAATCCAAGTCAAGGGACCCAGCCCTTCACCTCTTGGCATGAGAAAAAGCAATTGAGACAGGGTAACAAGTTGCATGCTCTGCCACAAGTCCTGTCTTGCCTGATGCCATCTGGTGTTTGAGGTTTTACAAACCAGTCCCAGGTATGATTTATAGGTTTAGGTGTGTTTGTCTGGGTCTCATCTTTCGCTCTCAACTACTAAAACAGTATGTAGCAGAAGCTCTGGTAGCCTCCAGGTCCTCCTGGGTCAGATGCTACCACTTGTTGTCTCGCAGCCCACTTCTAAGCAGCATGAGATAGAAAGAGGTCAGAAAGCAGGAGAAGCTATGGATAGTGCTGCTGAGCATTATGTTCTGCATGTACCCAAGAAGGGGTCTGCAAGGCTCATGACCTAAATGAGGCTGAGGGCCAGGCTTTTCGATGTGTAAAAGCAACCAATCTGTGTAGTGGGAAGACATAAAAAGTAAACTTCTCTGATGGTTACATAGCTTGCATTCCTTTTGCAGGCATTGCTGTGCTGTATTTGCACCTGCATGATGTGTATGGAGACCCAGCATACCTCCACGTGGCCCATGAGTATGTGAAGAAGAGCCTGAGCTGTCTGACAAGACGATCCATCACCTTCTTGTGTGGAGATGCTGGGCCCCTGGCAGTGGCTGCGGTCATTTACCACAAACTGCAGAACCACAAGCAGTCAGAAGATTGCATCACTCGGTAAAAAGCACGGTTATGTCTTTCTGTTCCTTCTGCACTTGCTGTAGAACTGGTCTGGGTTTGTACCAGGCCCTTTCCTCTGTGCCCCAATAAGTTTTGCCACAGTCTCAGAGAATTCAGAAACTTAACAGGGCAAGCAAACGTGTTGTGCCCCAAAGATGCATCTAGCTTAAGGACTAATGTGTGTGGCTGCAGACAGGGGAGCAAAGGGTATGCCTTACTTGGTGTTGCCACTTTAGAAATAACTCAGATAACACAAGGGACAAATAATGCCCAAATAAATACATCTACAAAAAAATTATGGTGAAGTTTGGGATTTTTTTAGAACCCTTAAATTCAGCTTGACATCCATTTTGATGAAAAGAAGAAAAGTGTCACTTGCTTCCACTCGCTGTTTGTTAGTTGACTTAGACTTAAACCTAAGATTGAAGCATCCTTTTCAAGTGCTGAATGCAGCTGGTTATGATTCATTTATTTCTATTTCCTGCCTTTCCTCAACTGTTTTCAAAAGTATTTTTGTTGGATACTTAAGAAAAAAAGAGGACATACAAGCAGTATTAACAATCAGATCAGCATATGGCAGAGGAAGGAAAAAAAGCTAAGGATAGGGGGAGACTGCAGTTGCAAGCTTTTCTTGCTCAAGGGATATTGACAAAATGAGAAAGAGCCCTGCATAGAATTGCTATTTTGAGTGGTCAGCACACCAGCGAGACAAAACCACAGGCACTTCAGTATGACACCAATGCCCTTAAAAGAGCCATGATGCATAACACTGATTAAAATGCTGTGGATGGGTATCTGAGGTGCCCGTATGACTTGGAGAGTCAGGTCCCACTCTTTGAACTAGAGCAGCTTTTCATTTACGCAGATATGGTCAGTCTGAAGACAGAACTTCCTTTTTAATTCTTGAAATAATCTGTGGTTTGAGTTTTGCTTGATACTGTGTCAAAGTGGTGAATCTCACTATAATGAATGTATTTGTTAATAACAAGGGAACTAACCTGTCAAACATTACCAGCCAGTTCAGTCAGTACATAAGCCCCAAGCTGTAGAAAATCCCTAATTAATACTTGCTTGCTGTAGATCTTTCCCTCATGCATCCCCCCTGTTCTCCCTACAGTTTTGTGGCAGAATGGAAACGTGTGATTAATCCTGCACTGCCATCTAACGGCATAATAAGGGCAGAGCCTTGGAAATGGGTTTCTTCATACATCTGAAAGAAAAATGGCTCTTTCTGGAAGAAACAGTTAAACTGTCCTTACTCTGCTACCAATTCCCAGAGCAGTTAGCCTGACCATGCTCCCTTTACAAAGGGAGTATTTCTCTTTGAGAAACAGCTCCCTTGATCCAGACTCTTAAGTGAGCTTTGAGTATGTTTTTTGGTTACAGAAGAATTGCTAAGTTATGCAGTGGAAGTGTATAGAAAATGCACTTCTGTTCCAGCTACAGAGGAGAGTCGGGGCATATAAAAATCCCATCTTGCTCTGTGCTGCCTCACCTTCCCTCTGTCCAGAAAATCGTGATTCTTTGGCAGCTGGGACAACAGGCTGATTTGTGAGCAGTGGCTCTTTCTTTCAGGCCCTCAGTTTACACCCTCACATACGAGAAACACATCCTGGCAACACACCAAGCATCTCCTACTGTACGTATGATGTGCAGTCCTGCCACACATACCTAAAACAACAGAAACTCCCGATAACCATAGCTAGGAAGACAGCTAGAGGCAGAAGCAGTAATGCATAGGGAGCAGGAGCAGTAGCTCCAACTAGTCCAGATTTCCCCACTAAGAGAAGGTTTTACGTCCATATTGCTGAAAATCTCTAGCAAGGGTGGAACTGTTTATCCACCCATCCATTCCTGCTATTGCACCTGACATTTCCCTGACATCCTCAACAGACAGCATCTGTTCCTACCAGCCTGCTGCTAAGCAGAGCCTGCCTGCTGAACTGCTGTGCTCCTCCTTGGAAACCCTCCTCTTCATCTGCTTTCCTTCAACGTGGGGACAGGAGACTCAAGGCAGGATTTTTACTTCAGGCCACACAGCTGGGAGCAGGATCCCTGCCAGATGGGTTTGCCAGGACCCCCCTTATTCCCGGTCTTGGATGCAGAATATGTCTCATGGGTTTAATCTGTGAGAAGCCTCCCCTAGGAGCAGTGCAAGAGGAGATCAGAGGTCAGGCCATCTCCTTGAGACATTTCTCCCTCCTTTCTCCTTTAATATCTCTGCTTACTTTGAGTCCAGTGCCAAGGGAAACTCCTACCACAGGGAGTACGAGCCCAGCATCCTCTCTCTGCTCTGAGGGTACACTGGATGTTTGGTTGCTTCTTTTCTTCACAGCACATAGCTCTGCCTAGCAGCAAGGGCTGCCAAAGCACCTTGTTGTCTGTTCCTCACAGTGCCGTGACAGGGAAGCCCTGCACACACAATTCTCATTTTAGCACTTTCCCTGTTGCAACCACAGCAGGAAGCAGCTGAGGATACAGCATTGAAGCTGCTGATGCCAGAGTTTTAAAAGTGATGGCATTTTTCAGAGTGTTTTGTCGGGGATGAATGGAAAAATAAAGACAGAGCCACTCACATCTCTGCCTGCTGCTCATGGAAGGGCATCCAGCCTTGGTGGTGCTGTGAGGAGAGGCAAAACAGGAAACTTGCGTTGAGAGTGAACTGAACTGTAAAGTGCCAGTGTGCACAGCACTCAATCCCCATTAGAACAACAGGAATATGACCAAATTTGCAACATGGAAATAGTCAGAAAAATAGCACAGAAAGTTTCTGACTCCAGCAGAGCTCTTGCTGTGCACTTGTGGGTTAAAGGCTGGTGCCAACCAAGCAGCTGTCATTGTGGGGCTGCCCCACAGACAGCCCATAGCATTCATGCTGCACACACTGTCCTCACTATTGCATATAACTCACCCTGAAGAAAACATTCTCCCATGTCCCAGTGTCCCGCAGAAGCTTGGTGTTAAACAATGAATCCAACTTACACTCCATACCTCTTACCCAGATTTCTATCTCATGCAAGCGCCTCTTTTACTGACAGCATTGCTCTGCATACCTTATAGGCATGGAATGAAATGAGCTTTGCTATCAGGACTTGTAAGAATACAGGTTGAGATTTTTCCACACACTCACAGCACTAGCTTGACTTTCTAGTATTCCTTCAGCAGCCAAATTAGGCAGATACTTGAATTTGAAAGCAGCCATTTTTGGCAAAGGTCTGCACTTCCTGCAGCATCACAGGAAAGTAATGGTGATTGCCTCCTGTAGCCCAGCCTTCCCCACAGGTAGCTTTCCCAGAGCTCAAAAATAGTACATACACATAGTATGGCTGCAGTGTGAAACACTGAACAAATTAAAGCAAGAAGCCAAGAAAAAAGCAAAGGGGAAGGAGGGATTTTTGTACCTTGCATAACTAGAAAGCTGAGACAGGAACTTTCTTGAGATCTCTTAGGGCGTAAGGCAGCACTGGGGAATAAACTCTGTTCTAGAACTCCAGTCTCACTGCTTGTTTACATGGCTTTGACTGCCCTCTCATCTCCCTCATATGTTTTTTTCTTTGTAGTCTGCTCCACCTACACAAGGTTGATCCACGAGTGCCAGATGAGCTGCTGTATGGGCGCATGGGCTATCTGTATGCACTGCTGTTTGTGAACAAGCACTTTGGAGAGGAAAAGATCCCTCAAAGTCACATTCAGCAGGTACTGTGGCTTCTCAACAGTGGAGGCTGAATTAGCCACCTGATGATTTATTAGCTGTCTGTTCCCATTCCGCTCACCTTTGAGCAGGTATAAATCAATGCCAGATGTAGAAAACTGTGGCAACAAATGAGAATCCATACTGTGGTTTCCCTTCTGCTCATCCTCTTCCAAAGAGAAAGAAGTGCTACATGTCCCTCTCACCCCATCCCTCAAATCCCTATAAACGCCCAGACAGCACTGAATTGGCATCTCTTTAACCCCTCCAGCCACACTCCCCACCTTACCTGGGGGATTAACAACAGCTTTTTCTATTTTAGGTTATCTGCTGTGCTGGATGCAAGATTGTAGTACTTTCCTCACCCCAATCTGTTCCCATCCTCAGGTCTCTGAAGCAGTTGTAGCCTCAGGAGAGAGCTTGGCCAAAAGAAGGAACTTTGCAACCAAGAGCCCACTGATGTATGAGTGGTACCAGGAGTATTATGTAGGGGCAGCCCACGGCTTGGCTGGGATTTATTACTATCTCATGCAGGTAAGAGGCACCTGGAGGGGAGGGGCTGATAGCACCTGTTTCTCATTTCTTTGAACAAGAAGGAGCATCTGAATAGCTTCATGGTGACATCAAGCCAGGCAAAACCTCTTGTCTGAGGGTCTCTCCTGTTTGATCACATATTTCCACTTCTGGTGTTTTTCTCCAAGTCTGTGAGATTGGATTTTCCATCTCCGTGGAGATCTGGAGGATCTACATTATACAAGCAGTTTCATGTAACGAAGGTCCGTGGATCAGCAGGATCTTAGCCTCTCTATCTTTTAATTGCTTGTAAAGTATTTCCATTTGTTGCCATCTTTGGGTTTCTTGGATTTATGTATATTTAGGAGGTGGTTACTTGGAGCAGTCTCAGTTCGTTACAGAGTGAAAATCGTATGAAAAGCATGGTGAAAGAGATCATACGTGTAGTAGGAAAGTTGGAAATGTCTCCCAAAATCAGAGCTTCTACCTCAACGGTAGAGCAGAGGGACTACTTTTATTAAGCAGCTGAGTTCTGTAGTGCTTGAAGTAGGCAGAGCAAGGCAAGAGGTTGGGAGCTGCAGTGCCTCTTTACTTTGATGTCTTTCTCACAGTTTTTCACAACTCATTGCTGTTCTGAGAATCTTCCCTTCCGTAGCTATGAAATCAGGGTGAAAATTCCCACGTGGGTCATTTTGTGCATAAAACTGCAGCGTTTAAGCTTTGTAATAACAGCAATAAACATTGCTTTTTCAAAGCAATTAGAGTACCCACCAAACGATGCAAATTATTTGAATATAGCAAGGCTTATAGAAGTATGATTTTTCGTTTGATATTAGATTTCTCACAGCAGGTGGAAGACCACCAGGTTTCAAGTGCTTGGCTTCCCTTCAGGAAGTCTTTCTCCCATAAAATGCTGTGTAGGCTTCACGCTTTTTTGCTGTATGAAACACAAGGAGCCTGGACCAGCCAAGCATAACACACAAAAACCCGTGGGAGAAGCAGACAACGGGAGGGCAGAGAGGAGGATGTTGGACTTACGTCTCTAGTGGTTTTACAGCACAAGTATCGATTCTTAATTTTCAAGTTATCACCATCTTGGGAACGGTGTGATCCCTCGATTTAAGTCTCACTGCAGTCTGCCACAGGAGGTCAGACCAGTGCACATCCCCTGTGGGGCAGTGTCATTTGGAGAGGAAGCCGAAGCCCTTGTTTCCATCTGAGGCCAGTGGTGAAGTTACCCCCTTGCAATTACCCAGAAACATCCATGAAAATGCAGCATCACAGGCAGTTGGGCTGGCCCAGCAGCTCACGGCTGCTCTGCTCTAGGTGCTAGGAATCATTCCTGGAATTCATCCCTAATACTGTTTTTATGCAGTTGACCTTTTTACTGCAAAGCTGGGTACTTGAAACCATGTCTACTTAGTTTCAGGAAAAGACTTCTTTTGCTTAGAGGGCTGTGCGACACACTTGGGGAAGCTTTTGTTTTTGGGGATGCAAGAGCATGACTAGAAATGAGTCGCTGCTGACAGAGCAGCCTGAGGACTGCCAGGTATTTGGGTTGTGAAAGCCTGGGCGGAAGAAACAACTTCGTTTACAAGGAGCAAGAACAGATGTGATTGTAACTGGCTTTGTTTCTTTCAGGCAGACCTTGGGCCTGTTAGGGAGGGACACAATGGCAACTCTCCTGTTTTTAACACTTTCTGTCTCTTAGCCTGGCCTCGGAGTGAGCCAAGTAAAGCTGCACAACACAGTCAAACCCAGCGTGGACTACGTCTGCCAGCTCAAATTCCCATCAGGCAATTACCCTCCCTGCATCGATGACACCAGAGACCTACTTGTCCACTGGTGCCACGGGGCACCAGGCGTTATCTACATGCTTCTCCAGGCCTACAAGGTACCAGAAACCTTGCAGATATCCTTTGGGGACCCGTAAATGTGGAACTTCATCGAGGAGAAAACTCTGCTGGGAACCCCGTGCCTGAAATCAGGCTGGCTTGTTAAAATTAAATCACCCTGTGAGGAACAGTGACTGAAACAGAACATTTTAAAAACTTTTTAATTATTACATTGTGTTTTAAAAAATTGTTTCTGAAAATCCCCATCAGCCTTCTGGGGGCTTTCTTGTTGCAGGTGATGACGGTGATAGCTAGTTGTGTGTTAAGTAGCGGTCATACAGTCCCATTCCTCACATCAAAAACAACCCCTTTTGAAAGCAGAGTCACAGTGCTAAGACTTCATTAGGAGCTAATTAACCCAAGCCTCCCCACTCACACGGGGATGCTCTCTGTGTGAGGAAATCGCTTCATTGTGGGGGAATGTTTCTTGTCTCTCCAGGTGTTTGGGGAGCAGCAGTACCTAAACGATGCCCTGCAGTGTGCAGAAGTGATCTGGCAGTACGGGTTATTGAAGAAAGGCTACGGGCTCTGCCACGGGACTGCTGGCAACGCCTATGCTTTCCTAGCACTGTACAACCTCACTCAGAACATGAAATACCTGTACAGGGCCTGCAAGGTGAGAGCCTGCGCGACAGGAGAGAGGATTATTCGCTTCTGCCTTTTTACAGTGCGACTTTTTCTTTTGAAACCTAATTTCTAGTGTGGTAAAGAGGGAGCTGGACCTAACCAGCTCCACCAGCACAGTCCCTGAGCAGAGTAGTCGCTGCATGACAGCCTGCCTAGAAGGAGTATTTTGCAGAAGCCTTGCTCTGCAAAGGGATAGTACGGGGTTGAAGGTGGTATTTATCTCATGATGCGTCTCTAATGAAATCTGAACGCTGTTCCTTTTCTTCGTAGTTTGCAGAGTGGTGTTTAAGCTATGGTCAACATGGCTGTCGGACTCCAGACACGCCGTTCTCTCTCTTTGAAGGTAAACCTCCATTCCTAAGCATGCGTTCTGCTCCTGGATGTGAGCCAGTTCAGCACCAAGGAAAATGTTCCACTGAACTCTTGGCAAAACTCAGCATAAAGAATGGGAGGGAAATAGTGTTTGCTGTTTTTACCCTTTCCCAGAAGCAGTGTTCCTGTAACAGGCCAGTGGCTCCACTTGGAGCATCTTGTTCTCTTGGGCCTCCAGCACAGGTTCCGCACAATGGGAATGACTTTAGTGGGTACAGGCCAAAGTCTGCCTTCAGGTAATTTGCAGCCTGGCTCTTCAGTCTCTGTGCGTTTTTAAGGATTAAAATCCGGCGTAGGCTTTCCAATTCCATTTCAAAGATGAGTGAAGAGCAAGCAGGGTCACTTTGGTAGTGTTCGTTGACTCCCCCAAAATCTGCCATTAGCAGGTATTGCTGAAAGAATTGGTACCTCAGCTCATATAAATCTCCCTAGCTTTGGGGCGCGCCAAGGATCAAGAGCCAGACACATAGTGAGGATCTGAGGCAACACAACAGGATCCAAAGTTTTGCAAAGATATTTAAGATTCTTAAGCCTGTAGACAGGTGAAGCAGAAGGAAGGGGGCTGGAAGTGGGGAAATTTGTCATACCTTCCCAGGTGCTTTTCCAACATGTGACTAATTTCAAAATGCTCTCCGCACTGAAGAACCTGAGCTGGTTGGGAAGTGTAGGCTCAGACCTTGGAAATGATGTACCTCCTCTTCTGAATACGTTTTCCTGTCTTCATGACAAATTATCTCCCTGAACGGCTGATAACTTTGATGCCCAGATGGAATCTCTCTGAAGCACTTTGTTTTTTCTCTTTCTCAGGGATGGCTGGAACAATTTACTTTCTTGCTGACCTGCTGGTGCCAACCAAGGCCAAGTTCCCCGCATTTGAACTGTGAACCTAAGCTAGGCAGTTCCTTGCCTAAATCTTTCTGCACTTGGAAAAGCAGTTCAAAGCTGCTTTCTCCTCCTTCCAAACTCATTGTTGTTTACCTAACTGAACATAAATCCATCCTCCTAGGGCACGCCGAGTTCTCTAATATTTCTAGTTGTTTTGTTGCACTGTTTCTGTTTAAATAACAAGATGCAGGTTTTGCTGGTGTCTCCTGAAAGCGCAGGGCTGCAGTTGGGAGAAGGGAAATATGTACAGTATTTTGTGCGCTATAAAGTTTTGCTATTTTCTGTATCCCATTTCCTGGGAGACAGTTTTCTATTGAATGTAACTTTGCCTGTTTAATTTGTTTGGTTGGTTGTTCTGGTGCTGATAAACAGTTACAGGAAGTTGACCTTGGAAAACAAAGGATAAAACATTGAGACTACTGCCCTTCAATGTGTTTTTAAGCATTCTCTTTCTGCCCATGCAGGGAGTAGGTAGTTGAGGAGCTGGGCTGCTCCACAAGAAGTGAATGTGATGGGCTGTGGAATCTCTCCTTTTTTTAATGTCAGATTGCAAGCAGAGCAGCTGGAACTGACATGCCAGAGCCTTGGCCTGAATTTACACCTGTCTGCTTTATAGGTGAAGGCTATTACGCATAGCTCTTTTGTGCATTTGTTTTTCCTGTGCCAGACAAATAATCCACACACTTTTGTGCTTATTTGCTATCTTATGCTAAACCTGGCAAAGTCCATTGATCATGTCGTGGAAAATTGTAATTTAATCGTAAGCTAGAATGCATACTGGTGTGGGCACTCCTGTTTAGCTTTGAAAATCCATTTTGCAATCTTTTATTTAAAAACATGTATGAATATTACAGCTGATTGGCAGCAGCAGCATAAAAACAGAAATGTATTTCAATGAGTTCTCTCAGGCTTTGTTTTATAAGCTTTCCTGAACCTGGATAATTTGAGTCACTTGTTACTGCTTCTTGTAGTTTGACATGCACTACATCTACCCAACTGGAAAATCTGCTCTAGGTTCAACAGCTTTGACCTGACAGCGCACCAGAAACTTGCAAGGGGTAAATCAGCTTTGGAGCCCTTTGCTGATGCTACACTAATTTGCAGCCCTCCCCCCACCTATTAAACCATTGCATCTTTCTTTTAGCTCCAACCATGAGCTTGGTACTTAGTGCAGTGGAAGTCACTGACTCCGCTCTACTACTTTGTGCTGTTGGAGGGCCTGCTCCTCAGCCCGCACAAGTGTGGACACAGGTTTGGTTTTTCAGGGGAGAGCTGGTGAATGGTTCAGGCCAAGAGCAGGGCAGCTTCAGGGCAGCACAGGCAGTCTCCAAGCCAGCAGCATGAAGCAGGAGCTGCACGAGCTGTCTGAGTATTTTCCAAAGGGCATAGTGCTGCCACGAGGACCAAACCTGGTTTGTTCACAGCTAGCTCACCTCTCAACGGCAGCATAGGCAGACCTGAAAGAAGCTGTTTCAGGGAAGAGTAGAAAGCATTCCTGAAGACTCCTCCTCTCCTCAAAGAGCAGCCCCACAGCCAGTTCATCAGAAGACAGCCTGATGCACAGAAATGCTCATCCGCCTTAGGCTCAGCCTTCCAGGCAGGAGCCTGAAGCTCATCCAGGCTAAGAGGCGTTCACCCCAGTTGTTTCTGGGACTTGTGCAGTAAGGGGAGAAATGACTGGAAAGGAAGAAGCACAGCCTCAAGAGCAGGAGTTGGCTAATCAAACAGCAGCAGAGTGGGATCCTGTAGCACCTGAGGCCCACTGTAAGTCACCTCCTGGCTTGTATGGTGTGATGCCAGAGCAGGGACACTGGTCTGAGCCTGGACTTCTCCTAGGCATTGCTTTGTGTAGAGGAGGTGTTTGTACAGCCTGATGGGGCAGCACTGTGGCCCAGGGTTCTTACACAGATCAGGAAATCACCAGGACTGGTGCAGAACTGGCAGGTGGAGCGCTGTTCAATAAAACATGAAAATGAACAAGCTTTGTGGTGTTTTTTCTCTCATTTTGTGACCTCATACTCCTCAAAAATAGATGAGAACCACAGCTTAAATGCACTGTCACCCAGCTTAATTTGTGCTTTCTCTAATTTTCGATGAAACATCAAACCATAACCTCAGACATACCTGTTTCACACCGATCAGGGGGATTCTGCAACTCTGCTGGATGTCGGTTCACATTTTACAATGCAAACTCAAATGCACCATCATATACTTTCAGAATAAAGTTTTCCCAACTATTGTTACCAGCTTTCACGGTCCGCTGTGCTGGTCTTGCGGGTTGTGCTGGAATGCAAGAGCCGAGCGCAGTGAAAACTCCAGAAAAATGATACTGGATTGAGTGGGAAACTGGCAGGCTAAAAATTGTTGCCCAGTTGTGTCTGAAATGACAGGGATTTTCGGGCCAGTGGGGTTTTGGAGGGGCTCCCTGTGCTCAGAAGGTGTGCAATGTTGGCCTGCAAGCTCACTGTCAAACCAGATGGAAAATTCCTTAGCGCACAGATCAGCGTAGATTCAAACCTCCAAATACAGTATCATAGCTGGCATAGGTGGATGCTTCAGCATCTTTATGGCTGGGCCTTTTAACTCATGGGGCTCGCTAACCTTGGCAAGAGGGGCAAGCATAGACTTCTGGATTACAGCTGAATCTCAGAGGATTGCTTCATTGACTTCCTGAATCAATCAAAAGATGCTTTATGCTTTCTGCATACTTTTTTTTCCTTTCCCTTTTTAAGGAGAGGGTGGTATTTGTGTTTTGATCCTTAACTTTGCTTTTCTCAGTTCTGGAAAAGTCATCTACAGGGGTCAGATCTGGAGCCAGCGCCTGATCTGTGTAAAGCCCACGGCATTAAGCTGATTTAGAGCAGTTCAGGATCCAGCCCTTCCACAACAGCTGAATGTAGGAGTCAGACAGAGTTTAATTAACTTTGAATGGCTGATCGCATTTCGGGCCCACCTAATGAACTTGTTTGTGCCTGACCTTAAAAGCAAGCCTGGGTATATTCGTTAAAGGATCCTAGTGACTAGTACGTGACAGGTAGAATTGGTTTTTTTTGGTTTGTTTACCTTTTTGAAAAGAACTGGCCAACCCTTCCATCATTCAGACAGCAGCAGGATAGCCCCCATCAAATACCTCTTTGCCACAAGCTGGAAACAGACACAAAAACACTCTACCACAAACGTATTTATATCCCTCATGTACCCCCCCTGCTTTTGCCTAAGGGCTTCAGAGAGCTTCTTCCTGGCTCTGGAGTGAGAATTATGGACGCTGCTACAGCAGAAATGACATTGCTTGGTTCAGGCAGTGCTTTGTACAGACATAGGTGAGATGGGGAGCAATGGGGCTCACTGTACTGACGATCATGCTGGGAGCACTGTGAATGTGGCATCTGGTGTCTGGAGACAAGTATCACCAACCCAGCACCACCCCGCTGGTGCAACTTACCTCTGAAAGCAGGGGTGAGCATGAAGATCTGGGCAGCTGCTCTGAGACCTGGAGAAAAGCATCATATCATTGCGTTGTGCAGGGTTCCAGCTGTCTCAGCATCAAAACCGCTCCCTTGGAAGCTGTTGAGGGAAAAACAGGACAAAATAGCTGTTGATATAGTTGCTGATTTAAGGCAGAGCCCATTTCTGCATCACCCGCAAGGCTCTGTGTTCCCAACTACTGCTCAAGCCACCTTTCACTCCCAGTGTGGTGGTCTCTGCTGTCTTTTTCTGTGGCAGAGCTGCTTGAAGGTCCTTCTGTTTTACCTCGCCCCTCAACATATTTCTGCCTCCATGCTGTTCTTTTTGAGGAAGAAGAATGGTAGCTTTTACTCCGGATCATTTCAGGACTCCAATTCACTGTATCACAGCAAGGGGGAAGCAAAATGCAGTGTGAGATCAAGACAAAATCTTAGCCCAAAGAAATCTGCACCCTCCCTGCTGCATCCTCCCTGCTGCATCCTCCCAGCATCCTGGGAGAACCCAAAAACCAAGCTCATACTCAATATTATAGGGTAATCCAGATTTGAAGAGGTCCTAGCAGATAGGGAAAAGAAGAATGAAGTATTTCATATAGCATCAAACTCCAGAGACACAAAAGCCATTTGTTTTTACCATTCTGTGCTGAGCAGGACATCTCACAGCCAGCCCAGCACCCTCAGATGCTACGCATCCCCTCTGCCCCTTCCGAGGAGAAAATACAGCAGATGAGGTTATAAATCACAACAGTGTACTGAATGGTCCCGGTGCAAGGGTGGTGAGGCACTGGAACAGGCTGCCCAAGGAGGCTGTGGATGCCCCATCCCTGGAGGCATTGAAGGCCAGGCTGGATGTGGCTCTGAGCAGCCTGGTCTGATGGTTGGCAACCCTGCACACAGCAGGGGGGTTGAAACTGGATGAGCAGTGTGGTCCTTTTCAACCCAGGCCATTCTATGGTCACCATGCCATTTACACCCTGCGTGGATGACAAGATGCAGCTCAGCTTGCTCTCAGTGAGGAAGACGACCGGTGACGGAGGAGGCCCAGAGGTGCTCAAAACAACTGCAGAAGCCTTAAGAAGGGAACATAATCCTGCGCCTGAGTGGAGCCATTTAGCTCCATCCCCTCATGGCTGGGGAATTTCTCACCGGCAGGACACGCGTCAGACTGCCCTCATTTTGCGGCTGTTGCAGTTCGCTGCAGCATTTGCAGCGATCTCAGGCAGTAATCAAATCTGCTGGTAGGGCTTCATCGTCCATAAATCCCATTGGAGTCTGGCCCATAAATAGTTATGCTACAGCATGCAGCTGCACACAGAGCAAGAGCAAATGTTCCACCCAGCGGCTGCTGGCTCTGATCGGGTTGAGGAGTTGATCGTGTTTCCACCATTTGGCCGAGTTTTATTATAGCTGTCTCTCCTTTAAGGCACGCTCTCACCAGCCAGGGGGAGACCACAGCACCACTGAGCACCACTGGCTCTGCGTTGTATGAGCAAGTATTGAATTACTGCCTTGTGAAAGAGAGGAGTAATGCTATTAGTACTCACTTTCCTGATTTGTGACAGGATGTATCAGTGAGGGAGAAATTAGGAGACATTCTTCACAACAAGAAACGAAATGTCTTGGTTTTCTCTCCTTGCTTTCCTCACTGTAAGATTTAAATGTGACGTGCATAGCCCCAGACCCTCTGCTTCTCCAGACGAAGCCTCTGCAGGACACAGACAGCAGGAATGAGGGCTGTACCAGAACTATACACAGACCGACACACATCTTTTGTCGTAAAAAGTTCATGCTGTGCCCATGCAGACAAACTGAAACCTTCTGAAACTTCTGATGATGGTAGCTGCACGTGCCATCCTGCTACGGCTCCCGATCTGAATAGGAGCTATCTCACACTCCTGTCGAAGGTAACTTGGGGGGCTCTGTTAAAACTGGAAGAATCAGGTTGGATTCAAGCCTATAAAGTCTCAATGTGATGCACTGACCATTCTCCAAACATCAGAATTCCATCCAAAGGGAAGAAACTCGGAGAACAGAGGTTGGAGGTGACATCTGAGAGCTGTTCCGGAGAGACAGCGTAGAAGCATAGAATCACCAAGGTTGAAAAAGGCCTCTGAGATCATCTCGTATATTTCAGTGGACGTGTCTTCCTTGGACTGAGGCTCTGCAGACAAGTCTCCTTCCCCTGGCTGCAAATGCCAAGCTGGGGCTCCTCCAATAACTCATTTGGTAATTCACTGCTTTATTTTCCTCCCACATCCTTAAGCTGAGCAGGCAACCCTGAGCTGCCCAGCACTGGAAGCTCACAGGAGATGTGCACTGTGAAGGGAACTGGGCAGAGGCAGAGTGTGATCTGTTATGAAGTGGATCAGGCCCCTGCCCTCTGCCAGCACGGAAGCCTATGCCCTGGATGAACTCTGAGGAGCGCACGGCCCAGCAGCAAGGGAACTGCCACCAGCTCTTCAAAAAGACGGCAAAAGGCTGAGGTGCTTAACTTCATCACCACAAAGGTCACCTGCCTGCGTGAAAACTGAGTTATAATGAAATGTGCCACGTTTGCTGGCCAAGGCTGTCAGAGAGCTATTAAAAACAGCAGGGATCTCTTGGCCATCTACTCCACAGCAGGGCAGGCACCCTGGCTAGCTGCTGGGCATGCCTTCTGCAGCTCCAGCTAAAGCACTGGACGTAACCTTTAGATGTGACACACGGATAGGAGTTCCTCATGGGCATGAAATTAAGGCTGAGGGAAAAGACAGCAGAGAAAAATCCAAATGGTGGTTTGTGACGGCTGTGGGAAAGCAAACAGCTTCGTCCTTCAGGAACATACTAAAGGGCAGGAGCAAAATGAATGCATGCAAAAAATGAACTACGAATAGAAAGAAGACATACCAGGGGTCTCTTCTGATTCAAAACAGAACTGGAAACCAGACCGAATCATGCTGAACTAGAGGCAACAGATTCTCTATCTGTGCTTTCCAAAGGGATGAGCACATGCACTTAAGCACTGGGATGGTAACTCAGGCCCCCTGTGCCCCCCGCGCTCAGAAAGGAAAGGAAAGGTGTGCCAGACCACAGATAAAGCATTCGCAACATCCAACTCTTCAGAGGTGGTAGCACTTCAACGTGCAGGGTACCACAGACTTGTTCAAACCATTTTCCAGCCCTCCCTGCTCCTTGAACCCACCTACCAGAAAGCTTGGCCATTCACATCTTCGTTTTTACCCTCCCCGTACAGTTGTTTCCCATTAGGTTTTTTCTTTCTGAACCCCAACGATGCACCTCACGACGTACAGCACACTGCACGTTCTTGTGGCCCCAGAGACAGCATGTGGAGCAGAGGCAGCTGCTGCTCACTATTTAAAAACCCACCCACAGTAACTGATTTCCAAAGTGAAGTGATTTGAGATACCTTGAGCAGGACGACGGACATTCAATTCAAAAAGCCATGAAAGGAGGCTGCTATTTTTTTTTTTTTTTTTTTTACTAAATAGAGGAAAGTGAAAAGAAAAAAAAGCAGGATTGGTCTCAGAAAGTCACTCACAACTGCTGATGGCTCTGGCCAATGAAGACCAATTACCATGAGCAAAGGATGACAGGGAAAGCAGGTCTGCATGAGAGTGCGCAGTGGGGAAAAGCAACCCTGAGCTGTGGAAGCTGCCATTGCCACTTTTTGCTGCACCATTTTCTCCAGCTGTCTAATCCCCAGCTGCGGCAAGCATGCAAGCTCATGAGAGCAGGCACTCTCAACCACGCTGTGGCTTTGGGTTTCTCTTCCCCTTTGGAGGGACAGGACTGTTGGACAAAACGCTTTTGTCAAGTTAATTAGGAATTGGGGAACGTCTGTTCTTAACTCTATTGTGCAGGTGGCAGATCTACTAAACCAGATGCATCAGGGATACTGCTCAGTGTTTAACACCCTTGGGGAGGGGAGCCAAGGGCAGCAGCCAAGGGCAAGCAGAATACTTGCATTAGACACTGAAGTCCACAGCAGACCAACTTGATTACAGTTATTCTTTACATTCTCACAGTGATAACAACACCATATAATAACTTTGTGGAAATTGAAGCTTTCAGAATGGGAGAGAAAAACCTCACCTCCATAATGACAACTAAAAGAGAACTGGAAGAAGTTTAAAGGAGAAGAAGGAAAGAAAGTGATGCAAAGAAAAAAACCCAGCAGGGCCGACAGCCACGCTGGAAGCTTCCTTGGAGATATCTCCAAAGCCATGGTTCAAAGGAGCACAAGCCCTTGATAAAAGGTGGGTCAGAGTCTCAATTTATGATCATAAAAAGCACAAATAGAAGAGATATTCCCAATGCTAACTCTTATCAAATACCAAATACAGCAGGCACAAAGATGGGGCTCACACCTCCAGGCTGGTAGGTATGGCAGTATTAAATATACAGCTGCCCCCCTCTCCAATCTATCCTATAGAAGCTCTGTTAAAATGACATTCAGCACGGGAAGAAGGAGGCACTGGCTGGAGGTTATTAACATTACAGTACTTCCTATCCCATCCCTGGGAAATAGATCCAACAATGTGAAGGTTAGATCCAAGTTCCACCATAGCGACAGACAGATTTCCAGATGCCTTCATTTTCAGAGCCCTCAGTTATTTCAACAGGATTTTATCCTAATATGAAATCCTATGCACCATCACAGGGAATAAAGCAGAAGGCAGGAGACGCTACGCCAAGTCCCCCAAAGGTTATAATTCGATTCTAAGCAACCTCCTTGACCCTGCCAATTCGATTCACGTAAACACAATAAGAGAATAATTATTGAAGTGCCTTCAATCATCATCTGTGTGTAACATCACAATGGCAAATCTAACACACAAAATAAATTCGTAACAGTTTCTGGAAGAGAAGCACTGGCTTCAAGTCACTGCAGCACATATGGTTTGGTGCTATTGCTCGTTAGAAGTATTCAAACATTCAGCCAAATTGTTTACTTTAGAAATCTACAAGGAAAGAGACCCAGCTCCACATGGCACAGGAATTCTGCCAGAAAACACGTCACGGATAAAGAGGAGCCAAAACAAAACAGTGGCCAATGCCTGCCAGCCAGAAACGCTCCACGCAGCACCTGGGGACAAAACGGATCACGTGGATCCCACATCTCAAAGCATGAAGCCAGTCAGGGAACATCCTATCAACCTCCTGGGGAGGCCAAAGCTACGAGGCATTTGAGATTGCAAATGCAGAGGAAGATCCCTCGTGTTGAAACTACCTGCGCTTCATTTCATCGCATCGGTTGCAAAACATTGCTGGCATTCGGCTCTCCCGGGACTATACAGGTATCACAGAATATCAATCAAAAAAGCAGATAAATACCAGCAGCCAGCATTTCATCTCCACGCAAGAGATGAAAGCGTGTTTGAGTTGTGCAAAAATCACTCAGTCCCTTCCTCCGTGGATAACGCTGTTGCATGAATATAGAAAAAAAAATACTACAGAACAGTGGCTTGAAGTTCTAATTTGATTCCATTTAGCTGAAATGTCTTATATTCTTTGGCAATGGACTTCACCAGGTCTATTCACTTGACAGAACTTTTTCGAAACATCTGATGAGAGCTAACGAAGAAGCTTCAGGAAACAGAAATACTCGGTGGTCACCTAGTTAACCAAAATGGTCCAGATTTTAGATTGAGAATGGTTATCTTTACCCATCCTTGAAAACTCCAGAAACACTCAAATTCATTTGCCAAAAGGGATGGGTAAATAATTTCTACGCGGCTATTTCTAAGCAAGAAAATAAAAATGGTACAACCATAGACCTGGAGTTTGCGTCAGGATACTCCTGCATGTGGATGTGGCAGCACCATCTTCCGTCATCCAGTCTGTCACCCATTTACTTTGGAGTCCTCAAAGCTACAGAAGGAACGACCTCTTCAACGTGCTGACCACTGACGTTTCAAACCGCTCTTTCCACAAACATTTGTCCGAATCAGCTGTGGCACTCAGGGTCCAGCTGCACTTGCTGTTCTCACTTGCATGGTTTGAAATTGCTCTAGGAAAAAAAAAAAAAAAAGAAGAAAAACTTATAAGGATAAGGGTTAAAAATTGCACCTGCAAGTGTGCACCCCACAGCCAATTGTCGAAGCTCTACTGACTTAACGAAGCTGCTCAGGGGAGATGAGTTTGGGACAAAAATATTTTAAGATAACAGGCATTTCTGAACTACCTTTGGAGATAACAGTCTCCATAAAGTATGTCATCAGCCACTCGCTGGCAGCTCTGAAGTCATCTCATGTTGCAAAGCAACTGACTTTGACAGATGTTTAACAAGCAAGAAAAAACACCTTGGGGCTGCCTATTTGAGCAGAAGTGGTTCAGGCTGAGACCTTGCTCCTACCACACTCTGCAGGTGAACTGCCACAGCCTTGAACGCGTGCATCTTATAGAAAACAGCAGCTTTCAATGCAGTAGCCACAGTGCTCTAAGTGGAGGCAGAGGCAGCTTGCACTGACTGCCAAGTACCATCACACAAAGCTTTCTTTACGCTGGAGGTGCCCCCGTGGCCACAGGGTCCCTCCAGCCACTCTTCCAGTGAGGGTCACCGTGAATCTCCTGCTAACAACCTCTGATCTCATCGGTCACACGAGAAGCAAAGTGACATTCTTGAGCATCACCGTGTCACTTCTCTCCCTACAGCTAAATAAGGGGGACAGCACCAGCGGGCTATTTAAAGAAGGCCAGCAAAGCTATTTGACATCCTGGAGGAGAGGCGTTGCACACATATACATTCTTGCTCCCAGGCTCACAGCTTCACCGTGGTGATTTCAGATCCTTACCAAGGGCTGTTTTCTCATGCAGAAGGAAGGCAAAGGTGCTATGAGCTCAACACAAAGGCCAAGTTCCATCCCAGGCAGCTTTAAGTGGCTCGGTCAGGTTTGTCTGGGGGGGTCATGTGGCAGTGCTGGGACAAAGGCAGCTCAGCGTGTGCTCTATCCCCTAGACAGCTCTACAGTGTGTTGCTGAGTCTCCCTGCTGCTATTAAGGCCACCATGGAGCATGCATCACTCTCTTGTGACATTTCTGAAGCGAGGCTCCTTTACCTGCTGCCTGATCTCCTTCCCAGCTATGGACAGACAGTGGGAACGAAAATCCTGCTGGGGTAAGAGGATGCGGTGTCATCAGAAAACACCAGCTACAGGAGGAAGCAAGCCCATAGGCATCATGCTGGTGACAGTGCTGGCCAGAAGGCCAGACAAAAAGGCACAGCATAGACTCTACTGAGCTGCTACAGCTGGGCTGCCTCCAGGGCATGCCTTGCCCAGACACACAATAGTCTCAGATCCCCAGACTCCCAAAGCAAAATGTCACCTCTGCCTCCCCATGTCAATTCTCCACCAGAGCTGCTTTACAGGTAGCAATAAATACACTAAGAGACACAGGAAGCTCAGAAGCTGGGTGACTTACGAGAAATCAAGTGCTCCTCAAATGCTTGATGCTCATTTGCATCTAGTCAGACAGCCATGGTACAGATTATTTTCACAACACTGTGTGAGAGAGAGTGCACCAGGATGACAGTGTTTAATCTTCACATCTAAAACCACATAGCATTCCTCAGGGCCCAAGGTAAGGAGGTCTTCTGGGGATCTGATATACAGTGCTGCTCACCTATATTTCAGATGCATTTTTCCAAGGCATTTGCACTTCAGAGTTGCTCTGCAACCTACAAGCCAATGCTTGTACAACCACAGAGGAAACAAAGGCCAAAAAACAACAATCGAGTGCTTTATGGGACAGTGAAAAGCGAACTGCACAGAGTGCTTGGGCAACTTGACTTCTTCCCCAGAGGGTTTCTAACAGGCTGAACGTGAGCTGAAGGCAGTGCAGAGCTGCCATCGCCTCTAGGAAGCTGCTTCTCCCCCCAGCAGCCCTCCTGGTGTGCAAGGGGGATGGAGATGCTCAGAGCTCTGAGCGGAATGCCTTGTATGTCTCACTGCCACTTGCTGGAGGACGCTGACATCGTCTGGGACAGAATTAGAAAACCTTGAGCAGGAGGGCAACCAGGCACAAGTGCTAAGTCAGCCAGAGGCTATATGTGGCACACCAGTTGCTGCCTCCCCTCCCTCCCAGCCCAGGGTGCATGTACACACACTTCCCCCAGCCTTTCTCAAGCATTTCCCACGCAGGTAAAGGGCAAACGTGCTCTCTCAGCCCTCCCGTAACCAAATCCACTGCATCAGACTTGTGTTTTCCGATATTCATTCCCTTGCCTGCTCCTCTCAAGTCATTTGACTTCAGCCTGCACTACTGATACTGCATCTGTGTTCAGGCTATCCGTGCCTCACGCCACATTTGGAAGAGCCAAAAGGCGAATCCTTCCTCCTTAAGCACACCCACTGTCCCCCTCATGCTGGCAGAGCCCTTCGCTTATGCTCATAACCCAGCCTTGGTGTTAGTCAGACACCACTGCCTTACCTCCCACCAGCTGTAAATCTGATGGTTGGTCACACTCCTGCAGTCACCTCCCCCTGCCAATCCAAGGACAGGGCAACCAACTAACCGTTCATTGTGCAGTTCTTCCACAGAAACTTGTGTCCCTCAGCTGCCATCGCCTTGGGAAGGAACCGGCTCTGCTTCCCTGTATTGAAAGGGCCTCACACTGACAAAGCCAAATCACTGATAGAATAATTAGGTGCTTTAGAATAATGAGGTTGCACACAGTCAGCACTGCAGCCTGAAGTGGGCATCTTGATAATTTGCTTGCAGCAGATCTCCGGTCTGTTACCTTAAACCTGCAGTGAAATGTGGGAGAATCAAAGCAGATGAGTAGGATGGCCAAGGCAGCGATCTCCTGTTAAAGAGAGTACAGGACTCTCTGCAGCATCTTGATGGGGAAGAATGCATGGTGAAATGGAGTATTTATTCCCTCAAATTCATTATGAATTTGGGTAACTCCAATAACTGCCTAACAGCCCAGCTCTGTTCTGCATCTGGTTACATTCTTGTCCCCAAGCAGTCCCCCTGGCAAAGAGTTCCACAATCTCACTGGTGCAGGAAAAAACACGGGTCCAAGTGTGTTAGTTCTGAACTCCCTTGTTAGGTTTCACCAGGGTTCTCCCTGGACGTCCCCGTGGCTTTGGGTAATGGGATCACCTCCCACTTACTGACGGAATAAAGTAGGTGGTTGCACCTGGGCACAGCTTCAAACTGTTGCAATGTTTCTCAAAGCTCGATGCCTGCCAAATGGTACATGTATGCTTATGGCTTTTCCTGCTTATGTTGCAACCCCCCAACCTTCACTGCAGGAACGCAGCAAATACTTAATAGCAACACGTGCCAGACGGGAGTTTATCACAGGAAACGAAGGACATGTTGGACAGCTGAAATGATAGATGATAACTAGGTACGGGACAGCAAAATGGGACCAAACTAATTGCATTTTCAGATATTTTAGACAGCAAAAGACAAAAGGCTCAAAGGGAGCATCCAACAGCTCTGTAGCTTGCTCACTGCTTAACATATGGGAGATCCAGCCTCCTATTCTGGCGCTGGAATTTAAGCCAGCACCTCCCTCCCCCGGAAGGAGCAACCAGCTCCCTGAGCTATATACTATCCTCAGGCAGAGCCACCCTAGTTGAGACTAGATCAAAAAGGCAGAGACTTAAAAGGAATTGCAGAGGGATCACAGCCCTTCCACTCCGGTGCTGCAATCATTATCCATCTCTGTGACCCTCGCCTGGAAAAACAACATATTTCATTTCAAAAGTGTCAGAATGAATCACATCAATGCTCCAGAGGGGAAAAAAAAAAACAACAAAAAAAAGCCCCCCACACCTCCCCTTATTAAATCAACTGAATTTGTCTCAAATGCATAAAGCTTTGTGTCGGCTAATACTGTATCTTTATCAAGCTTTTCCAAAACCAGGCGAGCATCAAAGCAAGTAGACCCAAGGCCGTGTTTCCATGAACGAGAGGAATAACAGAGCAGCGCACCCTACACAAACCTTTCCCTTTGCTACATTTTTGGGGCCTGGTGAAACCTGAAGCCCCCTCCCCGCTCACGATGCCTCTCCCCTGCTGCAGGATTCTCCCACAGGAGGAGGGCAGCCCCACATTCCCCAGGAGCTGCACACCCGACAGGGCAGATGCCAGTAATATCTCACATCCTCAGCTGCTGCTGCTTTCCCTTAGAAGTGGATCTGGGCAAATCCCAGCAAGTGTGGGGCTGGGGGTTTGTTCAAGGGCTTGTGCTCACAGCCATGAGAGGAGCCATCCTGCTGCGGCAGCTGGCCCCAGAGCACAGGGACACATCTCCACGCTTTGCTCCCAGGGGACAGGCAGGCACACAGCCCACACACTCCCAGGGATGTCCTGAGGCACATCCAAGCTTGCCGGGCAGATAAACCCGCAGCCTTCTATCCCAAAAGCAGAAACGCGACAGGATTCAAATCCCTAACCTAACAGGTGAAATAAGGACCTGCCATCCCCTGCCTTCTTTGCCCTTACCCACTCACTCGATCAATATACTCTTATTTTGTGGCAGCTACTTACAAAACCTCCTTTTCTGGCATGATGACTTTTCTGGACTTGATGTCCCAGAACATCTGCCTGCTTTGGCCACGCTGTGCAGAATCAGCATTAAATTCATATTTCATTTTTTAGAAAGCCGTCTTCTCTATTTTAAAGTACATTTAATGCTGGCTTTTGGGCTTATTTCATTGCAAACCTCAGGTTACTGCAGAAATCACTGGATTGTCACTGATTCTTCCTTGCTAATACTTACAGTTCTCATAGCGTAGAGATGTACACACACAAAAAAAATAGGATTCCTACCAAATGACATCTCCAGAATTCATTTCTGGCGGTGGATTTTGCCAAAGTTTGGTTTGAGCAACGTAAGAGATCGGCATCATACATCAAAGGCATCTGGGCTCTGAACACTGCACGGCACGGTTCAAGTGACAGAAATAACTGCCCCATCAAAGGCCTTGCGCTTGCTAGCACAGAGCTTCTGGAGGCTGGAGAATGAATGGGAAAGGGAAAGGCAGACAGCAACCCTGTGTTTCTCTGCAGATGATCTTAATCATACACACCAGGGGAAACTATCAGGTTCAAAAGAGTTAGTGAAGCTGATTAGTCGTGCTGAAAAGAGCCTGATGAAAACAGAAAGGCTCCTGCTCAAAGCTGTCTCTCAATGAGACCGCGAGAGCACGGGGAGCATGGAGAACCATCCAGAGATGGAGGGGTAGAAGGATAAAGAAGGGAAAAAGGATGGGCAATCAGACAAGGAGAGAGCAGAAATGTCTCCGGTGCCTGATGACTGGTTTCTGACCATAACTACTTTCTAATGAGGAAACCTTCTGTGGGAGAAAACATCATCCAGCTGATCTCCGGTCATCAGGAGCTCAGCTTATTTGAAGGAGAGGAAAAAAAAAGATCAAAGGAAAAATTTAAGCAGTGTCTTAACGTGATAGAAAGGAATCATCAGAGCAGCTGAGAAATGCTCAGGGTCCAGAGAGGCGCCTTGGCTGGAGGTACTGCAGTGTTTTCCTTATTTGTCTGCTTTATTTTTAAACACCCAGAGCCTTTGCTTGATCAACACTTCCCTGTAAATGAAGGAAGCAGAGGAGGAGTGCGGGACTCTGGGGAGAGAGGCAAACAAGGTTGGAAATTGATGATCTTCCCAGACACGAAAGTCAAAATGCCTGCTTGAAACCAAACCCTCCTGGAGCACTACGCAGGCATGGGGCAGAAGGGGAGGGAAGGAAAGAAGATTTATGACTTCAGCGGAGTTGAAATTCTGATGAGAAAAAAGAACCGTTCAATCCATGCCCGAATGTCAACAGCAGGTCTGAAAGTAGATTTGTCACATTTCTCCTCAAAAAGGAAAAAAAAAAAAAAGAAAAGAAAAAAAAAAAAGAGCAGAGGAGGTGGCTGGGGTCTTTAAAGAAGGGGGAAAAAAGCCTCTGAAGTCCCTTGATCTTCTGAAGCCCTGAACTCTTATATTCCATTTATAGCCCGAGCTGGAATGACACCCCCCTCGATTAGGGACTGTCCAATCCAGCTGCATGTGTCAGGATTGTACAAGGCACTAAGTGAAATATATATATGCCCTTATAGAGTTTAGCACACTGGGTCCACCTCCAGGGCACGGGCTGTAGCTCATTCCGACCACTGCTTCTCTCCCAGGAATCGCTTTTAGGGGGGGGTCTTCAGTTTTTTTTGGGGGGCCACCTTCACTCTCAAGTTTAAGCAACACAAAATGGCACCTAAGAAGGACGTTAAGAAACCAGCAGCAGCACCAGCACCTGCACCCGCGCCAGCACCTGCACCAGCGCCCGCTAAACCCAAAGAACCAGCGATCGATCTCAAGAGCATCAAGGTAATGGACGAACGTGTGCTGATCGCTGACCCCAAACGCTCCCAAGAGGGAAAGTTAGCAGAGGTCTTGCTGAAACCTGCAGTGAAAAGTTGTGTGTGTTTGGTTCCTGTTTGGGGACTGCGGTGAAATGAATAAGTAACCCTCGGGCAGTGGATTTCTTGAGCCGCTGAGCTTTTGGTTGTTTTAGTAGCTTGGAGGGGTGTGAGGCATGGCGCATGATTTAACAGAAGAGTGGAGCTTGGTGCCTTCGAGCATATTGCGGAGGGTCACCCGCAGAACTTCTTACCAAACCAGTTATCAGCCTGACTTGTTTAGTAAAGCTGAATTTACAAATTCCACAAACAAAAAAAAGAAACCTAAAAAAAACCCACAAAAATTAATCCCCCAAACCCTGAAGTAGGTGCATGAGGACTGCAAAAGGTTACTGGAACTTGGAATGAAATGCTTTCCCACAGCATGGTGCTAAAAACAGATGTTATTTGGCAGTTTCCCCTCAAAGCTCTTCCCAAATTTTTGCAACCACCCAGTGACCCTTTGGGCACGTGTTTTAAGATCAGCGCTGCTTATCTTTAAAAGCAGCAAAGACGAAAAAGATTTGGCAAATTCACCTCTTTTTGTTTTCCCTGTACAACAAACATTAAAAAAAAAAAAAACATGAGCTAGAAAGCCATGAATGGAAGTGTTTCAAGTTATTTCCTCTCACCTTTTCATACTTGCTTGAAATTCACAATTTGCTGTAAATTGAAAGTAAGGAAAAGGAAAAGGCTTCCAGAGGTTTCCCTCTGACTGCATGCCCATTGGAACGTATACTGAATTTAGACTTTGCATGCCATCCAGCATCACCAATCGTTGCCGTAACCCTCTGAAAAGAATTCCCCAAGCACTCCTCAAAGGGAAATCTCTATTTAGGAAAGAGTAGGGGGAGTTAAAGCAGTTAAAAAGATGAAGGGACAGATCTATTTCTCTGGGCATGACTATAAATAGTTGTTCTCCACCTACCTGACAAGCTGATTGGTCCTGGGACCAATGTGCTGATAAGGAATCATGCCTACTACGAAGAAAAGGAGTACAAGGACTCCTAATAGGACCTACTCATTTTAATCTCATGATGAATTCTGTTTAAGGTATCTTAATACATGCAGTCTGTCATCAATATAGTCCCAGGATTATGACCCACTTAGTAAAATTCCTGAAGTAGTCTTTGATTTTCACCACTGGTAGACAGCATTTTGCTGGAACAGCACATAGCTCCTCATAAGACCAAAGCTGAACTCACTGGCAAAGCAAAACAGGAGCAAGACAGGGAGAAAAAGAAAGAAATCCTGAAATATTTCAAACAATCTTAGTAAAAGCTACACAAAAGCCCACTGTTTTTGAGAATACCATCTGAAAATTAGATTAGGCTTCACATTTTGCTCATATCAGAGATGAAGGGGAACACAAGCTAGATTGCCTATGAAATAATTTAATATGATTTGATAGCTCTCTATGTCCAGTTCATTAGAAGAAAATAGAATTTTCAACTTCAGTGATCTCAGCTAATCTATCTTAACATAAATAGACTTAATAGTATATTACCAGCTAAAAAAATGGCAGGCTGCAGTCTAAGGCAATCCAACCCACTCTTCTGCACAGACAGCTCTCCTTTACAGCAAGGGATATATGCCAATAGCAAAAAGAGAATGCTCTAAGTTTTATCAGATCCAATATGACAAAAAGAGAGTCTTCTTAAATTCTTTCTTCTGAAAGATCAGATAACATTATTCCTCTTTGAAGCATGGGAAAACCTGGGCTAGCAAAACTATTTTCTTAACACTAATGGCAGCACACAAGCATCGCTATTCCTATTTGCAAATGAGTAAAGCTATGAGCAGCACGACGGAGGATGCAGGTCTGCCCTGCAGCCTGGGGGGCACAGTCTCTGTCCCATCACGGCCTTACCAGGCCAGGGCTGGGAAGGCTAAGATGTGCTACACAGGCAGAGAGTGCCCCCCAGCAAGGAGGGGGCCCACCCAACTGCACAGCCATCACCACAAGGTGATGCAGAAGCCCATACTGCCTGTAAAGGTGACAGATTCCTTCAGTCCCGAGCCTTCCCCCCACACCTGGACCTCCATGGCAATCCAGGGCTGCTCAGATGGATCACGGCACCTCCAGGGCCAGCTCTTTGAGCACACAACAGGAGCAACCACAGCGCTTTTGGCATGGTGTCTTGCAGCAGGAACTTGACAGCCATCCTGGGTTACCCATTTTCACTCACTGAGACCTCAGAAAATTAGGGGAAATAGTGTCTTCTTCTAAACAATTTGACCAGGAGATGTATATGGTAGAGTTGGGTACAGAAATACTCATTTTCCGAGTTTTAGCTCAATCCCTTCTTTTAGCATTAATGAATCCTGAATCCTTCCACTCAACCAGCAAAGTGTCGGCACAGAGAAAAGCACAGCACCATTTCCTGTAAAACTTCAGAGCCAGAGAGTACCTGAACCTCATCTTCTGCCCAGGACTCTCTTCTGATCAGCACCCTCTCCTGGAGCTCTTGTGCAGATCTACCAAGTGTGGAGTCAAAGCCCCCAGCACTTTCAACAAGAGTATCAAATGGGCTCCCCTATGCTCACCAGGGGAATTATCAGTCATCTTGTAGCTTGCTGCAAACAAGGGATTCCTGGGATTACTGTGCTGTGGGGCCAGCAATGTTTTGGAGAGTCACCAAGCCAGTAGACAAACAGAAAGCCCTCATTAGTTTTTACATCCAAGCTCCCTCTATCCATTACAGCTGGAGTGGGTAAGGGTAGAGCTGCCTAACCAGGGTTTACATCAGCCAAATAAGCCAAATCTGGTGGTGTACCTTGTTTTCAAGGGGTATCAGAAATCATAATATTCTCCAGAACAAACAAGAAAGAGGTTTCCCAGTATTTCTGGTAATCCTTTTGGGGATATTCCTACCCTCAGATGTCTCGCTTGGTCATTCTTTATGGAGCCTGGTTTTGAGCCTCTTGGGATGCACGCTTTATAAGCCAAGCTTAAGAAGTCTTAAACTGGGTTCTTGCAAAAGTAGGCACCCAAAATCACCTTTCATCCTCAGAAGCGGTAAAGGGCCTTTCACCTTCTCTTGTTACTACTGACCGTTCTTTCCACATACACTTTAAATTAACCCAGCTGAAGCAAACAACTTGGTGACGTACTAGCAGCTAGTGTGAGATTTCCTATTTTTGAGCACCATCTATTGACTAAAACCCTGAGTAACAGGAATATCAGACGGCTAAAGACCCTAGTCTCTGAACTCAGCCTTTCCCTCAGCTCACCATAGGTTATAGTGCAATCAGGACAGAAGGGAAACCAAGGCAAGGACTGGGAACAGGAGGAGTTCATTCTGATGTCAAATATTAAAGACCTTCTTTTCCCTACTCAAGAAACAACAACCCTGAATTTGCTTTGCTTAAACCTTTCAAGTCTAAATTTATATTTCCCCTTTTCCAAAAGTGCATCCTGGGACTTTAAAAGGTCAAGAATTGAATCACTGACAGGAGAAGAACAAAGTGATGGACACATTGGAATATTACGACCTGGACTTCAGCAGGAACCAACCATGATTAAAAGAATACATAACCATTTGAATCACTTTGTTAAGAGACTCCTGGAATTTAGTACTTAAAATTGTAGGAAGGACATTCCCCCAAAACTCATCTGTTTTGCCAACTTCCTTCTCGTGTGCATGCCTCAGTGAGAGGAAGCTCTGAGCTAATGAACTATTATGAAACATTTATAATGAGAATTTCTCAGGTGTTTGGTTTTGCAACAAAGAGCATTGATCAATGGCTAAGCTTCAAACTGTTCAAACCAGCAGCAGGTAGCTAGTGTTTCCTCATGTTTAACTTTGTCCCTACCACCAACATGAAGAGTGTGTTGCTTTTTTAAACTGGAAATTTGAAGGGCCCCTCCCAGCACACACACCCAGTCCTTGGACCAACACCAGCCTTGCAGCACTGAGCACAGGGCTCTGGGATCTGGTGCTGCTGAGCTCAGTGCTTTGCTCTGTAGTGATCTGAATGCGTAGCACTCTGACCCAGCATCACACCAGGTCCTTTACTTAAAGAGTACACATGAATGTCTTTCTCAAATACCCGTGGAGTAACAGATGCTCCTTTGGTACATGAGGCTTTGCACAGTGGTGTTACAAAGGAGACTGATTATGCCATACCCTATTGCAGATACACTACCTACATCTCTGGGGGAAAGTAATTCGTAATTATCAACTAACAGATATTTGCTAAGGCCTTGTGTAACTGTGTGATGCATGACAAAGCCTGCTGCATGGAAGCAAGCCCGTGTGATCGTTTTGTTTTTAAATACAGAGCTCTTAAGACCGCAAAAAGTGTTTCTCCAAATGTCCTTAACTCTTAATGTGTTCAGTACTCAAGGGGGTCATCTCTGAACATGCACCGCATTGGATATAACCAGAGAGGTAAACTCCCTAAATGCACTGACAGAAAGCTTCTGGGCTGGAGGGCAAGCAGGGCTGCAAATGTCAGCTGAAGTACTCCAAGGGCAATTGCACTGCAGACCAACTCCATGCAAAGTGGCAGAATGAGAACCGCAAGGTTAACAGTAGCTTTGCTTATAGTGTTAAGGGCTTTCTTGGAAACGGGCAGTTTCCTAGCTGAAATTTTTGGCTCAGGCCTTCAGGTTACGCCTGACCCACTCACAACACCAGCAATGGTCCAGATTCTTTGGGATGGACTTACCTAGTAGACAAGGTCACTGGTCCTAAGTGCCCTTCAGGTAGGAAGGAGACAAACACCAATAAGACTTCACCTAAAGAGATGTTAAAGTACCTCCCTGACCATCCAAGACCAGCTTCCTAAAGTGCTGTTAAGCAAGGAATCCCTTAGAAATATAACTTGTCCATATATTTTAGGAGACACTGTCTGATAACCTGAAAAACTGTTTAAAAAGTAATGGTTGCCCTCAGTTTTTTTTTTTTTAATTTCAAACAAGATCCATTCTTAGTAATTCAAAGCTTTAGAGGCATTGCTTTGGTGGCACTTAAGATAATGCTTGGAGGGTTTGAAGAGTGCCAAAATTTGGTAGGAACAACAGAGTTCAGAGCAAATGACAGAAAATCCCAACAGCTCACCTAGAGTAATTTCAAGTGCTAGCAATAGTTGTATGGTAGAGGCTTTCTCCCACCAACAGATAAATTGAAACAACCTAACAGTACTTCTAGCAGTTTACAACCCCTTAGCACACAGAGACATCACTACTGATAGCAATAAGATACTTGAGTTTATCTTACATAAGGTAAGAAGAAGGTGACTAATTTAGCCCATGACACGTAAAGAAAGAAGCTGACTGTAAGGAGATATGAAACAGCCAAGATGGAAATTTGCCTCTGGTTCCTTGAGGCTTTATTACATCTCACACACACTGCCAAAAAAACGCTCTCAGCTGGCTAGTTTGCTGCATAGCACTTAAATGTCAAGTAGCAATAGCTTAAATAATGTTAATACTCGACCACTGCCACTGGGAGGCACGTTAAAACAAGGCATCCCTTGGAGAGCAGCGCATTGCTCCAGAGCTTCACATTTCCTCGCACATCCCCTCGATTACACACATTCGTGCAAAACTAAATGCAATTAGAAAAGGGACACACTAACAAGCGAGCGCAGCTGACTGTCCTTCCCCCTGTGAAGCCAATAAAGCCAGTGCGAAATGCTATGATCAGCAGCCGCGACACATTTCACACTCAGGCATTTCAGAAGGACACATTTAATTAATTGCCAAGGTTCATCTAAAAGTTTTAGCCTAACTGTAAAGTTGCAAACTTTAAAGTAAACAAGGCACCAAGTTGCAAAGAGAGCTTAGATGGAAAAAAAATATGCATCACTATAAAATCCATTAAGCTAATAGATTTAGAACTATTCTTCCAAACCTCACGACATCTCACATTTCTCTCCCATACATTAACAGCGTTCATCTTTATTCTTTCTCCTGTTATATTTCTTGGCAGTTTCATTCTCAAAAAAGAGCTCTTTCTCAACAGCTCGCCCCCTCTTAGCGTTTCTTTGTCTTCTAAAAGCTATGAGGCTAAAATCCATCAGGCTGATGATTTTTACTTAAATTGGAAACGGCCTCTGAAATCTGCGGCATCGATCGCACCAGCTACTGAACCAGGGTGAGGGCCAGCAGCCTGCTTTATGGAAGGGTTGGAGAGCTGTGTAATCCTGCACTCCATCATGTCTGCTAGAAAATATGTGCAGCTATATTAATCAAGGAGGAGGCATTAGCAGTGAGCAGACACCACATGAACTGCTACAGGCACAACCCCAGCTACATCCACCCAGAAATAAAAGAAATCTCTAGAGATCTGTATGAACAGCTAAATATACAACAAGAATCCTCGGGGACTGTCTGATAGGCGGGCACAGCACACAGGTTTGTGTGGATTGGGTATTCTGCTTATCTGGTGATGAACAGTTGCACGCAACCCTGTCCACCCTACTCTGTGTAACCGGGATCTGGCCAGAACGTGTCCCATTAGCAATTAGAAGAGTAGAAGATGGTCACAAACTATATAGCGAAAAGCCTCAACCAAAAACAAAACAATACAAAACAAAAAGAAAACAAAAACTGTTTTCTGTTTAGAAAAAAGCAGCACTTTTCCTTAGTGTAGCAATCCTCCTCCTGGATAATAACCTCATCCCTAAGTAAGGGCTGAGCCAAAGTTGGAAAAATCCAGCTCCTACCGGTCTTTCCGTATGTTGCAGTTCCTTCACTCCTTCATTATTTTTGCTGGAGGTTTTGGGGGATGGCATTTGTATTAGTTTTATTTAAAAACTAGTTTTTATTTAAAAATACCCACGCCAAACCAAACCTGAAATTTCACCATCTTCCTAAGCCCCCTAGACTCATCACATTTAAAACAAGAGTATTTTAAAGCCCCCAACAAACCCCGTGGGCTTAGAGATGCTTAATTGAAATGTGCCCATGCTAGATAACTTCTCCCCAGTGAAACAACGTCTAGGGCATTTTTATTCAAGAATCACTGACAACACGAAGGGTTGATATGGTGCACAAGTTTTTCCTCCTGTAAAACCTGAGCCAAAGCCTCATACAGTCAAGAGTTCTGCCTGCTTATATGGAGAACCCTCTCAACTTATACTTACTTGACAGCCCATTCAAGCCAGGTGGCTGACTAATCCAGATATCAGTTTTCTCTTCTTAAGACAAATGCACCCCAATTATTTTCTTGTTGCCATGTAAAATCTTTTGGAATGGGTTTTGTTGTAGCCAGTAATAGACTGGATCTGGAATCAAGAAGATATTCAGGACAATTTTCCTTGAGCAAAAATTCAACCGTGTTTCCAGGGAAACATTTTCCAGTCTCCAGCACTGCAGAGCAAGAGGCTGAGGGCAGGAGGAAAATTCCACAAAAGGCAACACACTACTTTGACCCAGGCAACATTTCAGCTCTGCCAAAGTCTTTGGAGAGCTCCTCTATTAATGCATTGGGACTGATGGCCAAGGTCCATATTAGCTTTCTCGCTGCCTGTGCTCCTGCCCCAGCCGGTATTAATCAGGAGATTTGAACCGTGCTAAATCGATGTGGGCTAATTCAGACAAAAACATCAAATCCCTTTTCTGTGTAACCCTACGGCTGTGCCCTGTCCTGAATATGTCCCCATTCCCATGTGATAATGGAACACAAGTAGCAGAACAAGCAAAAGTGAAGAACTGGCAGCAGAGTATTTGTCAGGCTCAGTGTATTTTCCAGGTATTCCCCCAAAATGCAAATAATCCATTTGGACAAAATGTCTTCAAACTATAAGGACTAGCTCAGAAAACTTGCAATTGTATCTTCAGATGTCAAGAGGGGAGGCAGGAGGTTAAAGTTTCAAATAGCACTAATTATTTTGACCCATTTTGATTGTTCAGTCTTTAAAGGATATGGATGTTAAGTCTGGTTGGATTTGATCATTTCCTTTTCATACAGAAAAAAAAGCCACATCAGCTAAACTTATCTTCAGATTAACTAAAAGAGCTACAGGAGAAAGTTTATCACCGATCACATTTTATCATTAGAAAAAGAGTGGCAAGTGCACAACAAAGGAGAACAGACGTTAGGGAGGACCTGTTTATAAGAATGGAGTCTCTTGCTGTCATACAATCTTCCCATCCCAGCTCCATGAACCTCCCTATCCATCTGGAGTGACAGAGGAAGCGACGTTTGGAGCAGTTTCCCGTCATCCTTTTACCCTTCATTGCATTAGTTTAGAGATGTGAGCCAGGCTTGGAAAGAGTTGCACTACAGGAATAGATCTTTGCTACTGGAGAAACTGTACAACCTCTTTTCTTCAGCTTATCCTGAAACTCCCCACTCCTAATCCCACCAGGAGCACCCTACAGCCCAAAAGACACTGCTGTCCCATTCCAGCACACAAAGCTTGACAGGCATCCTTGCTTCAATCACAGCTTCTTCCACATACCTGCACCACAAAAACCCCTCCAGTCCTGAGCCCAGCAGCTCCTCATCTCATCACACCAGCAAGCTCTGAAGTTGGCATGCTAGGGTCCTAACTCAACACTAGAAGAAAGGTGTCCTAAATCCCTCACTGCCCTGCAAAGCACACCTCCTCATCCGCTGCAAACTTAGCAGTATAGCTGGGTCCAGACGCGTGCACAGATTCGCCCTTAGAATCCTTCAAAATTTGGAAAACGTGACCAGTGCAGTGGAAGACCTTTGGTTGGACACCGCCTCAACAAGCAGGTGAACCTTCTTCTCAGTGCCAGCAGCTGGACTGCGCCAAAAAGATAAGCAGCACCACCCACCTAATGCAGACCTCTACATCATCCAAATAAGGGCTTGAGAAAAGCCAGCAAAAGGACAAGGAGCGCTAGTGATTTCATGGGCTTTGAAACAAACCCAAGGCATGCTATACAGCTGCACCTAACACACAACTTGCAAGCCACGTGTAAAACAAGCCAGCCAGGCAAATACACGGCACCTCTTGCCCTCAGCGCTCCTCGATTGCTGACTTTATAGCTTATTGGAGAAATAGGAGCCTTTCCTATCTCGGTAGGCCTGGACAAGGAATATCCCTTCTTGATGGTCCAGACCCAGAAAGTGCTGACATGATCCAAACTTGCTGCTTGCTACTCCCTGCCCCTTTCCAACCTCCTAAAAATAGCAGTCGTAAGATGTCCATCAAGGCACGGTGCCTCCTGTCACTTTGCCCTAAGAAAGCTAAAGAACTCACCGAGGGGAGGGGCAGCTTCCTTCTGACACCTAATCCAGGCAATGCCGTCAGCGCTGCCAGATAAATAGGGGGAAGAAAGGCCAGGAAAGCAGGACCACTCTCAGAGACCTCTCAGCTAATCCCTCCGGCCCGTCCGCCGCTCTACTTTTCCAACTCTCCATCATGGTGGGTCCACTGCAAAGCTAATCGTTAGCAGCGAGCCAGCGTATTTTACAGGAGTAAATTCAGCTTCTTGTTCAAGTTAGTTCTGGGGGGAGGACAGGCCAGAAGGCGACAGTTTAGAGGTTTGCTTGATTTTCCTCCGCAATATTTTTAATACAAGAAAGTATCGTAGCTTAATGCTTTATGAAACAACGTGCTGTCAAAAGCTAACTTAAACACAAGCTTGGAAGGCATGATTTATTTTCTGTTAATGTTTAAAAAAAAAAAAAAAAAAAAAAGCTGCTTGTTATAAATATTACTTCAAATGGTTGTACTTCAGTGAGTCTGTACTAAAGTAGTAAGTGACCTGGCGGTACATAAACAGCCTATTTGTTAGTTAAGAAACTTTAGATTGTTATTGCTTCTGGCCACAACCTTGGTGCTCCCAGGGATGGAGGTTTTTACAAGAACCCTAAAAACAGGCCTGGGGATGCATTTTCACACGGCAGGTTGCTAGTTTGGGTTTATGTGGCCTAATTACACTGGGCAAGACCGATAAGGGAACACTCAGCTACCTTGTGCTATTTGCTTTCTCTCAGTGCATTTTCAGCAGTACGACTCCTTTTTTTCTTTCTCTCTTTCCAACTGCAGTCCTTCACACCTGACGAAATCAATGGTAAGTGAAACAAAAACTGAACTAACAGGGGGCAGGAGGGGGGAACATAATGGCTACCAAAAAGCTAAGCGTTCACCGGTCTTAAGAGCTCTTTTGCCATCTGCATCACTTCTGTGCATCTGTCAGGCCACGTTTTTTGCTGTCTTGGAAGATACTCATGGACTGAGCTGGATGCTTTAGAAAACAAGCAGGTTCTCCCCCAGCCCCCCCTTCCTAAGCTATTTTTTGTGGTTGATTTCCTTCCAACAGATCGAGTTCTCCAAGGAGCAGCAGGATGGTAAGTTACAAGACAGCCGATGTGTTTTACATGTATGTGAGTTCAGAGAGGAGCTACAGTCTTGAAAGTTTAACCTCTACCAAAAGATGAGCTAGGACTTCATTCACCTGGTATAATTCACAACACTCTTGACTTCAGAGACGCCGTGCTGACTTAAACTGAACAACACGTGGCCTCAGATTTACATGTAATTTGTCAGGGTGCTTATATGCCACCTAAGTTGAATGCATGACCTGATGCATGAAAGGGAAATACAGCGGTGCTACCACTTCTACCTGCTGAACATTTTTCAGCTGGGCTGGCTGCTCAAAAGCACACTGAAAATCAATTTTGTTTGTTTTCTTAAACCTATGAAGGAAATAGGCAGTTGAAGACCAAAAAAAAAAAGTGGGAGCGAGCTGAAAATTCAATTTAGCTGTGCGCTTATATGAACAGAAAACATTTTGCTAAAGGCTCACAAGTCACTTTTGTGAGGAGATGCTATGGAAGAGGGGGCAGAGAGGCTATTTTATTTTAAATATATTCATGAAGCATGGAAGTGGCTGGCAAGTAAGTGACTCAACAACTGTCACAAAATGTAATTAGTCTGAATGCACTACAGTTCTCAAGCATCTTGCATTATTTCCTATTGCGAGCTGCGGAGATGCAAGTCACAAATTCACCCCCAATGAAGCCCTAGAAACCTAAAAAGGAGTGTTTTAAATACCTTAAAAGAGGTATTTGGATTATATTAAATAACGTAGACTTTAAGACCCGTCAAAAATGCGGTAGCAAATACAAAAGTCTTCTTACTGTGAAGAACTTATTTAGAATGGAAAACACAAGAACTTACTAGAAATCCAGAGGATGAGGAACAACTTGAAGCAGGTGTTAAAAGAGCCCTAAACTTCCAAAATATCAGCCTGTTCTGTCTTACACCATCAGAATCGACAGGGAAAGATACTGTGCAGCAAGTAGGGTTGGAACCGTTGCTCTTCCTGACATCCAAACACTCAAAATGCTTTCCTTTGAGGCCAGGACTCCTCACCGCTTCGCAATTTTAGAACTTCTACAGAAGTGTAGGGAGTTTAAAGAGAAATGCCATCAATTCAAAGCTGGCACATGTAACAAGACAAAAGATTTTTTTCGGCTTCCTTCCATATTTTAGACCATCCAGCTGCTATCTTGCTGTGACGACTATGGCAAACAGAGGAGTAATTAAAGTCCACTTGAGAGAAGGAGAATTTCCCTGGATCAGAGCTGTCTCACCCTCAGTTGCTATTTCCATCCACAGAAGCAGCTGGTTATTGCTCTCCTTACAGAAGGATTTTAGACTTGCTTATTCCAGCAGAGGTATAAACTGGGAGTAGCTATAAAAAAAAAAAGTAATCAAAGATATTGCAGTGATGCTTGCACCTAAGACAGAAAACATTTCTCTGAGCTAGGGAGCTGTATTGTGAACATAAAACTTCACAGGATTTACAAAGTAGGGAAACTGATGGCTTTTCTAATAACGAAGTGGCATTGTTTTATACTCCGCTCTGGCTAAATGTCAGGAATGCACCAGGTGAAAGATCGGATCACATAGCATAAATCAGCACAGCTCTATCGACCTCAGTTGCAAGAGCAGAAGCTGATATGAAGCTGGTATATCGTAAGGGGAAGCTCCACACTGGTCCAGAACGCCTTGATTTCATAGTCTGCAATAAAAGCTGTAAGGGGAGAGGGCTAATAGTAAAGGGTTATAGGTCTCACACATCAAACAGTAAGAAGATTAGTTTCAGATGTATTAGATTACAGCCTAGCAGGTTGTACATCCCGTATCAGCAGTTTTTCTGGATGCCAACATCTCCTCCAGTAACTTGGTTTATGGATGGCTAAAGCAGGATCCTAAGCACCTCTGTGCCACATGTCCCCAGCACAAGATGAATGAGGACATGACTTGATGTGGTTAGTTACTCCTAAATCCGCCCTGAGGCACAAAGGACATTCCACCTACATATACTGTGAGACAAAGCCCTCTCTAGCTGCTGGGAGAGCATCACAGCCAAGTGAAGGGCATGCATTTGGTTCACTTGGAGTCAAAACATAGCACCATCAGGCATCACAGCTCAGAAGAGATAACTGAGCTGCACAGACCAAGATGCTCCAGACATATGAGGTTCAAAGCCAGCCTTTCAGCTGAGCCTTTGGCTTTTTAAAAATCTCCTTGTTTATTGCAACAGCAGTCTAAAAAGCTTGAAGAATTTTTAAGATGATTAACATGGAACTTTGCAGATAGACAACATGATAGGCAAACTGCCTGCAATGATTTTTTTTAAGAGGAATGTCAGTACACCAAAGCACTTGGTCAGCAGCAAAGGGAGGGTAAAGGAATGTTGATAATCTGGCATCACTAAAAGAAACAAAGGTTTGAAGTTGTACACATTGGGAATGCACCACAATAAGGAACCACACAAGCACTGCCTAGACATTCACACATCTGTAAGAAGTGGGTACAGACTGCAAATGGCAGACAAAGGAGAGAATAAGTTATTCTATGATTCGACTCTATGATTCTTAATTATTCTGTTCTCCCTTTGCAATTGTCTGAAAGGAGGTTGTGGTGAGGTGGGGGGGCTGGCCACTTCTCCCAGGTAACTAGTGATTGGACAAGAGGCCTTAAATTGTGCCAATGGAGATTCAGGTTGGATATAAGGAGAAGTTTCTTCTCAGAGCGGTTAGGTGCTGGAATAGGCCGCCCAGCGAGGTGGTGGAGTTACCTTCCCCAGAGGGTTCAAGAAACATGGAGATGTGGTACTGAGCAGGCATGGCGATGGGTTGATGGTTCAACTAGATGTCCTCAGTGGTCTTTTGCAACCTTAACGATTCTATGATTATGAACACAGGTGGAAGTGTCATTGCAGGGCTGCTTGAAGGCAGAGCAGAAGTAGGAGCATTTTAACTCTACCTTCTAGATTCCTGTTAGCAACGCGTAGTCAAGATGCTGAAATTGCAGGCAGAACCCACTGAAGCAGGCAGATGTTTTGTGCAGCTAGGTACTGTGGCAGAAGAGTCACAGTCTTTGCATGAGATGGAGTACAGTGGATTATTCAGTAACCTGCTGCTGCGTCATGTAAAGAAACTTGTTCTTGAATAGTAAGGGCTGTAGAAAGCTTATTTCACTCTATTTGAAATAACTACAAGGTCAATTGCAAAACTACTGGCGGCTGTTAGAGTCAAGAAAGCTACAAAAGGTAGTTATAAAAGTTTAAAAATAGTGAAACCCAAATGTCAGAGTGTTGACAGAGGAGGAGTTTCTCTTGGGACTGTGGGCCAAAGATTCCCTTGCTAACTCCCCTGGAGTCGTTGGAACAGTACGAGGAGACAACAGGCTCACAGCTTTGTCAATACAACTGGTCAAAGCATAGCTGCCTGCCTCAATCTAACCATTGCTCTTCCCTTGCAGACTTCAAGGAGGCCTTCCTCCTCTTCGACAGGACTGGTGATGCCAAGATTACCCTGAGCCAGGTCGGTGACATCGTTCGGGCACTGGGACAGAACCCCACAAATGCTGAGATCAACAAGATCCTGGGCAACCCCAGCAAAGAGGGTAAGAACCCTGCTATCTCCATTGGGCCCTTTTTCAAGCTGGGGGACTAATTAGGAATCATCAGTACTCTCAGTAGGAAGGAGATATTTTTTGCTCCAATAGGGAAGCAAGGTGGGCTCTCCAGCAGCAATAAGGGGAATTTTGCCAGCTTGTTTTGAAGAAGATATGGGCAGCAGGAAGTACAGTGTTCAGAAAACCTTATCCCTAGGCTATGGAGTAGTCTCTGCAGAAATCAATTTGTTGTCAGCTTGGAGCAGCATGCACTTCTTACTGCTCACAGCCTCTTTGTGACCAAGACTCCTCAGCAAGAGGCTATTCCTAGCAGTAGCTCTTTTGCAATTTTGGCAATTTATTACCGGTCATTTCCTTTCCTCCTCTGTGGAGATAAAAAGTGGTAAACTTTGTGATAATCTCCTTTTAACAAGGACTTGGCTCCAAGACATCCCGAATTTCACTCAAACAGGCACATATTAGGATAGGCTAAACAGTACCCAAACCATCAGGCCTGGAAAGAGAGGCTCAAAGGAGCAGTTTATAAGCCCTGAGTTAAGCATTGGCATCAGTGGGAAGCGCTAAGCAGAAGACTAATACTGAGCTGAGACAGTGCTTTAAGTGACTATGCCAGTAACAGAACAACATCTTTATATAGCTGGGCAGTAAAATAGTTTCTGTAACAACTATCTATTCAAAAATCTCCCATGTTTCCATCTATTTTATTTCATCCTTGCCCAGATGAAAGCTGCTCCTTGAAAGGATTAAAGCAAGAAAAAAAAAGAGGATCCTTCTGGCAGCATTGCTATCTGGGGAAGGCCTCACTGAACACCTCAGCTTCTGGCTCATGAAAACAAAAGGGCAAGATGCACTAAGCTTGTGAAGCCTTAAACCTCCGCAATGAGCATGTTGAAAAGTAGATTTGGATACCACCTCCACTGGGCATCCTATTTTTAGTTTGTTTATTCTTTTGCCAAGTCTCTGTTATCACATCCAAGAGAACCTGACTAGGCCAGTAACACGATGTTAACAAACCCAGGGGCTTTAAGTCCCTGCATCTCACTCTTCTTGCCTTAAACCCTAAGCAGTAGGAAAGGAGTTCTGCTTCACTGTATTCCGTAGCTCCCCCATTGCCAAATCCTTTTCAAAGATCAACTCACGTAGCACGCTTCATTTCTGAAGGAAATATACAACACACATGTACTTTATAAAACCATGGGAAAAGTGGAGTAGAGAAAGGATGTGAAAAATCAGGTGGATTCGAAAACTAACTCCCACAGTAAGAGAATCCAGACTCTGCAGAACAGCCAAATCCTGTGGCAAAAGGGGCAGGCAAGTGAGGTGGGAGGTTTTCCAGAATTTCATTGTGAATATCCCAGGTGAACATTCAAATGTCCAGCAGCGCTGCAACTGATGCTTTCTTTCCAGAGATGAATGCCAAGAAAATTACTTTTGAAGAGTTCCTGCCCATGCTGCAAGCAGCTGCTAACAACAAGGATCAGGGTACCTTTGAAGACTTTGTTGAAGGTCTGCGTGTTTTCGACAAGGAAGGCAATGGCACAGTCATGGGGGCTGAACTCCGCCATGTACTGGCTACACTGGGTAAGAGATTGTCACATCTGAGAACACAAAGAACCGCTGTTGTTTGAAGGCATGAGAGAGAGGGAGGAAGAATGTTCTAACTAGCTTAGAGTGGTAGCAGGCTGTTAGCCAAAACTCTGGGAAAGCTGATACAATGCAATAGAAAGATCAAGAGTTTTACTTCTGTAGGGTCCACTGAGGGACAGAGAGAAAAGGCTGTAAACTCTAGTGACCTAAAGCACACAGATAGAAGATTTGCTGCATAGTTCTTCACTCTGAAAATGACTAGGAACCCTATGCCTACATGCACACGCAGAACTTGTAAAGGAAGTTAAAATGAATAAATTTTAGTTCAGCAACAGATATTCTTGTTAATACCCCAGAAAACAAAGAAAGCATTTGGAAAAGCTGCAGGATTCAGCATCAGCTGCGCGTCTGTTTAAGAATTAACCAGGCTGCCTTTGTTCTCCAGGCGAGAAGATGACAGAAGAGGAAGTAGAAGAACTGATGAAAGGTCAGGAAGACTCCAACGGCTGCATCAACTATGAGGGTACGTGTGGGGGTTCAACACCCTCTTGTCTCACATTTCATCCCTGAGTTCCATTGCAGTCGGCTGTTAGCTTCTCTGGCAAACTGGGTGGACAGAGCTATAGCTGAGTTATGTTGAAAGGTTTATGCATGAAAACAATGTGCCTAGCCAGCACAAACCTAGCCACAGGAAAGGCTAGGTTCAGCCACAGCAGGTAAGGCCACTGTTGTTAGCCCTGGGTCTCTGGACTGTGACATTCTGTAGAAAAGCTGCCATAAATGGAAGTAAACAAACCCACAGCTCATGCTTGGGCAAATGTTCCATCTGACATTTAGTCTCATCACATCCAAGCGGGAAGAGAATTTAGTTTGAACAGTATTAAACACTTCAAACTTTCTTTCACATTACTGAGCCAAATCTGATCAGAAGCGTGCCTTTTCAACACCATCAGCTCCTGAACAGCTTTTGCTTTTGAAGGTGTCTCCTGAAGTAATATTTGCTGCTCCTTCTAACTATGACATCTGTATTTTTCCACAGCATTTGTAAAGCACATCCTGTCTGTCTAAGTGGAAATCCTAAGATAACAAATGGTACGTTCCCATTTGCATGCTTAACCTTGTCTCTTTGCTATGCTTAAAGGCTTCTTCTTGCCCATGGCCAGACATAGGTTATGAAATCAACACGACACTGCCTCACCAATGACAAAATTAAACTGCTGTCCAAGAGCACAGAGCACAGGAAAGCAGATCCCTGAGTCTTATTCCCAGCTCTACAACTGGTCAGAAACTCAGGTGGCATTTAGTGGATTTTTCCAGCAGCCAGATCATGAAAAAAATGCTCAGCTTACCTGTGAACATGAAAATGCTTGAACTTAAACATCATCCTAAATTTCTGTTGTCATACAAAAGGAGAGCTTACACTAGGCAAATTGACACCTTGAGACAGAATCAGAAAAACAAATTCGAGCAAAACCTTCTGATAACGCAAAGATTATTGTAGAAAGAACAGCCTGACTACGTTTGTGATCTAACGAGAACAGCTTTCCAAAAGAAACGAAGTAATTATGTGAAGAAAGTATTCTAGCAGTCATGGTCAACAGCCAGAAGAGGGCTTCAGAAGTACCTGTGCATTAAGCAGTATTTCTTGAAGCGGGGGTTGGGGGGTGGGGGAGGAAAGCAATACAAGAAACAACACAACCCACAACCTTGATATGCTTCTGTTCTGCCAGCAGAAAAGCTCAGCACCTCTCTTTAAAATGCAAACAAGATATTGTGGGTATGTGGGCTCCTTTGAGCTGTTATGTGACGTTGGGAGAGACAATCCCAACTCACGCGCAACTAAACAGACATCTCAAAAGCAGAATTAAGGACCCCATTTGTCATTTTGCAGTGTTTCTTCTGCTAAAGGTTATTTCAAATTGGACTCTTCCATTCCTTCCTAGAACAAGTTGAATTCGGAAAGACCAGATGGCACCTAAAATCTGCCTGAGTGAAATTCTTGCTCTGGCAGTCATCATCAACATGGAAACTGCATAGGACTGGACAATATGCCTCCAAACCCACTATTATTTTTTTTAATTTTTTTTTTTTTAAACCAGTGCATCCATAGGCATCACCTCTGGGTCACTTCCAAAAACTGAACTTCCACCAGGGAGAGTTAGATGGAAAAACTGCTACCGTCCAGCATTCATCCATCTCAAGCATCTCTTTCCATGTTGTTTCCCATGAAAGAATGTAAACTTTTGGAAAAATAAAGCATCAATAAATCCCTGTTGTCACTTTGAGGCTATAAAGTCTTTTTTACCCCCTCTAAACCTATTCAAACCTACTCAATCAAGAACTAAGCACTTAATTTATTTCTGTATGTTGTACTTCACAAAATAAAGTTTTACGAAAAAAAATATATTTGAACATCTTCAAGAGGTCACTACTTGATATGGATGAAAAGTGGGGTGGACTGGGACTGGGAGGAGGAGTGGTCAAGAAGCTGCCACACACATCAGCACCAACATGCTTCTGGGAGAAGGCCACCTGGAACTGGTATCAGAACAGCCCCCAGAGAAGCATCTACCCCAGTGCACAGACAGACCCAAAAGCAGCCATGGTGACCCTGCCTCAGGGAGACATGCAGAGCCACCCTTCCTAGCAAAGACCCCTTAGTACTACAATAGTATGCCCACAGCACAACTGGGAAGGCATCCTCTCAACCTGCTGTATTTAGACAACTAGAAGAAGAGATCAGGAATTAGACACACATAAAGGCTCTGTACGGGGGGAACCAGTGTTGTGGCTGCCATTCCCCAGGCCATGTGGAGAGCAGCCCAATGTCTACGGAGTAACCAGCTCCCAGGGCTGATCTGTCACCTGCATATCCCTGCCCTTAAATGTAGCTCCTTGCTCCTTTCCTTAAGCGCTTGCGAAATGGCTTTAGCCCTCTATCTGAGGGTCAGTTTGTTCTATTAAAATCTGACTTAGCCTTATTAAGTTACAGTGCACAACAGCTCCATCATTCAAGCACCAACAGGTGCACCAGGGGCAGCTGGCATGAGAATAAGCCACAGCACAGCCAGTGGAGAAGCAGCTGCCTCTTTTGCAAGGCTTCCCAAAAACACATCTCCTGCACACTGGCAGACAGGGCCAAGCAAGTCTCAGAGCTATGCTCTGCCCAGAGACCCATGCCAGGAGGTAGCTTACAGGTGTTTGCTTCGTGCCTAGTGGGAAAAAAAGGCTCTGATAGAAGGAAAATGAGAGGTAGTTGCTTAGTTTGTCCTAAGAAGGCAATGAAAAAAATAAATCAAGATGCATGAACAAAGTAATTAGGGTCTCAGCCTGGAGGATGACTCTCAAAGGACTGCTAGACACCCTACCGCTTCTCACCATATTGCACATACGTGCTCCGTGCTTCCTTTCCTAGAAAACCATGGATCTCAGTTGCTGGGAAAGCAAACAAACAAAAACCAAAACAACATTTCTCCACGTACCCTGTCAGTCTCATTTTGACACTTCTTCACCACACGACATCAACGTGCAGTCACACAATCAACCCAGGGTTGGAAACAGCCTGAAAGACCAGCACGTCCACCATTCTTCTCTAAAAATCACAGCTTTGGTTAATACGTAATGCGCTTGGAGTCCGATTCCATACTATCAACAGAATGGGACAGCTTCTGTGTGGAAATAGGCAGGTTCAAGCCACCCATTGTTAAAAACCCACATACACGGAGAGAAATATCTACTAAAAAAAAAATCATATCCTGATAAGACAACATTTTGGGAGTCATCTTTAACAATTCAGTCACTTACAAAGAAAGACCAGCTCTTAAATACTCGCCTCTTTCAGCAAGTTACAGCTTCAACCAGAAGCTGTCGTCCAACAAAAGCGACATCAACTAGATGCCGTTTTTTTGAAGGCATAGAAATAAAATGGTTTAAAGAAAAAAGGTTTTAGCTGAGAGACACGACAAATCCAGACCTCCCTCTCAGAAGGTTTTAATTCCATCGAGAAAACCCATCTCAAAAGGTACCCAACCTGAAAGCACAACTTGGAAATGCAGAAGCAAAGATCTCTAATAAAACATGCCTTGTCTGTAGGTGAGCAGAGTAACCTGCTTTGCTTCAAACCATTTAAAATTTCACTTGTTTAAACCCACTGCCCCCACGCTAGTAACCTCTGCATTGCTCAGAGCTCTGATCCTGGGGGGGTACTCCTCAAAAAAGCTCTATTTATTTGCTTTTTATTTTTTTAACTTGTATTTCCTGCTCCCTGAGGAAAGAGTGCCCAGCACAAGCAGGACCACCACGCTGCACAGCGGCTGAGCTCCTGTTCTACCCACAGAGTGGGACCAGAGAGACCCCAACAGCCGGGAAAGGCTGCCCTGCATCTGCTCAGGCTCTGAATGGAAAAAGTAATTCTCAGACCCAGACACCTGACACCTCTTGTAATCACTGCATTTGCTTTGTATTTTAAATAGAACACTGTTAATGACCATGCTTTCCATTACTCAAAACAATCGAGTTTAACTCCTTGGGAGCAGGGCTCAATCCCTAAGGAAAGGTGAAGGTGCAAAATGCTAGTCCTTGGTACGCACCACAAGGCAGGGTGACTAGCAACGTGGAGTGCACACCATACAAAACCAAAGCAGAACATCAGAACAACTGAGGAAACGTGGACACTGAGCTGAGCATTAGCTCTCTCCTACATACTATATGCTGACCACGGGACCAAACCCTTGGCTGGGAAGAAACAGAAGCTGTTTTTGTGCTACTCTCGGTGCTTTGCTGTCTCCCAGGCCTAAACAGGCTCCTACAGGAAGCAATTAAATGTTAAAAAGATGAGGATACCAGTAACAGTTTTCCCAACCTGGAGCCACTGAGTTCAGGTGGGCAGGAAGGGAAGTTTTTCTAGGTGTGCCTGATGTGTCAGGAATTATTTACCAATCATATAGATGTTGCATCACATAGTGTACTCCACCCACTGCCCCAAACTCATTTGAGCATCAGAGGCTGTCCAAAAATGTTTCCTCACAACCCACTCTGCACGGCTTGCTTTTTTCCCCTCTCAGGAGCTGCTAAACACTCAACACTTCTTCCTACCTACAGCCTCAGAAATTAATTGTGTCTCTCTCCAATAAAACACAAAGGTATGGAAGGTGTACTAATTGCCCTTGTAAAGATGTACCCAAGGACCATCAAGTTCTAACCCCCTGCCACAGGCAGGGCCACTAACCTCCAGATCTGGTACTAGACCAGGTTGCCCACAGCCCCGTCCAACCTGGTCTTGAACACCTCCAGGGATGGAGCATCCGCAATCTCTAATACTACAGGAGCCAGCATATATACTCACTGACATCTCACAGCATCAGCTGAAGGCTCTGGAGGCTTGCCATCCATCTGGAGACTTCTCCAGCACTTTTACATTACAGCAATAAATGCTATTGTTTCCTCTACAATGTCACCTGGGTCTTTCACGCATCTAGCTCCAGCACACACTGTGATGGAAAACCCAATAAGAGGAAGCTCAGCAAATGCATCCATCTTCTTTCTGGCAGGCAAATTTGGCTATTTACATCACTGAGCCAACCCAGCTTTCACATCCATCTTCTCTACTTAGTACTGAGGCACTAAAAAGCCATGGTACATAGAACAGCGCTCTCTGAACGAAGTCCATTAACATCATCCTTCCAGTGATGTAAGCCTACTCCCACACCACTGTATTTTCCTTTTCCACGTACTTTAAGAGAAGCTATTTCATACCATTATTACCAGAACAATTGTTATACTTGAGCAAATTTTCAATTCAATCTCAGTTTTCAAACCAAATATGATCAGTATCTTGCTGTCAAGGTAAACCTTCACCGTTTTGACCACAGGGAGGCTGACTTCTATAAGGATACAAGGAAGGGTAAAAACGTGTAATAAAAACAGAATTGTTCCTTAGTAACCTATTATTTCTCATTTGTTTTATGATGAAAAATGCCACACTTCATCTACCTAGGCACGTACATTTATTTCAGAATGAAGACTGAAATGTTGCTGAAAAGGTAAGATTTCACTCTCACATCTACCTCCTAGATTAATTGGCGCAGTATGCATCAGCCCACAGTTTATTAGAGCATTAAACTGAACTTTCCATTACCAAAATCTATGGTTTGGGAGGATCATATAGATTAGTCCATAAACATTTCATTTCTCCACCAATGTAACAATGATGGGTAGCAGCACTCCTAAATCAAACTCTTGTAAAAGAAAGGCTATTGCCAATCCACTGGAAAGGACTTGTGCTACAAAATGAACAAGAAAGATTGATAAAATGCAATAAAAATGTGTGCATATTTCCTCAGCAGCATGAAAAGTATTTCAAGGGTATTGTTCACGCTCATTAAAAGGAACAGTCATGATAACTGGTACTTGTAATTACACTCTAAGACAAATTCATTTCTACTTAGTCTTCAGAGTTTGCATGCATTAATAGGGTACAGTTCCCCATTGCATGAAGGGCATTTAGTGGCATGGAGAATGGCAGCCAGCAGCATGACTGACGGAATTCAGCTCCTGCCTAGCCTTGCAACCATTTGCCGAAGCTTCAAAATCTTCTAATTCACCACATCTGACTTTCCTACTATAGAAACCAAGAGATGACAAGTGAACCCCTAAGCATCACGTGGGTGAAACGTCTCTCAAGGCTGCCATGAAACTTGTGAAGCAGGCCCAGAAGAAAGAAGGTGAAGAAGCAAATCGAACACAGCTTATGTCAGAGGGAAAACCAAATCTCCTCTAGGGATTTTTGGTCTTGGAGCTCGATTCACACTCCATGTAGGCTTGGAGCTGGTAGCCACACTAGCACTGCAAGGAAGGAGCCTTGTGATAAGGCATTTCTCTATTTATTTTTCAAATGTGCCTTTTCAGAATAAAATTATTACCTAATACAAAACCCCTTCTGGAACTGGCACGGTCACGTGAGTTTTTGTTCAAAGCTCTATACAGCACAGCCATGTTTGGCTTTTCAGTGCAGGATGTAAAGAAAGATAAAATACCAAAGGAAATTCCAGTCAGGCACAGCTTGTAGGAAAGTCAGCACAGAACAGAGTTCACAACCTCAAAAATTAGAGTTGTGAGAAAACACACGACTGGGTATCTCCTTCACTTTGCATCCTCCACATACACATCAAAGCAGCAGGATAGCGATCGCTACTGCCCACAAGTAGAGTGAAGATGGTGACATTTAGTTTCCTACAACCTAGCTAATAAGCTCCTGATAACAGCATGACCCACCTCCGCCCTGCAGTAAGTTAAGCATGTCTGAGGGCACAACATATTACTAAGTGCTTGCAGAGAGGCTACAGAAGGTCTGTGGGTCAGTTCTGAAGGATTTCCAAGAAACTGGGATAGAACAAGACCTTAAAGTAGCTACTATATGTATATAAATCCACTATCCACTCCACCAATGAAGCGCAGAATAGTTTAGAGACCTGCTCCCCAAAGCAAGCGCCTTCCAGACTTAATACTCCAGAATCATGAAAAGGTCATTTTTTCCTTGAGGAGAAGCTCTTCTCCCCACTAAACAAACTTGGCCTGGGCAGACACAAACTCAACTGAATGCTAAATGCCCTAGCAAAAATAATTAAGTTAACCTTCTTTCCAGGTGACAGGAATTGCTTCCTTCACTCTAGTTACAGAGGATATGTGTATCCTAAACTGTGCATCACTCAACAAACTGCGTATATGTTACGTAATGCTGTAACATGATGGAAAGCACAGCAATGACAGCAAAACCCAAGGCTGCAACAAGCGAGGACTTGCTCAAATACAACAGCCGAGGGCACAGAAACAAAGAAAAGGTTTACCTTTGCAAGGCCTCACACACAGGAATCTGTAGCAAGATACTCTCACCTCCACTGCCAACCTTCCAATGGGGCCGGGGAAGGGGTGGATCCTGGCTCCAGCCCTTCTGGTCACTCAGCAGCATTGGGTGCACCTGAGCTCAACTGGGTTGGCCCTGCCTTCCCACAAGGTGCTCAATCACTGCTTCAGGCTGTGACTGAGCATTTCCTCTACGCCATAACACAACCCATGCAACTTGTACCCTGGGGTAGTCAGGGATAGGCATTTTAGGCTCAGTTCTTCAGCTATTACTGAGCTTGGCTCAACCAAACCAAAGCCACAAAAACAAAATATTTTTCTTATCTTCCCAAATATCAGCTCTTCAGATTGTTTGCTCAGGAATGTGTTTTCTCTGGCTCTTTGTGTGACAAAGAAAGATCCATTTTTTACTCCATACTACGTCAAACACTACGATTTTTCAAGCTGATCTCCTCCACGTAAGGGATGGTACTTTTAACTGCCTCATCAATTTAAGGAGTGCTTTCTGTTCAAAGTTTACTGTCTATAATGTTTATGCATATCTGAAAAAGCAAATTTTGCTTTTAAACAACAGTGGATAGAATCATACAATTGTTTGAGTTGAAAGGGACATTTAGAGGTCACCTCGTCCAACTCCCCTGCAATGAACAGGGATGTCTACAGCTAGATTAAATCAATAAAGCCTATTACATGTATTTAACTTAGAAGGCTTCCTGTGGTCTATTCTTTCATCATTCAGGAACATCACTGATCTGCTGAATGAGGGCTAATGTTACTACCGCATCTTTGGCACATTTCTGACAGAAAGAAAAACAGCGATTAGTTTAACCCAAGTAGGCTACATCACACATAACAAGAAAATGGTTATAAAAAGGCAGAATTAACCTACTACTTTTGCAAGTTCACAAAGGTTTTCTAAGAAGCCAAATAAAAAAGGGAGATCAATACCTATGTGAACTCTAGCTACAGCCTTATAACCCCTAAGGCAACCCTACCTCCTACCAGCTAGGATGGTAATGCAAATGTTCTAATATACCTTTCTACAACTACTACCTCTTAACACCTACACCTGCGTGAGAATGGCACTCAGCTCATTCAGGTTCTTAAAAGCTGTGAAGCATCTATTTAAGAAATCCTTTGTTTGCCAGTGCATGTTATACCCATTACCTTAATTTGCTCAGTCCATAGGACCTTCCAACGCCCCACTTCTGCATTATCCCATTGTGAAAGGACCAGTTCTCTCCCAGCACTTTGCTACACTGAGTTTAAAACAGTTGACTTATTTATTTGCTTGGACTAATTGGTACAGCCATAGCTGATCAACAGCTCCTGGCCTCTGTGTCTAATAATCAGCACTAATCAACTCAAGTGCATTTCACTAACACTGAACTGTTGGGAACGTTTTTGGTTAATGACTGAGTTAAGCTGGATTTCAGCTGAAAACCTGTGGAGGAAACACTGAGTATGTCAGTACGCCAGATATCCAACTAATAGAAGACATGCTGGCACAGGTATGCATAAGAAGACTTAGCTACAGAGCAGCATCCTAGACTGGCAACTCCTTGATGAACATGACAGTTTGAAGTTTCACATCAAAAAAGACCCGGAGAAAAAAAAATTGTGACCCCTAGTGAGACATCATCTCCAGGCTGAGTCATGATCTCTGCTCATGAGACTCTCTGCTCCCCCTCCCTGTTGACACCCAGCAATCACTGGATTTCACATAAAGGTCTTAGAGGGGTGTGGTGTCTCTCAAGTGCTCCAAGACACATGCTGAAGGAGCTGGATTTCCTGGGAGGGAAGGCCCACTCATCAGCCACAGCCCCTCTCACATCATCTTGCATACACATGACTAACACTGCGTGACCCCAGGCAAAAGCACACTAAGGACAGTCACGTATCAGGAGAAGTAAGCTGAGAGCTTTGCATCTTATTCAGGCTTGCCTTGCACTCTAATGCCAACATAGTAAAGTTGGATGAAGATCATACATGACCCCTGATGGGCAGACATGCTAAACTGGCACCTGGACTCTTCTTGAAAAGAAGATAGCACATGAGCTTTAAATAACCTAGTCAGAAACCAAACCTCTAGGCATTCATATCAGGCGTGAATAGTTGGACACTTCATTTACAAGAGAATGAAAATCTCAAAAGGGAATAAAGAGCTTTGTGATAGGAGGTCAGTGGTGTCTCTTGCGGCACGTTCAAAGTTCCTGGTCAGATCCTGCAGCTTGGCTTTACAGATAGCACCATCAAGCACAGCAAGACATAAAAATACAGAGAACCATAGCTCTTTCAAAAGGAGTTACTTGTAATTGCCCTGCTATTGAAACCAAGTCCAACATACTTAGTCCTGGAGAAGAACACCCTTGCACAGAAGTAGCTGCTGCTGCAGGCATAATAGGACAAATAACGTCTTAGCTCAGGAACACAGACAAAAGATGTAGATTGCTTACTTAACAGGAAAAAAATAAAGAAAAGTGTGTAATGGTGATGAAAAATGATGATACCTTCATCATTTTTTTTCTTGCAGTAGAAAGACAGCAAAGAATACCTCTGAGAAAAGAATTCTTTTCACAGGGCTGTTCTGACTTGAATATACTTGTACAGTCTTTGTACTTGGAGATGAACAACAGGGACATTTTGACCAAAATCAGAAGAAATTTCATTTCAACTTGTCTTACCTACAGAGCTTTACTTGAACACTTTTTCTCCAGGTGACCTACCACTTTCTGATTTATTCACTTGCATTTTCCAAGATCACGCGCAATTTTTCAGCAAGGTAATGCTTTAAATTACATTCCATGTAGTAAGCACACTCAGCATTGTTCTGAAGAAAGCAAGCACTGAAGAAAACATAGCCCTTCCCAGCTGCTGCAATGACCTATGAACACTGGAAATCATGAAAAAGAACATAAACGGTGACCCAAAGTGGGATTTTAGCCAAATCAATTTGTAACAAAGCCCAAATGTCACAGTGTCCTCAGGTAAGGACAGTAATGCACTGTGTTAGAGACCACTGAACTGGTGCCTTTATGTCATGCTGGCAACATGGTGAGGGCTGGGCATCACTAGGGGGTTTTGCTAGATTACTCCAGTGGTTTGCAGTCTCAAAGGAAGTCTGCTGTTAACCACATAATATAAGAGCAGGAGAGCTGCAAGTTGAAGAGAATTTATGACAATGAATGGATGGCAACCTGTATCCCTTGCCTGTAGCGAAGGTTGGTCGTACCAGAGGTCAGGAAGGACAAACGTGCCTGACAGACAGTGGCAGACAGCTGTTAAAAAAAAGAAGGCATTAACACAGACAGGTGGAAATCAAAATCAGACTCACCCTATGACCATGCCCACATGATGAATGGAGAAGCAGGGACCAGACCGAGCTGTCACCTAACCCAGAGCATGCTGTTTCTCTGCTAAGTCCTGTTAGGCCGTGGTAACAAAAGCACAATCCCAAACTGGAACAGCTCCTAGAAGGCCAGCAGTGTGTCTTCACTTCCTTCTCTGCTGTGATATCTATTTCTGTCCTGTTTTCTGCAAAAACAAGAAGAAAAGCATTGTTCTTAATGTCTAGGTCTTTTAAAACCACCTTTCTTCCTCCCTAGAAAAACATGCTGTGGAAAATATCAAACTGCCACCGAAGCATTTCCTGACCTCAGAAGCAGACAGGTGAAGCCTGGGACAACCTGGGACACCACCTGGGTGTCAGGCAGGCATTGCTGTCCCCGGGCAGGCAGGGCTGCGGGGTCAGGCAGGCCCACCCATATAGCCGTGCCTCTGCTGCCATCTCCTGGCTTACGGTGGAGGTGCAGCACTCCGGACCCAAAAAAGGAGGAATTTTGGTTAAATTTACAGCAGGTTCGGACTACAGAAACACCCAGCTTGCAGGAATTCTATCGGCAGCCTATCTATTAACCCAACTCTCAATATAATGACCGTTACTTGGCATCATCTGCCTTTCAGGCAGGGTTTCAGCCGCGCTCGCCCTGCGGCGAGCCGAAGGATTGCTTTCCATGAGATTTCCAAACCGCGTTTAGGGAAAAAATGCAAATAGTTTTATCATAATCCCGTTGTAAGCAAGATGGATTAGAAGGAATTCGTAATTCGAACGTGCTTAATCATACCGGTGGGGATTGCGTGCCAGACTCCGGGAACAGAAACGCTTCCTTTTTACAACACACCGACGACGGGCGGAACGCACCCCGCCACCAACCCACGCAGCCACGCGGGCAGCGCCGCTCTCCGTCCCCGCGGCGCGGCTCTGCTGCGCGGCCCCGCACTGCCCCCCGCCACACCCCGACGCAAGATGGCGGCGCGGCTGCTTCGCCTGCGTGGGCTCCTGCGGGCCGCCGGCCGGCCGGCCTTCTCCTCCCAGCCCAGGTCGGCGGGCGCGCGGCGGCGGCGCGAGGGGAGCGGGGCGGTGCTGGGGGGCTGCGGGGCGCGCGTTTGGCGCGGCGTGGGTGTGTTTGGGCGGGGAGGTGGTGCGGGGCTGTCTGCGTGGGCTGCGTGCGGGTGTGTTGGTGTGGCTGGTTACGGGGTACGTATGTACAGGGGTATATTTCGTATGTGCTTGTGTGAGTGTGCGTGGGTGGTGGGTGCGTGTGCACAGATGTGTATATATATGTGTTTTTGTGCTCTGTGCGCGTGTGACAGGAAGGCTGCAGGCCTGAATGCTCACGCATGAGCACACACACACATGTATTTGTGCGTACATCTGCGCCCCTGCTTGCATGGAGGCAGCTCGGGTCCCCCTTGGCACGCTGGGCCCAGCGGTTCAGCCATCACCGTGCAGAAGGCAGGCTGCCCTTTGCCCCACTTCCTGGCCACGCGCAGGGAAGTGGAGCCCTGTGCTGACAGCAGGTGACAGCAAGGCTTGTCCTTGTCTGTCCTGCTGCACGAAGGGGTTGTGGGGCCCTAGTGCCCTTGTGCCACCCTTGGACCGTGCCAGCGTGGGGTGCTGGGAGAACAGCAGCCCTCCGCTGCGTGCCCAGCGGGCCCTGCGTCCTGCTTGAACAACAGCTCGATGTAGTCATAGATGTAGCTTAATAGAGCCATAAGTAGCTTTATAAATAATCCATGTTTGCTAGGCAGGTGTTTCCTTCCTTTTCAAAGGGCTGTAAAAACAGGGTGTGCCTGCATCCAAGCAGATGTTGGCTTCTCTTTCTCAGTCCTGCGCCAACCGAGCAGCATGGCACGAAGCGCCTGGAGCCTTCTTCTGCTAAGCGTTTAACTGACATCGGCACCCGGAGGATCTTCTCGTCGGACCACGATATCTTCAGGGAGAGCGCCAGGAAGTTCTTTCAGGAGGAAGTGCTGCCTTTTCATGCAGAGTGAGATGCCTTTAAAACGTTTTAGTTTTCTAGATGATTTGCTTTTCTTCCCCTCCCAAAATAAGCATTTCCAGGTATTATTCACAAGGACAAGATAAGCAAGATACTTGTTCTCAATAACAGGACTCGATTGAAACGAACCTGCCTATAAAATTCATCAAAATTCACTGATCGCTCTGAGCTGGCACCATTATTGCAGGCTTATCAGCAGGGCAAATGCAGTTTGTAGAGTTGCAGCCAGTGTTTCCCTGCTTGCACGCTGTCCCACTGAAGTGGAGGGGGTACCTTTTCCTTTGTCTTTTGTTAGAAAGACTTCTGGTGCAGCTTTGTGAACTGGTATTGCGCCTGCTCAAGGTTAATTATGATCCTGTTTGCTGACACAACTGTTTCCTCAGGTGACTGGAACAAGTTGGACTTGTGTTCTTGCATCACCGCAGAGACCTATGAACCATTCTGTTCTCACACCTTCCAAATAAACAAGTAGGCTTCAGGCATAGTGTACCAGTTGGCTGGGCCAACGTGGAGAGAGTGCTGTGACGTCAGTAAACGTGGATGAGCATGAGGAGAAAATGCTTTTGTGATGGATGACATCGAGACAGCAGTGACCCTGCTGTCAAGAGGGGGCAAAAAAAGCCCACAAAGATGGTCTTTAGAGAGAATTGGTTACGATTTCCAGTGCAGGAGCAGAAACTCTGGGAGTGAACTGAATGTGAGTGCGACAGGATGCGTTATTAACTGTGGATAAAGTGCTGTGGTATTGCTCTGCTGCACACCAGTGCATCGGAGGAGTCCTTCTGACCCAATTTGTCAATCATATTATTAAAAAATGGCCATTATCGGCCATCCAACTTTCTGGTGTGTTGGTGAACTCGGGGTACTATTTGTTAGGGAACAAGTGATTCTTACAGTCTGCAAACTATCAGCAGACAAGCCTTAGCTGTCTATTCACAAGCTTAAAACCACCTTACGGCAGCAGTAGTTTACCAAGGTACAGTTCTAAGTGAAAAGGGAGCGATTTATTTATTTTTTTAATATATATTATTTTATATATTTTTGTATTTTATGTCAAGGTTGCTAATGTTTCGGTGCTTTTTTTCTTTAAAAAAAAAAATTCTCATTGGTAGAATCAAAATGTTTCAGGAATTGGTGTGTTTATACCCATTTTATGGGAAGATGGGGTGTCAGGAAGGTGAGGACCTACTTGTAATTATCCAGGTGGTTGTGGCTAAATCTCCTAGATCCTGCTTTGGTACTCAGACCAAGACGCAGCGCAGCCTTTCATAACAAGTCATAAAGAGTCATTAGGTTTATATGTTGGAAGCCAGGATTCAGATGTATTATATAGTTGGTATCCGTGTAATGCCAGTGGCATTTGTGAAGAATGGAAAACCTGTTATTAAGCCACCGCTTCTTAGCTGGGAAACTTAGTTGTCACAGCACCCTGTATGCTGTGTTGTGTGTTGCTGAGACTGAAAGCCTCTGTACCAGGCAGTGAAAACTTGCTGCGGGCCCTCTAGCATGAAGCAGCAGCCGTGCCAAACGGGAGGTAGCACATGGAGAATTTAATGGATATCTCTGTTCTTATGCTGTTTGCAGGTGGGAGAAGGATGGCCAGGTGAGCAGAGAGCTCTGGGAAAAAGCTGGACAGCAAGGTTTGCTGGGTGTTGCTGTTGCTGAGAAACATGGAGGCATTGGAGCAGATATTCTCTCCTCAGCCGTGCTCTGGGAGGAGCAGTAAGTACCAGGCACCTCAGGAACAGTTTGATTCAAGTTATCAATAGACTGGTTTTTCCTTTGTTTGTTTTGTTTTCCATAAGATTTCTTCATTGCTTACAGAAATCGACATCAATAATTAAAACATGTATAAATCCCTTCAGCTTTATGCGTTTCAGGTGATTGTTTAAGTAATAGATGTCATCATGTTCTACCGTGGTTGAAGGGAGCATTTTGATTAGTCTGGTAGGTTACACAATGATCTGGCTGTAAAAATGCATTCTGTAAATAACAGTGCAAATGCTACAAGTTCACATTATGTCCAAAACGTCTGTGTTTAGGGCTTGCTTTCAGTGTTGGGTCTGCGTTGTAAAGGTGTGAAGTTCAGTGTTAAAATTACTGTAGTGTTTCTGCCTGAGCTGTTTTGTTTTTTCTCACTCCCCAGGATGTATGTCAACTGTACTGGCCCTGGATTCAGCCTTCATTCCGATATAGTCATGCCCTACATTGCAAATTATGGCACTGAAGAGCAGATCAAACACTTTATTCCTCAGATGGCTGCAGGCAAGTGTATTGGTGCTATTGCCATGACAGAGCCTGGGGCTGGCAGGTAAGCTAAAAATAAAGACAGATGGTTATAATCTTACTTGCTGTCTACTGATTTCTCAGTGAAAGAAATTCATGAGCATCCTGGTTATGTGGGCATCCTAATAACTAGACAATATCCTAGAATGGGGAGGGCCTCAGACTTGCAGATCACTCTGTTACAGCTTTGCCAATTCAAGATACTTGCTCAGAGTCAGTTTTCTTATTGTCTCACGGTGGACAAATACGCTTTGTATTTCCTTTTATGGTCTGAGTTACGGCTAATGATCTGTTTGTCCTGTGAGTATACCTTTAGTGTGAAATGTAATCAGGAGAAAGTTACGTCAGTAAAGATGGCTTTACTTCATTAGTATTAATTTTTGTTGTGGAACAAAATGCAAGGTTTTTTTTTGTGCTTTTTTCCCCTCTGAATCCTTTCAAACAGATGAATGTTGCTCCTTTACTGTCATTGTTGAAGGGCAGACAGCACATATTTTGAATAGACTCAGGTGATCTGGCCAGTTTCCACAACAGAGAGGAACAGGTGAAGAGCAAAACCTTTTGGTGTCGTGCTTCCACAGGGAGTCGATGTTGGCCATGTTTTTTTGCAGAGCCTCCTCATTAAGCATGTTCAGAAGATGTTTTGTCTGACATTTGTCTTCTAAAGCATATCAGCGTAAGGGGATGCTGACTTCTGGTATCAGTGCTTCATCACACCACCTCCCACAGGCAGATCCGTTAAAGTGGGACCTCATGGTAGTGCATGATTGCACACGTTTATCATCTCTTTCTGCAGCAGGCTTTTGGTTTCTGTGTTACTGCAAACCATTTCACTGTGTACCGTTATCCTCCTGTGAATTTTCTCTGACTGCATGTCTCGATGGTCTGAAGTTTACTTCATGTGGGGTAGCATTCAAGGTACAAATTACAGCTTCTGGAACAGTTTCTTGAAGGGTCTTTTGAATTCCATTCTAGTGACTTGCAAGGAGTACGGACTTACGCAAAAAAAGATGGAAGTGACTGGATTCTTAATGGGAGTAAGGTAAGAAACAGATGTGTATGTCCCCCATAGCCTTTGGAGCCTCAGGGAGGGGTGTATACCAGAATTAGTGTCTCTCACTAGTCTCTCACTAGTCTTCCTCTCTCTCCTTTTCTTTTCTTTTTTTGCCAGTTGCTTTATTTTTTTATAAAGGCTTACTATATATATATATATTTTTTTTTTGCTATTTATGGGAAACAGGTTGCTTTTATAATATTTAAATCTTATTGTCTAAAGTCTTTTTTTTCCTTGAACTGGAAGAAGTCCGATATTGTATAAGCAGAACCAGTGTTGTTTCTCGTTGCTGAGGCTGAACACTGAAGTATGTATGCTACCTGTGTTCAACTTTCTGTGGCCTGAGGCGTGCTGCAATGCAGGCTGTGGAATCTGTTCAGAAGCTCGTATTAGGAGAGCGACATTAGATGCTGTGTTAATGCTTTCAAGCTATTACAGAGTTGGTGTGTACAAATAAATCCGTACGTACAGATGTCTGTAAATATATTTGCTCACCGTGTGTGGTTGAAGTCAAGCAGGAGAGATTGCTTGTTTCTTCTGGTGGTGTTAGGATGAGGTATTTTGACAAGTGGGTGGATCATTCTGCAGAACTCTTGAGAGCAGTTGTTAGTAGAGTCCATCGGTGGTTCTGCATTTTATACCTTGCTAGTTTATTAAAGAAGAGAACCTCTCTTTCTCATTTGATGTCTACACCCAATAACTCCTTCCTTCTTTAGCAGGGGGCAGATGGAAGAAACGGGTCTGTGCATTCTTTCACTTCACAATTCTCACCACACAATACCTCTCAAATTTTGTAATTTCCTCTTAGACAGCACTTTAGACTTCCTGAATAATTAAAATGCTTAAGCCTTGCCTTTCAGTTTACCTGTGAAAGCATCCACAGGCTGATGGTTTTCTTTCTATCGCTTGATGATCTCTTTTAATGCCTATCCACCTAGCTTGTTGCATTATTGCAAGCTGTGTTGGTTTTTGTTCGTTTGTTTTTACAGACTTTCATCACTAATGGTTGGATGTGTGACGTGGTGATTGTGGTTACGGTTACAAACCGAGAGGCTCGATCTCCTGCTCATGGAATCAGCCTTTTTCTGGTGGAAAATGGAACAAAAGGTTTCGTGAAAGGACGCAAGCTGCAAAAAATAGGCCTGAAAGCCCAAGTAAGTTCATGTGACCTATCACACATAGTAGACTTTGAGGAAGTCTAAAATTGCTCGATGCCTGGCACTAGCTTAATAAAGATAAAATGGAACGGTTGTATTATTTTAATACTGAAGCCTTAGAGCATAAAAATGATACATACAAAGTATGTGTACTGAGTTTCCATATGGAAGTCTGAAGTACATGATGGGCAAGGAGAGGCTGGCAGCTGGATTTCTTCACTCTGAGAAAGGTTGGAAGGATGGGATTGTATTTCTGTCTTCAGCTACCTAACGGATGGCTGTAGAAATGGAGCGGCACAGTTGAAGGGTGGCAAGGGATACAAATTGAGGAGACTCTTTAGTTGGTTATTAAGAAGAGCCACCATAAAAGCAATATGATGCTGGAACCAGGGGCTCAGAACAGTTGTGGAGCACTGATGCCTCCCACTTGGAAGCATCAGGAAGCGAAACTGGACAAGACCTTCAACTGCTGAAGGTGCTTTGAGTGCTTTGTCCATCTTTGAGGGGATGGACAACTTCAGAAGGACCCTCCCAACCTGAACGATTCTATGACTTAATGGAGAAAAAATGTAGAATGCAGAGGTGAGAATGTCAGGCTATAAACTGTCCTTTAAAATCTTCTTAGGACACAGCAGAGCTGTTTTTTGAAGATGTGCGGTTGCCAGCAAGCGCCTTGCTTGGGAAAGAGAACAAAGGCTTCTATTATTTGATGGCAGAGCTCCCTCAGGTAAGAGCAGTGGAAATGTTTGCTGTCTCCGGGAAGAACACGGACATGTAATTTTTTATCACTGTGAGAATCTTGGAGATGATGGATCTTGGAGAGCCTCGTGTGGCTCAGGGTGGCTGTGAGCAGCATCCTGCTGATATTACTGCTTTTTACCCGAAGTACGCTGTTTCTAGTGCTAAAAAGCCAAATTCTTTGGGCACTGGCAACGGCGTGGACATCTCACTAGCTCAAAGTCAGCAACACAGCTATTGAAGAATCTGAGCTTAGATTGAAGGTTTTGTTGGGGTTGGGTTTTTTTTTTTTGTATATTTCTACCATGGAACCATTTCTCTTAGCAGACAGCGTTCAGCTTGGAAGACTGCATTTGGCATTCTCTTCAAAGAATAAAGCAAACACTGCTGTCTTAGCTTTTCATCTTGTAGAAGCATATTAAAGATGTAAGAAACTATTTCCTTATCCATAAAGCAAAGTAAATAAATTGTTACCCAGATACCTTTTAGTGAAAATAACAAAGATTGACTTGCTGAAGTTTTGGAATGATCTGGGAGAAAAAAGGGGCAACGTGGTTTTTCAAAACCTGACTGTGCTTTGTCCAAACTCTGCCTGCCTCATCTGGTAGAGATCATGTTCCTTTAATTTTAGGCTGTGAGTAAACATGAAAAAATATGAAACCTGATTAAAGGAAGTCTTCTGCTTTAAAGAAACAAATGCAATTGCAAACAGGTTCAGTGGGATGCATCAGATATTTTAATAGTGCTAATTGTTCTGTACTTTGTTTATCAGCACATTTTGTTGAAGAAAGGGACAAAAATGGGCCAGTGTTCTTATGTAGGTTTTCTTTTTTAAGAAGTATCCTTCTGAAATTATTAAATGTGGGATATTTTTTTTAAACCGAGCAGTGAAAACTGATAATAAAACAGATTTTGGTGTTAAGCTTTCAGTCAGTAAGAGCCCTGTGGTTGGCACGTATCTTTTACTGGGACAGTGATTCTACCAGAAGAGTTACTGAAAAGTCTTAAAAACGGGCTTCGGACATCGAAACGTTTGGCCTAGTCACTAATTTCAGTGTCTGGTTTGACCTCTGATGTGACTTCTGCCTCCCACCCTTAATGAGTAACACTGAACAACTGTTTCCCAATTGTGTATTTACGTACGTGCATCTAATGAACAGAAGCGTAGGACTAATTCTACTGGAATCTGTGATTCTCTGTTTCTAAAGGAAAGACTGCTGATTGCTGACATGGCTCTTGCCAGCTGTGAATTCATGTTTGAAGAAACAAGGAATTATGTGAGGCAAAGGAAAGCTTTTGGGAAGACAGTTGCACACTTGCAGGTGAGTTAGAACAAGGAGACTTGTAAAGCAGATGCACAGAGGAATTGATGTGCGTTTGTGTATGCGTAACATCAAGCAAGAAGTCACTGGACTGTTAGTAAAGGGCTGCTTGCGAGGCTTCGTTGTTGCACTGTGGCTGCTGTTTCTCTTCATGCCCATTGTTTTCAGGAGCCGCAAAAGACAATGCTTGTAATTTTAACGGTAAGGAATCCTACAGCAGTAATGCTTTTGGAAGGAAAATACACAGGCAGAAACTACTGGCTTTGTGCTGGTTACTCTTAGGCTTGCATTTTACCATCAGAAGTCACTAATCACAGAGTATATTTTAACTGCTTGCATTTCTGTATCTACTTGGGGTCCTGTAGACTGCAGAGGAGCTTGGTGTGTGTGCAGCTACGTCATCCATCTACCCGTAATGTGCTGCAACATCGTGATCTTTATGAGACTGATGCTGTGATGGTCTGCAAGCAGCAACCTTGCAGCTTGAATGCCTGCAAAGGTGTTTATGTCCAGCTTTATGGGTATTGTAACGAGATTCCTCACCTAGCAGGTAGATGGGTATTCAAGTGATTGCATTGTAAAACTGTTGATCATTCTTTGTAAATATGACTTCCCCCTGACAGTAGTGGTTAAATTGTAGTTTGAGGCGTGCCTACACTACCTGATTGCTGTCATAAAGCACAGTAACATGCAAAGAAACGTTTGCTATTATAATTTTCCTGAAAACCACATAATCTATTAGGCCTGAAACCGACCAAGCACCTGTATGTTTGATTTATAGGATAGGAATTGTTTGTAGACATTACAGGATGTTAGCTTTTTCATTTTGATACACTTCAGAAATAGTTGGAACTGGAATATTTCTGTTCTTCTTTTGATCGTTCTGAGTTGCAGCAGAATTGAGCTCTTTAGGAGCTGGAATGTTAGGTATCCAGGAGCTATGATCTTTATTTCTTTTTGAACTTAACGTTTAGAAACAGCAGAATTTAGTATGTCCAGTGAGCAGCTCTAACACAGAAAGAATATTTTAAGTTTATTTATGTAGGTGTGGAATGCTTTCTAATCACAGTAGTTCACTGTGCAGAGACCTCCAAAATAATGTTGTTTCTTAGTATAATCCATTCCCAAACACCAGGAGGCCAATAATATTAATAAAGTACAATGTTTTTGGGAAAAAAAAAAAAAATCCATTCTTGCATACCTTTTCCTTTTTGCACTAGAATGTGCACGTAATCAAAAATCCTTTCTAATTAGAGCTCTGTCTTGCCTAATTCATTTAGTTGTGCTACAGTACAGAGTTGGGATTCAGTTATATTTATTCTGAGGGAGAGCAAAAAGGCCTTTTCTGTAGGTGTTTAGAACTGTGAGATCAGGAGAAATTTCTGTTCCTAAGAGGTGATTTTTATCCCTTTCCTACCAGAAATGCCAGGAGGCAGTTATATGCTGCCTTACCTGGCTTTAGGTACCCTTCATAATGGGCTTCACCTGCCAGGCCGCACTGAGTGAAAGGGGATTGTATTGGGCCAGATATACGTAGGCTGCTCCAAATGTAATGCCTGCTATCTGTTTTCACGGTAACTACAACAGATACAATGAGCGCAGTAACTCCCTTTGGTAGAGCAAATTCTTAGCTACAAAACACTATTTTTCAACATAGTCACCACCATTAGCTGTGCATCTTCACCTGCAATGAAGAAGCGCCTGCGTGCTGCCCTCATCAGAACATGTACCAGAAGAGGTGACCCACCATCACCACTGCTGAAATGCACCACCCACCACCTCACTATGCTCTCATCCGTTGTTTGGCCTCCGTAAACATTCAGCAAGTATCAGTGAGTGTTGGTAGGCACAACTTTTTCTGCACTGGAGGAATTCAATTCCACATCTTCGCTTCTTACTTCCATGTCAGACGCCATTCTGTCAGATTGCCCCTCTGCTGCCATCTGTCGCATGGCAACGGAACGTAACAGGGCCACAGGTTGGACGTGCCTGATCTGAAACATCTCTTTCAATTCAGAACTCGGCATCAGAAAACTTTCTGATAGTTGGTCTAAAACTTGCTTCGTTTTGCTCAAAATGTTTTGCACATCACTCGAACTCTGAAGAGCTGAATGCTCAGCAAATGCAGCCAATGCACAATGACATGTTACTAACCCGGCTGGAAGCACGTTCTCCCACAGGAGAGAAAAGACAGTAGCAGAGCTCCCAGCGCCTCCCTACTCTGCACTCTCCAGGAATTTGTTTCCAGGCATTTGGGGGGTTCCCCACGATGCCATGTTTTGAGTTGTTTGGCGAGTTAAAGAGCAGTAATTTTCCCTAATAAGACAGGTAGAGATGTAATTGTATGGAAAACAAACTGCGTTTAGATGTAAAGATACAAAGCTGTTTGAAGTAGTGGTTTTGAACAGAAATGCTTCTAGAAAATGCTTCCCTTTGTACTTCAGATAGAGCTTTAAAACAGTACTACTTCTGCTCTTTCTTTTCTCTGCTTCCTCTGTCCGCTTCCAAAATAAGACGGTGCAGCACAAGTTGGCAGAAATGAAAACGAACATTTGTGTGGGCCGAGCTTTTTTGGACAACTGTTTGCAGCTGCACTCGGAAAAACGCCTGGACTCCCCCACAGCTTCTATGGCAAAGTACTGGTATGTAGTTAAAGTAATTTGGAAGTGTTACTTATATGATCTTGACAGGAGTCTAGTAATAAAAGCACTGAACCGCTCAGATTTAAACAAAAGATAAAATTACTGTCTGATTAATAACAACATTGTTGGTTTCTAAGAGAGGCCTTTAGCTTTAACTTCCGTGGAGCAATCAACAGCGGCCTTAGTTGTTTTGAAAACCAGTGCTGGTTAAAAGATCAGTTTCAGAGTAGTAACGGGCTTTTAAAGTAGGCTTCCATTAATAACAAGATCAGCTTCAAATACAAGTGATCATTTCATAGGTATTTAGAAAAAGCAGATTTTACTATAATAATTAAAAAATTATGTGTATGTATTTAATCGCAAGCTTATTTGAAGTTCGTGTGATCTAGAATACTTTTTAGTTAACATTACTTAGCTTTAATAGATGTTTGGCCCAGCCACTTCTTGAAGCTGTTTGGTTTCGGGAAGAAATAGTTGGCCACAGCTATTGCTGTAATTGAGACTAAACAGTTCATTCCTTTATTGGCCAGAACTCCTCCTTCCTTCTCCCTCCACACTTGGTGGAGTTATCTGTTAACTGGGGCTTAACCAGGGAAATCTGGATGACTAAAGGTATCCAAGAGATTGTGTCAAAAGAATTTGTAATCTGTATAGTTTTGTTCTGCTCACAGAGATAGGAAGAAAATTATGCCAGACATAAAGAAATAGCTTAGGGAAGACAGAGGTTTTTCAGATTCTAAGCTTTCAGAAATAAATGTAGAAGTAATATGCAGAAAATGCTGAGGGAATCCAGTGAGAATCTTTACAATGAAAGGAAGGATTTTGTTTGAATACTATTTCTGGCACTTCTTACCTCGAAGTACCAGGTACGTAAGCGGAGGCATTCTGCTCTGAGGAGGAGGAAACAGCTAGCGTGCCAGCTCAGATGTAGACTTACTTCCTCAACAGATTTTCCAAAGCAAGGAATTTGAAACTCTCCCCACCCACCCGAATATTACTACCACAGTTTGTTGTGGATTTCCCCGTTCCCTAATAGCGTTCCTGTGGCTCTGTCCCATAAATCCCTTAGATGGTTTAGAAGGTGTTTCAATGCAGAATTGCTAATGTTTCAGGACACAGTCTCCTATTTGTTTTGCTTATAACCTGTTGCGCAGTCAGTGACTTGAGTTAGAGGTGTGGTGACTTCAGAATGTAGTGTTAGTATCTCCCTCCTGATACCTTGCGAAAGATCTGTACTCTTCATTTTGTGATGGCTGGTTATGTTATACAGCTAAATACAAAAGTATGCTTGAGGGACGGTTGAAGTACCTCACTGTTGCATATTTAAAATAAATACGCTAAACTAAGAATTTAACAGGGAGGATAGCATGGAATCGTAGAATCATAGCATGGCCTGGGTTGAAAAGGACCACAGCGATCATCCAGTTTCAACCCCCTGCTATGTGCAGGGTCGCCAACCACCAGACCAGGCTGCCCAGAGCCGCATCCAGCCTGGCCTTGAATGCCTCCAGGGATGGGGCATCCACAGCCTCCTTGGGCAACCTGTTCCAGTGCATCACCACCCTCTGGGTGAAAAACTTCCTCCTCATATCTAACCAAAACCTCCCCTGTCTCAGTTTAAAACCATTCCCCCTTGTCCTGTCACTAGCCACCCTTGTAAACAGCCGTTCCCCCTCCTGTTTATGTGCTCCCTTCGAGTAGTGGAATGAGGGACTCTCGAGTTCTTTCATGCAAAGCAGTTGACTCAAACAGTCATCTTCTTCTGTGGCTACTCTGAAGGTCTGTTTTGTTGGGGGTTTTTTTTGGCTTTTTTTTTCCAACATCACTTCTGCTTGAACTTTGAGTGCAATTAAAATCCTATGGGTTCTTTTGTCTATTTTTCCTTGATTGAAATAACGTGAAGTGTGTAGCTTTCCAGAGGCTGAGATGCAGGACATCAACTTCAAATGGTGTGTTATCGGTCATCTTCTAGAAGGAGGGGTCAAAAAAATGAATGCTTTAGAGAAAATATTTAATGATAGAGTAAATGAGTAGTTTTTGGTGAGCAGTCTTGTTTAAGAATGAAAGTATTTTTGAGAGTTGAAAGCTATAAAATATTTTGAGAACGATCAAGTATTCCCTGATGATGGTGATATTTGAAGAGCCTGGAAAAGAAGGGTTTGATAAGAAGGATATACCAACATGCTTTACAAAAGAAGTTTTTTGGCTGGTGAGGAAGGTAAACAGGCTTGTTTGTTTTGAAAGCTTCCGTTCTCTGAAAGCTCTTCCACATAGAGAACAAATCTTAGTGCTTTTCAGTTCAATGTATTAGTTTTTCATCGTGGAAGAAGAAAAATCTCTCGCAATTTAAGTATTTGAATGGCCAGTGCTTTAGATTGGTTATACGGGGAAAAAAACCATCGGGGTGTATTTTTGTTAGCTTATCTGTATCTGTTAATTTTTCATAGCGTGCATCCTTCTAAAAACAAATCTCTTCTTGACCATTTAAGGGCGTCTGATCTCCAAAACAGCGTAGCAACTCAGTGTGTGCAAATGCACGGAGGCTCAGGGTACATGTGGGAGTATCCGATTGCAAAGTAAGTGCACCGTTTCAGACCTGACTGGTGAAGGATTGCTAGCCAAATAGAATGCGGCCCTTCTTACGTCTACTCGTCAGTTGTTTTGTGTTAGTACTGATTGACTGTTGCTTTTCTCATCGTGTTTATTGAAAGGCAATCATCTGTACAGATGTCTGCGCGAGGCTTTTTTTTTTTTTTTTTCCCCGGTTCTCCAAGTAATTCATAAGCTGTTGAGCAATCTGTCTCTTTTTCAGGGTTGTTCTTGTAGAAGAAAATACCAATTGAAAAAGATAAATAGTATTTATTATAATTATTTTTTTTTTAATAAAGGAGCTGGTTTGCATGTTTTCTTTCTGGAATTAAATGCATGCGCATGGAAATGTTGGTCAGCCTAAAGCTTGCGTAACGCTGTAGAATAACAAATTGCCTCATCAGGACCGTGAGCGGTTGTGGTCAGATTTTGCACCCTTTTAAATGAAAAACCTGGAGGATTTGCATGGAGAGGGAAGGATTTGCTGTTCCCAGGAATCCTTCATTGAATCTTTCCTTTTTTTTTCCCCTCAGAGCTTTTGTGGATGCCCGCGTTCAGCCCATCTACGGTGGCACCAATGAGATTATGAAGGAGCTGATTGCCAGAGAAATTGTCAGTGACAACTAGGGCAGGTGCTGGCTGCCTGGAGAACCTTCCAGAACACTTTTATAGTAATACATGACATAAAATCAGACATCAGAATGTAAGTAAAGGAGACGGATGTAGTATATCATACTCTTTCAAGGGAGAGAAGCCTGTTTAAGTGGTAGCAACAAGAGGGTGCTCCTAAGCGGGATTTCTAATGTTGAAATTGAAAGGTCATTAAATATATTTGATGAGACTGGCTATTCCCCTGACCTGTTAGTGAAAGAAGTACTATGGGTAACTGAATGCCGTTACGTTGACTGTACCCTTTGCTGTTTGGGATTAAGTCTTGCCTCTGCAGAAGCCCACTTGTGATGGATAAGTGGGAGCAGAACGCTGGTGTGAGTGGGGAGGCCGGGACCTTGTCACTGTCCGTACATGGCTGCTTACTGCTGTCACCGCTGTGGCGAGGACGATACATGCTTAACCTCTGTGCCTTATTGTAACTGGCGTTTTGGACAAATGTAATAAAGCATTTCTGTGCGCTCTGCGCCTCGGCTGTGTCACTTCACACCTCGCGGCCGAGGAGGAGCGGGGCGCCTCTGCGGGGACGCCTCGGCGCTGCGCTTCCCGGTCAGGGACTGAGGTGTTTTTCCAGGCGGGGGCTGCGCGGGGCCCGGCCTAGAGCCGCTCGGTGACTGTAAGTGCCGGGCGGGAGCTTTCTTCCGTCAGTTTTCCGTCGGCGATCGCTCGGCGGGGCACGGCGCGTCCCCGTCAGCACAGCGCAGCTCGGCCGGAGCGAGGGCGCGCACGGCGGGCGGGTCGTCCGCGCACCCCCGCCAATGGCGGCCGGCCCGGCCCCGCCCCCGGGAGCGGCAGATTGGCCGCGTCCCGCCCCTCGGCGGCGGGCAGACCCCGCCCCGCGGACGCGCTGCGCTTTAGCTGGGCGCGGACTGTTCAACCGCGGCAGTGGGAGCTGCGCCGGGCGCCGCGCCGCGCGGGCTGGAGGCGGCAGCGCCGCTGTGGAGAAGCCGCCGGGCGGAGGCAAGCGCGGGGGGCGGCGGGGGGTAGAGAATGGAACGGGGTGGGGGGGACGCGGCCGGAAGCGGGGAACGCGGCGCCGAGGCGCGGGGAGGGGGGAGAAGCCGCGGCCGGGCGGCGGTTAGTTCCCGCGGCGGTGGCGCCGGCGGGCGCGGGCGCGCATGCGTGAGGAGGAGAGCGTGTGGGGGCGGGGCGGCGCGGGGGGGTAACGGTCCGTGGGCGCGGGGGGCGGGGCCGTGCGGGAGGGGCCGTGTCGCCGCCCTCAGCCCGGCCGCTCGGCTCCTCGGGGGCGGTACCCGTAGCGCTCCGCCTCCTGCGCGGCCCGGAGCGGGAGTTTTCAGCCGCCCCGGGCGGTGGCTGGGGCGCTCGCTCCTTGTCAGCGGCGACGAGCGAAGGAGCTCATCTTGAGTGAAAAAATTTAAATACCGTGACCGAAGCCCTGTCGCCTGTCAGGGGGCGAGCGCTTCCTCGCTGCTTTCCGTGGTCCCGGCCGGGTAGAACGCTGGGCCGCGCTCCCCGCGGCGTGGAAGCCGGCTGCGTTCGGGAGCGCGCGATTTCCTCTGCGGCGCTGAGTGAGGGGCGCGGGGCCGCGCTGCGCTGTCAGAGCGCTTCGTGGGACGCCGAGGTACGAAGGCGTGAGGGGTCAGGTAGCGACGTGTCGTTCTCTACTGGTAGAGAAAAACGGCTCCGTGTGGAGTTGTTATCGTAAATGAATGCTGACGAGTGTGTCCCTTTTGATTTTATGATTGGAGCTGTTTGGGTGGTCTTAAACTGAGGGATCCCCCTCGGGGCTGCTTGCAGGAGGGCGGGCTGTGCGGTCTTGTGTGCTGCTGGAAGCTGAGACGCCCCACATAATCCTGTTGTGCTTGGGTTTGGTTTTTGTTTTTTTTTGTTTTGTTTTTTTTTTCCAGTCTATTAATAGAACCAAATGCTGAAACGCTTAAATGCTCCTTGGGAGTAACTGGGCTGTGTTTGAACTGAAAACAAAGGCTGCCTGCTGAGATGATCTCTTCTCTAGAAGAGCAGTCCCAGGTGTGCTAAATATGGATTTCTTCCCTTTTTCTTTCATGCTCCTAACCAGGACATGCCCGGTGGGACCCATATCTCCTTTGTGGCCGTGGCTGCCAACTGCTCCATCAGCAAACGCAGGCCGTGCTGTTGAGCTCTTCTCTCTGTTCTCGGAAATCCTTACAATCCCATAACTTTGGTGCAGACCGGAGAGAGCTGGGTAAAGTTATCCCTGTATGGATGCCTCCTATGGGGCAAAGCTCAAAGGAGCTGCCCAAACCCAGCTCCATGGCCCCAGCCAGCTGAGGCAGTGCCTGTCTGCCAGAGCAGTGCTTTATTTTTGTCCGGTGATAATCAGGGGCTGGCTGAGAGGAGCTGGGGCTCGCAGGACGAACGGCGCTGCACTGCAGGAAACCAGCTCTGCTGCAGGTGTCCTTTGCAGGGCTTTAAATCAGCCCTCATCAGCATGAAACTCAGTACTTTTGTACGCTCATGGAACTCAGATTCGGTTTCAGCAGATGCTGTCTGCTCCCAGTTATTTTGCTTTTTGAGATGCTTACTAGAGAAGGAATAAACACTGGAAGTTCATATATCCAAAATACAGTTTGGGTATGTTAATCTGAAGTGCTGTTTGCAGACAGAGTAGGCCCTTGGATTTGGATGCAGAAAGATAAGATAACTCTCCCTGGTGTCCAGGAATCTCATTATTATTATTAAGAACCTTTTAGGTATTTGGGATGACAAAAGCCATCTTCATTTGCAGCAAGAGAAGGCTGGTATAGAGCAGCTTTTGCAAACCCTCTAACAAATGGTTGTAGAAAAGAAAAGATCACAAAAAAAAAGCAGCCATGAGTCAAACCAACTCTCCTCCCAAGCAGAAATCCCCCAAAAGATTGCCTGCAGCGTTGTGTGGCCAAAGTGGTGGTGTTGTGTAGAGGGGAGAGTCAGAAAGCAAGAGGACTATGAACAGAATCATCAGTTTGCAGGCTGGGGAAGGATTACCAGTCGTGTTTCTTAATAGAGTGCTTCTGATTGCCTGCATGGAGACACCAGTTTCAGGGTTTCGACAGATCCCAGTGATGGGTAGAGAAGGTTAGAGGCGCAGAATGCCACGTGAAGATAGAAATAAGCAGAGCAGCAGTAGAAAAGCAAGGGTAGCTGCAGGATTAGGGGCTGGAAGTTATGTTTAGTGGGGAGAGAAGGCAGCAGGGTGTGGGTCGGGGCAAACTGCAATCCCAGGCTATATCCTGCTGGGTAATTAAGGCATTAGGGAGGATAAGCATAAAGGCACTTTAAACATCAGTCAGTATCCTGTGCGGGTCTGGTGCTTGTTTCTTCCCTTCCCAGGTTCCTAGTTTACGTCAGCTTTTCTTCTTACAGTACTTTTTAGTCTTCCAAGTGAAATATGTATTACACAGGTGAAAAGCAAAACATTTGCCAATTTCAAAATCAGAACAGCAGAAATGCAAGTAGAACACAGTGGAAAGAATCCTTGAAATAGTTTACCTGTGACAAAAAAATACTTCCGGAATGAAAACACAAGCTTTTCCTACAGACCACAGGCTACCTGCTATCCATACTGTTGCTTTTTTGCTTTCCCCCAGAAGATAACAGATCTGGCTTTGGAAACACACTTCCAATAAGGGTGGAGTGAAATTATTTTTGCTGCTTTCAGCCAAAAGGAAATAAAGTGCGTCAGCGTGAGAGTTGTACCATTTCTGTGGAGCCGAGCACTTCACTCTACCATGTTTTTTCTTTTTCTTTTTTCTTTTTTCTTTTTCTTTTTTTTTTTTTTTTTGCAGCTCGCACTTTGTGAAGTCTTTTTGATGTCCCTGAGATAAGAGGAACACACCTGAAGTGTCTCACACGGCTTCCTCGGGGCCCAGCCGTTGTGTAAAGTTGGCAAGTTATCGGTTAACTGTGGCAAGTTAGCTGTGGCATTTTTCTCTTTGGAAGCATTTTTTTTTTTTACTTTTTAGCTGTATTGTAGCATAGAGCCTTTTGTCAGGTGGATTGACTGGTGCTCTTTAGTTTAATAGTAGGGGTTTAATTTGAAGGTACTTGGATTTTCCTTTTCTTTCCCTGAAAATAGGGGAGAAAAAGGTCCCTCAAACTGGACAAACTTAGCTTAATTTGCTAATGGCATTTGTTGTGATTTCGGAAGTTTCAAGCATCCCCCCAAAAGGGGATGCAGTCCTGGAGGGGAATGTCATTTTGTGCTTTTCATAGGTATGAAATAAGTGTATCCAATGCAACTCCTTGTTTGCTTGGGAAGTGCTGATCCCAAGCATGGACGTGTCCTGGTTTTCCAGAGCAGCAGTCTGTCATTCTTAAAGCACTGGGTCTCACTGCTAGGCAGGAGCAGAGTGAAAATCCTGAGCTTTTTAGTACTGTTGTTTAGGATTAGCATGAGGACTGCTGAATTCGGTCCCTGTGATGCTAGGTAGGCACTGTACAGAGATGAAAACCTAACAGGTGATGTATACACAGAGCATAGAGAGGTAAGTACACCTTACAGGCTGTGCAAAGGCAGAAGGAGATTTGTGGTTCATCTTGATTTTTGTAGTGGTCTGAGGGTTAAGGAGAAAGTATTCAGACTGGTACTTCTCAGCTCGTTAGGTCAGCCTTTGATGTTTGCACCTTCAGTGTAAGAGCTGTAGTTACAAACCTTCGCACAGGGAGGTTGCTTTTCTGTAGTTCCATACAGAGACATCTTGGCAACATGGACCCTATTTGGGATCAGTGTTGGAAATTACTGAGGTAGACAGTTGCTGTGAAGATTAAAGAAACTGAAGGCTTGAGAAGAAGGATGGTGGAAAAACTGAAGAGTTTAAAGCACTAGACTTGATGACTAGTTCCTGAAGTGTTTTTTGGGAGTCTGTGTGATTATGAAATCAAACGCACATAGTAACAAGATCTTGCCACAGTTCTGGGGTGGGAAAGTGTAGATGTGTGTCATGGTGCGTGCGTATCTGTGTACACGTGCACACGTACTTCAAAATGTGTCCTTCTGGTCAGAGGGTTTGTGGTCTTGTTTTCAGTGAGGCAAGGTTAGATGACAGTTCTGAATGCTGGGAGGTTATTTCTCGGACTGATAGGATCAGAAATGCAGTGAGGTATGAACGCTTACTCCCCTGAGAGGTGAATGCTTTCATTGCACGTGGAACAACTTCTGTATGATTAAGAAAAACTAGCATCTTTGGTTGCCTTGCAGGGAGTGGAATCTGTCCGTCGTCTTTAGACAATACCCCTTTATTTGATGTCTTTGATTAATGTTTAAATGTTGAAAGAGTGAAATGCCTGACAGAGTTGTTGTATTTGTATCATGTCATGAAAATGAGAAAATTGACACGGCCCATGTTGTTTTCAGGTTTGCTGTAAACTGCCTACAGTAGCTATAATGACACCAGCCCTCAGAGAGGCAGCAACAAAAGGTCATGGTATCCACTTGTCACCTTCTTTGTCCTCTAGAGCTATGGAGTCTGATACAACTTTGTGCATGGAAAATTCCAGAGCAGTGGAAGAGAAGATAAAAGAGGACTCCATTGCACGGATTACTTGCTCAGTCCTGGGGTTCCCCACTGCTGAGCCCAGCCTCAGGAATAATATCTTCAGCGTGCAGCATTTTGCTTCTCCACCATCCTCCAAGCGCTATCAGTCTGTCTTGTTAATGAGTACAAATCCCGCGTTTAGCAGCAAAACCGGTAAGCAGATGAAATCGGGAGAGCCTGACTGCTCCAGGATGAGAAAAGCATTGCATAATGGCACCAACGCATCGTTTGGTCGGATCAGTCATTCAGGACCTGAGGAACAGGTCAAAGGGGAAGCTTTTTCAGAGACCACATCTCCGAACTTGGCAGAAACGCAAAGACTTTTGGGTTCAAATGTAACTGAATCCAGCAAAGCAGAAGAAATGAGGCTCTTAAATGATAAATGGTACAAGAAGAATGGTTTTTTGGGCAGGGCTTTGGGAGTCTGCACTGAAACAATAAAAGGGGATTTATTACACCAAATTCTTCACGGGCCTTCAGGAGGGATTTTGAGCTGCACCCAGGAGGAGGTGTACGCTCGCTTACTCCAGTGTGTCACTAAGCAACAAATAGAGATCAGCCGGGCCAAAAGAACTCAGAAACGTTTACAAATGCTCCTGGCAAAGCATGTTATCAAACACTGTGATCAGCAGCTGAAGTGCTTCGTAAAACATCAGCTTCAAAGAATGAAGGTTTTACACAAACCAGCCAGGTTTTCGAGCAGTAGCTCCCTCAGGTGTGCGGAAGGTTGGCCGGAAAACACTGCAGCTACTTTGGAAAGTAGTTCGAGTGTGGATGTACAGAATGGAGTTTGTGCTGCACCGGGGGAAATCCGGGGGTTTGCGCTTTCTGCTGGAGGGCTGCTGTCTCGTGTGGAAAAGGATCTGGACTCCGATGCGACGTGTAGCAGCTCAGATGAAGACTATGATGAACAGACTGTAAGAACAGCTGTGGAAGCGTAAGTGTTAAATTCCTGCTTAGACTCACGTGCTTCATGCTTATAAATCAAGCTGGAGGGGTGTAGACCTGCAAATTCCTTCTTGTCTAAGTAACCTCGCTCTGCAGGTAGTCCTTCTGAAATCAGCAGGACTGCTTATGTGAGCTAGGTTTGGCAGGAGCCAGACAGAAAGTAAGAACTTGTAACTGTACAGGGCTTAAGCAGCAGTTATGTTGCTGCACTGCAGAGATCAAGATGTTGTACTGTGCTGAATCAAGTGTGCATCACATTAACACTGCTAATTATTCAATACTTGGACTATGCTGTAAATCACAACAGATAGCGATAGCAGTGCAGTAAATGATGCTTGTGGCTTGTAGCAAACTAAATTATGGAGAATTAGTCAATGTTACAATCTTGAAATCCATTATTAGGTGATTAAGTATAATCATCAGTGCTGATGTCAAGCCATCCAGTATTTGAGGGATGCATATTGAGAAAGTCTGCTACTCTGAACTATAAGTTTTAAATGCTGATTTACTTAATGAGTCGTTTTTTGTGATTTTGAAGTTTGAAGGATTGTTTTTGTTGTTTCTGGTATCTTTATCAAGAAGTACTAGAGCGAAACTAATATCATTAGCTAATCCTGCAGTTCTGTGTGTCTATCACATTGTCAGAGAACCAGTCAATACAAATTATCATAGCTTTGGGAATCGGCCATGGATAAGACAAGTGGGCTGTAAAGTTGTTCCCGGAATGATGATCGAAATACAGCCTCTTCTTTTGTTATTTTGTATTTGACTGTGCTGTCAACACAGCATCTTCTGTTGAGAAACTGTCGAAGGCATTGAAAACACAGCTTCTTTCCCTTCTGGGCAGGTGAAGAGGAGGGAGCATCTCCGAAGGTGTGCAAAGATGACTTTATGGCAGCAGCATCTCTAGTGCTTGAAGTCAGGACCTTTTTTGTGTTTCTTTATCTCCTAATGTAGTTCCTGCTTTCGGGGACTTTCTGAAAAGCACCGAGTGACACTGGTGTTGATGGAAAAATAAATATTAAAAAAAAAACAACAACACAAATCTTAGTCTGTTTCTTCAACAGCACATTGTTCAGAAGAAGTGAAGGAAGCCTCATCTTCCATTGAAACGGAGCTGTGCCATATTATGTGTTTACAGCTTCCGTTATGAAAGCTGGAGTGCAGCGTGGTTCTATCAAATCACTGCTGTAGTTTGTTAAGCTCTGTAGATCTGGAAAACAGGGGAAGAGTTTTTCATTTGCTTTTGCATATTGTCAGAATGGTAAATGCCACATTAGAGACCAACCCAAAGCTTAATGTGTTGCCAACTGAATTACCATCACCTCAAATATTTTAGTCTGCAAAAATACTCTTCTCCTTTTGAAATATTCTAATGAAAAACCAGCGTCTCTAGCTCTTCCCAGCACTGGAGATTGAACATTGCTCTCCTGGCTGATGTTTGAACTTCTGAGTAATGCCTTTGCCTCCGGGATTCTTATCTTGTGATTACATGAACTGAGCAGAGAAAACTGATGTGAAATTCTGATGCTTGGAGGGTAGCAGATAATCTAAAACTTGGATTGGAGCTCAGTGTGAGGGTTGGCTCTTTTCCTCTTGCCAGGGACAGTCCAGTTCCTCATCCTGCCAGTCCTTCAGCTTTATTTCTTCTTGTAGCCTTCAAATTACTCAAGTTATCTTTCCGCAGAGGGCTTTTTCAGTTTGTTTAGTTGTGCTGACAAAAAAGTCCACAGAGGGTTATTAAGGACACAGCACCACCTTTGGCTTGGGAAATCCCCAGGCTGCCTGGAAGGTGAGGGAGTATTCTGGAGAAGCTTAGCTCTGTGGTGCCTTGTTGCAAGACTGTTACCTTGGCTCTCTGCGTAGATCGTCTGTAGGCTGACCTAGTGCAAACTCCTCTTTTTTCCCCCCTCTTTTTTATGCTGTTACAGTTAAAAAGCAGTCGAGCAGCAGGGATGGCTTGTTGGTAGTGTGTGTTAGCAAAGGCTTTGCTGCCTTGTCAGCGTGAGAGTCACCGTGTTTGAACTGCGCTGCTGGACCAGCAAGTGTGGAGTTAAAGCACCACCTAAATTAAGCTGAAGACTTTTGTCTGTGTGCATAGGTTGAGCCAGTGCCTGAATTAACACTGCAGTGGGGACGGGCTGTCTCTCATCTGAATTTATCGCTATCTTATGCTTGGGATGGCTTTCTTTGTTCTCCGCCTTTCCAAAGATTTGTCTTCCTGGCTAAAAGACTGCACTTCCTTTGGGTGGCAAAGGTCTGTCAGTTGTTCAGCTCTGCAGCTGCTGAGTTTTGCTTTTATTGCTGAGCTTTACCGCTTTAGGATTCTTCCGATTACCTTTCGGCTGAACAAGAAAACAAAACGAAGTTAGCTTCCATTTTTATTTTTGCTAAGTGGATTTATGTTGCTTTGACATGCTTTTCTCTCCGAGGGAATTGGTTCTTAGTGCTTTCCAGAAATAACGTAATTATATGCTGAGAGAGTGCTCATTTCCTCGCTTTGGACTGTTATTTCCCATACTGAAGACTTTCACTGATGTGGAAAGATTCCTCTTCTCGTAATATTCTGAATGTTAAAAGGTTCTATTAATGCACTGTGAGTGGGGAAAATCTTTGGGTTCTACCTGTATCACAAAATATGGATTGTGTTTAACTCAAGGGAATAAACATGCAAGCTGGCCATAGCTGCATCCTTCGTAGCTTGCTGCATCAACCCAGTGTGCAAGAATGGAGGAGCTTCCCATTCATAGGTTTACCTGAGCCCAGCCTGCTTCCATTACAGAAGGGGGAAGATCTGATTCCAGCCCCAGTTTTTCATGGTAAGAAAATATCTGGAGCTAATTTTAGCTCTTTGAACCTGTTCATTCCCGTTATCCTGGAAAGAGTTTTGCCCAATGAGTGCTGACATAAGCTCTTCTGAGCTGTATCTCAATGCTCTGTGACTCAAGTCAGATTGTCTTTATCCATCTATTTCAATACCCATGTTGTTCAGTTGCAAATAGCCGTTACAAGATACTTACACCATTGTTCATCCCCTGTGTATTACACAGGTGCTGTCCTCAGATGAGGAGAGCTTTTTTAGTTGGCAACTCACAGTGCTCTGATTTCTTAAGTAATTGGAAAGCCCTGTCCTACTTCTTAATCAAAACACATTTGGTTCTTTGAGTATTTGTCAAGGAGAGGCATGAAGGAACGGTTGGCACATTGCAGGAGTTCTGATGTCTTGCTTCTGGTGTACAGCTCAGCAACGTCTTCAGCTCATCACAGCTTTTGTGAAAGGTTTCTTTGGCAGTGCAGCGAACTTTCATAAACATTCTGTAGTATTTTCTTTTACCATGCCTTGCTTTGGGTGTGAGGAGACCCTCAAGATGCTACGTCGAGGATATGGTGGTACTTCTTCCTGCTTTATTAAAGACAGAACTCAGGTGCCAGTCGCTGTCTCTGTGTCAGGTGTGATAACCAAAGTGGATGCAGGACCCAGTGAAACATGGCAGAGCAGGGTGTAAGCAGTTCCCTTGGGAATTCACAGCCCACCTCCACCGCGTGAAATGCTGCACAGACAACGCTGCATCAGCTCGTTCCAGTTGGAACTGCTCGCTCTTCCTTTGAGGTTCGTGGAAATGAAAGATTACCTGTAGAAATGATGTCAAATAAGATGACTTTGGGGAGGATGTCAACTTCAAGTATTTTCAGCAGCACGCCTCTGCTATGTAACATTTCTTTCTGGGGCAGCCTTGCACTCTAATTCCTGTATTTCCTGTGCATTCCTGATGTGCCTAAAGATTCTGACTGTTCACAACACACCACAAAAAAGCCAGATGCGGTTATTTGGGAAACCTCTACAGTTGCACAGTATTGATGGTTGGTTTTTTGTTGTTTTTTTTCCTTCCAAAATCAAAAGATTTATCACTGGCATTCTTTAAAGGCACAGCTGCTCACTCCATCAAATAGCTATGTCTGTACCTAATTGATTAAAGAGAAAAGCTTCTTACAACAGACTTTTCTGCAAAACAAGTTGCTGTCTGCCTACTTGCGAGAAGTCCTGGGCCCTGTTTCCACAATCCTCCTTCCCCCATCTGAATGAAACCCTTTTGCCTCACTTGGTGGGACTTTTTTCCTTCAGAAATATTTTCATGCTTTTCCTCTGAATTTTGAAAGACACATTTTACTGATTATCTTCCAGCAACCTCATGCCTGACGAAGTAGCACTGTTGTATTTTTCCATGCCCATGGGGTTTGTTGTGCCTGGAATCTTTTATAATGAATGTGCAGAGATACGAAGGGGAAAAATAAAGTAAAATAAAAAAGCGAAAAAAAAAAAAGACTTAGTCCTTTCTTTTTCCCCTTTGATTTCTAGTTGGGAAGAGAAAGATTGGAAATCTGCTTTTAGTATAAATACTTGGCAGGGAGGGGAGCAGTAAGGCGGAGAGAATAGAGGAAGGAAGAAAATATTATGACTAGTATCTCCAGTTCGGATCTGTTTGTTCTAGATTATTTTCCAGTTTTCCTAGCAGTTTTTCTCATGGCTAATTGAGTAATGTCAGTGCAGCTCCGCAGGCTTCACAACAGAAGGCACCTCTTGGGGGCTGGGGCTTTTTGCCCATCTTTGAGCCACGTTATGAGGAGAAGCTGTTCGTTTTTGCAAGATCAGGCCCTAATTTTCCACCCTGAGCTGTAATTTCTCTTCAAAGCCGATAAGAGAACCTAATTCAGGTTTTGAGAAGGGGAGGAAGAGAGTCTGCCAGCAATGCTGTTCTCCATTTCTCTTAAGCACAAAACCCCAACTGTTTCTAGTTTTTAAGACCTTTTCATTTTATGAGTGAGGGAAATGTCTTATTTGCATCAAAGATTAGTGTGACGACCTTTGAATACGTATGAATTCGTAGGTGCTGATTTTGAAAAGTTTTAGGCATTGCTTTTTCATGAATTCCATTCCCTCAATTCTTGGCTCCCATCGCTACGTGTGGGAGGAGAATTGTGTGCAGGGAATGAAAAAAAAGCTTGCTCTATGTTACCTTCTGTTTTCATTCGAGGGATGCGTATGTTATTTCAGAATATATTCTACCTCACTTGCTGGGATTTCTATAAGGGGGATCAACAGCTTCTTTAGGGTCACATGTGCATGTACTGTTTTCTCTGTAGATATCTGATATACAGCAACAAGGACTTGGTTTTGAGCAAGACGTCCTTCTCGCAATACCAGAGCAATGCTCTTGTGAATGAGGATCCTGATTTCTAACCTGTAATTACATCAGTATTTCTGCAGCTGCTGAAAGCCAACTGGGAGGTTTTAAGGAAAGGCAGCAAGTTGGACAAGTTCTAACGTGCGAGAGAGCCTCAGAGCTGGGAATGGCAAGGCTTCTGAATTAAAGAAGTGTTGAATGCATATGAAATAAAATCTTGGCAGTATCCTTCCAAATGACAATTTAATGCACTGTCAACATAGCATAGTAGAATAGAGACTCTGATGATTAGACACATGTATATACATGATACGCTTGCACACTTAATGACATGGTAGATGCCGAAGCACTTGGTGCCTGATGAGATCTGCGATTTAAGCCGGGTTTTACAACCAGCTTTTATCCTTCTGCTAAACTGTGAAATGTGTTTGTTTTCATGGAAAGATTTGTTTGCAATCAACAAGAAAGTGTGTGTGTGTAACATCTTGAAAAGTGAGGGCGTTATGATTGCGTTTTGCAGATAACATTGATTCCTTAAGAATCTACTTCAAAGGGATACATCCGGATCCCTTGAAAGTCTGCATACATGGGCCTTGAGACAGGAAATCATTTAAGTGCTTTCCTTTTCACATGAAATAAAAAGTGTGCTTAAAGGCTTCCCAAAATAGGAATGCTCTCCTGTAATGGGCTTTCATTCATACTGCTAAATATGGGTGAGGAATGTAAACTTAAGATATCAGATTTAAATATACTGGCCTATGTTCTTTTTTTTCCCTTTTTTAATTAAAACTGCAGTAGCTGTAAATTATTTTCATCCAAACATTTTACCTAGCTGCTGTGGGCGACAGAGTTTTGTGTTAGGGAATTAAAATTAATATATTTCCAATTAACAAACTTCTAATGATTGCATCCGGTGCTGAAAGTATAAACACAAGCATGTGTGGTGATGGATGCTTTGTAACTTCCTCCTCCTCTGAGCCAGGGGGTGGGCAGGCTAACAAAGGAATTCAGCAGAACTCCATGCCAGGTTCCTACCAAACATAAACCAGGAAGGTTGTCCAGTTCAACCACACATTTATGGCTGTTTTGGCCCCTTGTCCCTGCAGTCCCTGGTATGGCATGCAGCCAGGCTGACACTTACAAACCAGGTAGGTGCTACAGGCACGCTGCTCCTGCCTACCTCTTCCTGAGAACGTAGGTGCAAGTTTGGGGCCCAACTTCAGGGGTGGCAGGGCAGCACTGATAACACTGCTTGTATGCTGTAATGTTCTATTGTCGATAGCTTTAAAGGCTTATATTGTAAGCTCTGTCTTACTTTATGTTGGTCGTGGGATGCAAGCGTCGCGCTGCTTTCTTGAGCTCTCTTTTCAAGGGCAGTTGTGTAATGCTTACAGGGGATTTCTAGGCTCGCGTTCCCACTGTTTTGTTGTTAGTCTATTGATGTGCCTTTTCAAAGGCAAGAAAATCTGTTTCCAGGCAGCCCTGGTGTTCCTGAGCTGGTTTGTTTTTATTTTTATTTCCTATGCATGTTAGCACTGCCTGCTTCTCTGCTTCATGCTGATCGGAGTGAAGTTACGTGAAGGAAGCTGGAGTGCCGAGGCAGCTGATGGCAACTGACAAACTCATTTTAGAATGTTTTGAACAAGTAGCATTTGCAGGTTGGCATTCTGCAGGGGTTTTTATTATTGTTTAAAGGTGAAAGGGTGCTGATTGTTTTCCTTTTGCCGGTTTTTACTTTTTGAGCAGTTAATATTCTAACTGACTCTACCTCCACCAGCCAGGTAGGCCTTTTATCATTAACATCTGTTAAGAATGACGTAAACAGAACTGAAGAGGAAAAGCACCTACCAGAACTGCTACAAACCTGCTGGAGCTCAGCCCCCTAACAGGCAGCAGTGCTTTACCAAGCTGAATTTGTTGCCTTTGCTGAGCCCTAGATGAACAGTTCAGTGCAAGTGTAACAACTGTACTGTCTCTATTATAAGACCTACAGTAATGGTATGATTGGGCACAGGAGTCCCGTAGCTGGCAAATACTGGCTGTGGCATCTCCTGGGATTGGAAGGTGTAATTTCTCAGACAGGGGAGCATGCAGAGCTTCAGCATTAAATTCTTATTAAATGTCTTCTTTTCTACTGTATTCAAGCACAGAAATTTTCCTTTCTTCTCTTTATGTTTTCAGTTATCTTCTACAGCTGATTGTGACTGATAAGTTTAGGAATTATTGCTTGAAATCCTCAGGCCTGATGACTCATCTGAAGCGTTCACCTAGATGAAGGTTTCCAGTTAGGGAAGACAAGATATGTGTTACGTATTAGTATCAACACATGTCATTGGGTGCAGTTCTGACAGTATTAAATGGCAATGGCACGTCAGGGATGGTGGGACCAAGCGTGGGTGCCAGGCGTTGTGATAAGCAGTTGCTGATGTCCGTAGATGACAGGGAGGGCTGCCATCCATCTGTTCTGAAGCCGTGTAGTGTTTCAGGGGAAAATCTCTGCCAGGTAAAACTCCTGGTAAACACCAAAGAAAACAACAAGCCTGAATGACCCGATAGCATGCGTTTGCAGGGGCTGCGGTGTAAGTCATGAGTACCGGAGAGCCTCCTAAATGACTTTCTGGCCTGGTTTGGTGCCAGCTCTCACAAAACGGTTGGGTATTGCTCTCCACACTTGGTCTGCAGTGACTGCTCCTGTGCGATCTGAGCAGAGGCTTACTTTGAACTGTCAGGGTGAGCTAGCGCTGCTTGGCTGTGATACCAGAGGATTCTATTTGTTGCCATTTGTTTGAGTCTTGTTTACACTCTGGAATGCGTGGAAGAGATGTTGTTCATGAAGCAGCACTTGCTGTTTTTTCAGTTACATGGTTATTATGGGTTTAACAGTGAACTGGTCGAGGGGAGTTAATACTTCAACAGCAACTGAAGTTAGTTCTCTCTGAAAATAAACATGAAGTAGGCGTGCTGCAAGAATGAGACCTTGAGAAAGCTTACGCAGGTCATTTCATAGTTGGACCTGCAGAGCACCAGAGTGCTGCTCAGCTCTGGTCAGACAGTGCCACGTGGGGAACGTGAAACATTTGGGGGTTTTGTACAATCGAGGGAGCTGTCCCAGGAGAGTCAGGAGATGTATGATAATTTCCAATGTGTGTTGTGTCCCGTGAATTTCATCGTGAGTCATACGATGTCTGGATGGGATTTAAGGATCAGGAGAATATTTTGATGGTTTGTTCTTCAGTTTCCAGACTCGAGTCTTTCATCAAAGTGGTGAACTTCTGCTGTTGTTTTCATTGACTCTGTCCAAGGAAGGTGATGAGCTGTTTATCCTCAAGATAATTAATCTGCAGTTGATGAGCTGATCCTTTCTCCCATATACGTCAGTGTCACATGATTGGCAGTGTGTGTCTGGTAGCACAGGAGTTGCCACTGAGAGGAGAAGCTGAAGCATCAGGCATGGCTGCTGTCGGGATCACTGCATTGCTTTGGGACTAAATCACCTGCAAACTTGACACCAGAACAACGTGGGAATAAGTTGAAGGGGGCATGGTATGGCAGAAAGCACAAGTGGAAATACAAGTGTCAGGAGCAGCTGCCATTCTTATGTGTAATGAAGAATTTTTGAGTTGGAGTTATTCTCACCCATGCAATGTGAAGCCTTGCTCTCCATCTTGTCCTTGTCGAAGAACATTGTAACTTGAAAATTCTGGTTTTCTTTGGAACAAAGCTTGGGGAAGGAGACTGTGTTGTGGGTTGGCAAGCTTGTGTTCTGGAGTCTTGGTGTGGGCCTGCTGCAAGCATCCTCCTTTCCTGTTCAGTAGGAAGCATCCTGTCATTGTCCCTGCAGGCATGTCACGGTAGGGGCACGTTACGTGTTCTCACTCAAAAGCACGAGGCTAGGAGGTTCCATGTCAGGTTAATTCTCGGGATATAACATACATGTGGAGAATCTTGCCTTGCAGTCAGCTGTGTGCTCTGAAGTACTGGCTTTCCAGTACTCACCATACCTATTTAATTGGCTTTCCTGGGATTTTAACTGTCAATCCCAGATTCTATGTTTTTTTGTGCATTTAAGACACCACTGTTACCCTTCATTAGTTATGAGCTGTTACTCAGGCTCCTTGTTTCGTTTGCTTATAAAAATAAAATACGTCTAAGAGATTTAAATTCCTCCCCTTCCTCTTCCCTGTAAACAACCCAAAAAAACCCCAAACCATGCGACACCCAAACAGCAGTGCGTGTCCAGCACAGCAATGTTGTTCTGGCTACCACGTCCCCTTTGCACTCAGTTAGGTTGCCCAGGTGTGTTCTTTGGGACAGACTGATCTTCGCTGCTGGAAAACAAATCTCGCCTTCATCTTCAAGGAGGCTGCGGTAGAACAAAACACTTCTCAAAGTTCTATTGCTTCTCTGCAGTGTTGATCTGCTTATGTAAACACATCATCTGTTCTTGTCTCTCATTCCTCTTCTTTGGGAGAAAGGGAGGAGAGTTGAGGTTAGTAGGGAGCCGAGAGGAAGGATTCATAGCCTGGAGACTTCCTCCATATATTCTGTCTATAGATGACAGCTAACAACTTTTTTCAGTTCTACTGATAGTGTTGCTTAGTGCTCATCAGTTGCCTGTTCAGTCTTACTGGGGTGATGCATTACACCTTCACAGTTACATTTTTGATCATAGTTTGCCTTTCTGCAAACTGTTCTCTCTCTCTGTTCTCTCCGTGACTTGTTTGTTCTACTGCATATCTCCTTCAGTTGCAAGTTGCGCAGGATTGACCTCCTGCAGTTCAACCAAAACAGCAGAAATGCCAGCCACAGATTATGCCTCTGATTCAATTCCAGCATGTTTTTCTAGGGAAATTCAAATGAGATGCTTTATTTGTGCAAAATTAGTATTACCCTGTTTCTTCCGATTCTCATGGCTCTGAAGGAACACAAAAGATCACCTCCAGATCTAGAGTCATCCCAAGAGCAGGATATTTATGTGCAGATAAATATTTCACATTACTACGGCACTGACTTTAGAAGGTTTTGGAAACGTGATGCGTGTATTGAACTGCTGGCAGAATTTGGAATTCCTGTGAGGGATGTACGATGTCAAAGGCATGCAAACCAAGTTGAGATGCTCTGCATGCAGGAAATGGGACAGCCCCATTTTCTCTTGTCTCAGTCCCAGCTGTTCTACTGTAGCTCCTGCCTGACTTCCTCCTTCACTAAAAGTCCTTGTGATGTTTGTAATTTTTGTGGGCTTGTTTTCCTTCTCTGGGCCTGCAAAATTAATGAGTTCACTGGTACCATCTTAAAGCAGCTTTCTCTATCCACCTAAATCTACAGAGTGGAGGAAAGAGGGACGCTAGAGTGCTTCATTATCCCAGTGTATTAAAAGCATTTACTAATCTCCTCTTCTTCATAAAAAAGATCTTAGAATCACAGAATCCTTAGAGTTGCAAGGGACCTTTAAAGGTTGTCTGGTCCAACTGCCCTGAAACGAACAGGGACATCACTGCTAGATCAGGTTGACCAGGACCTCACCTTGAAAGTCTCCAGGCTTTGTCTTCTCTGTGCTGAACAGCCCCAGCTCTCAGCCTGTCCTCATAGGAGAAGTGTTCCCTCCCTGGAATAGACGCTCCTTCCAGGAGGATCTGTTCCATGATCTTTCCTGGCACAGAGGTGAGACTGACAGGTCAGTAGTTCCCAGGGTCATCCTTTTTACCCTTCTTAAAAATGTGTGTGGTGGTGCCTTTTTTCCAGTCACCAATGCCCACAAACATTTGTTGCCTCATTTATTTACTGAATGAATGTTAGGCTGTACTTTACAACGTAACAGGAATTAGAGACTTATCAATTAAAAAAAATGTTGTTTTCAGTTGTTCATCACTTGGGTTCCCGTAATATTTTGCACTGACACCGGGCAGTGCACTGACACAGGGCAGGGAAGAGAGGCTGAAATCACTTCATTTGGTGTGAGCCTGCTCTGGGAATGTCTGTGCTTAGTTTGGTGGGAAGTCGTCCTTCCGGAGGAGCCTAAGGACATTGTTATTGCAGTGCAATTAAACCAGCAGAGTTTAATTACATACCACTCTTACTTTAAGGCCTTAAGAAATACTTAGTATTTTAGAAGGAAGGAAAAACATTTACAGAATGTATTGAACAGCACATGCAGTTCATTCAAGATTTAATATTGTGCTTGAGGAAAAAACCTGTGTAAACACATTCTTGATAACTTGTGATGCAACTGTGGAGAGGATTTCTTTATCTTCAGGTTGGGAGAATGGTTCTTCTGTTATCTGTTGTGGGTTGTCTATCTGAGTATGGATTCCCCTGCAGACTCTGATTTCATACAGTGTATGTGACGTATGATCAGCTGCAGTCCTTCTCATTCCTTTTTGCTTCCCAGCTGAGTGGGCAGGTGTTGGGGTTTTTTGTTTCTCATCTGTACCCCTCTCTTGTGGCCTGTTTTAGAATATACCCTTCTCCAAAGACAGTTCCATCCAGCATCATTGTGAACTCTGTTCTTGCACCTAGTCTTCTTGTATTGTCCTGCTTTTGTGGAGTTATTTTTTGATTAAGGTGTGGGCACAAACTGGAAGGCAATTAGTTGTAAAAGGTGGAAAAGTACGGATTTTAAATGTAATCTACCAGAGGCTGTATCTACTATTCCTACTTACGATAGCTGAGGGAGGCTGAACATTCAGAGACTTTGAGTAATGTTTTATAACCTTTTCCATGAAAATATTAGAATTCATTGTTGAGATAGTCAGCACACAGTCCTGCATGAAGCTGTGCAGTGCTCCTATGCAAATCTGCTTCTAGATTCTGGTGTCTGTCTTTTCTTGTTTCTTTTGTGATACTTCTGTGCTCTTTATTGGCAGAGGAACGAGCGTGCATGTAGTCAGCCTGTGTAAAACTTGCTATGTACTGTCATGCAGCTTGGTTCAGATAAGTAGTTTATCCCAATAACTTGTTGGATTTAAAGCACTTCTTTTCCAGTTGGAGTTTTTTTTCACAATTATTTAGTTCTGCCAGGCTATTTGACAGCTTTGATGGGGAAAAAACACCAGTCATTTTCTTGAAATAAAGTAACTTAGTCAATGATACGATACTGCTAGAGGTTGCATATAGAACTGTTGTTGTGTTGTCTCTGTTTGAATTTACCTGACCATTCAAATGATGTGTTACCATTACAGCCTTCATTTATTTAACACGTAGTTTGAGTAAAGTTTCCTGGTAGCAGGGATGAGTTTGGTGTAATGTCAGGTAATTGGAGGCATATCCTGTTACAACACCTGCCTGTTTGTTAACAGCAGTAAGAGCTTTGATCTAGCTGTGCTACATTTACCCAGTTCTGTTTATCAAGTAACTTGAATAAAAGAAAGTTAAACTAAGTATCGTGTTTGGGCACTGACTGGGTACCTGGCTGGTCACTGCTGGTGATGTCTTACTAGATTACAATTGTTAGCAAACGATGTTCCTGGGAGGCTTGTGGGAGGAACAGCAGACAAATTTGAGTTCCTGGTGGGCTACTGCAATTCTGTACAGGACTGTAATCTGCATTAACCCGATATAATTCAGCAGTTTTGGCAATTTTAAGTTTATAATCTGCTAACAGGAAAGTAGCCTAGCCTGGGAATGGTCTGTGAACATTGTACTGGTTTGAGCAAGTTCTAAAGTTAAAGAAATCAGCTGATGTGAAAATGGATGGGTATAATCAGGTATCTTTTGAAAGCAACTGAGATGCTTGCAACATGAGGCAGAGCAGCTGTCAAAAATGTTCTTGTGCAAATGTGGTTATCTTTATTTTTGGACTAACCAGCATTTTGTCTTCACAGCAGCTATACTTCTGAATGGAAGTGGCTTGCAGACAGAGCTAGAATTGGCAGCCGTTGGACATGGCTTCAAGCCCAGATTTCAGAACTAGAATACAAAATCCAACAACTAACTGACCTTCACAGGCAGATACGTGCCACCAAGGTATTGTCTGTTAGCTCATAAATGGGCTTTTTGGTGTTGTTGTTTTTTTGTCAGTGTTTCTTGTAATGTTTATTTCTTTGGTTCCTCGTTGTTGTTTGTTTTGCCCTGGAGTTCTTGTATATGAGCAGACTATTGCACACAGAGGTTAATAGGAAAGACATCAAGAGGTAAAAAGTATTGTACCCTAGAGGCATCGGTACAGGACTGAGAGTCAGGGACTCTTACCTTCCTGTCTGTAGTAGCTGGGGACTTTGTTAGTGACTTTCAGGGACCCGGAACAAGCCATGTCATTTCTCACACTATTTTTTTCCACTGTGGAAGAAGTAAGAAAGACTTGTTTTTTGGGAGGGGTGGTTGGCTATTCATTTTTGTGTCGTGGGCGTCTGGGGGCTTTTTCTGTTATTTACAGTGCATGCTTATTCTAAGGATTAGTTAGTTAATGTTTGTACAGCACTTTGAACAGGTCAAGGATTAATTATTACTAAAATTCCAATGTGTATAACTCATGTGCTAGCTTTGGTAAATCAAACTGGCTAGACAGTGGTAAAGTCACATTCCTGAAACATTAATAATCTATCTATCTATCAATGTAATGGCTTGTCCAGGTTAGTCTCATGCACAAGAAACCAAAACCTGTGGTAATTCTGGTGCTGTGATAGTAACAGGTTTTAGAGGACGGCTTCTAGACTCATAATTAATGAGCCACAGAAAAGTTGTGTGTTCTGTACTGTGGTTAGATAAGCACAGATAGAGAGGAGCTGGGAGATGCTTTAGGTTTTATGTGACTGAACATGAGGTTTGGAGGGAGAAAAGGAAGAAAAAGGAAGGAAATCTTGCTAGAGAGCGTTTCCTTCTGATCACATAAAGAATTATTATTTCTTCTTTTGTAGCTCGCAGAACCCCTCTTCACATACCCAACTTTGTCTCCACAGTCAAGTTTTTCTTTAAGAGAAAATATTTGAAGAACCTCAATTTGAGGATCTTCCTTGCCTCTCTGCCCACAGAGGTAAAGGAGATTTTGTACTTTGCTGAATGGTGACAACGTCCATGTTGTAATAATGTCCAAAATACCAAATACTCACACTCCAATACGCCCAAAATCAGATTTTAAGGTGGCATAGGTCCCATGGGCTGCAGAACAGTGAGAAATAAATAACAGAAATGAGAGAGCATTCTTTCAGTCATGCATTTTCTTCGCATTAGGAGGCATGTTGGCTCAGAGCCTAGTCTTCTTCCTGCTGGAGATCTTTAGTAACATTCCTTTTTGCAAACTTCATGCCCCTTTTACCAGCTGTGGTGTTCGGTATTTGGCATTGTGTCCCATACAGAAGGTAGACAAATACTCTTTGGCTGTGATTTTTTTCTTCTTTTTTTTTTGTCTACATGTTCTTAGCATGCTAGTGCAGCAGTTGGGGAAGGACATGTGGACTGGTAGAAGAGCTCTTTGTTTTGATTTAGTGGCTGCAGAGTAGTTACACAATATCTTTAGAATTTGTTTGCTGTTTAATGGTTTTAAAGTGTTTTCTTTGTGTTTTGAGTGGGGGAAAAAAATGTGATTCATAGCCAGTGAACAATAACTCAAGCAAAGCATCACCCCTCTAACAGCAGAACACAATAGGAAGGGAGATAGTTAACTTACCAGGTTTCCTGGCCTTCTCTGTTGTGTCTGCTTCATCCTTGTGCACACAGAAGCAGTGGCTCTGGAGCTTTGAGAGTCCATCCATTTAAAAAGTGCTTATCTGCCAAATAAAACAATGAGATTTAGTTGGGAGTAGGGGAAGATGGTTGCCAAAACCTACTGGTTGTGACCAGTCGTAGTATTCTTGTGTAGCCAGTCTTAGCCTCCTAATCCTTTCCTGTTCCTCTTTTATCTTTTCTTACATACCTATTTCTGTCTACTCCTTTTCATACTCTCTTTCAGTTTCCTCCTTACTTTTCTGCTTTCTTCTTTCCATGCTTGTCACTGGGATTTTGCCGCTTTAAGAAAAATAAAATTCCAGTGGAAAGAGCTGGTGGGGGGGGGGGGGGGGGGGGGGTTCTCTCTTTTGACTGAGTTTCCTGTGAGCTTCCTCTCATTTCAGAGTTTGTGTTTTAGACTGCTGTGGGTTATTTTTTCCCCTCTTTCCACGATGACCTGTGATTTATTTATTCATCTCTTTATTTTGCTGTCTATTATTCTAAAGCTACTGGGCTACTTTGTCCTGTGGCACATTCAAATTAAGGCTATCCTTGAACTTCCTTGAGCGTAACTGCTGTGGTCTGCAGATGATAGTATGATACTGTCTGGATTTGTTTCCGTCTGCCAGAAATTGAAAAGCACAGATGGTGGGCTACTGCCTAACAGTGAATGTGGAAAATCTCATGTTGATCTGACAGAAATCCAGAATCTCTGTGGGGATTTTGAGCTTGGATACAAGTTTTTAAGCACCTGGGTTTGCTTTTAGAGTATGTTTATTGTCAGCTTTGAATTGAAACAGAGGAATAAGTTAGAGATGCAAAGAAAACCGGTCCGTTTTACATTTTCTTCTAGTCTCATCCTTGAAGCCTCTTTCAAAATGGCTTTTGTGATTTGGGGCAAGTTGTTGCTGAGGTAGGAGTGCCAGGTTTGAGTAAAACTGCAGGATCCTTAATGTTCAACAGCCACAACCCAAGTGAAGCCTGTCCTGCTAAAAGGAATGGTGTGTTCGTGTCTTCCCCTGCTTTCTGGTGGAATAGTCTCACTAGAAAGGCAAATCGGAGGCAGAGTAATTGAGCGAGCCCATTCTTTTAGTATCTGGTTGATGTGTGGGTAACAATAAGTTCTTTCCCATTCTCTTTGGGTAATGCCTGCGGAGGCTTGATAGCTGTTTCTACGTATTAAAATGATTTCTCAAGACAGTAACAAGTCGGGGCTGTCAGAGGAACTGTCGTTGGCTGTTTCAAAGTTGTTTTTGCTTATTATTAATGTTTTAAGTTTGTTGAAACGAACCATCAGAGATGTTACCTGGGAATGTATCTGACACTTGTAATTTTCTTACCTGTCAAGCGGAAAGCACAATGACAGCAATCTTTTCCCAGTTTAGTTTCTGAAACTCTTGGTTCCTTACCATGTAAAGTTGCAGCTGTCTTTCTGGGCAGTGTACTCCACATGATAAGTTGTGTCTCCCATTGGATTGGTGCAGATTGCCTGGAAAAGCGATGAGATTGCTAGAACATTTAGGATCATTGCCTCTGTAATTACAGAACTCTAAAAATGCTCACCTTAAAAATCAATTATTAAAGTATGCAAGGCTTTTGTTTTGATTTGTACCCTTCTCTTGAAACCTTAATGTTTCGTTTTAGAGCGTGGATAGGAATAAGAAAAACAGTGCTTTAAAATGCTTCAGAGAAATGCATTGGCTGCAAAACGTATAACCAACATCAAATCAATGAGTGGTTGTTTTTGCAGGAAAACCTCTTCTTAAATCAGCAGGCAAATGAGCATGTAGTTCTAATAAGTATGAATTTCTGATTTGAATTTTGGCACAGATGTTTAAGCAGTGGTATAACACTGTAGTGCGGTTGCTGTTATAGGGAGTAGCATGAATGATGCAGCTTTTCATTAACAAAAATACTGACTCTTTCTGTATTTGAGCTGTTGAGTGTATTTAAAACCTAGTCGAATTGCTCCAGAGTTGCTGGGAGGATTTAAGGGGGAGGTGCCAGGTTCAGCCACTCCTTAAACGTCGTTTAGGAGGGTTAATTCGTTGTCAACCAACTGTGTTCAATTGCTGTTGTCTAGGGGATGGTGATCTTAGAAGAATTCCCATTTCCAAAAGACATTTTGAAGAAGCAAATACAGTTGACAGACCAAGAAGCTTTATTAAACGCCACAGGGAATTCGCAAGCTGCCATTGAGAGACAGGATTCTTTGCCGGAGCATGACTTTGAAATGTCACCCAGCAGTCCTACCCTGCTTTTACGAAACATAGAAAAACAGGTAAAGTAAAACGAGAACTGAACAGTCAACGGAGCTGAATGATTTACTTCAGAAACAGGGCAGGTGCCACGGTGATGCTTCTGAAAAGGAAGCTATTTTGCACTCCTGAGAGTGGGTGCTGTTGAATTCAAGGGCTTAAATAAGTACATTGTACACCAGGTTTACCAATTAACCTATTATTTCTAATGTATCTGTGTTACCACTTTGTTTCCATCAAAGCGGCCAGGTAACCACTTCCAGTAACCACTTCTAACAGCTATCCCCAAACCTGCCTGCCTCTTATGTTTGGGGTAGAGTTGCCACAGGTTGTTTCAGGAAATACTTCTGTGAGATCAAAGACTGCAGCTGAGGACGGAGCTATGTTGCGTTGTAGAAAAGCTCCAACTGGATGTTATTGTTGGTCTGGCTTTTTGAGCATGGTAGCAACCCAGTGAGGAGCTGAGGAGTTGCAGGTATTTCACAGGCAGAGCGTAGGTGTGGAGAGGAGTTTTGGTTCATGATGTTCCAAACAGTCATTTCCAAGGTTAATTCCAGGAAGTACAGTGTAGACTCCAGCAAGGTTTCTTACTGCTAGAGGGTATACAAGAAGTATGGCAGAATCACATTGCTGAAGGAGGTACAGGAAAGTTGTTTCCTGAATGAGTTTCTGCAGTCAGTGTAAAGCAAACCTAACACAAGTGCTGCGGTGTATTAACACATTACTCTGCCACTGGCTGTAAATTCTTGTTCATATGCACATTGCATAAATGGAGTAAGAGTGGCTTTAGTTACCATTCCTGTTCCTGAATCTCTGTGCCAATTTTTCTTATTTGATAGTCATACTTTCCTGTTCTTAAAGTGCTTCCCCTGTTTGATGGATCTTAGCCACGACAGACAGGAGTGAGGAAGCAATGAAACAGGAAATTTACATGCACTGTGCTGGCAATCGCACAAGGGTAAATCGAGAGCATTTTTAGAATGTGGTGAATGTCCCCTCTTAAGTAATTACCTGGAGAATTAAACACATTTTTCTTCTAGTAAAACATTTGACCAATTAAGTACTAGCTTATTAAGTACAAGCAGTGCATTTAGAGGTACTTGAGTAGTTACAGAGGTCCAAGAAATGTGATGATCTGAAAATGACTTGCAAGTACAGGTGTTCTTCTTACAGTGCATCTCTGGGTTCACACCAGATTTCTTCCTTTCATACCACACTAAGCTTTGGGATTTGACCTGTTGGGTTTTGGGATGATTAGTTCTGTAAGTTAACGTGGGCCCTAAGGTCTGGCTTTCTTCATGTTGAGAAGAGCCATGCTGTAGGTTGAAGTAGTTCTGCACACATTCCCACGGAATTCTTCAGTCTGTTATTCAAAATGAGTCATTTTACTGGTGAACAAGAAAAGTAAAATACAGAATGACCGAGCCTTCCTTTTTTTTTTAAGACTGTTATTGATTTCTCTACGTAGCTGTGCAACACCTTAAAAACGTGTAATTTTTTCCTTGCAGTTTGGATGTCTGCCATTGTGGTGGTGCTTTTCCATTCAGTAGAGTCTTTGCTTCATACAGATTGAATGCTCGTTGAGATTTTTCAATCAATCTGATAAATATATTACTCACATCATCTTTTATGACCAAATTGCTATTTCTGTGCTTTAAAATCTGTCCCTGAATGTTTTGTTCTGACCTGAAATTTTTACCCGATGACTGGAACGCATCACTTAAACATTAATAGAAAAGGCGTGACTTGTAATTAACTGGAAAATAGTTTTTTCAGCCTCTTCCTGTATAAACAACAATGCCTAGAAATGCAAGCAGAAGTTACCGGGTAGCCTCTGGCCATTCTTGTTTTGAGCAATCAGTTCTGACTGATAAGCATGCAAAGTAATTTTAAAAGTTTAAAAAACATGTATGCCATTTCAGATCCATTGCGTTTATGTTCAGTATGCAGCAGTTTCCTCTAAGTAAGCTGCAGGCCACGTTTATTGGTAGAATAACCATTAAGGTCTGACATTTAAAACAAAACCATTGTGAAACGTTATCTGGAGTCAGTCCGCAGCTCAGGGCTTTGTAGGGAGCAGCTCTTAGTCTTACCTAATAACCGGCGTTTCTTTTGGGGCAACTTTAGAAGTTTTGAGGACGTTAGAAGATCTTAGTCATTCCGTCCGTAGCTACAATAGTCTTCCTGTAACAATAAAAAATAAAATTTAAAAATGGTGGCTTTGTGGGATTTTTCTTTGTTGTTGTTGTTTTTACTGCTGTGAGCAATGAAGAGTATTCTCTTAACAAGAGCGCATACTTTTGAGTGAACAAAATGTGCCATAAGTAGACAGCAGGCATTTTTTTCCTGTTGAAATGCTTTCTGAGCTGCAGCTGTTGTAACATCAGCTGTAAAATGTTCTGCTTTCTTCTGCTGTTCTAGCAATCTTTGGCTGCAATACTGAAATCATGGATCTATTTGGTGTATTATTTATTCCATGTCCTTGGCAGGTAGTTCAGGGGTGGGCTTTTTTGTTTGTTTGTTTCTGTGGTGGTTTTTTTTTTTGTAGCTGAGTAAAACGTGGAAGAAAATAAACATGCAGCTCTTGGTTATTCACAAGAAGAAACTAAATATGATCCGTCTGTGATGTATGAGATTGGAATCTTAAGTGGGAAAACAACAGAAGCCCAGGAGCTGTTGAGTATGGATAGAAGTCTGACTACCTTCTGTGTTTTTGTTTATTCCAGAGCGCACAACTGAGTGAAATCATCAGTAGCCTCATTGCTCCACTCAACCTGTCTCCAGCTTCTTCTCTCTCATCCAAAACTTGCAGGCACAGACAGCTGGTCAATGGCATCTCCTTCAGGTAGGTGTTGTTTTCTTCGGGAACAACTTTTGGTAAAGTTATATAAATCCAGCAAATAATCCTTACTGTATTAGGTTAGGAAGAAAGAACTGCTTTCTACTAACTTCAAGAGTGACAAAGTTGAGCTTGGAAAGTTGTAGTGTGATTTTGTTTTCTTAAAGACATCGTAAAATAATGCCATCGCTGTAATTGCACATAAGTAAGTCTTGGACTGAAGAATGTACCTGTGCAGTAGTGAAAGGACCCATTAAATTGCACGCTATTTTTACGTATTTCAGTCTTACTGTATTCTGTCATCATGAGTTCAACTTAATTACTAGGAAGCTGACAAACTAGATTTCACTGGATTAGTAGAACACACAACCAGTGCCGCTTGTACCTCAACATGGGTCGGGGTCTGTTTATTTCTAATAGCTTCATCAGTTTGCGTATCTTCAATTTGAGGCTAAAGTAATCCTTGCCAGCTAATCTTTCACTAATTTTGATTCGGTTTGTAGTCTTTTTTTTCTGGATGGGTTTACTTTTCCGGGATGGAAAGATGTAGCAGCTTGAAATTAATGCTGTAGGCAAACGTTTTGTAGTACTATGCCATAAGTTTTAGTAACTTTATCCTGTGTTTGTTCGTTTTAAAAGACACTACAGGTACTTTTCAGTATTATTTTCAAAACACTATTAAGATTATTATTTACAGTCCTATCTTACGAAAAGCTTAGGTATATAGGATATTTCTCTTGAGCTGTTGGTGAGGTGATTTGGGGGGATGAGGGCATAGCTGAGTTATTCACAGGTCTTGATTAAGATCAAGTGGCTGAAGAAGGTGTTCACTATTAGGGCCAGGGGCTTTATGGCAGCGTCTGCAGCAGAATGTAATTCCCTGGCTCCCAGCTCCACGAAGGGCTGGACACACCGTCTGTTTCTCAGCAGCTTTGCTGTAGAAGCTGTAGCTTCCCACGAGGAGATTATAATGAGCAGCTTGGATGGGCAGCTTCTTTAACTGCTGTCTGTTGCCAAAGCGACTGTGTGACTGTGCCCTCAATTCGAGGATGAAGGGGTCCTGTCATGTGGCATTTGTGTTCCTGATGTAGTGGTTGTTCACAAGTAATGCAGGGAAAAATCAGAATACTCTGCTGAGTTCTGGAATAAAAGCTTCCCTGATGAGTATGTGGAAGAAGAGAACAAGTAAGACCATTAGAAATGTGTCTTGAGTCTGTGACTTCCTTGTGCAACGGACCAGGAAGGGATCCTGTTTTTCTAAGTGTTTTTAGATGTGAATGAAGTTTACTTCATGCTGAGGGAACCCAATGGTGCAACTTCAAGCCGCTTCTCTTCTGCATTTTACTTTCCACCAAACATTTATCAGGAACTGTCCGAAATCAGTTCTCTTTTCCTTTTATGAGCAGCACAGTTGTTGGATCAGCTCAGGGACTGCTCTCTTTAAGGCTGGTTGTAATGAGGTCCCTCCACAGCCTTCTTTTCTCCAGATTGAACAAGCTCAGCCCATTCAGCCTGTCTTCTTAAGAGAGGTTCTCCAACTCTGTGATCATCTTCATGGCCCTCCTCTGGACCCTCTCTGACAGCTCCACATCCCTCCTGTGCCAGGAGCCCCATGCCTGAATGCTGTACTCCAGATGGGGGCTCACAAGGGCAGAGAGGGGCAATCCCCTCCCTCACCCTGCTGCCATCGTTTTCTGATGCAGCCCATGATACCAATGTCTTTCTGGGCTGCAGGCACGCAATGCTGGCTCATTTTAAGTCTTTCATCTAGCAGGACCCATAAGTTGTCTCAGCAGGGCTACTCTCAGAGGCCTGTGATCTTTCTATTTGTTATCTTGAAAATCAGTAGAATTATTTTAATTTTTCACTTCTTGTGTTTTAAAGCCTGTAAATAAACCCATCTCATCAAAGATGGTAATTAAGCACAACATAGAGTAGTTGTCCTAAGAATCCCATAAGGAGATTCGCTGACTCCTACTTGCGGTTTTGAGTGTGTTTCATTTCTTTTTGTTTTTTTTTTGGTGTCCTCGTTTAGTGTGCAATTAAATCAAGCTGTTACATACTGAAGTTAACTTCATTTCTTGGCTTATTTTCCCCTTGCTTTTTCCAGAGCACTGTCTGACTTTGTTGTGTGTTTCAGAAAGTAGAAATCAAAATCATCTTGAAAGTAAGGTGATTTTTAGGGTTTTGAAGATGGAAAAAGAAGGGATGGAATTGCTATTTTTACAGATATTGTTACTTCAGTAAATTTTTTAAATTTGTGGCAGGCTCTTGATGCAAAAGATGTAGTAGTCCATGTTGAAAGTAGGTCTACAGGTGAGGTGCTTGGAGGTTGGTAATGACGGGGTTGCAGTATGGCTGGCTACTTGGGAGCTCCCCGTGGAATTGGTGGTACGTGGACAGTTGCTGGTTGATTAAATGTGAGTAAACTTGAATTGCCATTTGTCAAGGTCTGATTTTGTTAGTGGCTTCCCTTTTTTTTTTTTTTTATGTAGCCTTTCTTTGCTCCATTAAATCTGGACCCAAAGATCAGCCAGATGAAGGTAAATCTTCATAGAAGCAGCTCCTTAATAGAATTACTTCCTTTTCAAGAGAGGGGAGTGGAAAAAAATCTTTAGCTCAGAACAAATGGAGCCTGTCCCGTGGCTTCCAGTGCGTGTGTGCATTCTGTAAGGTCTCTGTTCTGCAGCTAGTCTGCAGTGCAAGACAGGCCAATCTAGAAGCTCTGAACGGAGTGTTTCAGCAAATACAGGAATTTTACATCTACCTCTGCTCTTCTGTAGAATTCTGTTTTGAAAAGCATACTACATGAAGATACATACACAGAAAGATAATACATGGATAACTTCAGCCTTGACTTGGAAGCCTGTTTACATGAGTGGCAGGAAAAAGGTATTGCTGTGTACTGCAGCTCCAAACCACAGAACTGAGAGCTCTGCTTCGTCTGAAAAAAGAGCTGAGCATTCCTGGAAGGCACAGGAGGGTAAATAGAGCAGCTGGAAAAGGCTGCAGAGAGATTATCAGTGACCTACGCAGCACAGCAGAACAAAGGCAGCAATTGCAGAAATCAAGACTGAGGAGCTTTTTATGCTAATACTCTATTCCAAATTGTTTTTCATGTAAGGGGGAGATAGTGGAAGTTCAGAAACTGGTCTTGGCACTCTCTGATGTCAGGGCAGATAAGAACGGAACAAAAGTTTTTAAGCATTCAGAGAAGGTACTTTAATGGAACTTTTGCGTGGTCTTGCAATATTGTATTTCTTTCTCAAGCTGTATAGTTCAGCATTTGCATGAAGAATGTCATGCTTCAATGCTCTGGGCTTTGTTTTGGCACTTACTAGTGTGTTCCTCTATATCCATACCATTCTTCTTTTAATTAGCACGTTTTTCATTGAGTATGTATTGCTTGTTTGGGGGTTTGATGTGTCAAAAGAATGGTTCAGATTCATGCCAATAAAACATCGTTGCCACAACAGCGCAGCATGGGATGGTGTTTAATCAAGCTTTTGTAATGAGCACTTCTATTTAATAAAAATGTACCGTTAGTAGATAGTTACTTCTCAAATAGATTGATAAACAGCCCTGTAATAAAGTCATTTTCATGTTTTATTGCATGTTAGAAGTTTTCTAATAAAGCTGTATCCTACCAGATAAAGTTCATGAAAGAGAATAACCATTCATGCAGAGAAAATAATCGTTCCTGCAGATAGACGGCCTGTTATGACCCAAGGCTGAGATATCTCATGTGCTTGCACTTCTTGGGCAGTTCAGAGTTGCAGACAAGGTCTTCGGTATTGCAAAAATAATTGCACACTTGAGTGATTTTTGCAGGACGCCTTCATTTTTGCAGGCAGATGTTGCTTCAGCAACAAAATAAGATTGGGATACCTGGGAAAATGAAGTACGTTTGATGGCTCTGTGTTGGTTAAACTGAAGGAGTGGAATTCCTGATTTTGATACAGATGTTTTGCAGTGGTTTGCAGCCTTACAAGGAGTCAACGGTGGTTTTTAAAGGTTTACTGAAGTTTCAGTTCATGAGCAAAAACTAAGACAATCTCAAAGTATTTAGGCAAGATTCTAGATCTCTATGCATTATCACAACTGTTGCTTTGTGTAGAGTGTAGGTCTGTAGAGAAGTAATGGTTGTAACTTCAAGTTCATAGGTATTAGAAGCACTGGGGAGAGCTTCTTGTTAGAAGAGTTAGCAAAGTGCATTTCTTTTTGTGATAAGACACAGACTTAATCAAAGAGCAAACAGAACACATGGATGCTTTCCTGAAGCAGTATCCTGAAATACTTCAGAGTGTATTACTTTCTCTTAGAATTAGCTGGCAAATGCTAATCAGAGGTTGAAATCTTGGCCGGTGCACGTGGAGCGTATATAACTTTTTGTATTTACTCTCTCATTAATTATGAAACTGCAGGGCTTCAGACAACAGAGAAGTATCCTCTTCGAGCAGCTGGTTGCTTGATCATCAGCACATCAAGAAAAGAAGAAGAGATAGGACAAGACTAAGATCTTTTTCTGTGACTAATGTCAGCACATCTGCCCGAACAAGGCCACTTCACAGTTTCCAGAAGAGAAAACTCTACAGAATGCACAGTGCCAGTGACTGGAATCAGCAGGTAGGCCTTTGCCTCTCTCTCTGCAGGAGACAAAAGCAGAGTCCAGCAGCTGGAGTCTGCATGTGTCTCTCCGGTGTGTCAGAAGAGCGGTGCATGTGTTGCTTATGTGTTACTTCCAGGGAGCGTAGAGGTGTGCCAGCAGGAGCTCAGAGTTAACAAGTTGAACACAAAAATCAAAGATTGCTCAGAATCCTGCTTTTCAAATGAATTTGTTGCTTGGCTATCTTTAAAATCTAATCAGAGAACAACTCAGGATTTTCTTTGGGAGGCTTGACTGCTGAGGAAACAGACTTCGGTGTAAATCAGCTGCCTGCTTGTTATCAGAATATTTGCTTTAACTACAGGAAAGTTTACACAGCTGGTGGCTCATTATTTTCTCGGAAATTAAGTTGCAATATCTTAATCTTGTTTCCTTTTTATGCTGTTCCTGATTAGATACATTACTTCTTCCATGGTGTTTCGTGAATGCTTTAAAACTCTTCAAAATTTTCTACATTACAAAGGAATTCGTATTTTAAAATGGGGGATAAAACACTGTTATGCAAGACAAGGCATATCTGTTCACATCTGATATTAATAGTATATTGCTTTTAGTAGCGTATAATGAATTTATTTAGCTGTAATGCTTAAAGCAGCAATTTGGGAGCAGAGACAGTATGAACTCTTTAAAGCAATGTTAATCCAAAGTGATTTTCATTTCTTCATACTTGGTCTTTTAGAAGCAGTGCTACACTGACAGCAGTTTCTGTGTCTTCTCTGCTAACTGCCTAAAAAATACTAAGTGTACCAGTGGTCTGGGGAACAAGTTTCCCCTGCAAGGATGTTATCTGAGCATGCTGATTCAGCACCTTCTGCAGTAGAAGCTTGTGAACAGAAACTTCATACCTGCAGCCCAGCAGTGGGAATACAAAGCAGAGTTACACTTTTATCTTCAGCCAGCTGTAGAGCTGAGCTGCTCTGGGTCATCAGTACTTTACACAGACTGTAACCAGAAGGGACGTGTTTTTAAGTAATCGGTGAAGGCTTCAGATGTTGGAGCTGCAGTAATTCTGTGTGTGTTCCGTGTTCTTTACATTTCTAGTGCTGGGTTTCCATATATTAAGCCACTTCCAGTGCCTCTGTACTGAAGATGCAGAGATGTCCAAAGACGTCTCTGTCTTTGTCAGTAAAAACTCCTGTAGGGAATGCTGTATCAGAGAGGCCTCCCAGAGCTTAATGAACAGAAGATCTTGCAGCTTTCAGTTTAACAATGACCACTTTCACTCTCCCTCCAAAAAAAAATGAGCATTCCCTTATTTACAGAGGAGCCTTTAGCAGTAGTTAAATGGAAACCAAGTTTGATGCCACGCTAGAAGAATTTCAGTCTAAAATTCTGGAATTCAGGACATATCTGAAGTTTTAATATTCCTTCTGCAGTGATGGGATCCAAAACCTAATTGGTTTGGAATCTCTAGGCTGCTTTCCAAATACCTAAGGCTCAGTTTTCCAGTTGACGAGCTTTAGTAATGGACCTCATAGATGGAAGGAGAGATCTGTTAGTTTGCACCTCCTTCCTGGCGGTCTGCTTATTGACTCTGAATCTCAGCATCTTCAGGGTGTCAGAAGGCCAGGCGACTCGGATGCTGTCGATAGATAACTGGAAATGTGTGCACTAAGACTGCAGATCAAATGCACCTTTTTCAGCTTTACAATCAGAAGCCTGCCTCTAAGTGGTTGTAAAATCATTGCTAGCCTTAGCCACCTTGTCCTGGCTGACTGTACATGCTGTACAATTTTTGCTTACTGTGGCTCTCAGCACAGCAATCTGCGGTTATACTTTGCTTTCTACATGCAGAGTTTACCAAAGGGCTGTGTGGAGAGCTGTGTAATTGTGCCACAGAGAGATTCTGCTCATGTTCCTGGAGAAAATAGGTGGTGGCAACAATCAAGCTGTCAGTTTCAGACTTCATGCAAGTGCCAAACTCCATTAAAATTTTCAAAATTAAGGTAAAGCAGTTAACAAAGGCACATACAGCGTTGGTCGAAAACAGAATAACAGTGATCCTGCTGGGGAAGCGAGTGATAAAATTGGATTGGACGTTTTCAGCATGTTCTGACAATCAAACCTAAGTAGCTATCAGGTCTTTCAATTAGGAGCCATCGAAAGAGTATTGTTTCATTGAAGAAATTTGATTCTGACAGGCTCTGTCACTTTCTTAGTGCTGCATTTGCTACACTTGGTTACCCAGCTGTTGATGAGATTGTTCAGCTTGAAATGCAAGAATGCTGGATATCAACCTGGATTGAGTTGTAGATTAGATGGGGGTAAGGCTGCAAAATGGGGAACAGCCTCTGGGATTGATTTCCTTTCAAAATGCATTTATATCCCAAACAGTAATCCAACAAATTTCCTCTGGCCTTTCATAGAGAAATGAATTATTCCTTAGCAACATGGAAAATAGCTGGATTTTTAATACAGCGTTACTGTGCTGCCTCTGGCAAGTTGTTCCCCCATATTTCCTCAGGTTTTAGGTATTTATATAGCTTGTGGTACCACGGTGTCTGCAGACTCCCGTTTCTTTAAGGACATTAGCTTGATAGCAAGCTGGAGCTAAGGAAGACTTGCTGCCATGTCCCCGCAGCAGCTGTGCGGTTAATAGAGACCAGCTTGCCAGTGTCTGAGGAGAAGGTGGAATCTTCTGAACATCGCATCTCCTCAGCCAGCCTCAGCGCTACTGAGTGCCAGGCTGTGCTGGTGGGCAGTGCTGCTCTGCTGAGGGATCTGAGCAAATGAGAACTAAAGAATTCTGGCTAGAGAAATCACAGCAAAATGCAGACTGCCCATGTCTAGGAGATGTAAGAAATGTTGGCTTAACTTTGAGGAATTTGTTTTTGTCAGAACAGATGACCGACTATATAGTCCTTGTTTACCTAATGGCATTCGCAGTGTTGTCCTTCACATCTCTTCAGATTCTTTCGGGAAGTTCATTCTCCCCTGCAGCACCCAACACACACGTAAGGAAAGGGGAAGTATGAAGTTGAACTGCTGTCCCATCTGCTGGTTCATAAGGTCACTGGGAAGAGAGCCACATTTTTTCTCTATCTACTGCTGTGCTGCATACATTTACAGTGCTGTCAAAAGTTTGTGTATTTAGTGACGTAGTATCTGCCCAGTGCCTGTTGAGAGATGCCCCGATTGTCCTCTGCTTTGCTGCGTTTCAACTCAGAAGAAGAAAACTCCTTTCCCTACTCCTGTATTTGAGATAATGCTTACACAGAATAGTATCTAAAAGAAAGCATAGAGCTTACGTAATTACCAGTGCAAAAGGAGATGAATCCTTGAAATTGTCTGCAACTCGAGAAGGCCTTCCAGATCAACATGATAGCTAGACTGCAGTGGGGATAAATAAAACAGGATGCGGGGTGTTTAGCTTATCTGCCACCCTCCAGTATCCTCAGGAACACGAGACATCCTTTGGGGGCAAATCCGCTTGTCCACTAATTCAGAATGACCGAACAAGATGATCCGTGAGTCATCTTTTGGCAGTGCTATCTGTTTTGTATCGGTCTTCTTTCATGATCTAAATATCTTAGTAAGAATGTAGGCCATTTCTTGATTGTGAGTCAGTGCACAAGCCACTCAAAATAATCCATGCACGCAGTAAACACGGGGATGCAGTTTGTTCCAGAGTGGACAACGTGATTGTAGTGACACATCTCTGCAGCAAGAGTTCTGAATGAATGTTAAAAAGGTTTGTGCGGGGTAACACAAAGGAATAAACTGCAGCCACGTTGTAGGAGGAGGATGCGTGCTTGTGGACGGGGGCTGGAATCCTGAGACTGCTTCATGTGAAGCATTGAGCTGCTGTTGAATCTTTTCCCAGTGGTTGTTGCTTGTATAATTTCTTTTCTACCCACGCCCACTGTGGATTCTCCAGTGTCAAATACCTGAGTGCACCTGCAAATATCCTTCCTGCAGTGAGGACCTGGAATATCTCTGCCTCTGGCTTTGTTTTTTTTGCCCATACTTGAAGGATTTATCTTAGAGATCTCTAAAGTTCTGGTAAGTTTATTTAAAAGCAGCCAAAAAGCATCATTGCTACTCAGACAGGCTCAGAGAGGTCTTTGCTTAGCCGATGCGCCGTGCTGTTTACTCGAGTGTATGTAATCTGTGTGGTTTGTTGCAGGGTTTCTTTCATAATGTGTCTTTGCCAGGACACTTTGTTTCTCGCATTAGTTTCACTTAGTTTGGTTGAGAGTTGGTTGAGAGAGGTGTCACTGGGACTAGGTAGCAGCTTAACCCATTAAAACATTACACAGTAATAACTAAAGGTAAGAGGCAAAAGAGGAGTGAGCTCTAAGTACTATAACGTTTGGTCCTCTCCGGTTCTTTGCAGGGTTCTGGAGCACTGTGTTCTTTTTTTTTAAGCTGAAAATTTCCTTTGTATTCTATATTTCAACCTGCTGGAGGAAGACGTGGTTGTGCGGACTGAGTCACACAGAGAGAAAACTGGAATGTAAATTTGCAGAGTTGCCAACACTCTGAAAGTCAGGAACTGAGGCGAGCATTTTAGCAATCCACTTCCATTTCCCCTGCCAGATTGTCCCATGTTGCTGTGGCTTGTTTATTTGCATTTCGGGAGATGCAGGTGAATTCTGTGTGCCTTTTATCATAGAATATCCTGAGTTAGAAGGGACCCACAAGGATAGAGTTGAACTCCTGGCTCTGCACAAGACCACCCAAAATCCAAGCCGTTGTCTTCTACAGATAGAAGCAAAGTGACAATTGCTGGTTTCTCTTGCTCACTCAGTCTGTACACAGACACACAGAGAACCAAATGAAACAGGAGGCTGCTTAGAAATTCTGTGTAGAATAGTAACTATCAAGCATTTTATTCACTAGCCAGCTAGAAAGTTTGCCTTCAGTGAAGCAGCCATTTCTCTTTAGTTGCGGTGAAAGGAGTCCACTGGTTGTCATTCCTCTCATTGGTATCCCTAGATATTGGCTCTGCCACCTGCCTCTGCATAGCTCACTGGCATTGCTGGCTTCTCAAAGGCTGTGAATACAAGGAATGTTGTTGTGGTGCCAAGTCTCTTGCAAAGAGGTCTCAAAAAGGGGATGCACCGTGCTTTAGTGAAAGTGGTATACCTCTGAGGGGACGCCAGTCTTCTGGTGTGGGGGTACAATTCCTTGGTTATGGCTTACCAAGTTTGTAAACGAACTTGCTAGTTGATAAAATCACTATCTAACTCTGGAAAGTTTATATATATATACTCTGGAAGTTTATATATATATATTTATAAAAAGTAAATATGCATGTAAATATAATTATAATATATATACTTTCATATATATGTATACACACACACACACATATATGTATAGGTATATATGAAACTGTGTGTGTGTGTGTGTGTGTGTGTGTGTGTATACATACATATAAAAGTAAAATTAGAAAATAAAACCCATACCAATAAATATTGCCTGGAAAAAAAGCAGCATTCCTATGCATTCAGCTATTCTGTATGTGTGATAAGACTGTTTGCTGGGGAGGAAGGAAGAGGGAACTGCTTGAGCTATTGCCAATAAAACATAATCTGTCTCTGTCAGGTTTATGTTAAGCCAGGCAGTCTGAAAGTTCTCTTTTCCACAGTGAGACACCTGAAGTGTGCTTTTAACAGTTGTGCAGTTTTAGCTTGTTATGGTATTTCTGCAGTGTTCTGCTGATCACATCTGCTTCTAATCTCTAGACAGCATTTTTACAGAACATATCGTCAAGGGTTCATAAGTCTTTTCCTTCTTTGGGTTTATTTCGTTGGTCAAAAATTAATCACTAACCTTGATTTTTTGATTGATTTGTTTCTTCAACAAAAGCTCTTTGTTTCAGGATCTTTAGGACAGCATGCATTTCCCACAGAGCAGGTGAAAGTCCATCTCCCATTGGCTTACAACAGGGTTGAAAGAACTAAGCTAATTTATACTTCTGAGAGGTGGGTGGTCTACAGGGATGGGGAAGATACCAATCCCTTGGTGACACTGATCAAAATCCTGATTTGAGACAAGCTGGACGCTGAGTAGCTTGTGCTCTGTCTTTTATGAAAGTCGGTTTCCTTCAAGTTCTCTTCCTGGAAGAACAAACTTCTGCCACAGGATGTGCTGCTGTATCCTTATTGACAACTTGAGAGGGACCACAGGCAGGCTGATGCGTTCACATCCTGGGGCAGATTGCTATGCTGCACCTGACCTGCGTGTGGATTGCAGGCAAGCATGTGGGAAAGGTCCTCTCCAGAAGCTTCATCTGGCAGGGAGGTTCTGTAAGGCAGTACACATCTTCGGCACTGTCCGTTAGGCACCATGAAGGGGTGTCTGAAATGCTTTGCCCGTCTTCTCCCTGCACTACTATGTGTTAGGTGTTCAGAGATATCAGTCATCCACACCGGTTCTCTCGAGTCCCGCAGGTAAGCTTCTGCAGTGTAGCTGGCTACTCATTTACTGTAGAACATATTGACAAAGATGGCTCCTCTGGAAGGTTTTGAGCCTGTGTGTGCAGGGCGAATAAATCCTTTTTCCTTTCCTTTTTCAGGCTCATAAGAGTAATCAGAAGCAGACGTGACAGATATTCAGCAGAGTGTATTTGAGCTGACTTAATTAACTTGCTGGATTCATACGCATTGGTGTAATTGAACTGTGGCTCTCTGTTGTACTGTTACACTTCGGCTTGTTTCCAAAAATGGTAGGAGTTTCGGTAATGAGTAGCTGAAACCGTGAAGTGAGTATTCACTTCAGAAGTGTTAACTAGGAGCACAGAACGTTTTTCTCTTCAATTATGGCAAGCTTCGTGGATGCAGAGCTTTTACTCTCTGTAGAAGGGTGATTGGCTGGTACCGTCCGGCTTTCTGAACCCTCTGCAGCACTGGCACATGCCCATCATGCTTTGTCTAATGAATCAATTTGTCACAAGCAAGTGCAAATATTGTTTTGAATATCAAAATAAATGGCTCACTGTATTTTCTGTGAGCCAATAAGACAGTACTAAAAAAACAAAAAAGCCAAGAAGATTAAAATTCATAAATACTCTTTAAAAATCAGATTCTGCTGGGGACACTGTTCCTCATGAAGTTTTAAAGGGCTGCTATTTTAGTTTAATACTTAAAGGCCACACGCTTCTGATTTCCTCTTAAGTATTTTCTTCTCCATAATGGAATTAACCTAATGTAATGTTATTCTTCCTATCTACTTAAGCTCAGGAAGCACAAGATTTTGTATCTCAGCGATGAAGGAAAATGGTTCAGTAGGTGTGTAAGGTATAGGATAGCAGGGGAAGAAATGATAAGAGTTCAGCAATATCTTTTTTTTGCCTTCTGAAGGGTTGGCATTGTAGCCAGGCGTACCACAGAGGCCACTCTTTGGAAAGCCGTATGCCCTGTTTTTTCTTAAAACCACGTTTTGTTGCTGTGTTGGGGTGCTGATATCTGTGGGGTGGTTTTGTTCGGTTGGCTTTTGGTAGTTGGTGAGCCGCCACCGTCGTGGTTTTGTTTCTCGGTGTGCTGCTGTCATAGTAAGTTGAGTTGTAGCCTCTGTTCAGCACGGAATTGGAAGGGGGGAGAGGCTGGTTCCCCAGCAAAGTTCTTGTTTTTTTTCTGTACGGTTGAAGCACTTTCTGTGAGCAGCATGCTCTCACTGCAGAATGAAGGGCTTCAGAATTATTTTCTTCAAGAGCTGATTAAATCAACATTCCTGACAAACATCGTCATTTCACTCATTCAGCGTTTTCCAGTGGAAAACTACTGCATCAGAAATTTAAACCAGATCTGGTAACTGGGGACACAGACACTGCCAGGCTTGTTTTTAGGTTTGGGTTTTTTTCTAGTAACTTCAGAGGGATTTAAATAAAATTACTCTCGTTTCTGTTGGAGTCCTTATGCTCTTTTGAATTCTGAACTGACTTAATGAAAGACTGAATTATTGAGGTGTCAGTGCCAGAGCATTCAAAGATATAATGCACAGATCCAGGCGGAAGGTTTGTAACTCCCACCACAGACAAGATGAGGAAAAGAATTGGCATTTACCAATGCTGGCAATTTGGTTTTATGACTGTTTGAAAATAGACTGTGATTGTGGAAGTTATTTGACCATTTTATGCATGTTTTTCAGCAGGCTTAGCTTTGAGCTGTATTCTAAATGTGTTTGCAAATGAAGTGAATTCAAGCAAGAACAAGTCAGTCAGGACTAAGGGACTGGGTGTCAGTATGTGTTGCTCTGACTCACTTATTTTCTAGGGAATTTTACTGATTGGTGTTGGGGGATTTCTTTTAAAACCAACTGTATTAACTGTGCTGTGAGTTCATTTCCCAGAAGTAAAATTCAAGCAGGGTGAGTGCAGCAGCAGCTCCAAGCAGCGGACATTCAGGAAACCAATTCATTCCAGAATAACAAAATCTGGTTAAAATTGGTTTTAGTGCAGTTTTGAAAAGCAAAATTTAGAAATTGCACGAAGGTAAAAGCTCTTTAGGCTTTAGTTTAATGGTCCGTATAACGGGAAACACTCAGCTCGCTTTAGCGCTTACCCCTCTAGTGTTTCCAAACATGTCCCTGTTCTGCCAACACTTCATGGGTGTTTAAAGTTCAACAGAAGAAGTATCCCATATGTCTGACGTGGGAAATAACACAGCACTGATTTAAAGGAGTCCCGGGCTAGAAAAGAATTATTTCCAAGTCAATTTGAAACTAGTTCCACATAAACCCATGTACGGAGGTCAGGGTGGCTTAGGGACTGTTCATGTTTTCTTTTGATAAAAATGTGAAATATAACAAGCAGTCCACGCAACCACAGGGTCTCCTCTGCCCCACTGTCATAACATGCAGTTTATATGATTTTAATATATCCTGTGGTACAAAGGTGAACAGTTAAATATTTTCTGACATAGCGTGGGTTGCAAATACTGACGCCATGTCACAGAAGTACAGATTACAGTAATGAGAGAGAGTGTGTGGTAGATGCAAGCGCTGCATCACTAGCAGATGAGTGACACCGCTAGAATACAGCCTGGAGTCTCACAGGCAGGAGGAAGCAGCTGAAGAGATGTCTTGGATTCAGGAAGCAGGACGACTAAAAATACAAGTAAAGTTTGTTTGATCGTCTTCCCTCCGATGCAGCTGCTGGCTGGTTTCCTCTCGTTCCATAAAAAGTCTTAAGAAAATCAAGAAGACCACTGTGACGTTCATTCTTACAATTTGTTGAGATCCTTTTTCAGGAGACAATAGATGCGGCTCTTTGCACAGTATTAGGCTGAGAAGCTGATACCTCAGTGTTCCTGTTTCCTCTCCGCTCATTTGAGGATTCTACAGCATTTGGCAAAGCAGCAAACCCCGTTTTTTTGTGTGCACAGCAGCAATGGATGACCTTAAAAATGTCAGTGCCTTTGGGGCTGCCACTCGTAGTACCTAGTAAGGCTGAAAGTGGCATCAGCGACACTATTTTCCTGCAGTAGCTTATTCTGAAGCATGGGCTTGTTTTGACTACTGCTTAGTAGTACTGTGTTCCACTCTTTCCTTCTAAGAGCTCAGTGTTTTGCCTGCATGCTGCTGCTTTGTCCTTTCCTCTTGTGTTTTGCTATGCTGTCTTGCTACTTTGCACCTACCAGTTCTGTGCAGTCCGTCATTTTACTTTCTGTGCCTCAACAAGCCTTGTAAATAAGCAGTTACATTCATCTTTCTTAACAGTTTTCTTTGCAGTAATTCACTTACTGCCTATTAATCTGTCAGTCCATCTATCTCCTATATTTATTGTTCTGTATCTTCTTTTATGTTTTTCTTTTTTGTTTTTATATTTGTTTTTTATTTTTTTTTATATTTGTTTATTTTATTTGTTTATTTTATTTTATATTTGTTTTATATTTTCTTTTATGTTTTTATCTTATGTTATAACAAAGTAAGGACTTTGCCTTCTTCCTTTGTGTAAATAGGATGCACAAAATATTTAATATTGTCTTGCTGTAAAACATATGAGCTCAAACTGTCTGGAGAAGTAGCTTTTTGGCCATAGGATCATTGTATAAGAATAATGACTGGAAGCAGCTACATTTTGCTCTGGAAACTCTGACAACTGGTTCCTGGCCTCTAATAAAAGGGTATTTTTATATTGTATTGTGTGCCATAGTAGAGTTAGTCATATGTAGATTATCTGACATTTGTGCGAGTACTTTTCCCATTCACATGTCAAAGAGTGACTCTGACGTTTTTTTATCCTTCTGATCCAGCTGGAGGGAAGTTAAGTGAGTAAAAGAGAAGTTAACCTTTGTTGCTGTGTTTCCATGCAGACTTCATCATTTAGAGATACCTCCTGTCCGTATAGAACCCAGTTGCCATGTGTGGTGCCAGCCTCAGCATTGAGCAGTAGCGAGTACAGTCCAGAAGCTAAAATGCTGGACTACGTGCAAGAGCTGGACTCTTCCTTCCATCCAGTCCTATCATTCCCTTCAGGTAAGTAACTCAAACTCCATGCCTCCACAGAGGGTTGTGTGCTTGTGAGAGCTGTGCAGTTTATGGACTAATTTTCCTACGGAGTGGATTTTTTATAGGAAGTCGTTCTTACAGAAAACTTCCTACTGGCAGAACACATGTGTTTAGGCTGAAGGAAAATCATAGTTTCATGCTGATGTTTGAAAAACACATCTGAATTTCCTATACGAGTAAGGCAATTGCAGCTAAGAAAGTGTGGTTCAGGAAAAATTTTTGGTTGAGTTGTTTGTGGTGAGTTTCAGTGTGTCCACTCCAAGTCAGTGGCAGTCCCTTAAATAGTGCTTTTCCCACACGTCTTGGTTCTGTTGTTTTCATGGGCAGCTTTCAGCTCAGGCCCTTTGCAGTAGGCTCAGAAAGTTTCTTTAGTTTTCGTGATTGTTTTAGTGATAGCCAGCCTTTCTGGTGGTTGCTGATGTTAATGATTTCTGACATCTGATTCTTTAAATGTTCTTACACAATAAGGCAGACATGTTGTCTCTGTCTTTTCTTTGCCCTGAAAGTGCAACTTGCACTTCCAGATTACCACATCAGGTGCTGATGTTTGCAGAAGGGATTTGTACTATTGAATTTTTTTTGTTGGTGATTTTTTTGTTTGTTTTGCATTTTAGACAAAACTTCCTTTTTGCTGAGCAGTACGGGAACCCTGCTGTAATGAGGGCTTCTTTGCCTCAAAATAATCCCTACAGAGGAGAGCTGTCCCTGCACTCTTCCTGGATCACTTGGTGCCAGTGTGTCTAACTAATGAAGTTGTTTCCTTGCTTCAGCTTCTGAGCAAGGACCGCTGACCGCAGCACATGTTTTGGGTGGCTTTTGTCACTGTTTCTTTAGATATCTGTTCAGGGATATCTGAAGGGGCTGTGCCCCTTGCCTTCATTCTTGCCTTAGTCTTAGGGGAGACTAGGAAGTTTGACATGAAGGCTGCAAATCTATCAGAAAAGAAAACCAACTCTAATAGTCATGAAAATAAAAGAAACTGAAAGGCTGTTGATTGCCTTGTGGATACTGTAGGTCACTTTGCCAGAATGAAGGAAGAAAAATGTTATTCTGATACCGAGGACATCTTTCTTTTGACGAATATTTATCCTTTTTCCAGGAACCTTAGCCTTGCTAATAATAGGTAAGACAGGATAAGAGTGCTGGACTACTGTGTGCTGCTTGGACACACTCCTTGCTTTTGAGGGAGCATAGATTCCTGCTCTGTGCACTTTGCTGTCTTTTCCTCGTCAGGAGGACTGTTAGTTATCTGCCATTTTCTTTTGTATGAAATAATTATCGTGAGTGTATGCTAGAAATTTTCCCGTTGGATCAGGTAGTATGATTCACTTTCATGTCTTCTTTGCAGCTTCCTTAGTTAACTCTTTCCAGAGGGATAATTTCTCTTAAAATACAACTCGTGGTGTCCCTACATCTTTTATCACTTTCCTCTGAATAAAAGAAAGTTTGTCAACAAAAGGCCTTCTTTTCAACTTCCTCTGTGTGTTAGAACGTATTATTGGTATTGTTGTACTCAGAAGCTCTGAGGATTGGACTTTTCAGTGTGTGATGAGGGATTCAATACAAGATTCAGATATTGTCCTTGTACCTATTTTTTTATTTCTTAATTTCAAAGGAGAATAGATTAATCATTTGCAGGTGAGGTAATAACACCGTGCAATTGGACTTGCTTGCTTCAGAAAGTATAATGGTATTGTGGATCCAAGTCTTAAGAGATTCCATATTACGAAGGGTATGTAATAAAAAAGTGCAAGTCATCTCATCATCCTTGAGCTTGAGCTTAAAAAGTGATTTTCAAGCTTACACTTTGACAGATGGAACTTCGTAGTTTTTACCTAAGGCATTGGGCCTGGTGCTTTAGCACCTAGTTTGTGGATAATCTGGAACAAATGCTGTTGCCCTTTTTATTAAGGGACAGAAGCACATAATAAACAATCTCGGAGACAGTGAGGTTGTTCTTCAGGAAGAAATCAAGATAAGCTGTTGTTTTTTTTTTTTCCTTTACATGAACTTCATGACTAATAAACTTTTCAGACCTTCTTTCCATTTTACTCAGAGGTAGAATAGGAAACATGCCAAAAACCTTGGGGGAAAGAAAACCTTTTGCAGGTCAGCTTTGATCTTGAGACCTAAATACCTACTTAGATCGGTATCAAATTGAAATAATTTGTTCTTTTTTGTGAGCAAAATACGTTGAAAGGTTCTGTCCTGGCAAGTCCTCAAGGCACATGAGGCTGTGGTTGTATGTAAATAGAAATAATTTAATGCCCACCCCGTGGCCCTGTGCTCGGTCCTCTGAATGTAATAGCTGTCAAGCCTGCTTCTTATGTTGACATATTTCTTTCTACTTAATTTCTCTTTTTTTCTTTTATTTCCAGAAAGGCTTTTCTTATAGTGACCTATTTTTCTTAAGCCTTCCTGCCTTAACAACAGTGGCTAAATTCCTTACCACTTGAGATGTTTTGCAGACTAATTCTTGGTTAGAACTCCCTCAGGAAATGAATTACATTTCCTGCTGTAGCCTTTGCCAGAGAGAGAAAGAAGGAATGTATCTTGAAATTACCTCTAAGCTCTCAGCAGTAGCAATTTTCAAAAGTGTTAATTACTTGTACCCAAAAGGCTGAACCAAAAGCCTTGTAGATTATAGGGAAAATGCCCTGTGTGCTCTTCGTCGTGCTGGGCTTAGTGCAGAAGTTAGTCAAGAGGGGAGGACCCCAGTCTTTCTCTCATTTTATCCTCCAGAGCTTGTTTTCATGAAGAGCAATTCTGGAGTCACGGCAGGTGCAGACATAGTTTATTCCAGAGTAAGACAACCTTGAATTTTCTGCTTTGCTACTGAAGACTAAAGAAGCTAAGCTGTTAACCTACAGAGTGCCCACACTGCGATTTGTTGAGGAACGTCAGTTAAGTTTAAGTCCTACCTTGATTTTAATTGCCTTACTGGTCCTTAAAAGCTCATAGTGCAGGAGAGCATGGAACCACTTAAGCATCATGCTTCTGTTGGCACAGGTGGCAGTGTAGCTTCACAGCTAAAAATTGACTTGTTTCTACCACGGTATAACTCACTTTCTACTAGCAGAAGGAAAGGTACCTTCATGTCTTACCTCTCAGCAATTACAGGAGATTATCTTGGAGTCATAGAATGGTTTGTGTTGAAAGGGGCCTTAAAGCCCATCCAGTTCCAACCAGCTGTTCCGAGCAGGGCTGCCCTCAGCAGCTCAGGCTGCCCAGGACCCCATCCAGCCTGGCCTTGGGCACCTCCAGGGATGGGGCACGCACAGCTCTCTGGGCAGCACTGCCAGGGCCTCACCGCCCATCTTACGTAATACTTGTTTTAGATGCACACCTGCAATCATCTTGCTGAGAATTACCTTGCCTGCAATTTTTTGTTTATGTGTGCAAAACTCACATCTATGAAACGTCTGGCTGGGATATGAACATGGGGTTTTCCTTTGGGCTTTTGCCAGTTTCAGATGTTTACCTAGACTGTGTCCAGATTGACAGTGTCAAGACACTGCAGATACTGTAGTGAGCAGTTGCCAGAGCTGTGCCATTTCACGAGTCACGGGACTCAAGGCAACAGCATTGCTCATAGATGATACTATACAGTGTGGTGTAAATTGATTCCTAGACCTCTAGTGATGACACGTATTTCATTATTTCATTGGCTCCCATCTAAACCTTGTTTTGTTCGGATTATTTATTTTAGATATTCCTCTTCACATATACTTTGAAACATTATTAAGGAAGGATGACGTCAAGGGAGAACCTGTTGATGCCTCATATCCTGGAGTGGAGTTTAAAATAGCTCCAGAAAATGGTACGTAAGGCAAAATCTTGTAATGTTTACAAAAGTGGTTTTCATTAGTTTGTCCCAAAAACGTTCAGTTCGTAAATGTAGCAAAAGCAGTTATCGGGGAAGGTAACTGGCCAGGGATTTAGGTGGAAGAGGAATCTCTAGAACACAGGTACTGCAGTTACGCTGAAGCGATCCCATCAGGAGGGCACCAGTACAAGTGCAGGGAGTTTGGACTGTGAGTTCTCTGCAAACACAAGGTGCCCCACTGCAGTGTTTTTAATATTTGGATCCTCACCTGAAGTTTGCCTTTTCCGCTGTAAGTAGTTCACCAGGTGAGATTGCCTGGAATTGCTGCCGTGGAGAAGAAGTTCACTTGATATTTGCTTTTTCTGTTGTAGACTATAATCATCATAATGTTGCTCTCAAACGATGGAACAATAGCTGTTTATCTAATGCCAAATCCCAATCGGTGTCAGGAACATCTGAGCAGCTGTCGGAAGGAAGAAAGAAAAGACATCTAAGTGAGACAGCAGTGGGTAAGAGAAAACCCGTGTTGTTTAACACCGTTCTGTTTGTTGGAGTGTATGTACTGTCTAAAGGAGTTTGTCACTTTTCAGGAGTGAAGGAATGGACTTAAAATGCCAGGAAAAGTAATGCGCTATTGTAAAGCACCATAATCCTTCTCTTTTTTTCCTTCAGTGTGTGTATTGCAAAAGGAGACAAGCTTCTGTATTTTATTTTTGGAATGCTCTTTAAGGAAGCTGCCGAGCAGTCCCGCTGTGCTTTTGTAATGCTGGGAGTCGTTATTTTCATGATGAATTTTTTTTATAGTAGCCTAGTGAAACAGACTCCATCACAAAGTTATCTGTCAAATCACGTGCCCAGCCAAACATTTACTATTCCCGGCATCTTTGGTCAGCAGTGCTTCATTTCTGGTGTCCTGTCACTGGTGGTTCTGGCTTCCTTCCTGGCTCTTAGGAGGACTTGTGGGTAACCACTGCTTATAATTAGTGTTTTCACTCCTGTTACCTTTTATATTTTAAGCCACCGAATCTCTACTTCAGCAACAGGTAAATTAATAGATGCTGCTTTGAAATTTCTATAGAGCCACGTAGAGCAATGTGATCATATAGACAGGAAATTCAGCACGCCCGTGTTGATTTAAATAGCATCTTACTTCTCCAGGCTATTGGGATGTAAAATCTAACAATCCTATTACAGATTCATTTATGTGAACTTTGGGAAAACTTTCAGCAAAATTCCTCCCAGAAGATATAAGGAAAAATGATAAGTAAGAAGGCAAACTATATTAGTGTAAACTGTCCCCTAGGAGAGAACTATAATGTACAAATCATCAGTTAACGTGATGGGAAAATACACTTCTAGCGTGGATCCGGGTGAAGCTGTAATCCAGGTAAAGGAACACAGGTGGGGGTGTGGGAATTGCCACGGAGATAATTTAACCAAAAATTATCATCTGCTTAAGAAGAAGAAGAAAGCCAAGCTGCTTATCACCCCAGCCCCCTAAAGCAGGTGCTGACCCAGCGCTCCTTGTAATCACGCTGCTTCCCCACGTGAGCTGTCGTGCACACTGAGAGCAACAACTGGAGATACTGGGAGCACCAGAGAAAGAACCTCTTGATATAAACCTTTGCAGTTACAATTAGTCCTCTGCTATAGTATTTGGTTACTTGAGATAACAGAAGAAAAAACCTATCTATCTTTTATCATAAGGATCCTAGTTTCCCAGTGCTAGAGAACTGCTTTGTGGTATAGTGAGCAGCAGCAGTTCTAGTTTATTAGTGCTATGGGTGTAGTACTACATATTTATTCCTAATTTGGGCTCTGTCTAGGAGAAATTACCCGTGGGGAAGGTCAGCCTGATGAACAAGGCCAAAAATAAAAGCTGTGTGCCAGGGAGCTGCAGCGCTGCCTGGGAGATGGGAGTTCATGTCTTTGACCCAGCACGTGCTGTTTGGATGTAGGATCTGACTTAGCTTTTTTTTTTTCTCCCCAAGTTGGAATCATCTGCTTCTTTTTATTAGTTGTCAATACGTTCTCTTTTTTTTCCATCTGGGCATCAAGGTCGAAGGAAAGCAGAACACTGGTGGTTAACTTCTGAATCCCCCTAGATGCTACTTCCACTGAGATGAAATAAGAGTAAAGGGGAATTAAGATTTGTCTGGAGCAGTGGGCCAGTGCTAGAAGAAACCACACGTGGAGATGGAGGAACTAATTTTGTTTGTTAGCCTCGCTGCCAGTTTTGTTTCATTGTTTGCCCATTTATCCAGGAGGAATCTGTCAGTTAGGGATTGGCACATCAGAGAGATGAAGCGCTCTTAGGGGATGCTGGGAAACATTCTTCTAGGTCTGATTGGATTTGCTGTGTGTAGTCTAAGACTGCTTCTGTAATAAGAAGCAGGATTTGCCCATATGAAGTTGGTTCCAGCAGAAGAAATCCTTTGTAGAAGGAAAGGGATGAGTTTTGTGGAACGGCAATGACAGGATGAGTAACAAGTGTTTATTTAGACAGCCTTTTTTTAGTATTCATTAAATCTCAAGTGGATAGCTGTGGGCTTCTAGAAATGACTTTACTATTACTGTATGGAAAAATATCCTTGCTCTAATAGACAACAGCGGGTATGCATTTTTTTAATTACTGTTCTTTTGTGACAGGCGAACGTAACACTAGGTTTGAGACGTTCTCCTTTCAACATGCAGAACCAGAATCCCCTGGCAGTTTCGCAGCCGTGACCAATATCAATGCCATGTCCAGGCCCACTCACAGCACTTCATCACAGGTAAAAGAACAATGCCTCACTGTCTTGGCTGAAATGTTAATGGAGTTGCAAATAATCATCAAAAATTTGTGCCCTTTGTATCTAATTTAGTGTTAAGTTACAGTAAAGAGCCTTTCTTACATGAAATAAATTATTCCAGATGGAGTGTGTGTGCTCGGAAAACAGATAATTGTTTGTTAAAGAGTTTTACAGATGATAGAACTGAAGTGGACATTTCAGTTACAGGCCCTGGGCCTTCCACTTTACTTTTTCTTCAAATTTCACTGAATATACCCTAATTTATGCTTCCAGGTTTACACAAGAGCTCTTAAAACACTTTCTTCTTGGTGCAGAAGGGTCTCACAGTGCAAATGCAGTCACAACACCTGTTAAGCCTCAGCTTTTCTGTTTGAAACCTCCGTGCTGCACGACTGGTAAAGTCTCTGGTGTAGAAATTTGCTGAGGAGCAGCTGAGCTCTGATTCAGTAAAATCCCTGAAGAAACTTCATTTCAGGCCTCCAGTTCTGTTTGGCCTTGTGCTGTGCTGGTATCTGCTGAGTCTTAATCTGGTGATGATGGCTGGAGAACTGAATTCAGATACACATCTTCCAGGCAACTTTGGCTGTGCACAGATCTCTTATTCTCTTTTCTTTGATGAAGCCATCTTTGAAGAACACCTACATCAGCATTTTAGAATTGATCTTTCCATTACCATTCAGCTAAAAATTGAGATATTACATTATGTAATATATGGTGATTTAAAGCTCAACTCTCTCAAGTAATCAAGGAAGCTCAGTTATTACCCTTGTAGGTTCCATGCCCTACTGAGCACAGAACACCAGGAATCCTGGTATGATCGTGGCAAAGAAATTCAGTTATGAAGAAGGGAGCATTACATCTGAAGATCTCTTAAATAGTCAAAATTAACGGTAACTGAAATTAGGGAAATACTGATTTCAGAAAGAGTTATGAAAGCAAGGAGTAAATCTTAGTGATAAGATGGTTTTAAGGTTGGTTGAAACTCCTTTTTAAAAAAAGATAGTCATTTGACCTCCAGAGTCTCTTGAAGTGAGAGTTTCTTCTTGTGCACTTCTATTATTTCTCAGTTAACTTAGTTCCTGTGTTGCAAGCTGATGAATCTTGAATTGATTCTATTCTACAGCATAACTCCAGGAGGAGGCTGAGAAGTGAGAGCTCCTACGATATAGACAACATTGTTATTCCAATGTCACTGGTGGCACCATCGAAGTTGGAGAAACTACAGTACAAAGAAATCCTGACGCCAAGGTTTGTTCACGACCTCACTTGCAAAGAAGGTGGCAAAATGAACGTGACTGCATTAAGGGTATTGATAATTCGTAATTAGATAATGTTACAATACTAAGGTGATCATAGAATCATAGAATGGCCTGGGTTGAAAAGGACCGCAATGATCATCGAGTTTCAACCCCCTGCTATGTGCAGGGTCGCCAACCACCAGACCAGAGCAGGCTGCCCAGAGCATACCCATGATCTTCTCACATGCTTGGTGGTTGCTTTTTTACTGTGCATTTCAATTTGTGTATAGGAGTGGGTGCAAAGATGGGTGGTGGGAAGACCGGTCAGCTGATGGCACAAGGGAAATAGAGCAATAGGCACAGAGTGATGCCAGATGCAGAGACTGGCTAAAAATGGAAGGGATTTTATATCATCTTAATTGTAGTGATACTTGTAGGCTTAAGTATGCTGTTGGGCTGACCCTCCCAGCAGTTACATGGAGATTGCTGTCTTTTGTGTGCATTTGGTTCACTGAGACCCTGGAGTGTGTCCAGAGAAGGGCAACAAAGCTGTGATGGTGTGAAGCACAAGTCTTGTGGGGCGTAGCTGAGGGAGCTGGGGTGGTTCAGTGTGGCGAAGAGGCTCAGGGGAGACCTTATTGTTCTCTACAACTGCCTGAAAGGAGGCTGTGGTGAGGTGGGGGTTGGCCTCTGCTCCTGCATAACTACGATGAGAGGGAATGGCTTTAAGTTGCACCAGGGGAGGCTTAGGTTGGGTATTAGGAAATAAATATTCTCTGAAAGAGTGATGAGGCACCAAAACAGGCTGCCCAGGGAGGTGGTGGAGTCATCATCCCTGGACGTGTTCAAGAAATGTGTAGATGTTGTACTACAGGACATGGTTTCATGGGGAAATACAGTGGCAGGTGAACAGTTGGACTGGATGATCTTAGAGGTCTTTTCCAACTTTGGTGCCTTTGTGATTCTTTACAGCTGAAACAATGACTCAGCTTTTAGGTAAATTGACTTCTCTTGTTTCATTTCTAGCTGGAGAGTCATTGAATTAGAACCTTTGGAAAGATCTCATGCAGATGAAGAAGAGGTAAGCTGTATTTTAATTAAACCAACTGCATGGCTAAACTAGATGTATAATGTGTCCTACCCCAACCTGCCTGACCCTGTAGTGGATGACAGACATGCAAGTATCTCCATTAATAATTGCCTTTTCATCTAGCTCGTATGTCCCTTGCTGTTGGCACAGTCAGAGCTCACATAGGGTCCCCTGCTCTTGAGCATTCAGATGTTGGGTCTGCTACTGTTACCGTCTCTGGAGCTACCTGTGCTATGTCTCTTGTCCTTTTCCTTCATGGCCAGTTCCCATGGCTTCTTGCCCTTCAAGAGGTAATTTGGCATTTTGCCTGCAGGTTCATCAAGTTTTCCCGTCAGTGTTCTTTCAACCCTCCTGCTGGAAGCAAACTTTTCTGCTTTCTCGGGAACAGCATAACCTTTGGCATTTCCTGCTCGTCTTTTTGCCACGTCTGCACACCATGTGCTACTACTGTTGCTTTCTCCAGACGTAAAAATCCCCCTTTTTCCTTCAGGGAATGCCTGTGGCCTTAGAGGCTGAGGGGTTCCTTTCTCCCCTAATGATGAGCTTGAGCCTAGCCCCAGTGTGAGCATAACAGCCGGTCTGCTCTCTAGGCTGCTTTTCTGTTCTTCCTGTCTTATTGTGGCTCCTCTTTGAGTGTCAAAAGATAAACCTGCCAGTTTTACTGTCCTTTGGACATTTTTAGTCTCTCTCCAGTCTCTGCTATAGGCCATTACCAACAGTTGAAGCTGTAGGATTGGCATTTACACCTTCATCCACAGTACCCATTCTTGAGCTCATTTTTCAGAACGTCTACAACCGGGGCTTAGGAGCCTTATGAGTAGGGAAGTTTTGCATTGATGCAGCAGTATAGAAGATAATGCTAAACATAATGCTGAATGGACTTCAAGGTGTCTCTCTGTGAAGCATGTGTGCTTATTGTTAAATAGCCCTCCCAGTACATTTGTGTTTGGCATTCCTACTTCAGCCTGTATGATTCATCACTTGGTCAGGAAATAAGTTGAGTACAATAAAGCGGCTTTGCCTCCTGCTGTGGTCCGCTGCTTCAATATTGTCTGTCAGCTGCTGGGTAGAATGGGAGAGATGTCAGATGAGGAAAATGATAAAGAGCTTACTCTTCTAAGTTGTCCTTTGCCAGTTTTCCCCCTTTCTTTCGGGATCATATTAATTGGTTTGGACGTTTATCCGAGCACTGAGAAAATGTGGTTGTCTGATCATAAATCTTCCATTGCCTTGCTTAGGTTTTGGGCTGACTTAGTGAGTAAGCTTGGGAAAAGGCATGAGAGAACAGGAGCATTACCTTTTGTTCTTTTCTTCACTCACATTCTGACTCTCTTGCCATGTACTGACACCAAGGAGAGCCTCAGCAGATCATCGTGGAAGAAGAGAGAGGGCAAAATGTACTGTCCGATCTGTAGAAATGTTTGCTTTTTCTTTGCTTTCTACCACGTAGCAGCCTGTGGTGGCACTGCAGAACAGCTGTATTTCCCACCTGTCTTCTGTCTGGCTAAATTTACAACTCCTTGTGTCAACCTGCAGTTAGGATCTCTTCCACTTGATGCAATAGACTTGTACCCAAAGTTTCCACAAGTTCAACACGGAGTCCCACGTTTGTCAGGTTCTACAGGAGCCGAACTTGCAAGGATAGAAACTTAGCACTTCCCTGTTCACAGCACGTTCATTTGAGTACAGAAGGCTTACCTTTTTTGGGTACCTAGTTCTTGTTTCTGGAAGTTCTGCCTAACAAGGACAAACACAGAAGGTGGGCAGTCTAAAAGTTAATCTGCTATCTGTGTTTGCTCTATCGTTCACACTAAAAATACACAGGTTTCGGACATGCAGCGTTTGTGTTTCCTGGTCTGTGTGTGTGAATTTGCAGCCTGTTATTGCTTTAATGCAGGGGAGGGTGTGGCGTGGGCTTTCCTGTTTCATTTTGCCTAGGTTAAAGTTTCCAGCAAGGCAAGGGTACCCTGAAGTCCATTCAGCAAGTTTCCAGCAAGGCAAGGCAAGAATAGCGTTAAAGTTTATTTGGTAATTGTTCTAGTAATGACAAGTCCTTCAGAATAATTATTTGTGTAATTAGTTTTGCGGAAGTGTTTTTATGGTGTATGACTGTTTCCCACGAAGCAGGAGGCCGAAGCACTGACTTTGTTTCGAGAACTTTTCAGAAATATTTTTGGTCGTTTATTCGTGGTGCCGTTCCTGCTCATACAACGTGGTGAATGCCCAGTGCCTTGTAGCTTAGCTAGATGAGATGGAGAGAATTCACATCTTAATGGAAGCAAAGTCTTGTTCTTTGCATGAGCTCCTGAAATGTGCTTCACCAAGAGACCTTCCAGCCTTTGCTCTCACCGTCACTGCCAGAACCCTCCGACAAGTAAAGACAGCTCTTTGGCCTTTTGCAACCTATTCTTAGTGGAGAAAAAAAATCAAATTGCTCCAGCTATAGTAAGTATAAATTAACCTAAAGTTGGTGGAGGAAATATATCAAGTCTTAGGGAGGGGCGAAGGCCGTACTGAATCAAGTAGAGACCCTTTATGCTGAAGTAATGTGATTTTGTCTGTGGAACAAATAATAATTTTAAAATCAACTGTATTAGTGGTCAGTCTTGGATGGAATAGAGTAAAACTTAAATAAGCAAGCAGTCCAATCTCTGCTGTCAGCCACGGAAGAGGTACAGTAAGGCTTATTTCAGTACTGCAGGACTCTCGGCTGGCGGAGGAATGTGGGCTTTGATTTTGAAAGGAAGCTCATTAAAAATGAAGTTTCTTCCCAGCATGAAAAGTTCTGGCAATTTGCTAAGAAAAGTATTTTCAAAGTCTACGTTTTTCTTTCAGAATTATCTTTTGTTTGCACTTCAAAGGAAACTGAGCACGCAGAAAAATCCTAAGTGTTCCCTGAGGGAATAACACTTCGCTAGTCCATAAAATTCTCACTTTTGCACTGTACATCACTGACCTTGGAAAAGCAAAATCTAAACTGAGGTGCAGGCCCTGACCGGTGCCGTCCAAAGGACAGAACTGGTGAATTCCAGAGAGAGGAGGAAACACGTTAGGTTGACTTCCATGAGGGGAAATGAGCAGCTAACAAAGCGGTTTGTGTTCAACATAAATACATAAAAGCAATGAGGAGTCTTCAAAAAGAAATCATGAGTTGGGCAAACAAAGCAGGCTTGTTTGTCTGAAGGTTCCTGTTGAGTGCTGAGCTGAGGAGGAAGCAGGCAGCTACAGTTTCAGCAGATGGCTCCCATGGCCGATACAGACTGCACTGAATTGCAACTCTGGGACCCTTTTCAGCAACCCAGTTGAATTTTGTTGCGGGGCTATAGTCCACGACCAGCAGCTTCGGTTGGAACCGTGGTCCCTGGGAAGCTGAGGAATGCCACTGTAGGATATGTTCACAGCAGCGTAAATGCGTTGTAGTATTTTACATTTGCAGCCATAATGGTAATGCACCGCTTCAGTGCCGCAAGTCCTCATGCAGGGAATGGCTTCTGCAGAAGGCCTGGGGGCATCAGTTGCCTGCTGCAGCGTAAATCCAGCTGACGGCCTGTCTGTCTGTCTCTGGCAGAGCAGTGAGGACTCTGCCTTTTGGTTCTGTGTTTTATCAGATGGAATCAGAAGATGAATCGTGTTGCTTGTGTAACAGCCATGAGAACTTTGTTTTTATAGGAAATCAAATTTATTTTCCATGACCCTCAGTTCTTGGTATAGTTCTTGTCCAGGGATGATCTGGCAATGCAGTTTATGAACAGGAATTGTTGTTTCCTAGAATTTCGCTGCTTTTGAGTTGGGAGCAGCTGGCATGGCTGCAGCAGTCGCACACTCTTGCCAGCCTTAGCTCTTAGGTGAACTTTGAGGCAGCTGAATCATTTGGAGCACTCTGAAACCATTCTGAGCAGTGCTGGAGTGGCGCAGCTAAGAGCTCACCCTGATCAGGGGGAGGGAGGGGGACGGGCAGCACCGTGCTCCTTGCCCAGCTACCTCTAAGCAGCAGGAGAAATGAAGATGGCTCTTTCAAAGTGAAGGTCAGAGAGGAGGTTTTTTATCATCCGAGGAGTTTGTATTGAAAAAGCTGGCTCGTTTGACTGTGAGCAGTTAGTTAGTTAGTTAAAATACGGTTGTTAGGTCTGTGTGAAGTCGTACCTGGGTCGTGCAGGTCACTCGCTAAGAAGTGCTCTCTTCAAAGCAGAAGCGATTTTCTGCTTGGTTTCCTAGCAGGAATGCGGCACCTCAGGTTTGCTGTGTGCCTCTCTGTGTGGAGCTATCCCCAGCCTCCATGAGCTCAGACCTATTGCTCTGTGCTTAAAGAGCACCTGGCAAATCCTTCTGCCTCCCAGCCCCCTCCTGCAGCAGGCTCTGGAAAGTTCTGGAATTTTTGCTCATCTTCATTCTAGATTCCCGTCCTTTTAACTTTCTGCTTCCCACCATAGGAAAACATGCATTAGGTGGAACGGGGGATAATTTCTGTATCAATTCAGATCGACCACAGGCACATGAAGAAATAAACTGTGACAGCATCCCGTTATTTTGACGTGCCTTCATACTGCAAGCGTGCATCATCCTCTCTTCTGGTGTGTTCAGCGAACAGACCTCCATAGAATTACATATAATACTGTCTGCCTTTGCTTCTAGAGAAGTTCCTAATTGCAGCAGCAGCTGCGTCTCCCTCCTTTCTCATTACAGGCAGAAGATCTGTCAGATGAAGTGTTTTCCTCACGTCACACAAAGTATGAAGAAAGAGAGCGAGCGAGGTGGTCGCTGTGGGAGCAGAGCCGCTGGCCCAGAAGGAATAGCAGGCAGGTGTACTGACTGGGGTAGGGGCGTTCCTGCTCAGCTAATCACGATGGCTGTTGGCACAGCTGTCATGGGGAATGGTGACAGAGAAGACCAGGGCACTCCTTGTGAATTAGCCTGTCAGGGACACTACCAGGTCTAATGGGAAATTTGGTGTGTTAGTGATCAGTGAATAACGTTTTGTTCCCGTACCGATTCATGCCACTCCCAGCTGTGACTTCAGCCACACTGTGCAGCAGGAGCCCTTCTTCACTGACCTACCTGACTGGCTGTGCCAAGGACCTTATGCTTAAGCAGTCATGTGCTGGTAATGAACAGGTTAATTATCACAGGCCTGCTATCTGGTGCAAAACTCTCCCTAGAACTCTTGAGAACAATATTGCGTGGAAGAGTGAGCGTCCTGTAGCTCTATCTGCCATTTAGCACTGGGAAAGTGATTCCCATAAATGGCTTCACAATCTGCCAGGACAAAAACCATCCTATAAATGTTGGGATAAGTGTTTTTGCCATTCATCGTAAGCCTGTGTCTGTTCTTGACTGAAAGTGAACTGCGATCATATGAATAAATATGCCCAGTTAGCTTAGTCCGTGTGCTAAGATTGAGAGAGTCACCCCTATCCTGTGCACGAGGGGAGCCCATAACCTGCTGTTCTGAGTTACGCTGGCACAGGGGGAAGGCAGCGTGGTTTGGATCAGGTGCCTGTGAGCAATGCTGTGCTCCCAAACAAGACCAGCCCCGAGCTGATGTGCAGCCAGAGTGTGGCTGTTCCAGCCATGCTTATCCATTTCCTCCACCGCACAGCGCTCTGCAACAGCAAGGCCGTTGAGAACCACGCGTTTTCATTTCTTTTGGTTTAAATAAGTAGAGCTTAGGGAGCACGTACAAGCTGTTTTCAGTGTTGTGAAAGGGCAGGAACCAGGTGTTAAGACTCTTGCCCCTTTTTCCCGTGCTAGATCTTACAGCAAAAATGCTGATGGACGACACGGCCAAGATTCAGTGCAGAAGGACCACCCGGGCAGCTCCTGTGCCTCGCTGCACTGCGCTGCTGAGCCTGTTCCCGACCTGACTTCTGAAGCCCACAGCTCTGTTTGTTCAGGGATTGCACAACTCCGCAGGGAGAGCCAGGAAGCAAAGGTGGGTGGTTCTGGTAGCTTCCAGTCTGTTCAGGACTTCAGTGACCGCCGGTTCTTAGTCTAAAACTCGGAGCTTGAGCGCACCCGTGTCCCTCCTTGCTCCAAAACTGTGGCTGTCACCTTAGTTTGTGTGGACCGAATGTAGTGCCCCTGTTTAGCTATGTATGTTTGATGAATGAAACCTAACAGTTGCCAACAGGTAAAGTTTTCATTGCTCGGCAAACACGGCGCGTGTTTTAGAGGTGAGTGTGGCAGGCCTGGGCTCGGGGCTGCTCAGTCTCTCCTCAGGGCTGTTGGCTGGCATTCCAGACAGGCCTGAGCGTGTCATGGCCGGGTACCTGATGCCTGGCAGCAGGGAAAAGAGCCTTCCCCTTCCCATGCTGTGCCTGTACCGTCACAGCTCTGTTCCTAGTTCAAAACCACACGAAGCCAGCTTACATGGACAGCTGGTGCCTCGCAGTGCCATATTCTGTATCTGAAGAGCCCTGCAAACTATTGTACAGAATGACACTGATTTGTAACTGGATAGCAGATCACTCTGCACATAGCTAATCAGTTCAGACTCAACCAAAATCCCTTTTTCTCCTCTTTTCTCTGACTCCTTTCAGTCCGGGCTGTGGGAACTTCGAGTTTTTCCACTAAAAGATGAAGAGGTGGAAGCTTTACTGTGCCAAGATCAAATAACAAATCAGACTGACATGTCAAGTGCAGCTTTCCCCAGCGACTCTCCCTGTGCTCCGTGTACACCCATTGGTTTGCCAGACAATGGCCTTCCACCACAAAAACAATCTACAGAAGAGTCAGAAGACGGCGAAAATGTTTGCCTGGGAATCAACAGTACAAGAAAGCAAAGGTGACAGGGAGTAATGTGGTTCATTAAGAAAGCCAATTAAGGTGGAGAAAAGTGTAAGGTAAAATCTCTCTTGTTCACACAGCATATGACAGCACAATTCAAAACCTGTACGTTAGCTGCATATAATATGTTTTCTTTCTTGCTTTGTAACAGGCAGGATAAATCCCAAAGACAACACTTTCTTCTTCCTGAACCCCAAGAGAAAGTAATTATTTCAAGCTGGAAGTCTAATATTCCCAGTGTTGGGAGTGGGCACACATAAATTGCTGGCAGCATTCACTGCTTTCTGTTGTCGTATCGCCACATTTGTTAGTGATCATCCTTTCCTGTCTTGTTTGTTTTCAAATGCGTTTCTGGTTCCAGTCGATTCTGGTGTGGCAGGATATGCTGTCTACCTTAAACCAACAACTTCAACTGAACACAGAAAAACTACTTGACAGTATAGTGGGGAGGAACAATAACCACTCATTATTTTCCTGCGTGGCATGAACATGTGGCAGAAAATCCACCTCTCTTTAAACGCGTGTGCGTAACTAAGAGAAGGGTGGGTGAGAAGCAGTTTGAAAGCAGGAGGTGTGGAAGCCTTGCCTTTAGCTTAAAATCTGTACTCAGCTCTCAGTAGTGCCAGGGCATGTTTTGTATAGATGTCCTCAAGCAATAAGATAGAAATAGACCACTGCATTTCAATAGTCCACGTATCTGCTACTCAGAAAGTAGGGTTCCTGTTTGTCGTATGGGTAGAGGATTGGAAGAGAAGAGGAGCCCTCTGAATATTGCATTCTGGGTCATCTCACTTCTTTAGTCCTTCAGTAGCAAAGGAGGCTCAGAATATTTTGCTTTAATATGTTAAAGACAAAAAAGTCTTGTAATTTCTGTACAGTGCCTTGCAAGAGTCTCTAAGTATGCCAACATTTGGTGACTAGCTGAAAAGGAAGAGATGGCTGATGGTTAGAAGACCAGTAAGGAAAAAAGCCCTCTGCTGTGACGCTGGGTAGAGATTCAATTTCCCAGCGAGTTCACAGCGAGTAAAGAAAAGCAAGTTGTTTCAACCTGCGTCTCAATAGGGTAGTTTGGAATGTATCTGCAATCTCAAGAGGTATTAACAAAGATTAAGCATTGAATGTAGGTATAATTTACCAACAGGAAGTTTTTCTGTGTAGGGCAGTTGAAGGCAATATTATAGGAGTCTCTGTTTTTGTGCACAAGTTCCTTCTGCGTGTCATACCTGGAGCTGAATGGCACTGGACAGATGACCCAGTTATAGCGTCAGTCCTTTCTGTTTTTGTCAGAATGACAGGAAATATACACTGGACATCCGAAAACCGTTCAGTAAAGTTTCAACACTACAACCTATTGCTACATTGTAGTTTATTGCACATTCTGATTATTTTTTTAAACTTTTTTTTTTTAACACTGGTTTGTCTTAAACTTGAATCTTGCCTCAATGTCTGATACTATAATCTTTGATGCAAGGTTGTTTTTTTAATTAAAAGTTATTTCTATATATATATACATAAATATATTGTTGTATGTAGTCTGAATTTGCCGGCCTTTTGGAAGTGAAGAAACAACTGCGACGCTTCCTGTTGGCCCAGAGACCTGCTCAGCCAAAGAAGGGCTTTGCAAGCACACAAATGGCAGTGGCACGAAGCCGTGCTGCCATACCAAAGCCGCACTGGTGCCCTGTGACCGAGGTTGCCCCCAGCATCTATCTGTCTACGCAAGTGACCACTGCGCCTCACCCTGCGTGTGCATCTGCTGCTGGGAAAAGCTTTCGGAACGCTGTACGCCACTAGCGTTTGCAGGGCTCTTCCACTACGTGCGGCCCTCCAGTAAGAGGGTGTCCAAACCTTACCCACTTCATTGTAAGGTCAGGGCTTCCTGCTGTGTGATTCCTGACTGTTCTGCAATTCAGAGCTGGGACAGAGCCACAGCAAGGCAGCCTGCTAGCACCCTGATGTGCCCTGAAGATGCAGTCAGGAAAGGGAAACGCATTCCCAGCATTGCATGGCAAGAAGCGAGAGGAGAGGGGTTCTCCAGATCTGTTTGAGGAGAGGCAGGTGAATAGAGTTGAAACGTGAGAAAAGAGATGACCCACGTTTGGTCAGGCTCACAGGCTGTAAAGCTGCCCTGCGCGGCTGTACAGTTCCCAGCTGCAGTCACCGTGCTAGCCTAAAGCAGCTGTTTGTTATTTTGCCAGATGCAAGTCGGCATAAGCAGAATTTCTTCTGTCCTCTCTTCATATGCATTTGCTCAGCTATTGTGGGAAATAGCGCCTCACAATGCAGCAACCAAACAGCTAGGCAAAGACAGGCCAGACAGCCAGGAGGCTGAAAAACATACTGGACAAAGTAAAAAAGTGCACGTTTGGTCCTGCCCCCGCCCCGTCCCTGCCCAAAGCCGTTTCTCTTACCCTCTGGCTCTCAGCTCGCTCCACCCACAGCAGTGAGCTGCGACCACCTGCCTTGCACAGAATGCTGCCCAGGCAGCCAAGGGCTGGAGAGCCCCAGCAGGGCACAAAGCCTCCCATCAGGTGAGCAGCATGTGCAGGCACAGCGGGCAAAGGCTGGGGAGGGAGGGTGGCCAAGAGGAAGTGGCAGTTGCTTTTCTTGTGTCACTGCAAGAACACCTTCAGCCACAACACTGGAAGCAGTGCTGGAAGCTGTTACAAAGGCGGACTGTTAAACACAAACTTAAACATCAGCAGCAGCCCCCTCTCCCAAAACTCAGGTGTTGCAGCTGCACAAAGAAAGCAGTTTCCCTTGCGCTTCAGTCACCATTTTCAGTAGAGACATTTTCTGCTCCCTGCTGCTACAGGCGTTTAAGCACTTCATCCCTGCATCCAGGTACCTTAGCAGAATGTAAGTACCAATACAAGCTTCTAAAACCCATTCCAGTTAAACCCTTTTTTCTGAAGCTGTGCTCAGAGCACACGTCCAGCCCCAGCCTTGCTCAGGATGTGTCCAAGCGTCATTACCCTGTCCTGCAGTGCTGGCAGTGTCTCTGCTCATCACCTCCCCTGGCTGTTGTCCACATGCCTTGTTCTCAGTTTCCTCCTTCCACTGTTGCCAAAACTGACCTGTCAGAGCACTGTAACAGTTCTGGTGTTTGTTGGGCCCTGTGGATACCAAGTAAGACTACCAGCTCTCCAGCTCAGCTGGAGTCCTGCTGCTGGGCTGCCTCTGCTGCAGAAGTACATTACCGAGCGTAGGAGGAGAGGCTTGAATGCAGCCTAACATACAACTTCCCTGTGTGTATCAAGGCGCTAAACCAGGCAACCTAAGCAGAACAACAACCACTGCTACTGTTACTTGTACAGATTGCTCAGCCCTGTGGTTACTGATAGCTTTAACCTGAGGTTTCTAAGAGGTCGCTGCCACAGTAACCAGCTGCACAGCCCCCTCGGGGTGGCCTTACAGGGAGAGAAGCAGCTGAGCAACGTTCGTGTGTGTGTGTAGTGTCACAGCGCTGCTAACCCAAGACTCAATGTGAGTACAAACTTGACAATTTAAGCAGTGACAAAGCGACTACAACATGTACAGAAAGCATGCTGCCTTGTTCTGTGCTCAGAGCACAGCACAGCACAGTACCTTCAGTTCAGTAGCACAACTTCGGGCCTATCTTTTTCCAAGACAACAGAATGGTTTGATGACCCCTTCATCCCAGCTTCTGAGCAGCTGTAGCAGACAAATACTGCTTTCAGCAGCATGAGAAGTCACGCTTCCAACTGCTGCATAGCTGTTTGTTTGCTGCTCAGCCTGCATTTCAGGTACCAGAGCTCTGACTGGTTCCACATGCACAGTGCATTGCACTCTACCCAGCTTCTTTCTGGCCCTGACACATGCACCATTCCCACAGACTATCACCTTGCCTAGCCAAGCTGTGGCTGCTGAGCCTTCTGCTGTGTTCCCGCAGAGCAGCAGACTGTTTGCTACCCTTCTGTCAGTACAGGAAAAAAAGCACACAGAATACCACGAAAATGTAAAGGAGAGAGCAAAGCTAATGACAGGCACAGGAGGCGAGTCTGTCTAAAACACCCCGCTAAGGCCTTCCTCCAGGTTTGAGCTCTGCTTCACGTGTCCAAACCAGACAGGACAGGGCAAACAAGTGGGAAGTATGGGAACTGTTCAGGTTAATAACCGAGAGCAGAGTTAAGCTCTTTAACAGCTGAAGAAACAAACGCCTCTATCCCCTACAACCTACATACAACGAAATCGCTTCTCAATCACTGACCTGGGTAAATGCATGAACGAACACGGGTCAAGATGATGCATCTGAACGTTCTTCTACAGCATCCTGTCACTCGGATCAATATTTGAAAGGTAAAAAAAGACTCCCCGGTTTTTGGGACCTGGTGAAGGCGTTTCACCCACTTGTTTGGTATCTGAACAACTTATGGCGGTCAAGTGCTTCCGTGCAGTAAAAGCAGAACACAGAAGTATTTCTGGCAACCATGCGCGGGACTCCTACGCCTAGGTGCATTTTCCCCAGTCTATTCGTTTTCGACAGCTTAAGGGAGACTTACCACAGCAGAAGTGCGTTTAATGCAGACAATGGAAACGTTTTGTAGGGACGCACAGATCAAATGACAAACACAGAAGCGGAAGGCAGGTTCATTAGTTCTTCCCCAAGGTAGCGGCCTGTGGCGGTGCTACGCTCTTCTAGCAAGCAAAGACCAAACTGCGGTTCGATTCAGTCAGCATTACAAGTTGTGCCATACAATTAGCCTCCACAGAATCAAGAGACAGGTTCAAACCATTGCATTACCAACCCTGAAAGACAGCCAGCGCATTTTTCACCGCTGCTTGCTTCATTGCAGCAAAGGAATGATTCCTCTGTTCAGCAGCAACAAGTTTCCACGATTAATGTTCATCCAGCCCTCTCTTAGCACGAGAAACAAGGATTTTCCTGTGCGCCCAGAGCCTTCTGGAACACTGCTCGGGTAGGTCTCACCGATCCAGACACCGCTTCTGAGCAGCTTCTGAACACACATTCCTTAGCAGATTGATCACAGATCTCGGATCTGCACTCTTCATAATGGCACTGCCAGACACAATCATATTTGCACCCGCCTGGAAGACATTAAACACCCGCTCAGTGACATGGGACACGAGTACGGGCAGCGACCGACGCGAGGCTGAAGGACAACGCAGCGCTCCTTGCGAGGCACAGGTACCGCGCCTCGCTACTGCAACCTGCGCTTCCCCGGCAGGTAGCTCCCTCATCCCTGCTCCTGATAGCTGAGCTCACAAACGCCACCACCTTTAGCTTAGGAGAGGCTTCAGGAGCCACTGCTAAAACAGGCACCGGCTCAGAGCGCACACGATGCTGACCTCGCCCGCTTTGCCGGTCCCTCTGCCCACAAAGCATCAGAAGGCGACTCCTCCTACGCGCCGTTTCCCAGGGGCAGCGATGCCCCCGGACCGCCCAAGCGCAGCCCCTCACCTCGGCACACTTGTGGATGGTGTCAGGCCCGACTCCTCCGTCCACCTCGATGTCCAGCGATGGGAACTGCGTCCTCAGCCACTGCACCTGAGGGCACACGGCGAGGGTGGCACGGCGTCACGCACCCGGCCCCGCGAGGCCGGCACAAAGCACGCGGCAGCCGCTCGGCTCACCTTCGGCATCATGTCTTCCATGAACTTCTGCCCTCCGAAGCCCGGCTCCACCGTCATCACCAGGGCCATGTCGATCTGGTTGGCCCACGGCGCCAGCTGCTCCACCGTGGTGCCGGGTTTGATGGCCAGCCCCACCTGCCGGAGGGGGAATCGTCGGGAAACGCGCGAGCTGCCGCGCGGCCCCACGCGGATCCCGGCCCCGCGCCGCGCTCACCTTCATGCCGTTCTCGCGGATGTCCTTAATGAGCGCGCCGGGACCGTCGGTGGCCTCCAGGTGGAAGGTGTACTGGTTGGCGCCGGCCACGGCCATGGGCTGCACCCACTGCTCGGGCCGGGCCACCATCATGTGCATGTCTGCGGGCGGCAGGCAGTCAGGGAGAGCCCCGCCGGGCCGCGCCGCGCCGCCCCCGCCCGCTTACCGAAGAAGGGCTCCTGGCCCAGCCGCTTGCGCAGGCTCTCCACCACGGGGTGCCCGAAGGTGATGTTCGGCACGAAGTGCCTTGGGGGCCGAACACACAGCAGGTTACCGCCGCCGCCCGCCGCGCCGCCCCGCCCGCCGCCCGCTACGCGCCGCGGCCGTTACCCGTCCATTACATCCAGGTGCAGGTAGTCGGCCCCGCAGTCCAGCATGCGGCTGCACTCGGCGCCCAGCGCCGCCAGGTCGCTGTTGAGAATGGACGGCCCGATCCGGCACCCCGACGCCATGGCCGCCGTCCCTCCGCGCGTGCGCCGCCGCCGCGAGGCGTCACGGGACGGGCGGGCGCCGCCCCCCGCGCGGCGCCATGTTGGCCCGCAGGCCCCGAGGCCGCGCCCTGTGCGGGACGGACGGAGCCGCCTGACCGCGCGAGCCGCCCGACGCTGCCCGAGCGGGCGGGGCGGGGGCCGCTGCGGAAAACGGCCGTGGGGCCGAGGGCCTCGATCGAACGCCAGCTTGGACGGCGCGTCCTCGAGCGCGGCGCGGCGGTGGCCGCAGCTGCGTGACGGCACGTGGGCCGGCGGCTCTGCGGGCCCGGGGGAGCGCGGCGCGGCACGGCAGCAAACACACACACACACACGCAGCTCTGTCCTTCTGCCTCTGTATTTAGGCCTCCGAACAACATGTGCATAAAATGGCGAGGCGGCAGGACCGACGGAAACACGGACAGGGCTCGGGGCCCGGACAGGTTCAACAGCACGCGCGCTTAAGGCCTCTAACGCTAAGGGAGCGGCGCCGTTTGCGTTGGCAGCAGAAACACGGCGGTTCTGTTACAGAGATACAGAAGAAAGCCAAAGCACAGCTGTGCACCGGTACAGACCGCAGCTGGCCGACAGCGCAGCACCAACGGGCCGCTGCACGCGGCCAGGCACCGGGCTGACGGGAAAAACGGGCACAGCGCGGCAGGCTGCGCTGCGTGCCAACGGGGCACGCGGGAAACGGGCGTTGTAGTGCCGCCTATGGCTCACTGCGGGGAGTCACTGCTGGCAGGGGGAGACCTCAGTGGCAACGTATATTACGAACACTGAAAGGAAATAAATCACAGATTGTTCATCGTTGCCCCGGAGCAGAGAACACAGTGAGGCACCCGCTCTCATTAAGGCTGGTTCTCCCTTCTCATTTCCAACAGAAAGGTCACCGGACGAAATGCACCCCGAGCTCTGTGCTGCACCGCAGCACTTTGCTCAGCCTGCACCCCAGCTCTCCTCCCGCTGCCCGCCTGCACCCAGCCTACCCGGGGCTGTCAAACTAGGCTCTGTTTTCTCTCACTTGTGCATCACTTGTTAGCAATAACGCTTCTAGCATCTGGAATTTAGCAATTCCCTGAGCCAGGAGCTGCTCCAGAGAGGTCCGCTACAGGAGGCTGGTGCTGGCTGCAGCATGCTGAGGAGACAGGAAGGGCAGAGCACGGCGTGGTCAGCAAAGCAAGCAGGCTGTCATTCAGGATGCCCGCTGAGCGGCAGCTCTGAGGCTGCCACCGCGTCATCTCCCTTACAAACCACGTAAGCTTTAAAGCTGCGTTAGTGCACCACCTACGGATGGATGGACAGATAGATTAATAATAGAGATATATTTTGCCCCCCATGCAGTGGCAGCAGCATGTGCTCAGCACCCCTGAGCAGCAGGATGGCTTTTGCTGTCGGCCGCGGGAGTTGGGAGGTGCGCGGGTTCCCTCCTGACAGCTCCCATCAAATGTGAACGTTTGGCAGACGCCGGGCAGCACAGCCCAGGGCAGCCCAGTTTGGAACACGACTGCAACCTGCTGCTGCCAGGTATGCACATCGCTGCACCGCAGCAGCGAGACAGGCGTTTGTACGGCGGTATCTGAGCAGCTCCTAGGGAGACTGCTGGCAAGAGACACGAGTCCTTCCCTCGGAGATGAGAGGATATGGCTCCATCTCCGCAGTAAGGCTGCTTTATGACGCACACGTTCGAATTACAAGCCCTAGGGGCCAAACTGGTAATGAGCACATTTTGCAAACTCTCGCAGCGATCTGAAGCATTTTTCTCTGCGCAGTAACGCCGCAGCCACAAACCGCAGCATCCGTTCCTTCTCACGGACACTGGAAAAGGCTGCACGGGATCCCAAAGCACGGGGTGACTTTGGGCACCGCTTACGATTTCATGGCTTGATTCACAGCTGGTTTGCAGTTTGTCCCTAAGCAGCCGATGGCTGCATTCACATTTCCCAGTAATTCCGTGGTGCTGCAGCGCAGCCCTTAACTGAGCTGTGACTTCAGCTGATTCCCCCCCAGGGATCACCACAGACATACAAATGTAGCACGTACACATCTCACACTTGCAGCCGTCAACGTTACACACATATAATGGAACCTCTTTAAATAGAATCTCAGCATGCCAAAAATAGATTCTTTCGTCAAGTTTCTGCCCTGCAATATCCATCTTTTGTCTGCAAAGTACGTATATATTTGCATGTTTGCATCTATAAGGAACACGAAAATACCATATCTAAATATTTACTTTAAATCCCTATATCTAAGTACGTAAGACAGCATCAGTGGAGCAGCTGCAAGGTACCAGAAGGTCCGCACATACCAGATGTGGTTTCCCAGGTGGTTTTCCTTTTAAGCTGTGCATCACCCAGTAGATGAAAGCAGCACAGCGTGGAGCGTGTCTACCCTCTGCAGACCACTCGCCCCCTGTCCACCTCTATCTGTGCACAGCACGTGCATTCCTTTCTGTGGTATGTACTGCATTTAGTTTTTACAGAGCAAATATTTTTGTGGCACGAGGGCAGCATCTTACAGAGCGGAATGACACCAACAGATACGAGTAAACTCAACTAAAGCCTGCAGTGCCAAAAAAATTAAAAAGGAAACAAAAGATCTAATTGCTCCACGGTGCTTATCATCGCTCTGCAAGTAAGAAACAAGGGTTCCAGGCTTGTAAAAGTCAAGCTTTAGATTGGTACTTTTTGTCAGTGTTTTCACTGTTGGTACCAAGCTGTAAAAGCCTGGCATCCAGCTACTGCATAACCAGCCCCCTTCTCAACACGGCTACAAAAATAGATCTCCAAAGAGGTCTCTCTTTCCTTGCGCAGTACCTCAGCCTGCTTACCCAGAGAGGCTGCCTATCACAGTGCGCGGCTGCCACGTCGGGGCTTTGTGGACCACACACACTCTCCCACACACCCGTACCCTGAGAATTTTGTACAAATTCTCTGCTCCTACAAGTCTTGCCCTGGATATAAGTAGATTCCTCATACAGACATTTGCCAGTCTATAGCAACGGGCTGTTAGCTCTATTCTGCTTTTGGATAATAAAGTGCTCTTAATTAGTTACTAGTTACCGGGGAACTCAAAGGAGAAGGTACAGTCTTCTCTTCCTCCTCCCACTACTGTACCTCCCCAAGAGTTAAACATGAGATTCATCCAGGTCGACGTCCGTCTCCCCAAGCTCCACGTGTGTGAAGCTGAAGTGAGTGGCCAGCAAGGGGTTTTCCATCCCGTTGTCCTCACTGATGTGGAGGACCGTGTCCCCGTGCTGCAGCAAGCTGGTGGTCTCGAGGCCAGCGTAGTCCTCGGTGTCAGAGAGCTGTGTGGGCGGCGTGCTTTGTGCTGTGGCTGGCCGGGACTCCACGCTCTCCTCTTTCTCCTTCTCAGCAGAAAGCGCCTCGCTCTGCAGGAGAGGAGAGCCAGAGGTTAGGCTCAGAGAAAGAGGGAGGGAGCAGGAAAAAACACTTGTGAAATATTTTCTTACTCTGAACTACCGTTTTGCCATTTAGGGGCCAGGTAATTGCAGATTTTAAGTCCCTAAAGTTCTACCCCTACAATTTTGGCTGGTGAGTCAAATCTGTAGCAATAACCAGAAAAGTTGTCTGCTTTCAGTTTTTAACTCTTTGCCATTTTGTTGTTTAGTATATTTCCAACAAGAGCTTCTTATGTTCATTCATGGCAAAGGCCATAAACCCGAAAGACGTGAGGTGTCTGAGTGTGTAAAAGATCTCAGTGTCACAGTGCAGTCTCAGCGTGTAGAAGCAGTGATGGCTATTATCTCTGCACTGTGCTCAGTGGTGTCCAACACAGGAAGATGCTGGACAAGCAGCTAAGCAGCTCCTTTTGAAACACGATGCTGTTGACACAACCCCCCTCAGTTTTTGCAGGAATCCTTCCTGAAGGACTCATTGCTCATAGACTGAGGTGCAAAGACCGGCTGACAAAAACTCACACTGGTCCACAAAGACTTGTGGGTCTGATGGGAAGATGAAAAGAGAAGATACAGGGATTTGCAAACTAAGAATCGTTGCAAAGGTAGGGAAGCGAGGGGTTGATACAATTCAACCCAAAAAAAAGACAGTCTTGACTCATCAGCAGGTTTTCATCACGCAGCTGTAGTACAGCTGTGTCTATCTGCCCTGCAACTTACGTTGCTGAGGCTGAGATGAAGCAGCAGGCAAACACACACGATAAAACTGTCGGACATGCTACCTGGCCAGTGGTCTGGCTATGGAGATCAGCTACGACGACAGCAGGTGAGGAGGTCAGCACAGGTTTACTTGGCGCTTCCTGCTTGCTGCTCTCCTGGGGGCTGCTGCGGCTGCAGCCCTGCTGCTGGGCAGCTGAAGCTGGGGACTTGGCTGGGGATGGTGGTGTGGCCTCAGGCTGGGCTTCAGTGAAAGTCACCGAACGCTTCTGCTCCGCTGAGAGGTGCAAAGCCCAGAAAACTGAATATTAAGATACTGTATTTTGGGAAGGAAAACAAACAAAAGCAGACAGCATCCCTAGTGTTTTTACAAGCAAGACAGGTTTCCTGATTCCGTCCATCTTTATAAGCTGTCTAAACGGCATCCAATCTAAAAGCCTTTTATTCATAGGCTTCCTCTGAAGCCATAGCAAGAATCGTGGTTCTCCTGAAGACTACTGACCCTACCTGTCTTTGTCATGGCTCGAGGAGATAATGCCACCCAAAACATCTTTCCACCCCTGAATTTTGTGTATTGGATTCTCATGTAATGGAAAACTAAGACACAAATATCGAAGGGACCTGCCTGAGGCTTTGCAGGAAATTTGGGAAAAGAAAGAGGGGAGCTGACTGCCTCTCGTTCCTGCCACTAACTGAGTCCACTGCCTGGACTAGAACTTAACTGCGAAACTAACAGCCTTGCTCTCACCCTTCATCATTCCAGTAGAAGTTTTACATTCCAAACATCTCCAGCAGCACTGTTAGCCCAGCAGTCCTGGCTGAGCAATTAGAAACCCAGGAAGTTCTCAAGAAACCTTTGCTCTTCCAGGTGTTTCCTCCAAAGTTAATTAATTGCTCACTTCAGATGCACAGAATGCAGCTACCTGCTCTGCTTGACAGTGCTGACTCGTATGCATTTTCACATACAGCCCTTAAAACTCTGAACTGCGAAGCTGCAGAGTGGTAAATTCCTTTCTTCCACTCACTAGCACCTTCAAAATAGGCACATCTGGAGGTTCTGGACAAGGAATGGAGGACACCTGTACACTAAATTCTCCACAGCTTCAAGAAACATCATTGGCTGTCTGTGTCCAGCTTCACCTTGCTGGCCTTTGGAGGAACCATTCAACCATTGCTGATGGGATGGATATCCACTTGCTAGAGAAAAGAATAAACATGGTGATGCTTAACTGTAGTCACATTTCCCAGCCCTTACCAATTGGAACTGAACATAAACTAGTTAACGATGGCACCTCTTATTTCCACAAAGTAGCTGAAAACAGCTTACATACCCTTTAAATATACTAACTTTTCCTTTGATCTAGAGCAACAACCAAGTATTGTCCTCTTTAGAATATGAAGTGCTGGTTCTGAACATGCAGTACTGCCCTACCGCTTGGTTTCGGTTTTGGCTGGATGCTCCGCCGAGTGGTTGAAAGTCGAGCTCCGTGGCGGCTACGAGGTTCAGTCTGAGTTTTCTGACGGGACAGCAGTGGTCGTCGAAGCTAGGTATTGGAAGAAAGAGCCACGTGAGGCTGAGGTGTGTTCATATAACACACAACTTAGCCCCTGCAGGAAGGATACAGATACATATTTTAATGTTTCTATGGCTCAGACACGCCCTTTATATTAAAACTTCTGTGGTTTGTGTCTTTTCAGTTTTGCTATCAAAAGCAATCAATGCGCTTTGTGTGACATCATTTGAGTTTGAAAACTAACCAACCAACCAACCAACACAACAAAAACGCTCAGAGGAAACATTCAGGGAGTTCAAAACCAAGTGCAGCTTCTTTTGGAGGGTTCGTCAGGTCTCACAGCTACAAACTTGCAGTACTTGCTAACTCAACCAGAGTATCACAGATTATGTAAAACGGACATGTCACATCCCGAAATCACTTCAGGACAGACACAGACTAGGAAAAACAACCAAGGCCTGTTCACTCACCTGCCGTAGGCCTCTCTTCCGCCCCAGGGGCTGCTGCAGAAGGAGGTTCTGCTGCCCTGGCTCACTCTGCACGCTTGCCACCCTGTTGGATATCAGCAGCATTAGGTCAAGCACAGAAGCAACCTGTATAACTAGCAGGAGTCCTGGCAATTGTGACTAAAATAAATAGATAGATCAACCACTAATGGCACAGTCACTTCAAAGAGCACATACTGTCTTTGAAGGATGGTGGGAACGTGTCTGTTGGGTTGTGGCTTCCAAGGCTTAGGAGAGGGTGGGAGGTGGAGTCATGGCATTCAGGACTTGGCCACGCACAGGTAACATCCAACTATAAATAACTGCAAATTTCAGTTTTCAGTCATTGATTGATGCATCCCAGTGAGCAACACTCACTTCTCTTCATCCTTTGCCACATGGGCTTCATCAACAAAGGCAAGAATATCAGCTTCCTAGCTCTAAAACCTTCTTGTTTGCTTTTCATTTACTCCATAGACAATGTTGTAAAAGCTATTTTTTTTTTTTTTTTCCTCCCGAATGGACTCCACAGCCTCATCACAATTTTGTCATCTGGTTTTAATTTCAATTCAACAAACAAAAAACAAACACAAAGTGACAAAGGATCTATTCACATAATGGATGCATGAGTTATGCGAACAAGGCCCCACACTCAACACTTGCAGCCTCGAGTCTCTGCGGCTAACAGATGAAAAATACAAGTGAACATAAAATTCATATATACATAAAAGCGCACATTTTTAGTTTTTAATATCTTGGCACAAAACAATCTTTAGCAATAAAACAGACTTGGCTACATACCATCTCATTCTACCATTCGACTGATCATTAAATCTACTTCCTACAAAAATACCACCCTCTCCTCATTTTTATCAAGTAGTGTATTCCTCCCAGCAGTCAAAAGTTGGTCATTTAGCAGGCAGCGGTCACAAAACGTAATAGCTGAATGAACTATGTCTGAGAGACATATGGTTACATTAGCAACTAACATTTAGACGGACTTCCCTTAAATCAGGCAGCTGCTTATTTGGGAGAGGCTGGAATCCACTGAGCCACACATCCTATTTAAGCCACCTCCAGCTATAGCTGGTGTGCACTGCAGAAGATTCGGTGTTACAATCCGTTTTGCTTTTGGCCTGCCTTAACCTAAAGAAAAACCACACTCTTTTCTCTAGACGTTTTCCTTGGATCTCCCTGGTGGAGCTCAGTAACACCAACGGAGTGATGGTTTACTACCTGACTTAATGTGAGCAGAGGAAGAAGACAAACCTAAGGTTTGACGTGGTCAGACAAGACATGGAGGATGTCTGCGGAGAGGCTTAATAAGTTCTGTCTCCTAAACAGCTCACTCTTCCCTTTGGCAGAAGTTACTGCTCTTCGTAAGTTTGGTAGAACAGAACACGTGAGCTTCCTGGCTGCTTCAGGTCAAAGTCTGGTTAACTGAGCTGAAAGTCCTCTTCCTTGCTCCCTTATCAGTTTAAACCGAAGCCAGACTTTGCACTAAACTGTATGCGTTTCCAAAAGCTTTGTGGTGAGACAGCTGGCAACTATAGGAGAGAGACACTACTTTCAGCCCCTGACGCTGTTTCTCTTCTCATTGTCTGACCGCAACATCATAATCCTAGCCATGCCTGTGGCAATCTCACCGCAGCTGTGGTGGTTTGGAAAAAGGGAAAAGCTTCTGCAAGCTCAAAGCCAGAACAAACAAAGATATATTTGAGTCCTTTTCTCCCTCAGACAGCTCCTCCAAATGGGATCACCAGCCTGTGGAACATATTTTCCAGCTTTTACATAGGGTATTGACATGATTTACATACGAAGCATCCTAAACTTCCATGCCATCATGCCAACACCTGCGTATGAATAAGCAGAGTCCTCAGTTACTCCCTGTGAGCAGGACTGCGTCCTCATCCTTATTAAAGAGACCACACCTAAACTGGCCTTTTGATTTGTGCTCCAGACTATCAGAATTTACAGCCTGTAGAAATTTCCTAATCTTCTGCTTCCAGAGTTACACAAAAACTTATTACACTGACTTTTAAGAAGTTTTAAAGGTAATTGCCAGTGTGGGATTTAAATAAGGATTGGCTAGAAAAAGCCTCGAAAGAAAATTGTTCAATTGGACTAGCTTCTGAGAACACTTAAAATGTCTGATGAAGGAGCAGCAGCTCCTAAGTTACACGAGTAAGGAGACACCTGTCCGTATCAGGAAGACTACAGTTTTATTCAGTACAAAATGCTGTTTGTAAGTGATGAGACAAACTCACTTCACGTGCATCATGAAACTACTTTGAAAAGGTCATTAGATAAAGAGAGCATGTGGACCACGTGAGGGCACGGAGGTTATACATGAAGAAAAAAAAATGATTCCCCTGGAGTAATCTGTGCAGTAAAGACAGACAATAGAGAGGTGAGCAACAGAAAGGCTGGATTTCTTGTCTTCCTGCTAGAGTCTGGGATTTTCAGCCTGGCTAATATCATAAGTGAAACGAGTTTAGTGCTGGTGGATGTTTATTTCCAGTGCTGAATCATTACACTAATTGACATAATTCAGGATGATCTTACGAGCTGAAATTGCAGATAATTATTGCAGACAAATGTTGGATCGGAGAGCAGCAGAGTTTTGCAGAGTTGCCCGTGCACAGCACAGTCCTGACGTGGCTCTGCCTTTTTGCCTTTTGTCCCCAAATTCTGAAGAAGGGATGGGAAGGGAGGGAGAGTCATAAAGACCACGGATTTCAGATGTGCGGCTGAAATTTCAGATACAGCCTTTCACTCTGTGTGGGTCTGTTTTCACATCAAAGAAAGCTCTGCTGATCATATTTCCATGAAAATGAGCGTGGCAGACAGATTGTTGACTCTGCGTCAGCCTTCCCTCCTCTCCCGTCTCTCCTTGTTTACCAGACCTGACCAGGAGTACGCTGTTTTTCCGGTTCTGTGGGACCCAATGAAAGAACTCTAAATCAAATGGTGTTTCAGCTGGCAGTACCCTTCCCTCCTATGGCAACGTGAGCAATAAGAAGAGTTTTGTTGCACAACATACATCATATTTATCAGAAATGTTTCCTGCCTGTCACAAAGATGCTCTGTCACTCCCTGAGTAACTCTGTCAGAGTTTTTATCTTTGCAGTAATGTTACTTCCATTTCATAGTTATGGCAGAGACAGGTGAGCAAACGATCAGACAAACCCAGCTTCATGGAAGCATGTCACCAGCACTACGAGAAATGACAGCCAGGCACACAGTGGGGGGCTAAAACAAACTTTGTCACGCCGGTAATTATAAAAGTGATGCTCATAAATTACAAGAAACCATGCAGCCAAAAAATAAAAAATAAAAAGATAAAAGAGGAAAACAAAACAAAGGAAGCAAAGAGTTTAAAGGTCTGTTAAAAAGTGTACATGCTTGCCAAGCCACTGCAGTAGGATGTACACGCTATGAGCCAAGACATCTGAGTGAGGAGGGTTAATGGACAAAGACCAGTGGAAAATGTAGATAAACTCCAGCTCTTGTATTCCCAGGCACGTCCTAGCCCTGCTGGTGTTCGATCTGCTGTGCTTGCCCTGACAGTATGAATTTCCCTGTCAGGTACCGTGAAGCTAGGATAGGCATAACTATAAACATTAATAGACAATGCCTTTGTGCAATGGATTCCCATTACAGTGAGTTCTCATTCTTCTTCCTTTCCTGATCTGGGGGAAACGTGCTCCCCTCTGATGACAAACACAATAGCTCATGATGCTGGGTGCAGATGTTCCTCAACCCTGCAGCCCATGCTATCTGTTTACTTCTGAGCACTTAAATGCTGTCCCCTTCCCGTCTTCCCTGCTATTCTGCATAGCTGGCTATAACTGTTAGAGAACAAAGGGAAACAGACTTCATTCGTTCTTCCATTTGTCACTGCTTATTTAATTTATTTAAAACTCCCACTTTCTATAAGGGTCTAACCTCCATACGATTTATTTCTTTGTGTCAGTTACGATTAAATTCAGGTCTTGAATTCAGAGGGCAATCCTCAACAGTTGTCACTGTGTTCCAATCAAAGTTACGTGAGAAAAACTGAAGCCCGCTTTATTCAAAGCTAATGTTCCTAAATGTAAAAACACATTTATTCTATCCTGAGATCCCCATAGCACAATAATCTCCTACACTGTCTGCTTCATTACTTCTGTGCTTTAGAGGAGGAATCCAATTTGCAAATTTAACAGAGCATTTGAAATGACTTTTCTTGCTCACAGAAATGTAATCTAGCTTTTTCATATGAGCTTGCAGTATTTCCTTGTCCTCTTTCTTTCTAAGGTTTTGCAGCCCTGATGCCTACTCCTTGAAATAAGTAATAAACCTCTAAAGAAATGACTCCCAAATACATCTGTTAAGCTCTTTATCCAAGAAAAGCTCTGTACCACAGAACAGGGTGGAAGATACAGTGTCCCGGTCCCCAGCAAAAATTGGTGTGACAAATTACTAAGAACCCACTGTACAGCTGACAGTATTTCAGGGTTCAAAATAAATTACTGCTTTTGGACTCATCTGTCGATTTAGTTGTCGCACGTTGCTCAGCCCAGTTGCCATTATTAGAAGTGACTCCCAATTAACAAGATCAAAACACTTCAAACTCAACACTGATGTAGCCTGGTATCAGGTCATGACAGCTTTTACTCAGATATGGACCTTCTTTTCTCACCTTCCTCAACTGGGGTGAGCTTTTAGTTCTACATCTGAGATACCGCTTAGCTTCTTTGGTTGAATGACTTTGGTTCAAGCCCCAAAACTTGCTCAGATGAACATGTGATCAATTTTGCTGTAACATGGAAACAGATTACCACTTTCCTGCCTCTGCTGACAAGCTAATGTCTTTTCCTAATGCTGCTCCTACAGTGGCACCGTTTGAAAGCCAGTCTGCCAAAGCAGGATTCAAGTACACAAAGAACAGTGTGAGTCATAGGATGATCTTAGTGACGCAACCAATGATAAACTCTCCACTTGTCACCCGAGAAGAAGGAACAAATGAACAGAGCAGCCTGTCCCCGCCCCAGAAAGCAACTACTGACATGTAAAATCTAAGGAACGAAATAAAAACCATTCACACAAACACCTCTCAGTGCATCTTACATCTTCAGCTGGTGCGGTCAAGTAACAAAGTAGTGTGTTATCTACCCTGCAGCCAGCGTAAGGGGTCTTGTTCTTCTGGAAAGAAAGAGATGCTCTTGGGCCTCATGAGAGCTCCCTGACCTTGTGAGGACAGGCTGAGAGGTGTGAGCAGAGACTGTAAGGATGACTAGCACGGCCAAGGTGGGTGTTAAAGGTGAAGGCCTCCCTTCTAGGCTCACTCTTGATGCATTTGACAAGCACAGCCCTATCAGTGCTTGCACACAAACTTCCCTGTCCACAGGAAATGCTAAACAGCTTGGCCCAAACTCCAGCTCTGATGGGGCAATTTTACATATGGAATAATGGTGTTCGCCCGCAAAACTTTCTAAAACCACCATTTGAGAAGTGCAAAAATAATGAGAATTACTGTAGAGCATCCACAGAGAACTATGCTCCACAGGAGTTACTGCAATTAGTTTTATTAGTGAATGTTAAAGAACACAGCTTGATATTAGTATTAAATCTTTTGTGGTGACAGCAGTGTGAGATGAATGGAAAAACAGATGTCTCTGTTTTATGTAAGCCTCCAGACTAATACTTACAACAGGCTACAGCTAATGCCTTGCGGATAATCTTTCTCATGCCTTCCACGCAGTTGCTAAATAAGGGGAAACCCCCCCGTGCTAGCCAGACAGATCGCTATTTCACTTGCCATTTCACCTGCCATTTCTCCTTCCCCTTAACTTCCTCAGAGTATTGGCAATCAAAGCTGAAAACTGAAGGTGATATGCTACACCTTTGACTTGCAGGCCTGAATATCAATGAGCCACAAGAGACAGAGATGGAAGAGCAACAAAAGGTGAGGGGAAGAGACAAAGGTTGGAAACAGTCTGTTTCCCAGCACACACACTGACAGACAGGTAGTGTTAACACTGTACCTAGAGAGGCTGCCCTCAGTGGCCAGGCTCGGGGAGTCATCGAGGACATTAGGTTCACTGCAGGAGGGGCAGGGAGATTAAAAATTTAGGGAAAGAAAATGCAAAAAAAGCATGCGATTGTCTCTGTTTTCAAGGGAAAAAATATCAACGGAATAAAAAAATAAGAAGGACGGTAACATTAATTGGTCTCGCACGCTCAGCAGCACATATATGACTCAGAGGAGCTGAAAGAACATCTGATAACAGGAGCAGTCTTTAGAGGGAGTTTGTGCTACACGGAGACTTCTACATCTCAGGTGTGAATCAAGGAGCTGAGGGATTCAGAAGGGTGTGTTTCCACTGGAAATAAGGGCAAGGAACCATTTTCAAAGCCATTTTTTCTGCGGTATTTTCATTTGTTTTAGTTCTATTTGCTTCCAGCTTCATGGAAAGCTTTCTTTTCCCCCCTTCCCCACAAGGCACTTCTGTGTGAAAGGAGGGCTAATCTGTCTCCCAGGAGCTACAGACCACTCTCAGGTACAACTCTAAGGACCAACATCTGGAAAACAAGATCTTGTAGTGCAATGAAACTGTAAGTAAACAGCTGGAGCGATCCTGGCAAACGTGTACGCAATCACATCGCTCTTCTACAATTGAGCCATTCGTGGACAAGCAGCCTTCTCTGCCCATCAGGAAAACATGAAAGAAAAAAAGCAGTCTGCTGGGTTACCAGCAGCAGAGCAATAATAATATTACCTAGCATTAATTAGTTTACATTCGTGAGGCAGCCTGAAAGCCGAGAGACCATCTCCAACTAAAAGGGCATGATATCGTGGGCTATGGCTGTACTTGTTGTGCTTGTACTTTCCCTGTACAGATGAAAAATGATTCCCCTGGCGTACCATGGACACCAAAAGTAGAGAGTAATGCTCAGTTGTAACTGAAGTCTTTCTGTTTTTTTCCCCTCAGAATCACCATGACTTGGGATTGCACAAAGCAAACGCTGCTGTCAGTCAGCTGCGACTCTTATGAAGTTTATGCATTCGGGATTGTCATGAAGGATTGGGGACAATGCAGTCCTGCATGTCAATTTTTTAAGAAACACGGGGCTTGAATCACTTGGGTTCCAAAGTCAAACAAGTTCCTGTAAGCCCGTTCGTGAAAAATCCCAGATAAAATCTGTGCAACTCCTCTCTTGTAAATCACCTCTCCTATCTCTGCTGGTATGTACCACAGCTGTTACTTTTCCTTCATGTATCAAGGTTATTTCTTTGCTTCCAAGCAAGACTGGGAGGGAACAATGTTGTTTGGTTTTCTATGGCTGGTCAAGAGATAATGCAGAATTTACTGTTTAAAGGTTCAAAGGAAGTAGCATAAATTAATCTATCCATTGAAAGATATCTTTGGATTACTATGTCACAGAAAAAGAGAACAATAAGTACTATTTACTTAGAACAAAACAATCACATTTAAATGCATTTAACTTCTCTCAACGCTTTATACAGATGCACATTTCCCAATTTTCTCTCTTTCTCACCACTCCATGTTAACCAGGAATAAGGCATTCAAGTGTATTCTCATCAGCAAGAACATTTCTGGTTTTAAACAGTGTTAAATCTCATCTTTGAGCTTAACATTCAGTGTCTGTGAGATGAGCTAGTTACTGTCCTAGAAACAATAACATCTGGATGGAAGAAAACAGAGTAAGTAAAACAGGCTACCTCTGCTCCTTGTCCAGCTCTGGGGATTCCTCCCCACTACCTACACAGATTGTGTACAGTCCCGTGGTTCAGAGCAGAACCCAGGAATCGCATCTCTTTTTAAAAACTGCTGGTAATTACCAAAACTGTTTAAGCGGAAGGTTTTCTAGAGGTGACAGCTTGTTCTTCTGGAACTTATACAACACAAATCATCCTGGATAATCGTTATTTCCAAACCAGCATCCTTGATCCAACACTATTTCAGGACGAATAAATTTATCATCACTACGCAGGTGATGATTCTCTTATCTTACGTCCCTGGATAACACATAATATGCCTGCACCATTTCTGCTCTCATGATTATAATGGGAAAGGCGAAAAGCTCACGTTGTTACCTTTGGCTGGGCAACATGCCCACCTCAGCCTGAGGTGCAGACATGCTGGAGAGATGGCTGGAGAACCGCCTCCTCCCAATGGCACCCATAAGGTATGCTTCTTGTTCACTTACCACACTGGGCATGCTCAAGGAGTCATCTAGAAAAAAAGATAAAAAAGAACAGGAAAAAAGAACAGGAAAGGAAAGGAAACAACTCCCCCAAACCCCACCTCTACATTTACACTGGTCAAACGATAATAGGATGCTGGTGGTGTACCAAGAACTTACTTACCAAGTTTCTAAGTCTGCAATTTTGAATATTTCCATTGGATTTTACAATCACGGTTCAGAAAGACACAGGCATAAAACCCGGCAGGATGAGGAACACAGAGTACATGGGGCAGGGGTTTATGTCTGCCTTCAGCTAATACAGCTTTCACAAAAAATGCGTTTCAACAATTCTGTTTCCTTAAAACTTAATCCTGTGATTCATAAATTGTTCGGTCAATTTTTGTCGTAAATGTTGTAACTGGCCGTGTTACAGTATGAATAAATGGCTGCTACCAGTATAGCAAAGTGCTGTTCTAAAAGACAAAACACATAACAAAGCAAAATGCAGGGCTGACAGCCTTTACCACCCCTTGGGACATGCATTTTAAATGTCACCAAAAAACGGGATAAATTGACTCAAGCGCATCATACTGCAGCTGAGCTATGCAGACAGTTGGATTGCGTTCAGGGCTGCTTGAGATTTTCAGTGCTGTTTCAAATTACATAAAGTATCTGGAAAGAAACAATTCTATTGTGGTTTTTACCACAACAACTTCTAATTATAAATAAACAAAACGCAGGGGAGGTTTGCTGTCGTTCTCTCTTTTCTTTTTGACCTCGTGCAATTTTGATCTACTGAAATATTTTATGGCAGCATTAAACCAAAGCAGGGCTGAGGCAACAGTGCCGCAAGCGAACAGGAAGATAGCGCTCCTCATTCCACAAAGCAGCTCATAACTATTCTGAGGCTGAAAACAGTGTTTGTCACAGTGTGTCACAGAGCAATGTATGGGCAGCACAATGGTATCCACACAGGTGGATTGTGCAATGGTTAGTAATGAGCCCAGCTAAAATAACATTGGGCTGAGCCTGAAAAGTTTCAGGCTAAGTGCTCTTTCTCCAAGGGCAATTCCGCCGTAACTGCACTGGCCCTTTTTTCTTTCTTTCTTTCTTTTTTTTTTTTTTTAAGCCACTGTTTTTCCCATTTACTTAACGCCTTTTGGGAAAAGTCAGCAGTCCTCAAATACAAAAGCAAAGTGCTTGAGTTTCAAGGCATTATGGCAACCAAACGCTGTAGCAGCAGAAGACAAAATCCCTGCTGAAGAAGGGGGAAGCTCAAGCCTGACGACACAGAAGCAGATTTTTCTACCCTGGTTTTCAGTCATGGACAACTCAGAAGCAGATGGACAGCTCAGAGAAGCAGAGAGAAGGAAAAATTCCAAGAATAACATGAAACTCAGCTGAAATGACAAAGCAACACTGAGGTCATTGCAAATCACTCCCCAAAAGATTCACCGTTCCATTCCTTTTAAACAGACACCAGAAAACCTGCCAGCTGCCCAAATGAGACATATCAAGCTTTTGTTGTCAGAAGGTTTAACACTTAATTTCCTCTTTGTGAATCGAGTGACACAAGCACACAAACATTCTACCCTGCAGAGCCACAGCTGGATCCCATGCAGCACAAGGACAACATATCCCATGTCAGAGCATCGGGATACAAGTGATGAGCTAGAAGTACTCAGCAACAGGACCCTAACTACACAGCCAGCCACCACCCCCACCTCCTGTCAGATGAAGGTCAAAGAGAAGTCTGATTGCTAAATGCCTTATCAGTGATGTGGAGACCGCACATCAGCCTAGGTTTCACGCACTAGAAGCCTGCCTGTGCCCTTCCTTTTCTCTACACAGAGCTCAGGAGGTAATGTGGAGGTATAGAATGACCCAAGCTCTAACATCATGAACGATGTAGCAACCACAACAGTTTCTTAGCCTTGTACACCCGTATGCTTTTTGTTCACAGTGGACAACTGTCTACCCCTCCCATCTGTCTCCCAGAGCATCCAAGAAACACTTGCAGTGTTGAGAGCTTTGCTCCAATCAGTAGCCACATACTTTCTTCATCCTCCTCATCTGTACGGCTCAGTGTGTCCTGAGAGGCCTGCTGGGAAGGCTCGCTGTCCTGCTCCCAGACTGTGCCAGTGCCAGTGTTGGAACGGGACATGGTGGCCAGACTCAGGCGGTAAGCAGAGGTGGAGGTGCCCACGGTGCTCACAGATGTCTTCCCTTGGTAAGCTGCAAAAGAGAGAAAACCAAACCCAAGTCAGAGATGGGACTGGAAATCAACAAACAACCATGCATTCATGTCACATAGGGCATCTGGCTCTGCTCCGACCAGTGCAACAGTGGCTGGGCAGAGGTGAAGCAGACACAGCTGCCCTGGCTCACCTCATCTCACCCAAATCTCTACTACAGTGTGTTTGTTTTCCTCTTATGCAGTCTGTTTTTCTTCTTCAACCTTACCGACATATTTTCTGGATCAGCTTCAACATTTAGAAACAAGGCAGATTACTACTGAGGAAAAAAAGCTGGAGGCATTTTCGTTTAAATTTCTTTTCCTTTCTTTAGAACAAAGCATGTAAAATCTCTTCCTGTCTGTAAGCAGTGGCTGCCATCTCGTGGCAGAAAGGGTGACTTACAGAAGCATCCCCTCGTGGAAAGGGAGTGATGGAGAGATTTGTTGTTATTCTGTGAGCTCACAGGTAACAGTAGAGAAAATCAAAGCAAGACGAAGAGGAGAGCAGAGGAGACAGAACTGCTGCTGAACAATGGATAGATGTTTCTACATGAGCTGCTCCAGATGCGCAGAGATAAAAATGAGGGCTTGCTGTGCTGCGTGATAGGGCTGTGCGGGCCAGCTGTGACAGAGAAGCACCTGCTGAGAAATATCTTACAGGAAAAAAATGAGCACACGAAGTGCCTTTCACAGCTGCCCTGCACTTTGGGTGGCTGTTCAATGCCAAAGCTGGGCTGGGCATGGGGCGTAATTGAGGGACGAGCTGTCAGGGTGCGAGTGGATTATCTCACCCTCCTCCTAGACTGTGGGCAGATCTGCCACAAGTTAATTTTTGGGTGAACCACCTGGACAGATTGGGCTGATAGCCACTTGGCTCTCCTCTCCTTACCGGATCCACTGTGCACTGCCTCCTTCAGGATCTTCAGCTCATTATTGAATTCTGCAATGAGGGAGCTCTTGCAGAGAGGGCGCGGTATGAACCGTCTCTCCAGCTGGTCAGCAATGTGCTGTCGCGCAGTCAGCTCCTCGTGGTTCTCAGCTGGCTGGGCCAGCAGCTAAGGCATGAACAACATGGGCACATATTAGCATTGGAGGGGAATGATGCCCAGGGAACTGGGACTGGTCTCCACACCAGCGTAAGCCTGCAGCCAGCAGACTGTCCACTTTGCTGGAAAGAGGTTTTGACTGCAGCTATGAGAAGTTTCCACCTGCCTTTCAGGGACAACCTTGTATTTGACAGAACAGACTAAATCTCACTTAATATTGGTACATGGAGATCAGGGCTTCCTTATGATAAGCTCTACACTCAGATTCTACACAGCTACAGCCTCCAGTATGATTTATTCTGTCCAAATGGTGAGACACGGAAGGCTAAACAAGGTGAGTGCCATGTGCCAGTCTGCCTGGTAAGCACAGAAGAGCTGCGATTAGCTTCAGCCCTGGCTGCCTCAGCCCGGCAGCTGTCTCTTCTTCCACATGAGCCCCATCAGAACCATCACCCGAGAGATGCAAAGCAGAATGGTGCTTCCTGGCTGTTAGCTGTATTGCCCAGCTCTTTTCAGAAGAGCATTTTCAGAAAATTTCTGCCCACCATGCCTGGGCTCAGAGCATCCATGCTAGCTTTGAGTGTCTGTCGCAAAACTATGTCCGCATGAAAACTTTCTTGGTCAAGCCCAGTAGTACTAAGTCTAGCTGTCCTCTGTGGGTTCTTGGATCAGAGCTCCTATATGATTGGCATACTCTTTGCTGTCTTCTAGCAAAAAGCTTTGTGATTTAGTTTCAAAGGGTTCACGTGCGAACTAACACATCTATACTTCTGAAAAGTCACTCCCTATACATGAACATCTAATTCTCCCCGGCACGCTGTTACCTCAGTTCTCAGCAGGGTAATAAGGGATATCTTGCCTTCAGGGAGTGATCTAGCAGGAGCTAAAGCAACTGTTACCTTGCACTGGATGAAGGGCCGAAGGAGCACAAAGATAGGGATCCGTGTTCGCACGATAAAGTCAAGGAAGTCCCACAGGGCCAGCCCTCCCACCTTCCGCAGCGCCATCTCTTTGACTTGCAGGCTCAGCCAGTACCACTGGCTGTCCAGCTGGCGTTCAAAGCAAACAAGGATCACCTTCAAGGCTACAGGAAAACACACAACAGCAATGGGCAATCAGAGATGTTATCAGTGTCCGTTACAATTACTGAGGGAGAAAAGGGGAAGGCCACGATGGGCACAAACCAACACAAGCATGCATGCATGCACGTGCACATGCACACCTACACACCTTAGAGTCACAATTGTCTTTTCTGTCTGCAAACACTTCAGGGAAGAGGGGCAACTTTGTTAGAATAAAAGGCCTTCAGTTCAGAACTGGAAGGCCTATTTCCAGTTTTACCAACAGGACATTTTTCTACTTCACACCCAAGTTCCTCTGTGTTTTCTTGCTCCAGCCTTCTCTCTCCCTCCCTGCAGAGTTCTTCTAATGTAATTAATTTATCTTCCTGGAATCCAGGTATTGTGAAAGCAGCTCAGGAAGGGAACACAGCCTTGGCTGATCAGACAACCTCAGAAATCTCCATCAAGCACAGCCATGTAAAGGGCCACCCTCAGAGCACAATAACCTCCAGGTTATTTACAGGGTAATGAAAAGACTCTTTCTAGCAGTGCAGCTGTTTGAGCCACAGCCAAACTATAATCTAAACGAAAAAATAAAAAGTTTGGTAAGCCAAGGGTCATAATTCACAAAAGCACTGCATTACAAATAGGGGATGAAGAGAGGAGATGTGGCTCAGAACAACATTCTACATTCAAGTGCACTGTGACCAACAGCTCACAGAAGAGACAAGGAATCTACCCCTTGGAGCAAAGAGCAGGCCTGGAAGTTGCTTGGGGAACGGCCAACTGCTCTATCCTTCTTGATGGGATGGCCAAGACATTGCTGCCATCACATATCTGTATGCACATTTTTTGGGACAGGGAGCTAAATCAGTGATAAATTGCCAGTTTTTCATCAGTGGCACCCTATACCTCAGATATAGGCTAACAAAGACCTGAATATGTCTTCGGGTAAGAGCTCTCACAAAACCAGGCACTGAAGCTGTGCGGAAGGAGGGCTCCCCATATAGCTCTGATAACCTGCACTGCTGCTGGAGCTCTATTTCAATTATTTTCTCTTTTCTTTCACCTGAGGGTCAGATGTGAGGAAAATGTAGTACTCGCTAGCAGCAGCATACAGTGAGCAGGGGGAATATCAGTCAATAAGGACTGTGTGCACAGGGGCAGCAGGCAGGCAGACTGCATCACATTTTACCCCAGCTAACCACAGGCCAGTGAAACTGTGACAGGAGGGGATGGTAGGCAGGCTGACTTGTCTTTTGTGGCCATATCCTGGCAGTGTGAAAACTGGGTGGCATCTATCTGTGCTGCAGTCTCCTCCATCTGCAGTGCAGACACCGCTCACATTGCAATACTTCCCAGTGTTACTCCTGGCTTCATGCTCTGGCATTGGCCCCTATTTCAGGGCAAGATCTAAAGCAGCTCTAAGAGCTCAATTAGGTCCTGCCTGAGACGGTTTTCTTCAGTGCTATCTACAAGTTTTGAATGCTCCCTTTTATCTCTGTCACTTCCCAGCTGTGAGCAGAAGCCATCACTCACCCAGGTAGGCAGCCTGGCTGGTGGACTCCGCGAGCCCTTCCCGCCGCAGGTCCTTCCCCGCATCCCCCGGGGTGGAACAGTGGGCAGGGGAGCTCTCCAGCATAAAGTTCTTGCTGCGGGACGTGCTGATGATGCGAGGTGGCAGAAGGATATTGATAACAGTCTGGAGCAGCAGCAGGACCTCAGGCTGCTCCAGCCAGGGGCTGTCTGAGATGCATTGGGAGGGGAGAGAGAGAAAGAGAGAAAGATCAGGCTACATCTCATCAGAGATGCCCAAAGATCCAGACCCTGTTCCGTTCCAAAATGTGAGGCAATCTCAATTGTCCCCTAAGCCACAACTCCGTCCCCTACACCTTGTTATCCTGTTTCTCCTCCTGCAAGCAAAGGCAAAGTTTATTTAACACCAACACAAATACGCACAAACACAGAGCTACACAGCACAACTAAATGTCCCATTCAGTGGTCTGATGATCTCATTTTCTCTTTTTTTATCTCCCCCTTCCCCTTCTTCTTTGCTTTTCTTTGGGGATTTACCAGTGATCACCCTCTATAAAAGAAAGCAAGGAGCAGGACTCGTGCCAGACAAGTGGCATGGACTGGGCAGACAGCAATCCACAGGGGCACGCAATTTCTGTGACCTCTGCTCCCCTCTGGCTTTTGCTACAACAGCTTTGTCTTGCCTTGCAGTCCGGTTTCAAAAAGGGAGCATATGTCTGTGAAAGACCTGACTCAAGAACCACGGCACAGCTGAAACAAAGAGGAGAAACAACTTCCCCCAGTGGAACTCATTCCAGTCTCAGACCCAAAGGGCACTTAGCTGACACACTGTAAGTGACAGAAAAAAAAAGAAAGAAAGAAAACAAATCAAAAAGTTAAAACAAAGAAAAAAGAAAAAAATCAACAGAGAGCAGGGAAAGTGAAAACATCAGTTGTCAGAAAAGGGGAGAAAAACTCCTTTTGTTAAATTAGTCAGACCTTTGCTTCCAGATCCTACTGTGAGCACAAATGGAATCAGTAGGTTTAAAAGCATTCCTTCCCTTCTTTCCTGATTGGTGAATGGGGAGACGACATGGCTTAGGGGGAAATCTTCTTTCAAAGCCTGTGCAGTAATAATAAGAAAGGATTAAACGATTTCATCAGCAGATAACTCACACAAGTTACTGTAGGGAATGGAGGTCCCCCAGGCACCCTGTTTACACAACACAACACAGGCACTGATGACCTGATTGAATTAGAAGCCCTGACACCGCTTAGGAGTAAAAGGATTTCACGGGATAACCTAAGTGTCACCTACTCTTATAACCAAGAGGTAAGAAGCTCAGATTCCTTACCCACAGACATTAACAATATCAGAGGTATATCACAGGAGTTGGCTGGGTGTTAGTCCCAAACTCTGTACTGCTGCAAATGGGACCAGAATTTGACCCTGATCACGGGGAATAAAAAAAAATTAACAGAGGAAGCAGCAGAAACGATACTATCTAAATATTCTGCTGTTTGAACATGGAGGTTATTCCCAAACACATTTTTTGGTCTGCCTCACTTTGTGCTGCTCCACCACCTTCCCTAACATAAAGAATGAACTCCTGAAAAATAAACAAAATGCACATTTACTGAAGCCTAAAATGAAATATCTTCCATATTCTTTAGAGGAGGTAACAAATGACTGCTAGTAGAAGCTCTGCTCATTTACACTTACGACTTCCCAGTCGCTACAGTCCTAGCTGTGAAACGCAACTTTGCAACCCCTCAAATTTATAGATCTGGGCTGAGAAATTCCAGACAATGCTTTTTGGTGGGACGTGCAGTACTTCTGTTTCATATCCTACTGGAAGTGTTAGGAATACAGCTTCTCCTGGGTTTTCCTGATGTTTGGTTTTCATTCCACTTAAAACCCACGAAAAGAAGGAGTGAACAGGGAGGAGAAGGTAATAAAAATGAAAACTCCCAATATGGTTTTAAAATGACTGTTTTGGTTATCTGTTTTTAAAAAAGATAAAAGATTTCAGAGAAGGTGGGGGTGGCCCTTTTTTGCTTCTGATTAATGAACCATTACCTCAGAGCTGGAAGAAATCTGTGCTCTGTGTGAGCTGGTATCAAAAAGCCCTTCTGTGCCTCGTGCTCTGAGAGACCGTGTTTTCATCCCTCCAATCCTTCCCAAGCAGCCCCACTTCTCAGAAATAGCTGCTGAAGTATCCAACTGGATGTGTCAATGCATATTTAAAAACGCAAGTTGGAGCTATATTATGAAAAATTTGACCCTTCCTTCTGTTGCTGCCACTGTCTCCACTCTATCTGATCTCATGACAATGAGGGGGGGAAAGACATATGAGGGCAGAAAGATTCTGTAATAGTTGTGGCACTGTCATGAGAAAGGAACAGCGATGAATTTCTCCCGAAGTACAGGATGGGTTTGTTATTCTGTACAAGGATGTTATCAAGTCAGCAGCTGAAAAGACTAAGGCGCCCTGTCTCTTTGAGCTGGCACACCGTGACCAGCTCTTACCTCTCAGTTACGCACATGCACCCAACAAGAAAGGAGATTGGGTTGCATGGACGTGACCCAGGCATATCCCCCCATGGCAGAAGACTTATGCTAGCTTCTTAGATACTGCAGAGAATCCTAATATGCTCGTCAGAGCCTTAAACAGCATCAATCAGCCGAACTCCCTGGACATGAATTGGCAGTGTTAAGCTGATGGATGCTTGCTGTGGAGCTGGCCCCAGCAAGTCAATTCTGAGCTCAGTTCAAATCGTCAAAAGGATGGGAGAATCTACGTGTTGCTTCTCTTTGATTTTTGGTGTATGTTCCACAGTTTTTGCCCAGCTTTTGCAGAAACAAAACAGAGCACCGATGAGTTGGTGTCTCAACCAGAAGCTAAAACATGCCTAGCCACAGGCCAGGGCAGACACACCTGTATCTGCAATGCTACAAGCCGGACAACAGCTGTGCTGAAGGGCAGAGGTGGCGAGAGATAAGGGCTGAGATGAAGAAGGGGTAATCCGTCAGCCACACTGGAGGGTCCTACCACTCCCATCACCTGCAATACAAACAGAGCACATCACCACAACTGACTGCTTACAGTTTAATCCATGCCATATCCTCCAACATCAGTGAAATGGAGGGGCCTTCCATTTGAGCACTGGGTTGGGGTGGCTCTAGGAGAACCAGCCCTCCGCAGTGGTCCTTGTGGGAGATGGGGCCAGTGAAGTGGAGTTCTAGCAGGGAAAGGAAGGGAGGAAAAGGGAACCAGCAAGGGTGGGAGGAGTGCACAGGTTGCTTGGTACATTTACAAATGTACCCAGTACCAGCCCTGAATGACCAGCACTGGACTGGTGGAACAGTTTGAGTTGGAGGATACGTCATGTAACAACTGTAACAAACGAAATATGTCATCAAAGCAAAAAGTCTGCATTGAAACTGGATATTTTTCCCTTCTCTTGCTGATCTACTGGAAAAATAATGTCCTAAGTCTGACCCAAGCCGGGTTTTGTACAATGTTCAGATTCCCCTCAGACACACTCTATTCTTATGGATTCTAAGTACGATTCATCTCACCTGACACAAGACTTCTAATACTGTCACCTGTATGTGACTTGGTTGTCTACAACCCAATGAAATATCAGCACAAGAAAACAACAGTTCAAGGGTAGAGTTATTTGAACTGTTTTGGATGTTTCCTTCATACAAATTAAATCACAGGTCTGCATCTGCCTGTTTCTCTCCATGACTAGGTAAATCTAGATGACAGAAACAGGCAGAAGCCACTTCTCCAAATTTGGCTTAGCGAGAAAGGTAGTAACCAGTTTTCTCCCAGAAAACCAAAGGACAATTAAGAATGGGAAGAGGTAGAGCCCTTTCTTTTTGTCACTGCGGATTATCACTTAGGTATTTCCCCATCTTCCCAGCTAATCTCTTTTTGGCTTTGTGATGTAATTGGTCTGCACACGCATATGCAGACAGGGGTGCTCCCACAGCAGCCATAGTTCTGACAGGTAATGATAAGATCCTCTTAACCTGAAGAATACATCTTTTCCTGGTACCTCTCTCTGACATTCCTAGCCAGCTGAATGTAAGCTTTATGACTGCACTCTGGAACTGCAGATCTTTCTGGTCTTTTTAGAGTACTGGCTCATTCCTAATGCAGGCTCTTTAGAGAGTTTGCTGTTGTGATTCACTCCATATTGTCTGCTTATCAAACTACAAGTCCATTCTAAACTTGTATTCTAGCTAACTCTTCTAGCAGCTTCTCTGTGAAACCACTCCAATTAGCCTGAGCATCCAGATTAGCAGTATCTCTGAGTAGCCACCTCTGCGTGAACAAGGAAGAAGTCTCAAAGACTCTGGCAGCTTGGACTTCCATGTCCTTGCAGTTAGGAGTGCTGCAGAGGCTTGAAGAACGGGAGCCTTTGTATAACACCAATACTGCATTTTAACTAGCGATAACTGTTCTTAAAGCTCCTCAGAGAGGTTTTCTGATACTGCTCGATAAAGTTCCAACATCTGCATTCTAAGAAGAAAATGTCATTAAACCCAATAGCAATGACAATACTAGGGCCACCTTTCTCCCTTTATCTGTTTTTTTTTTCCACATGGAATGTGACCATGTGCATTTCTACGAATAGCTGGAGTTACACTGAAATCAAACGGAGAGTTTGTTCCCACTGTAACAGCTGCAGAAACTACAATCTATTACTGAATGACTAAACAGGCTCTGTCTCTACCACCTCTCTATTGCAACACACTTAGGAGCAAAATGTCTACTGAGGGTGGGATCTGAACATTGTACCATGCAAACCTGTACTAGATCAAGCCAGGGACATTGCAAATAGTGGAGTGAATCCACCCATGTATACCCTTCTAATAGCCAGACACCTGATGGCCTCTGACAGAGCCAGCAGGGTCCTTTCTCACTGGAGACAGTAGGTATGTCCAGTATCAGCCCCTCCCCACCTCTACCAGGTGTGTGCAGTCTCCACCACCCCACTCTCCAACTTGCAGCCCTCAACTCTCAGCTCAATCTGGCAAAGGTAGATCTTCAAAGTGGTGCGTGGGAAGCAACGAAAAGAAAACACTTGACCACTGCTACTGGTCACTGTATCTCCCCATGCACCACTTCAAAAATGAACCTTGCTATCTCTAGTGTCACTTGCGAAGTCCCCTTGTGAGGAGTAAGGGGGACAGGTAAAATGACAGGAATGGGTATGAACCGTCATCTTCGGTGCAGAGAAGTCAACAGCAGACTGGGGTTTAGCAAAGGTTCACAGGGTTGCCGCTTGGCTACTCACCAGATTGACACACACATTGATCAGAGACCTAAGGTGAGGCAGGAAGGATATGATTGGCTGCCTCTGAAGTGTCAAACAAACCCCTTCAATCAAATTGCTGGCAGGCTCCCACTCAACCTGGCGCCTGCAATACAACAGTAGGTGCTGTTAGCCGCTGGCCTCCTGCCCCCCACCAGACACTCGCAAACATGGCGACCGACACACAGTGATGCCCACAGAGGAAACGTTTCAGACAGCAACGATGCCCGAGATGAGCACAAAGTGCACGACAGAGAGGTTTTATCCACGCAGCTCAGGAAAGCACAGAGCACACTGAGTGTCTGAGAGAGCAAAATGTAGCAGAGATGTCTGCATTAGCGACAGAAAAAACCCTGACAACAACAATGGTAGATAGGCTGTGATTCACTTCTCCCTATGATGGGGGATGAAAGAGATTCAGCAGACAGCTGTCTCAGGTGTGCCTGTGCGTGGGAAGACTTCTGCTGGGCCATGATCCCAACTGAGAGTGACTCCTCCATCTCTTGTGGCTTTTGGATGTTCAATAAACCTTGTCAGCTGTGAGTGTCCTCTGTAAACCGCTTTGCCATCCAGTCAGAGAGCCACATTGACTCTCTGAATTTAAGTTGCTCAGCAGTGCAGATTTCACCTTCCTCACCCCACGTAGGACAACTTATCAGCACCAAAGTCTTTCATTTCAGAAGTCCTTCTTCCCTGGCGCTTTGATTTTTTTCACCAAAATAGCTTGTAGGACTCGTGATTCTGAATGGAGTCCCTCCTAACCATAAGCAGATACGTAAAAGAGATAACAAGGTGGTTCCCACCTTTCATCTCAGGGCCAGACTCCTCAGAGGTGGTGTAAGTTCTGAAGCCATTATCTAACCGCATACTTACTGGGATGGAAGGACAAGGCTTGAACAACTGGTTGGCTCAAGAATGAGCATTACCCTAGCCAAGTTTGCTCAGAAGACTTCCTGGAGATGAAAGGAAGATGAAGCACTTGCTGCCTAAATTCTGAAGTATGCAAACATACACCTCATTTTTCAGCATCTACGGTTCCCAAACCTACTCCAGAACAGCAGTTTTTCTTTCTACGTGTTCTTGCACTATTCCCATCAGACTCTGGCTTTGGAGCAGGGTGTCCACGGGAGGCAGTAGGCAAGATTCTGGTGTAAATATCCCTGTGGATGGCTTCTAGGGTCTGCCACCCTGCAACAGGTGATTTCCATCTCCAAGAGGCTTCTTGCTTAAATGATGCTTAATGATGCTTAAATGTAGTTACTGCATCTAGTCAAGTGGCTTTGCTGTCTCTGTCCCTGCGCATATGGAATAACAGTTTCATCTAAGCACAGGTTCAAGCACGGATGGAGGGAATATGAGGGAAATTTTAATTTACAAGCATTCATTTCACATAGACAAAAGGAAAATTATTCAAGAGCAAGAAAGACCCTTGAGCTGCCTTTTGAAGCAGAAGAAAGTAGGAGCAAGAACATAAAGAAATGGCAAGAAGCAGGCAAGGCCTATCGAAGAATCAAACCATCAGGAAGGGGAAGCACCAGTACTTCCAGCTCTAAATTCCCTCCCCACAAGGGCAGCAGTTTCTAAAACAAGATTGTTAGTCTAAGGGAAGTGATAGGTAGGGATGACAGAAAGAAGAAATCACCCTCTTATTATTTGCTCCATCTTAGCTGTGTACACATGATTCCCACAAGGACCTGAAGTTTTGTGCCTAAATTCCAGATTCTGATGTTCTCTGGTGTAATTTGGTTTCTGAGTTCATACTGATAACAAAATGACTAAGTGGAGCAGTTGAGGACATTTGTCCACAAGGTTAACTGAGACCAGTAGCTCTTTTCACTAAGATCACTGAAAAATCTGCACGGTTGAGAGATTTTACATTACCCAGACTGCATTTATATCACTGCCTATGAGGTGGAAATGTTCAATTTTGAATACTTCTTGAACTCAGCAAGGCCTGTACCACAACGCTACTTCATGAAGCACCAGGGTTTCACAAGTCACTGACTAGATGCCACTGCTGCAGTTCTGCTCCCTTTATGAAGGAACACTGAGAAGCTACTCCATAGCTCCAGACTACTTTTATCTTTACAGAGAACATAACAGCATTTTTGTGAGAAGGTGTTCTTGAAATAGTCTTGCTACAGTTCAGTTAACTTTCCATTAAAGAAAAAAAATTAATCTCCTTAACTCACAGCTAAAATAAATAGAGGGCAGACAGTACAAATCTGATGACGTATTTTGGAGAAAGAGAACATAAGATTTCTGTAAGTACTCTCTGTAGCTCTTGATAACCACAAATTCATCTTCTTTTTACTAGAAGCCACAACAAAAACATCAACATAAATGCACACTGACAGAGGAAAAAACCCTTCATTTTCTAATATATTTTAAAGGTTCACAGCAATACAACAGTTTTAGTTAGATGACATACCCACACTTCAAGGCTTGCAACATCAGAAACGGACCCCAGAGGGTTTCCATTGTACCTGCTTACCTCAGAGTAGGCATCTTGTGAATTTTATTGAACATACGATCCAATCTCTTTAAGATGAGGATAAGGGCAGGCCTCACCGCCTCAGCTGTCCAGTCAGTGATGGGTAACATCTCCATGATGTAGCGCCGGAGACCTCGGCTTTCCATCGTCTGAGTGTCATAAGGTGCCAATTTCAGCAGGGAATGTGCAATTTCTGCCAATCTAAAACCAGAGCTCGTTAAGAGAGAAATCTAGTACTCTACAACTTGCACTTCTTCACGCGTGCTAACCTAGTAAAAAGAAATAAAGTTGTCTAAAGAGTATATAGGCCTGTGTATTTTTGTGGTGATATTAAATGCACTGAAGGAACATCAAGAATCACTTGCATTGCTAAAAACAAAGCAAATGAGCTGTTAGTAAGACTAGAACACTGAAATTGGTTTTGTGCTTATTTTTGCTGCACCACCACACTTCAAGAGGCTCCACCGCGGAGCTTTCAGGTGTTAATTTTTAAAAATGAAGTGTCATCCCCCAGGTTTACATAACACGCACTTTGCATGATTACTCCCTGCAGCTTTGATCTTTTTCTCCTAACACTTCTACAGCTTGTGCTGCTCTTGTTCCTTCTAACCTTCCCAGATGGTCTTGCCAATGGCATTTCCTGTAGACTGTGAAATGCCATGGCAACACTTAACTTCCACTTGCAGTTGGAGAAGTAGCTGCTGAAATACTTGCCTTTGTCTACCAGAAATCCTCAAGTAGTAAAGCCATATTACTTGTAATTACTAATAAAAGAGGTAGGAAATTGCATGCTCCTTGAACTGTCTCTAGACTTTATAGTGGCCAATTATGAGATAAATCCTACTCATATTGTGGAGTTTCTTCTGAAATGCCTTCAACTAGTGGAACATATTCCCCTTGTCTTTAAAATCCACCTAGCAAAATCGAGGGCAATGAGTTCTTCAGATTAAACAACTTTGTCCCACTACAGGGTAGATCTGTTTTCTTAAACACAGCAAAATTCAAATCATATAATTATGCTTCTTTCCAATAAATCAAAATCAATAGTATATTATGGTATATTAAATTTTCTTATGCATCATGAATTGTAAGACCCACTTCATTCAGCTTGAGATGCCACTCTCAATTAGACTCTTAAATGGCATCTGACAGACTCCAATGACCATGGCTGTCACATTACATTCTGGTAAATCTGCTTTCTAGTTCCTTCAGCGGCTAAATCCTGTTAGTCATTTAACTGACACTTAGAAAATGCATTTATGTAACAAACCAGATAATGTTCCTGTTATTTAGGAACTATGATGAAGCAATTCTTGTTCCACCACAATAAGGCAGTCATTTCCAGCACTTTCCAGGAGACACGAGATAATCAGTGCACAACTTGTTCTCATCTGCAAATCAAACCCTTAGCTGTACCGCTGTCACCTCTGACCTTGAAAGAACTTCTCTCTTGAAAATAAGGCAGCTGCTAACGTGTTCTGTAACTGTTTCACTGAAATCTCCTGTCAAGAAAGTATCCTTCCAGAAAATACACCAATAGCACCTTCTGTAGGAGCACATTTGAGTTTGTGAAACTCGTCTTCTGAGAGGGACACAAAACTGCTAAAGAGCAATTAAACCTAATCTATCTGGATTATGAAAAAAAATGTACAAAGGAAGTTCCCACATTTCTGTTAACTAACAAATACTTCCAGGTAGTACACTTAGTACGCTCAGAGTGTCAGATGCAAATGTAAGACTAGGATGGCAATGTAATATGGAAAAAAAAAAAGTAAACCCCTTACTACATGAAACAAAGAAAATTCATTCATCAGACACGTATTTTTTGCTCCCACTAAAATTATTTAAAAGCCCAACACAAATATATCTCGCTAAGGACGTAATGTGGCCTGAGAACCTCACCTTGGTTTCCTAACGTAAGATTAAAGTTCTTGACTCATATTGCTAAGAGTTTGCAATGAAATTCGTAATAATTCCCAGTGCCTACATCCCTTGGAAAAAAATATAAAGATGGCACTGAAAAACATCCAGGTCCATCAGATTTTCAGTTTGTTTGCAGCTAAGCACCACACAGGAATGACAAGCATCTGCAATAACGGACATCTCCCGTTTAAAATTACCCTCTGAACTACAGAGTATTTGCCAGAGGGTGGAAGCCAATGTTGAGTTAATATGCAAATACACAAACCAACCAAAGGAAAACCTCCCAGCTCCCCAGCAAACTTGGCTATTTGTTAAACAAGACCTAGATTAATACAAAACACAGATCTCCAATTGTGACAGAATCTGTTAGATAAGGGGCTTTGCCATTTGTTTTCAGAGCATGAATGTAAAAGGCAGAAATGAAGGGTTTTTTGAAGGGTTTCCTTGGTCCAGGGGACAGGAACAAAACTGCTTTCGTGCACTGCTAGCATTTGTCTCCTTTCAACTTGCTTTACAAGGCTTTTCTGGTGAAAAAGGTATAAAGATCAGGCAGGGGAATTTCCCCTGAAGATGACTGAAAAACTATCAACAGAATCAGGTCCATTCCCTCTTGTCTCACTGCCTTTTTTTTTTTTCCCTTTAGTATCTGGACAAAACTTCTCAGTAGCAAATTGCCCCTGTTTTGTGGTTACCATGAACAGCAAGCACATAGCTAGCAGAGATTGAGGTCCCAACTATTAGAAGCCTTCACTCAGCTCTTTCTAGGCCAGTATGCCACAAAACAATCTACAGTGAGCACCCAACCAGCCTTCTGGCCTTATTGCTGAACCTTCAAAAAAAATCTTGCACTCCTGCCTTATCACACAACGAGGTGACGATCTTTTGACCTTTTGCCCTATCCTCCCTCATACTCCAGGCATTTACGCCAAAGAGTGCAGAGGTTATTTTCCCCTTCTCTATATTTGTTGGCAGCTCATTCTGGTGCACAGCGTCCCAGGAGAAGATAAAAGCATCATTCAGCTAGATAGGCAACTTCCTCATCCCTTACCCTAGAGAGGCAGCCATATCTACTCTGCTCCTCATCATAAATTATTCTGGTGTATCAGATGGGCCTCCACTTTTGTTTCATCCACTGGAGATGGGGGTCTAAACAAGACCAAAGGAGAGCTTATGAAACCCTTCCTACATACAAGCAGCATCAGGTACAATCTAAAGAACATCCAAGGCATGCATGGTTCAGAGAGCAACATGCAAGTCTACACTAACAGAAAGTGATTCAGTCTTCTTGCTAAGTGAAAAGTGAAGAGCTAGAAGAAATGAATCCCCCTGAAATGAACAAGTAAAAGCAGAAAGCCTGTGGAATACCTCATGTGTGACTTCACATCCAGCAGTTCCAGAGAGGTGACTCTGGGCTCTCCAGCCAGGTTCTGCAAAATCTTCAGCCTTGGACCACAGTGCTTGTAAAACTCAGTGCAGATATTCAGCAGTGACTCCCGCGGTCTCCTGAACTCCTCTCTAGCAATTCGTTCATCCAGTTCCTCTCGGGGAAGACCTTGGCCTTCCTCCAGTAAATGAAGGTTCTCCCTGAAAGACACAAAATGAGAAAAAAAGTAAGTGTTGCATGCAGAAGAACAGGTATAAATTCTAAAACCTCTCCCGTTTGTTTTGCAGTAGATGCTTTCACCTGCAAATGAAAATAAAAAATAGCTGCACCTGCAACTAAAAAAAAAAAAAAAAAAAAAAGGGAAATTACCATCTGCAAAGTCCTTTTAGCAATGAGAAAAATGAACTATCCTTTGCTATCTTCCTTTGATAAAGCTTGCCTGTCACAGCAACAGTAGGTGTGACCCAGCGAACCTGGAAAGTGCTGTAGAACAGTTCCTCATGTCAGAGAAGGCTGAGTGAAGATTTTACCGTACCTGATAAAGTGTAGTTTGGCTCCCTGTTCTGGGTACCTGGGAAAACAGAAACAGTGCAGTTGTAAAACAGCAGCTTAGGAATGCCTGAACTGTGCCTTACTGCAGGAGGGTGACAATGTTCTAGCCGCTCTCCATGGGCAGGATGGTAACTTTTATCACTGGAACCATGACTACACGTAGTTAGTGACCACACCAAATAGCCTTTACCTCCCATCTGGCAGCAAACAAAACAGACTGTCATAGTTGCTGCCTTCATTATAAAATGAAAAAAAAAGGTTTTCAAGCAATTTCACTTAATAATTTTCACTCCAGTGTTCGGTCTCTCATTAAGCCAGAGCTCATCTGGTGGAAAGAGTACTTCAGAGTTTTGTTTTGTTGCCATTTTCTCCTGCTACTTTTGTTGAGAAAGCACTAACAAATCCTGCACCTATAGGCTAACATATCCAAGGCTGGAACAGCAACCGTTGTGAGACTCCTGCTGCTTCTAGCAGATGTCTGTTGCAATGATAGCAGAAGAAATAAGGGCAGGAAAACTAGAACAGCGCAGAAATGTTTTTGGATCTGAGACTGAATACTTGATAATGAGAAATATCTGGAAATTTAAACCAGTGTGTTCAAGACACACAGCATCGGGAGTCTCTACTTGGGACTGTCAGCAGATTCATATTAACTGCTTTCCAAAGACAGCAGACAAATAATATAAATAAGGCATTACTTTCCATTACACCACTACAAACAGGAACATTCAGATCCTGGACTGAGACGCAAATCAGTGTTGGATGCATTGGTGATACTGCAAGCCTGGATCAAACAGTCTTAAAGAGCAACAAGTTCATTCCAGGAGCTACCAACCAAGATGCATACACTTCACATCTATAAAGTGATATAATAACCGTTTGATGATTCATGTGGAAAGAGATTTCTATCTCCCTTCAGTACAAAAGAAGACAGGGAACAACTTGGAAAGCATGACTTGCCAAAAAATATATTCCTGATTTATTCCATGTATATTTTATTTATTCCAATATATACTCCAGTACAGCCCTTGGTCCTTTACTGGTCTATTGGCTGTGCACAGACTTCTTATCTGCTGTTACCAACAAAAGAGAATTTAAGAAGGAATACTGTGCTCTGAAAGAACAGTAACAAGATGTTTCAAGCCCTTGCTCTATGGCTGTACAAATTGTCCAGTGGCCTTGTTCTAATCTGAACGGCCAATACGAAAGGAGCAGTATTACAGTCTGCTGGCATCTCCTTCCTTATTCCCTTTCTCTGTGCTAAGTTATTTTTCTTGTTATATTTTTATAAAGAAAGACAAACATATTTCCAGTCATCCTTCCCTTTTTCTCATATTCTCTGCCATCTTCTCCTTTGCTACCTGTACCCCCCAATAAAACAAACACAAAAAAGCCAAAATGGAGGCAAAGGCAATATAAAGAGACCACAGGAAGGGAAAAAAAGGCAAAATAAATGGATGAAAAGAAAACTAGAGGAGGTGCTAATTTCTGTGATTCTCAACAGACATACACTGTTTGAGGTCTTAACGCTGCTCAGTCACTTAGAACAAGGCCAGAAGGATCAAATCCTTCTGCTACCCGAACGGCCTCTGTCCAGTGGCTCTCTGACAGCAGATTTGAAAGGAAGCAAAGCAGTGAACTGAAGGACATAGTTGCTTTGTCAGTGTACTGCCAGAGCGCAAAGAGGGAAACAAAAAAGGGCTATTAAGGATGAGTGTCTTCTGTTTTAATATTCTGGTCTTCTACTTAATGGTTTTAAACAAGAATTTACAGTGTTGGAGATTTTGGTTATTGTCAGAAATTCAGTTCTGGGCTGTGTGCTCTTTTTATCTGACTATTTTCTCCCACAGTATCTAGAGCATCTCCTCAGACAATTGAGGAAGCACTCAGCACAGACATTATCGTACTCCAAAAAAAACCAGAAAAGCTGCTCAGAAGAAGAAAGAAAAATCCACTGACTCACCTGGTGTTCACACCTGCTGACATGGTATGGTTAGCTGCGGTAGTCCCTTTATGACCTTGGTCACATCGACTCATCTGTGGGGCTGTCATGGGCCTAGCAAAGGGAAGGTGAGTAACATGCTAAAAACTGTATCTGCAGTGCACTGGAATTCTGCTTGTGATCTAGTGAAACCTAGCTTTAACTTTACCAAGTCTAAACCTCAACCATTATACAAACTAACTCAAATATTGTGAGCTCTTGTTCACTCCTTTTCCCCAGACTGATGAGCAAAAACATTCTGAGATGTGTGAAGTGTGAGTTACCTGGTAAGAACTTCGACACTGTATAAAAGGGCCTGCAAAGAGGTGGCAAGTGCAGCCATAGCAGCAATCTCCTCACGAGCTGCTGTCACAGTCTCCACTTGAGAGGTTTGCCGCTTCAGTTTCTGCAAGTAACAGGGAACCAATGCTTCCAAGACCATCAGCATCTGGAGGCTGGAAAAACAACCATTACTTGGTCTGTTACACCCTGTCAATCCTGAAACTCACATCAGATTCTTTCTGAAGGCCTCTGAACTTCCCACTGGCCTGTGATTTCATTGCTTCTCAATAGGTAATCAGCCTTGGGCCAAAGAAACTCTCCTATAAGGGACTTCAGGGAAAAATGAAACAACAGTAGAATAAGTCTGAACTTTCAGGTATCTTCTGAATAAGTCATCCATTTGCAGATGTTCGTTTTCCCTTCCAAAAACTCCTTTCTCCTCTGTTTTTTTTTCTTAGACACTATCCTTTTTGCTTTCCCATCTCTCTGCATCTTCCTGTTCTTTCCAGCTGCCCGTTTTTGCCCTCCAGTGCCTCTCCGACAACCTTAAGAACACAAAGTGCTCCCCCCCATCTGGAAATACAGCCTACTTGGTGCTGCTCAGACTGCCACCCAGATCAGCACTGGTTCCAGCAGCTGGCCAGAATTAGAGCTGGTGCCCTAGGAAATGCATCAACAAGCAGAAGCTTGGCCTCACAGAGAAGCATAATGCTTGGGTTGCATTTCTATGTCCTCCGTTTTGATTTCTCATGCCATGTGCAACTTTTAGGCCTTTTCTGAGTCTGCACAAAACAAGAAAACAGACCAGCACCTTCTGAATGACTCAGGAGCATAGGCCACCACTGTCACACACAGCTTGATGGCTTCACTGATCGAAAAGGTCAAGTCCTCATTCCCATAGCAGAAGTCTGAGGGAATAAAACAACAGGAAAAAACTAGCACACAAACACAACGAATACGAAAAGAGCTAGCACACTCCTTTCTTTCCCCCATTTTCAATTGCTTGTTTCTCATGTTAACGCTCCCTAATGAGCTTCTGATTTTTGACAAAAATGAGTCTATAAGATAGTAGGGTGCTGAACTCCCACTTGTACCAACCTCCAAGATCTCAGTAAGTGCTCTTGGATTAAGAAACAATCCTTAGTAGGCCAAATCACTGCTGAGCATAAAGGCCTACAGCTGCTACTGCAGTCAGGTTTCAAACATTACCCATCACAAGCAAATTCTTAAGCTTATATATGCCAAAGACACATGTCAGCTTCAGAAATTTTTTTCCTAGATGTTTCCACCATGCTAAAAATGACAATGATACACCACTGATGACAGCATCATGAAATTCCAGGATAAAACAAAGCTGTAACGCTAAGACCAGTTGATCGAAATTGGCATTATTTAAGGAAAGTGCAAATTTGAAAAATAAGTCAAAGATCCATATAAAAATCAGACAAAATTATTTCCCTGCAAATCACACAGCAGCCAAATTCTTAAATGCTGCATTGTATGGCTAACTACCAAGCGAGACAGTGTCTTGCATACATCACACAGCCATATATATTCTGCTTTGTAATACATCAGCTCCTCTCCTAGAACTCAGCACGACTGACTGTCTGAATGGCATCCATCAGTTACTAGTCATAGTCTGCCCACAGGAGAGGATGTTTTGGTTTCCTGCCAGCGTGGAACAGAGGAGAGGATGACACTGATGTTGTCAGCATGATATAGCTTATTAGCCATCTTTATTCTTCACCCACACATGATAAAATTCAAAATGCCAGGGGCTAGCTTCAGACTAGTAGGCTCAATGCAGAAAAAGGAGCTTTGGATTAAAACAAATGAAAAAACCCTTTCCTGCAGAAAATATCTAGTGTATGGTGGTAATAAAGTCAACCTTAAAAGATTCATGAGGCATAAGAAACAGACGTTACTGCACTCTGGGAGAAGAAAAAAAGAAGAAAAAGAAAAATAAGCTGCATCAGATACGTGTTTAATCAATAAACAGAAAAACAGAACTACTGAACAAAGGATTCTTTGCTGTTACCTAATGACTTGAGAGGCTTTTCTGCCTTCACCAGCTCCAAGATGTCCAAAATGTCTGGAGTATCTCCCTCTAAGGACTGCAGCAGGTCAAACAGGCACTGAGCTGACACTCCTTTGCTGGTTCCATTGTTTGCAGCATCCTGTTTCAATGACACATGGCTGATTTTCTGAGGGCCTGTGTGCATCCTGGCAATCTTTACATGAGGGTATCGACAAACCTTTTTGGTTTATTTGCTTTTTTTTTTTTTTTTTTTTGACAAAGAGCCCACATGGAGTTCAGGAATTACTGCTCTAAAGCAGTAGGGCTTGTATGATTCAACAGATCAATGCTATACTGGAAACAATGCGAACATTGCACATGGCTTTACTTGCCATAAAAAGCAGACCTTTGCTGCCTTGCTAAGAAGGATGTGTGTGCTTACAGTGTATGTGCAGTTAGATCTAACAGTTCCATTTTAAATTACAATTCCATTAACAATTTTTACTCACTAAAATGTTAAAAATTGACTAGTGAGGATTTCAAAAACATGGCCATTCAAGTTGAACGGCACTGATGCTCCAGATGTTTCCTCTTTCTGATCTCTGATGGAAGGCTGGCTGCACACACAGGCTTCCCCACACCAAACCTAGGGAATGGCCTCTACTCACAGGAAACTCCAGCAGAGGGGCGACACTTGCAAACAGCTGCAGAATGAAGGGCTTGCGATGCAGAACGTAGAACTGGCGGCATGCAAACTCTATTGCTTGGCGTAACTGTGGGTTGCTTTCATAGTCAGCATACACCTAAACAAACATAAAATGACATAGAAGTACTACTTTACTCCAGTGGAAGGGTTCTTCAACTCCTAACCTCACACTGCATCAACTACAGCCTGATAACAAGTCAGGAGTGTCGTTGCTTGGAGCAGCAGAATTATTCCATGCATCTTTCACAAGATATAATTCTCTACAGTCAACTCCAGAATGTTATATGACATGTTTCCCTTTTCTTTTTTATCCTTCAACAGAAACACACTTGATTCATACTTAGCTTCAGAGCTATAACAACGCCAATATTCGGTCCTACAGAAGTGCTACTGAATCAGCTGTCTTCCATTCTGTATATTCATGCAGCTGATTATTCCTAATCAAGAACCTACAACTGTCCAGCCTGATCAACATTATGTGGTTTTTTTTCTGTTTCCATATTCAGACTGCATCTCCAGTTTTCAAGACGATCTGAACTCCACAACTATCATTCAACACACTGACAGTTCGGCCCACTTTAAAGACATTTCAAGCTTTTTAGAGCGGCATTTCCTTCAGAGCTGGCCACTGAACAGGACGCCAAAGAAGTGGGATTTATTTCTCAGGGTTATATTAACAGCATAAATTGTTAGGAACAGTTTGACTTTGCTTCCTTCTTTTGTCCATTTCAATTGCCTGTCTGCACATTTCTGCTGGTACAAATATTTGGGAGGTTTGGAGCAGAGGCAGCCAGAATTTTTTTGAGGTTTGCCACATGTAATGCTGACATTTTATATTAATGCAAAATTCACACAACAGCACAGGTTTCTAAAAATATTTCTGTTAGACTTCTGCAGAAATGTACTCGGTTAGTGGGCTAGTAGGCTGAAGTATGTCCACATTTTCAGTACAACCACAAGCCTCTAGCATGCTTATCACCACGGCCTGTTACACTTGCAAGATTTTATTTACTTGAAAAAAGGGAGATGGCTAACAATATATTAATTCCATCAAGAAAAGTGCAAGAAGCTGAAGGCCCCTCCAGTGGAAATAACATTTGCTTGTAACTTCTTTTGGATAAATGCAACAGCTCTAACAGAGTTGTGACAACGTAAGGAAATCTAAAAGTTTATCCATTAACAGTCAGTTCTATAACAAAGTGCCCACTTTGTAAGTCTTCCCTTGTATTTTTCATGGAAATAGCTCACCTGCAACATGCTGGGGAGCACCCACTGGTACCCACTGAGGGAGAAGAGGTGGTTAAAGTGCACGGCTGTGTTGATGACTGTGGCAGCATACTGCCTCAACAAGGCACTGTCTTCAGGGTGCAGGATCAGGGCACCATTGAAGACATTCAAGAACAACATGATCTCATCCCCCCAGGGGAACTCGCTAGGCATGCCAAGGAACATCTCTTCCAGCAGCTTAATCCACAAGCTTTTCTGAAGGGTGTCAAGACCAAAGAGCTCTTTTCCAGCTGTGGGGGAGAAAAGGCAAGAGCAATAAACTCTGTCTATGATGGCCAGCCTCACAACACTCACATAAGCTAAAGTCTTTTCCAGAGAACCCTCCCACAAACACTGACCCTAGTTCTGCCTTTCCGAAATGAGTTCATCCACTCTGCACTTCTGCAAGTGCCTACAGGGCTTGAACCAACCTCAACTGAAAACAAGGCACATGAAGACTCACTCTAGTTTGTCAAGAACTTCTGTGTTCTGGGGAGTACACAGCTGGACACACTTCCAGCTGTAGCCTCATGCATAATTTTAATACATGATTATATTCCTGTTTATGTTCAAAGAAAGTAGCTTTGTCTGGAGATGTTTAATGCAGCAAAGCCCTTTTTATTGTTATGCTTACAAACCAATAGCTATGTATCGTTTTCTCTAGGAAAAGATTTATACGCTTCCAGTGTAGCTTTGCAGCCTGTGTTTCTAAGGCAAATGAAGTGCCTCGCTTAATCCTTCTGAGCCCTACACAACCACCAGAGAAAGCCATCAAAAGGCCATACCTTGGGGATCACTGAAGAGTGAGAACTCAGCATCAATGGCATTTCGGGGAAATGAAGGCAAACGGAGGAGGTCTTCCTGAAGCATCGATACGTGTGACTGCTTGTGGGCAGTAGGGATTTTCTGTGTCAATGATATGAGGAACAACACCCGCCCCACCTCTTCTAGTTTGCGGGTGAACACCTGAAAAAGAGACAAGAATCACAATCAGTCTAATCAAAAAGCCCTTGTATATATGTACATACACTTCTAGGTTAGCTTCCACAGCCTTCTCTGATGGCAGAGAAGTAGCACTCGCGGTTGACAGGAATTTGATGAAATTCAAAGTGCAAGTACTGTGCCCTTCTGCAGAAATTGTACGACCAGCATTCTTCAGCTCCATTCAGCATAGATGGACTGTGTTTGTAAACAGGTTTTAACTCCTTCCATTCCAGTGTTGTAGAGGACCATGAGTGGCTGTCAAACACTTTGCAAACTTGCAATGCAGTCTTTTGTAGATCAGTGTAAATGTAAACTCTGCCTGTGTGAGGCCCAAGGTGATCAGAGGCAAAACAACTCCAAACTGAAAGCCATATCGTTGCACTTACTCTCTGCAAGGTCCTAGACAATAGGCAATGTTATGTTGGGATGACTATCTTCCTTCTGGATAGAGGCTGGAACTACTGCAAGTCTGGCTATTGCAAGTGTATGTAGGGTTCCAAAAGAAAAGTAATCATAAAACAAAGCAGACCAAATTCTCAGCTACTGTAAACTAGCAAAGTCCTGCTGGCTTTGATGATAAATTCTGGTTACACCAGCTGAGAAACTGAGTTCCATTCAGCGTCCTTTGAATTTCTGAGGGGTAGGACTAATGAGGCAGCTATTTTAGTTTGATTCTAATAGCAACCATAAGGCAGAGCTGTGCTGAGTAGTAGAAGCAACTGTCTTTGGAAGCAGTTTCAAGACAGCATTCGGCTTCTGGGTTGAAGCCAAAACTTAGAGCACACGGCTTAACATGGGACAAAGCTCAGCTTCCCACATCCTGCAGTCACTATGCTCTTACGTGCACTCGTTCTAGAATGGAGTGTTCAAACAGTACAACTTCTGCATGGATTGCTGCCTGGCAGACAGACTCCACAGTGCTGTTTTCTTTCCCCGGAGCCAGATGTTGCCCAGCACCTTGCTTCATGACTACAGAGAGACTGGCAGATGCTTGACGTAAATTTTACCTTGGACATATGTTGGCTTCCAAGTGCTCCAAATAGAAAAATACGGAATGTAAAATAATGCCCTGAGAAATCTGGACAGGCCATTCTGACGTTTTTGGGTCACATAGGACACAAATAGCTCAATTATTGGATGTACGGAACACAACTTCTAGAACCACAGTCAGAACAATTTTTGGCAGTGAAGCAACCAAAACAATTCCAAGTCGTTTTCAAATTCTTACAGAATTTCTACTGACAGATGCAGCACATATTTCCCTATTCTGTACCACACACACACGAGATGGCATTAACAAAGTTTGCCATTATTTTAGCAGCTAGTTTCTCTAAAGCAGCTTCCTGGTTAATTTTTATAATGATTCCTGATGATATTTTCCTGTTTGCATGCTCACATTGCCAGGGACTCAACTACAACAACTGCTTTGTGGCTAGAATTATAAAACCATTACAACTTCTAACAGTTTAACCACGTTCCCCTCCCTTTTTATTTCCTGCTTAGTATCACCTTTGCAGATACAGCTAGAGCAACTTTTCCTTAAGTATTCAGATGTATACTGCTGAGAAAACTTTGTTTTTGTGGGAAAAAAAATGCATTAGGCTTTCTACAGGTGGAGTAAACTCAATACTGCTGTCTTTCTGTTTAAGGAAATGATACTCTCAGGAGGCTGCAGCACATTAAAAGCACAGCTCTCTCCTTCAGTTTCTGTAGAGAGCTCCTAGGAGCTGCAGAGCATTAGCAGGATCGGATACATTATCAGGTCATGAGGCTGTAAAATGGGGAAGACAGTGTCCTTCCAAGGGCAGAGACTCCCCTGAGGAAACAATTGCTGCTTGAGCGTCACTAGTGGTGGCTGTACTAAAAGATAAGTATCTGAGAGCAAGACAAGGAGAGACAAGGAACATTCTTTACAGCGAGAGGAAAGACAGCAAGGTAGGACAGATATTGTCTGATCCACAGCCAGATGCTCTCATGAAGAAAAGGTTCTGAAAGAGCCAGCGGTCATGTTCAAGAAAGCAAGAAGCATATTTAAAGCTGAGTCAACTGAAGTTGTTCTGGCCAAGTGTAGGAGAATGCAAAATGATTCACCTAAAAAAGCTGTATGCAGAGAGGGGGAGGGAATTCACATTCACATTCTTTGGCTCTTCTTAAAATACCATATACCTGTCAAACGGCACCTAGACAGATTTTATGCCAACTGCTGCTTCTCCAGCAGAGCTCTCTATCTGCATGCAGTATGAGTGGAGGCCTTTAAAGGGGAAGGAAAGTTTCTTTTACGGGGTTTGTTTATGGACAGAGGTCTTTGGTGACAGGAAGATACCTGCTTCTGAATGAGCTCTTGACCCTTTTCTGGATGCATCTGCACAAGGTTGAGCTGGGGAGAAACTGACCTCCGGAAAGGATAAATGTCACGAACGTAGGTCTGCCAGGAAAGAAACAGTGAAGTGAATTGTAAACAAACACAATTGCAACAGCAAGTTCGTGAGAACTGAATATAAGGCCCTAATTTCATCCTTTCTGAAGATTTCGGGCAGGGCATTAACTGAAGAGAAATTTGCTCTCTCTCTTTTCTGGGAAAGGCAGACATAATGACTTACGAGCCAAGGGACATTTCTGTCACTTGATTTTTCTGTCAGACTTCAATCTTTTACCACATGCAACTAAATAGCAGAGATGTGGTGCCTGCAGGACAGAATTCTGCTTATGGGCTACCTTGTTTCCCTTCAGATAACCCTGATGGTTATAAGGGATGAGATGTAAAGAACCAACCTATCTGTACCTGACCTTTGCCTTACCTTGTTGTAATGAATAAGATTCCATCGCTTATCCATTAAAAAGTAATGAGAAGACTGTGTTTCAGGTATGTTAAAAAACTCCAGACACTCCTGAAGAGGAAGAAAGAGAAACTTTCTGTTACTTATTAGCTGTCTTGTACAAACACCTCAATACCTAAAAGAAGAATATCCTGCTAATAGTATATACAGGCACAAACCTGAATGTCTGTCAGCCTTGTAGGCTCTGTGACTCTTTTCGCACTAATTCTTCATTCTTTTTTTTTTTTTTTAATCATAAAGTACATTAATATGTTCACAACAATCAAGGCAAACTGATATCACAGTCTTGAATACTGATGCTATTTATTTTAAGGTCTTCGTATTGCATGTATTTGTCCAGTCATATTGCCCATATGGGTATCATAACTTCTATTTACATGCTACTTTTTTTTTATTTATCAAGTTTTAGAAATAGGGGATGTACAGAGACACTACAGTTCAGACTCTTTAAAGCACTGAGGTGCATGATTCCCATTATAAGTTAATGTAGCTGGACAAACCAGGGGTTTCTACAAGTCTTTTTCTTATGTAGCTTGGTTAAGTTCATCCTGGAGATAACTGGCATAAAAGGGAACTGATTTCACATATCCTAAATCCTAACATATCATAATGGCTACCAAATCATCATTTCTACTCTTTCTGATCCTAATCATTCTCTTCAGTGTTGATAAAATAAAAGTCACTTCAATTACTTCTGTATTTATCCAAGGGATAACAAGCTGCAACGTATTCAAATGTACTTGCATTTGTGGGGTTTTGGCTGGCTGTGAGGTCAGCACATTTCTATTACCCTTTAAGATGGGATTCTGTTTTTATGCAACCAGATTTCCTCATATGGACACAGAAGTGCCTGTCACAGCAAATCTGACACTAAAACAGGAAGCTCAGGTAGAATGTATTGCTGGCATCCAGGTATGACAATTAAAAAAAACCACTGAACAGTTCATTCAGCTCAAAAACTCACTTTCAGAAGAGCCTCAAACTGTGTATCTTCGTGGACTGGTAACTGAGTTGGTATGTCACACTCATTCTGTCCATGCACAACAAGGGTCTTTGTGCCTAAAGGAAGAAAAGCAGTTGCATTCTCCCTGGCCTCTTTAATTAACTCCGTTTCAAAAGACTGCCACGTAGGAAAAGTAACAGTTAAAATTAATTCCTGGGCAGACAGACAATGCCAGTCTTGCCTGGAATGTGTTATTTGGTGATAGCACAGGCTCACAATTCTACAGTTAGTGAGAAATTGATCTGTTCCTAAAATAGGGAGCTGGCAATTTTAGCAGCAACAACTCTGGGAAAGGAACAGGCCTAAAATATTGAATATGTTCTTCACCAAGAAATTTCTCGCCGGACTCATGAAGCCCTAAGCTCACAGCACACTGTTCGGGGGCTCTCATGAGACTTAAATAAGAGGTTGCATCTTACAATGATCATACTGCCAGCTTTTCACAGCCCAGTTGGCATAAAGTTCTGAGTTGAAAAGACTGTTCTCGTTTATTTTGTTTGCTTCTTTCAGAGCTCTTAAAGTAGCCTTCTGAATCTCAAGGAATCAGGTAGAATTTACTGACTGAATCCTCGATTCAAGAAAAAGCGACTTAGGCAGCCATTCAGAGCAGGTCTAACACGGTACTGGCAGATCTATTTTTCGGTAGGATTATGTGAACTTGGAAGTGAAGGAGGCTTAAGGACTCATTTCTTATACCTGGCATTGAGGCAGTCACCAGCAGTTTCACTTCGCACTGTTCCTTCTTCATAGTCTGTTTGAGATCCTTGAAAAAAAGCCCTTCAACATAACCCACCACTTCCCAAAGGAAGGTTAGCGTGGCAGAAATGGCATCCATGCCCCATTCACATGGAGTGCGTACAAAATACATGATCAGTCCTACCTGCAAGCAGTAAGTAAGAGGAGTATCAGATTATACACACTCAAACTGTGTAGGGCATTGCATAAACAAAGAACAAGAACACAGTTCTTCTCTCTCTCCTCACTCAGAGGACAAACTCTAAGTTAAACTTACATCCTGAAAGTTTATACGTAATACAGAACAATTTGCCTCTACTATTCTTTCCTTTCCTGCAGAGGATGAGGGTGGGGAGAGAAAAGTGCAATTGCAACCCAGTCTTGAAAGCCACTGTGAATGAGAAAACCGAGAATTTCTCCATTATAAGACTCCAGGTACCTTCTGGTTTTATGTGCTGTTACACGGACACCTGACATATTCTGGAAGGCTCCTGGAGTGGTATATATCTTGTCTGTTTTTTCATTACTTAGTTGAAAGAGCTCCAACAAATGCATTTTCTATAACTATAAAAGAAGCTTATAATTTATTCCAGTGAGACCATCCACAACCGAAGCACTTTTTGAATGAAAATTAACAAAAATAATAAATGGTTTCTGCCACTGCGATCCTCCTGTCTACAATTCATCATTTGTGACTCAACTCAGAAATTCAGGACAGGGAATGTAGGGGCTTAACAAAAAGCTAAAGATTCCTTCTCCTCTCCCTTTACGGAATGAAAGTAATTTGAATCTAAGTAATAAGTAATTTGAATCTAGAGCCAGAAGCAGATATGACCTATAAATGAATAGTTACAGACCACCTATTTCCTTGCAGATTGTGGCATTAACTTCTTAAGACACATACAGACAGAGGTAAGATTATGGGCTGCACAGTCAATCCCCAAGCTACTTACCAAGTAATTAAAGAGGATATGAGATGTCTGTGCAGGAAAGTCCCCAATATTCAACAAAAGCTTCCTTAACATATACATTAGCTCATCCTGGAAAAAGAGAAAATGCTTTTTCTTTCCGTCACAAAATAGAAAATGGATTTCTCCCTTTTGTCTTCCCCAGCTTTGCTCATTTCCTTTTTTTTTTTTTAATCCCTTTGTTCAGCTCTGTCTGTTGGTGCATTAAATAGAACTCTCTGCTTGTGACTGCTCTTATATTTCCCAAAATAAGGCCCAGGGCATGGCACCCAGGCCAACGTCTGCCTTTTTCATCAGAGAAAGGACATTACTGTCATTTATCCTGACTGTACCGTCCTGGTTCTGCACTCCTCTCCCTTTGATTACACTAACTCTTGCTTATTTCAACAAATGGCTACTGAGTTAATTTTGCAGAGAAGCTGTGAAATCTAGCACAGCTCAATTCAGTAGTTGTGGTTGCTAGATAGGAGACCGGGGAAGAATCTAACTTTCCTTCTTCTAGAAGCTGATTTCCTTAAGGCAGTCTAATGAATTTCTAAAGGTGCGAAGGAAGCAAGAAGGGAGTTTCACAGTCAGCCAAGGACAGGCAGACTGAGAGACAATGCCACTCCCACCTTTGAGAGAAAATGGAACAGGCATGAGTGGAGGTAATATCTTTGACAGAAGGTGTTGTGCTTCACTAAGCATCTGTTCAAGGCTAACTTACAACAAGCCACATCCTTAGTGGTGGTAAATCAGCTGTGTCTCATTTACATCAATGAGCAGAAACTGAAGCCAAAAGAAGATTTTGAGCAGCAAATGTACTTCTCCAGTCACTGCCCACAGAGGGATTCTGCTTGCAGCTGTGCAACCCCTGCTCTAAGCAATACATAAGTCTGCTAGAGAGAGTTGTTTACCTGTCGGTTGCTTATCGTGAGCTTCTCAAGGAAATGGCGCAGAACTGTAGAGGGATCTTCAATTAAGCAGTTCCACAGGACCTGCTGAGCAACAGCACTCACTATAAAAAAGAAAACATAGTCAGACCACTTTCCCTTGGAAAGGCCTTGAAATGGTGCACTTAAACACAAATGTTCCTAAGCTATTACAATAGTCATTTTTGTACTGAAATACACAGGAGTTACTTTGAGGTCTCCTGCTCACCACTGCAGTCATTTCAAGCAATAATGACAAGTCTAACACTTGAACCTTCCCTAGGTTCCAGTGACAGGACAGGTAGCACTTTACCACTGTGATCAGGGAAATAACTGGATTTACAACTCCAGATGAGCAAACACGCCAATTAAAAAGAAAAAAATATACATTTTGTTCATACATGCAAACTGCACTTTATAGTGATTCATGAGTGATTTTTATCTGGTATTAATGGACAATATTAGATAGTCAGCAGGGGATTGTGTTGATTTTCAGCTCCCCAAAGTGTAATTAATTGTAACCTTGTGAAGATTAACAACAGCGGAGAATTATTCATTGTTTTGTTTTCAATACTCATTTCTCAATCACAAAACAACACACTAATTCAACAACTGACTAAACCCACTCAAAACTGAAAAAAAAAAAAAGTGTCACAAAGTTATGTTTGCAATCAGCTAACATTAAGAAAAATGAAAAAGGAAGGACAGAAGTCCACCATCTCTAAACATTCAAGAGAAAGAAACAGAGAAGGACCTATTATTACTTCACAAATAAATCACAGACCATAAAGCAAATACTAGAGCTGTGTATAATTGGTTTTCTATTCATCATAGGATCAAAGAAATACTGCTGAGAATAGACCTCTGGAGGTCTGTAGTTCAAGCTCTGCTTGGAGCAGGACCGTCACCAGCAGCACATTCTGTCAACTGTGGCTTTGTCTAGCCAAGACTTGATAACTGCTGTGGATGGAAATGAATGAAGATTCCATGGAGACTGCATTATGCCCCTGGTAGAGAGTTTATTTTCTAATTTGCATCTTGACCTTCCCAATTTGCAGCTTATACAGCAGCATTCCTCTAGCTCTTTGTTTCCTTTTTGTCACACAAAACAAGCCCAACTTCACAATCAGTTCTCACAGAACATTTGTTTTAGGTCTCTCACTGTTCTAGTAATCCCCCACTAGATTCCTTAAAGCTTCTCAACATCTTTGCTGAACCAGGGGCTTTTTAGGGCCCCCAAAAATATCAACATGCCTTCAAGATCTAACAACAAAGGGAAAAAAAAAAAAAAAGAGTACACTTCTGTTGCTCATCCATTAGTGAACAGCTTGTGAGAATTGGTTACTCACAAGGATTGTAACAAATATATACACTCACGACAATATATAGCACATACTACTACTATGAAAAATGAACTGTGAGCAAATACAAGGTTGTATTACACTTCTTTCACTCTAGTTACGGCACCTAACAAATGTAAACATTGTAATTACTGGCAGGTTCTGCCACTCCTAACCAAGAATGACTTGAAGTGTAATCTAGGTCAGTACCAGCTACTCCATCTTCCCGGACTTCTCCATCTTCCATCAAATGGACAATGGGGAGTACTGCCGCACAGATGCATGCTGGAAACACAGCTTGAGGTGGTTGTGGCACGTGATGGTTTGGAGTATGCTCTGTAGTATGTTCTTCATCTGGAGTACAAAGAAGATCGGTGAGTGTTTGTGAATGAGTTGTGACATCGTATACAGGCAGGTTAGATAGACATTTGCGTTAGGTGCTGTATAAACAGAACAAAATGGCAGGCTGTCTGAACACTGTGCACACACAGTAGGCTTACTACTATCTCCAAGAAGAAACAGAGCTTCCAGTCAACTTTCTGACCAAAAATTGTAATTAGCTTATTATAAACTGGTTCAAGCCTGGGAATACATTCAGCAAAATATAATGCCATCAGCTTTATCGATTAACGGGTTTCCATTGAATGAAATCCTAGGAAAGGATACTACACAGTGAGTTCAACCTACCTTCTGCACTGACTGCTGACCGCACTGACCAGACAGAGCCACGACGGAAAGAATAGTTCCTATGAGATGTACTGGAGGTACAGGAAGGACTCACAGAGAGACGGCGGGAGGCCAGGTTGGCAACTTCTTCTACTGACAAAGAGAATGGGAAATGTCAGTCCAAACCCAGCTGACAGACTTTAGGGACTTTTCAGAAGGAGAGCACTTGCAACCAAACCGGAACATGGAAAATTCAAGTCAAGTAACACTCAGAACAATTTGAGACGTATAAAGATCAGGTCAGTACTTTACTCATGCTTTGGGAACCAGCTAAGCACTGATCCATAATAGTGTGCGGTGATTTGGTGAGTCATATTTCAAATGAGCTGTCTATATACTTCTCTTCATGTACATCCTATACCCATCTTTGTTGGTGGTTCTTACCTTTTACTGAGAATTGCAAATTCTGCACACGTATCTCCCAAGACATGCCTAGATCCAGTGGTTGTTCACCACTTTTCTAGAGATATTAAAATGATTCAGTGCTAATACTTGTCCGCTCTCGAAGGTGGTTACCATACCAAAGCAGGGACTTTCCTACTACTAACAGTAGCTTTTTCTTGGACATCACAACCCTAAGCAGTGCTGTATGTTGGTGGCAGGTGCTCTCAGTTTCCTGGAAGGCAGTTTCTGGCCCTGGGGCACACCTTCTTCCTCCTGCTCTGAGCTTGGTGTGCAGGTTGGCTCATAGCAGGCCTCCTGAGTGATGGGGATAGCGGTGATGAGACTGGCTTCCCGACCCAAGCGCTTCTTCTCTTCCTCTTGCTGCAGGTTCTTCAGGATGTGCTCTGCTCGCTGATGGGAACGAGACACTGCTCTGGCTGAAAATGACTTCTGTTAGGAAGAAGAGAGAAGAAACATAACTTGACACTGGTAGTTATGATACACATATTCTTTGTGTTCCACCAGGGTCCTTGATGACATCCAGCAACTCAGTTTCTAAATACAAATCAAACTCGTACTAGCTGAACAGAGATGAACCAGGAGCTACGTCTGTAACAAGCCTCTTCCTTCTGAGACACCACACAAAACAGGACAGAAAACTGGAAGACAGTTTGAGTGAACTTATCCTTTGGAGAGACAGCAACTGCGCTCCTAAGATCTGAGTTACTGACTCTCATGGGCTTATGATGTACAGTATAGTGTCTCCTTGATCAAACAGGCAGAAAAATCTTATGTCCATGTAGAATATGCTGCGCCCTGCATGGACAATGTATTGACTAGATCTTCCCCAGCTGAGGACAACAAGAAAACTTAAGAGTTTAGTTTAGAACCTTCAGGCTTCAGCTCTGCCCAGGCTCTTACTGAGAAATTGCAATGCTCACTCTCAAGACATCTTTGCTTACCGACTGGTCCTCATTGATAGGATCTTGCACGCTCCCACTGCACTGAGGGACCCATGGAGGATCAAACATGGGTACAGAGGGCATCCCCAGGACAGGAGAAGGCAAAGTGAAGTTTATACTTGGAGGAGGGATCTAAACAAAACCACAAAAGATGCTTTTTTACAGCACACAAATATTAACACCTGTAGTGCTAAGTGCTAATTAAAGGGTATCTCACTGTAAAATAAGAACACATTGATAGATTTCTTTCTTTATCTGTTTTTCTTGACCTCATTGTGTGTTCTCCAGTATACTTTTCCCGTTTTATACAGGAGTTCTATAATACCATCTATCCCTCTAGTGTGACTGAGGTGACCATTTTTTTCCTAAATAGATTTTGAGGCAATTTCATGTTAGCATCTATCCTACAAGACAAAGACACAAATGGTAACATTGTGCTTCACGTGTTCTATCTACCTTAAAGATCTGTTGAGCTCCTTCTTCCATCCTAGGCCAGACTTGATACCGAAACCTCCAGAGCGTGTGAAATTTGAGAATGGCGTTCAGTCTTTGCACTGTCTCCGGGTGATGAAATTCGGACATCAGCATGTCAGAAACAGCCTCTGGCACTTTCACAGCACATAGCAGGAACATGGCAGCTGCAGGGAGAGAACATCTGATCATCTGTTTCCCTTACTAATGTGTTTACTTGGCAGGAAAAACTGCAGCTGTACAAATCCCAATCAGAAAGAAACCCTGATTCCAAAAATGAGATCAGCAGTCCACTAAGCTTAGCAAAACTTGTACTGCACCATGAAACAAAAGTGTCTATGATTCTATTTTTCGGAATTATGCTTGTAAGAAGTTCTGTCAAACCTACTTTTAAAACAAAACATAGCTCTGCCCTTCTTACTAACACTCAGTCACAACTGATATAAAATAAGAAGCATCTCTTGAAGCAACAGGACTAACTCAGCTTGGCTTTCTAAAGTTTCACTTCTGATTGCTTCCTGTGATGATTAGTAGAGGCGGGTTTAACAGCTCAGCCTCTACCACAGAGCAGGAACAATTGGCTCAGTAGAAGACCCATATGTCAATTTTCAGGGGATAGAAACAAACAAACAAACAAACAAAAAAGGTTCTTACCTAACTGCAATGGTTACAATCTGCCTCCAAGAGAAAAGTGTTGCTATGTATTGGGAGACAAAGAGCAAGACAATGGAAGAGATCAGAATAGAAGTTGAGGTGGCCCACACTTGTTTCACTGGAGCATATTTGAATATAAACAGACAGAACAACTCCAGCCCCGTGGAGGCCAATTAATGTAGGTGTATATCCAAGGGGCACTGAGCAGGAAGCAAGAGAACAGTGTTGCTGTGGGTGGCTGGTGTGAGTACTCACAGCTTCTTTGACCAGTAGCTGACCAAACATCATCGGAGATAATTTCTCTAGATTTAGGAGTAGTCCTTCCATAGTAGAAAAAGGACAGTTACCATCTTGTTCACCTCAACACTTACTTAGATGGTGCCAGACATGGGAGCCGTGCTGACAGAAGGCAGTCTGAACACATGCAGAAAAACAAGGCTGACCTCTGACTGCTTAGGTACTGCCTTGCACAAGGCTTCCAGTTTTGCTGCAACATCCTGCTTCAAATCTGTACAGTCCCTCCTGTTTCACCAGCAGAGAGAACTTTCTACTCTTTGGTGTTTTACCTGCATCTATATCGAGTCTTAGCAGGACTGATTTGAAACCATGAGCTCACACCGAGAGGTTTCCAAAACCCCAAATAAGAGATTCAACCTGGAAAGGAGTCAGTAGATGGTGCTGTTGTACACAAACACAGGATTTCCTTTTATCCAGTTCGTGGATAACAGCATCGGGAGTGTTCACGTTTGACCTTGATTGAATGTAAATCATGCCAGGGCTGAAATCACTCAATACTAAACAGCTACTACAGTCTCTCAAGTGGATTTCAATCCTCCCTTGAGGAAGGGGAAGAAGAGGAAGATGTATCTAACAGGCTGCACTGGAGGGGCAGGCAGAGAACACTCCTCAGAAAGAATAGGGTTTTGATAAAGAAAAAACAGTAGTCAAAATTATTTTCCTAGAAAGCAGTCTGAAGTGGGGGCAAAGAAGTGCAGCCTCAGGCAGTTTGCTTCTCTTCTTTATTTTACTGCTGTCTTCCTGTTTGCACATTTGATCCAGTGCACTGGGTTTTTAAAGTGAGGTGTCTGTAGCATGGGAGCTATAAGGTGGCCTCTGTGAGAAAAGAGACCAGGGGCCGCTCCCATGCTGGACAGAGCCATTTCTAAATGGTTCAAAGATGGGGCTACAGCTGCTGGCCAAAGCTGAACCAATGAGCTGGTTATGCCTCTGTGCTTACGTGTTTAAGAAAGTGTAAAAAATCCTGTGCAGCAGCTGCGAGAGAGATGAGTGAGAAAAACAAGTCTGCAGACACCAAGGTCAGTGAAGAAGGAAGGGAGGAGATGCTCCAGGTACTGGAGAAGATCCCATGCAGCCCATGGAGAAGACCATGGTGGCACATGTCCTCCTGCAGCCCGTGGTGTACCACATTAGAGCAGATATACACATTGCAGCTCATGGAGGACCCCACACTGCAGCAGATGGATACATGCTAAAGGAAACTGCAGCCCATGGGGAGCCCTCACAAAAGCAGCTTCCTACAAAGATCTGCAGCCTGCAGAGAGGAGCCCATGCTGGAGAAGGTAATCTGGCAGGATCTGCAGCCCATGGGGGAACTGTGCTGGAGCAGTGCATTCCTAAAAGAGTGCACCCTATGGTATTGAACCATTCTGGAGCAGTTCCTGAACTGCAGTCCATGGGAAGGGCCCATGCTGGAATAGTTCATGAAAGACTACACGCCACAGGAGGGACCGATTGCAGAAATTCAGGAAAAGGGTGAGAAGTTAGGCGCAGCAAAGGGTTTTGAACTTACTACCTGCACCGCTCCCCCTGCACCGTTCAGGGAGTAGGAGAATGTAGAAAAGTCATGAGTGAAGTTGAGCTTGGAAGGAAGGTGGAGATAGAGAAGGTGTCTTTCTGGTACTCACTATTCTAGTATGCTCTTAATTAGCAATGAAGTAAATTATTTTTACCCATGTTAAATCTGTTTGCTTCTGACAGGTTAGCAATCTCTCTCTGTCCTTATTTTGATGTTCATTTTTTCCCTCTTACTTTCTCCCCTTATTGAGGAGAGTGAGAGTGGCTTGGTAGGCACCTGCGGCACTGAAAAGAACTGTGGTGGGTTAACCATGAATCACACAATCATAGAATAGCCCAGGTTGGGAGGGACCTTAAAGATCACCAAGTTCCAACCCCCATGCGGCATGCAGGGCTGCCAACCTCCACATTTAATACCAGACCAGGCTGCCCAGGGCCCCATCCAACCTGGCCTTTAACACCCCCAGGGACGAGGCATCCACAGCCTCTGGGCAGCTGTTCTAGCACCTCACCACTCTCCTTGTGAAGAACTTCCCCTTGATATCCAACCTAAACCTTTCCTCCTTCGACTTAAAACCATTTCCCCTTGACCTGCCAGTATCTACCCTTGTAAAGAGTGGACATTGGTCTCTAGTCAAGACAGAAACAGTTCAATGAAAGAAAAATAAAGGCAACATACCAAATACTTCAGTAAACTCTGGATTCATTATATTGCTCTATTTCCTCCACATAGAAACCCTGCTAAACACAAATTACCAGTTCTGTTTTTCTCTGCTTGTTGGCCATCAACAGGGCCAAATTGTCTTCCTGGTCCTTCTGACCACCTCCTTTGTATGGAGCGCAAAACCACAGGAAGGTCTGCGAAAACCAAACAGCCCCCAAGAAACCCATGATGTTATTAAGACCTCCTCCACTAGAGAGCTGTCTTGAAAGGCCTTGCAACCTGCTGCAGGTTGAGCTGTCTGGCTAGCTACACTGACTGTTTTTTTTCCCTTACCTGCTGCTCCAGCCATGTGCTCATCCACACTGAGCAGGAGCTCCCATGCCGCAGGATGGATGTCCCCATACATTTCCTCAGTGAGGACAGGAGCTGCCTTGATTAGCAGTGACAAAGGTGCAGGGGAGAGGCTCATAACCTGTAAAAATATTTAAAAATGAAAGTGTCACGACTTACAGCTGAGCTGTGCCATCTGTCTTCAGTGCACACAGTAACGTTTCTAAAAATCACCCTAGTTTTGGACAGCACTTCATCTGGCTGATAGCTTGTAGTTTCAGTCATTTCAGATAATGTTCCACAGAAGAACATTGCTTTCAACCTACACTAAACCATCAGTGTTGCAAGCTAGTTCTGCCAGTCACTTAGGTCACAAACCATGGGTAAAGAGGACAAAAGGAAAGGAAAACTCTTACAAGACGGTGCACAAATAGTGATGTAAAGCCATGAAATTTTCATAGACAACCAAGAATTGTCCATTGCTTCTTCAAGAACACTGAACAAGAAAAAACAAAGGAAACTTCCTGTACACTAACAGATTGCATCTAAATGTATTCAAGGTTTTTCTTCTGTTTTATTTTTTGTGTCCCCAGTCTTGATGCATTTATCCCTATGGGAAGCCATGGATGTTGATTAACGTTTAATGGACCTACATCTTTAAAGGATACTTTGCCAGGGGTTCCCCTAAGAAGCTTAAATTTAGCATTACTCATCTGGTGAAAATATGCAGGGCTGAACTAATCCATACTCAAGAACAACAGTTCTTTCCATCACATGGGCTTCAATATCCATACACATTTTCTTCCTAGTTGCAGCCTGACCCAACATCTGTGTAGCAACCTCCCCAACCAGTGTATGGCCTGGCCTAGTCAGTACCTGGTGCCTAATGTATTTTAACATTCCAGAGTCCTTCTTTCCTTCCAAGTTGATATCAATCACTCTCTTTTTTAGAGAGGGAGTTCTGAGGCATGACTTGTCTGAGCACTGAAAAGGAAAAAAGAAAAAATAAGAAAGTGTTCTCATTTTGATTTCCTGGAGTCTGGAAAGGGAGATCACGTACAAGAGGAATTTCCATACACTAGAAGCTGCCCAGTACCAGAGGTGCAGCACCAAGCCCTTTCCTGTGCCAGCAACAGGCCTAGTATCAGTGAGATGACATCCTATTTTCTTCTCTTTTTAACAATGCTTTTCTTGATAAAAGCTTGAGGAAGGCAATAAACCAAATTCAGACTGTGAATGTTCCTTGCGTAATCTTCATAGGTGACACTCCCGTTTTTTAGGTGAACATTATTTTAAGCACAGAAGTGGTACAAAAGCCACAGCTTTTCCTAAAATTCCCAATTGAAATGTTTGCTGTATACAACACATATTCCTCTCTTAGCTACATTTATCTTCTGCAGAAAGCATGTGACAATTCATTTTAAGATTTGAGCGCATGCCTGCCTGATTGTTGTCTCTAGCAGATTGCCAATGCCAATGATAATGACAAAGCCAGTTCATGCTCATCGTTCACAATACCAAGCACTTTCCCAGAATGCTGTTTCCACAGATTTTCTCCTCAAGCTGGTAGCCTGCTGATTAAAACAGGATCTCTCTCATTTTTCAGGGGGCTCACAAGCCCCATGATTGAATTTGTGTCATACTGCTTTGCGGTTGGAGATGAAACAATACACAGCACTGCACAGCGTTCTTTCGCTACCTTTCATGAACACTGCCAGCTGCTCATCTTACGCCTGCCTTCTGTGGAGGAAATGACTGCCTCTCTTTCTTAATAACTAATTCATACACTGCTTTTCTATGCCAGAGGAAACATATGGGAATTATTCTTTCCAGGAAAGCAGAATCATTACCTCATTTAATCTGCCCTGTGCTTTGTTCCATGAAAATACCCTTCTAACTTGACAGGAAACAAACACTCCACCGGCTGATAAAGAAACATTCAAAATTATTCTCGTAGTCTTTCATTTCCACTTACGCAGATGATAGCCTCCTTACCCAACTAAAATCTTGATGAGTTTCATGAACGCTTTTGCTTTCACTGTTACTGCTAACTAGCAGGATGACCTCCACCATTACAAATATTCAGAAGAATTGTCTGTCTTTTGAGGTCAAGGCTATATTGGTATTTACCAGATATTTACTTTATTAATTCTGTGGGTTTTTTGCTCAACGAACAAATGCATTTCCACCGAAGTTCAAGGCACTGCTCATATGCCTAAAAAGGCACATTCTTTTTCGACCGTCTTGCAGAAACGACCATTAAAAGCATCTCACTAAAGAGACTGTAATTTTAAAGACCAATGCATGCAATTATTGGAAAATAACTGAAATCTCAGATCTAAAAGAAATCATGCAAGGTTTTACCAGAATTCCAAGAATGATTCTTATTAACAGACAAGAAGGAACAGGAAAAAAGGAATGAGACTCCAGGGGCTGATGAACAGATCTCATAAAAGAAAACTACATTTAAGGTCAGGCTATAGGCATTTTAACGTCCTTATCAGCAACCAAGATTCTTCCTGAACGATAGTTTACATTCCTTCCATAATGCTAAATGACTTGGTAACTTTTTGCAGAAGGACTATGTCTAAGAAAGTGCTGTGCTTCTTTTCTCATGAAAGAACATTGTTTGAATACATTACGCAGTCTTTGAAGATACTTATGCCTTGCCCAGAGAACAAAACAAAACAAAAAACATAAAAACCAAGATAGACTTTCCATTTACTCACTTCTTTTTGCTTTTTGCCCCTTGCCACACTGTTCAATGTGCTGTTTTCTCGAAGAGAGTCCACTGTGTCTCCATACAGGAGTTTGATGGCACGGACAAGGCGAGCGCAGGACCGGCTATGATGGAGGTAGCAGTGCGGGTGACAGTAGTCAATGTGAGTACATATGAAACTTTGCTGATTGCATAAGAGGATCATAACCTTGAAAGGAATAAAATTGGATAGTTAGAGTCATGCTGCATAGCATATGCAGCCACGGATGGGGACGGCAAGCTGATATTCACAGCCTAGCTGGCAAGGCAAGCAGCTCAACATAGCTTTTTGAAAAAGTAAGCTTATCTGTGCTGATCTCCATACCTGCAAGTAGTTTATGAACTGGCTAGGCACAGCTAAATAAACATTGGTGCTAACAAAGCAGACAAAGAAAGAGAGCTGCTGTAGCTGCATCTGTTTGGCTGGTGGCAAGATGATGGTTGAGGAAAACAGTACTCTCAGTTCACAGAAAAGCTGACTCTGAGATCACCACTCTGAGATGAAGACTTAGACTGGAAATCGTTAACTACTTGATCATGAACAAAGCTGCAAACCTACTAGATTCAGTGGTTAGTTTCCTTCAAGGAAAGGGAAATAAAATGTTTCAATACACTCTCAAGTAGTAATTAGCTCTGCCAGTGGTTATGTGGTATACTTGCCTTGCTGTGCTTGCATAGGCCCAATCCAGCCTAGCTTTATGTTAACTGTCTCAGCTACTATTTTAGCGGTGACGCCACATGGCAGCAAAGTGCTACAAAATCACTCTAAGAAACAGAGTAAATATCTGGGCATTTTGCTCTACTATGGCCCGCTCTGATACAACAACACAGCCATTATCCCTAAACTAATGAATTAAAAGCAACCTTGGCAAGTCTTCAGTTCAGTGGCTGCTCTCTGGTTGTACCTCAGAGGATTCATTCCTGGAGGAAGAGAGTTCAGCCAGCAGCAGTTTGTACACAGGTCTTCCTGCCACAGACAACACCAGACAGTTTGTAGTATTCTGAGGAAAACACTGGGGCGTCTGCAAGCTGTTCACACTGTAGATCATAACTGGCCTTTACGAACCCTTCTCTTGATCATACAACCTAGTGTGGAAATAACCAGAACTACCAGAAGGAAGCTACCCTACACTTTCCGTGCATTTAATACTTCTTCAGCTGCAGTCTGCCCACTCTTTCAGGTAAGGCAGCCACACTACTCTCCACTCTCAAATATTTAGGCTTTTGAAAAGTCAGAAGCTTAATTTAAGACAAATCTCAGCAGCATATTTGGGATTGTTGATTTGCTTACTTGTTCTGGCATTACATTATTTTGGGGTCAATCGGGAATAACTCAAGTCACTAATGCCGCATGAACGCATGAATGGTAAATCTGATCAGCACTACATAGCCTCTACTGAGCCCTGGGTGCACTGTAACTTGTAGTTACAGCACAATGACACACAAGTGAGGACATCGTATACAGGGCTGCCATAGAGGAAATGTTGGTACGTGAAGAGAAGAAACTGGAACTAGTGATTCTTTTGAGTGGTTTGCACGACTGCCAAGTAAAGCAGGTTTTTGTTTTGCTGCAGTTTTAGTTAACATCCACCCACACCTTCTTTCCAACAAACAAAACTGAGGAAGTTCTCATGCGATACTGCTACTTGCGTGGCATTAACTTGAACAGGCGATTTTTCAAATCATCCTTTCTCCTAAGCAGGATAATGAAACCAAGTGAGAAAATTAGCTCAAGTTCCCTTCATTTCATGCTTTGTATTTAACAGTCCATACATCCTCCAACACTGAGTAAAGGCATCATGTTTTATCCTAAGCTGCTAGGTAGGAAGATGACTTCATCCTCTAGTAATTCATCTCTCAGTACACACTTACGTGTCTACATACTCAGCTTAGTACAGTGGAACTTCCAGTTGACATGTAACCACTACCAGCAACAGAGAAGTGACAGAGAAGTAAGGTAGGCCAGGGACTGAGGTACTAGCTTGGAAAACATGGCATTCAGCTTCCCTGCTCTACTACCCTCTTCCAAAGAAATACAGTTATCAAGAACTGCTTCTGAAATCACAACTCCGGATTAAGCCTATTCTTGTCTGTATTCTGGCATTATGAGGCCGCTAAGGGCAGGCTGTGTAAAACACTTGGAGGAAAGAGGAGCAGAGCAACTCATTCTTGGCAGCTATTTTTCCCAAAGCCAACCCAGAAGTTAAAAGGAACTCCTGAGAGGCATCAGATCTCACAATCTATGCGTGCACGGGGAGTCAATCCAGCTTCCTTGTTGAGAACATGGACTGTACTGCACCATCAGAGTGTGTCGCGGGGCAACAGAAGCGTAGTCTTCAGCTACCAGTAGACTGAACTGTCTAGACTTGCCCACATTACAGTGTGACAGATAGTCAAAACTACTCAAGGCCCTCTTGGGTTAGATGTGGTGATAATAACATTCCAGTGGGTGAATTCTAAGTGTTCCAAAAGTAAGCATTTTTTCCCACAAGGTACATAATTAAGCTCACTGCTGTTAGATTTCATGGATACAAAAATATATAAATTGACTCAAAAAAGGGACTGGACAAACTCCCCAAAGAAAAGTTTTCTGTGTCTAGTAAAGAGTGCTCACAACAGAATCTCCAGCTCAAGCAGCTTCTAAAATACCTTTTTCCAGCAGCCCAGGTCATGCTATAGACCATTCTGTTACTATCTATTCCTAGTCAAGCTGGTGATATGATACTTTGAGAATGGATTTTTCAGCTGAGGTGGCATGGCTGTCCCTGCATGTCTAGTGAGAAATACTCCTTTTTCCTTTACAAACCAACTATATAAAATGGACAGAGGGAGCAAGACAAAAACATTCTGGTTTTAGTCTGTTTTAGAAATGACAAACAACCAACTTCCAAGGGTTGCAGCTTATTTACACTTCAGATACTACACCGAAAAAGCAGACACTGGGATCTGGTTATTGGCAGCACAAGGTTTCCTACCAACAATGCCATCCTCGAGCATGTGGTCAGTGATCCATACTTACATGCAGCCATGACATGTTCCGATGATAATTCTCCTCCGTGCCTGTGCTGCTCAGCACCTCTGGCTCAATGCTAGGTTCGCTCGCGCTCCAAGGGCTCCCTTCTTCAAAAGAAAAATATCCAAAGGTGGTTGTTTTTATTGCTTCCTGTATGCTTAAAGCCTAGGGACAGCACTTGTAAGCCAGGCAAGCCTTGTGGAAACAGACCACCGTACACTGAATATGCCACACTGAAAAACTGCATTTGGACACCCCTCCCCAATCTTGGTATCATGCTGGTTTGACAATTACAATTCAGACTTGTCTCACAGGCCATCTTTGTCAGTAGCAAACACTGCTCCCTCCCCACTTATTTTCTTTAGAGCAAAGGGAGGAGGAAATTAGAAAACATCAGAAAGAAATTCTTTGCGCCATTCAGATGCTATGAATGGTTGGTTTAGTGATCTGCATTGACTGGGCTCTGTGATTAAAAACATTGATAAAAATCCAAGCAGAAGTGGCATCCAACTGAAAGCACCAGTGGGCCACGTAACTGCTAAATGCCCATGGAAACTGCTAACATTACGGGGATGAAAGGGGAAAAAAATCCTGATTCTAGCATACTAGTTCTAAAGAATTCAGGCAAAGGAGAAATTTACGTAGGAACAGCACTGATCCCTGTGTTTCCCGCAGCCATTTCATTACCTGCGGGTTTCCTCCAATACTAACAGTACTGTTAAGGGATGACTGGAGATGAACTCTAGTTAATCCTTTCTCCCTCCTCTTTGAGAACTCTGACTTTCCAAAGACTACAGAACAGGCAACGCTACTCTCCATGTTTACCTAAGAAAACATCTTCTGAACAACATCAAAATGACTATTAAGCTTGGAAGGTTCTTTCCACTCTAAATGGATCCAAACCTTAGTTTTCTGTTAACAGCTCTATCAGAGAGAGCCCCTTAAGTTCAACTGTGAAGGAGATTTCTTCTGACAGGATGCATATTTGGTTTCCGTAACATATATATACTGAGATCAATCTTTTTAAAGACTAAGGAAGGCAACTGTAAACCGTAAAAAATATATGTATATGCCAATGTGTAGAAATATAGTATGTAGCACGCACATGTTATGTTCTACATATAGGCGTATATATATATATACTACATGCCATTATGGCATGCTTATGATATAATGTACTACATAAATATGAAGCACATGTCCATACATATATATATATATATATATATCCTACCTGTTAATATAGACAATAAAATATCATATATGCATATGACCTTATTCTTTATATCATACTATTTAGGGGTGTGTGTATGTGCATATACACATGTGCATGTACTCCCCTAAAGACAGCATGCATTCAGCTGGCAGACACCAGCATTCCAAGAGTTCATGCTGTAACACGGAGCTCTGAATGGACAGCCTGCACATGGAGCTGACGCTGCAGCCAGGCCTTTGGCGGCAGGATTTGAACCATATTCTACCCAGGCCCTACTTCTGGCCATCGATGAAGAGGACTCTAGGTTTTTCCTAGCCTGTCGGGGTGGGGGTCTCTTGTTGTCTCTAGCTCTGCTGCAATCACATCAAGAGTTTAGGTCCTGCCTACTCATCCCCTCCCTTTCCACCCACTCATCTAAGTTACCTATATCAGTGACAGTGTCCCTGCTGTGGGACAGCTGCAGATCCTCATTCTCAGACTCTGAGTCCTGCCGTGATAACTTGGTGCTCTTTAGGCTGCCGGCCCGGCGAATGCTGGAAAGGGAACCCCCCTTCTTCACCCGGAAACTGCGGGTTCCTTTAATCTGGAGCAAGCGGGAGCCTCCTATCCTGATCTTCCTGCTGGGAACTGTATTAAAAGAATAAAAGAGGACTTTTTTCCCCTTAATTTTTCCCCATTTTAGAAAAGAAATATATCCTGGCCCTCCCCTCCCTCCCAACCTTTTGCTGCCAGCCTATATTGCAGCGTCTTTTCTTCTACCAATAAATATGGGGCCACAGGCTCCCTCCAAAGCCATCGCCAATGCAGCTCTGTCAATCAGGCAGTAAAAGTTTAAGGAAATGTGTTCTGCACCTCTTTTCCTGTAGACCTGGTACCTCACCTCAGGCCTTGTCTGTATTTGGAATTAGCCCTTCTTCAACCACCAGCAAGCAGAGTCAGCTGCTCTAACAAAAACCCAAAAAGTAGACAAGGAAAAACTACGATTCACACCACTTTGAATCAATTCCTGCCAGGAAACAGAATCTGTCCAATGGATGTAAATTGCAGTTTTCTTTGCCAGCCCCTGGGGTCTTCATTAGTGCAGAATCACTTCTTGCTAGGGATAGATGGCTGAATCCCAAGCATGAACAAGGCACCATGGAAAAACCTATTTTCTTGTGGGCCTGGGTTCTGTAAAACCCACTGAAATCTGCGGTAGAATCAACTATTCATACAGCACACGTGATTGCAGAAGGGCAGTCTGCTTCATGAGGTTAGCACACACGACTTCTTTGAAGTAAGATTTGCATAAATCCGTGTCTCTGCATGTTACTCTTCATCATTAGAATGCTTTAGAGGAAACAGGAGCACGTAGATCCTCTCCTTCAGACAAATCAGCAGCTTTCAGGCATTAACAACATCCATTAACACTCTGCATTTTTGATGAGCAAGACATGAAATGGTTCAATGTTCAAAGCACCAACCGTTTGCGCTTTCGTTCTCCTCTTAGTTCAAAAGGCAGTACATGGCAGTATGTCAGTCCAAATGTTGCAACACTCAGTCATTTTAGTGCAGATCTAATCAGGCAGGGCCATGTGTGATTGATCACCGTTTTGGAGTCTTGTTGAGAATGAACAGGACACAGTTTTTTTGGGTACCATGGGTAAGAAAATATTTCAAACGAATTGCATTTTGGCTTCGAGAAATAAAACAGACATACCTTTCCTGCTGAGAATGCTCCTAATTCCTCCAGAACCCAACTCCCACTCCACTTCCAGTGACTAACACCCTGGCCGAAGACAGGATAGGTTCTGAGAGCTACTGTTCAGTCATCATGAATCAGCTGGGCAAATCACTGTTGGGTGACCAGAGAATCTCCCTCCAAGCGATCACGCTGAGTTTCTTAGCAATCATTACTGGTTGAATTTTGCTCAGATCAATCTCTGTACAGCTGCTCAGTTCACACAAACACCAAACTATTTTAAGCTCTCGTAACCCAATTTTGTAGAATACCATGTTAGCACCTAAACAGAATGTATGATACAGTAAGAACCTGCATCTACCTAGCTTTAGTGTCAACATTTCAGACCTACCTGGAGCAGATTCTAGACAGTAAACCCGAAGCTTTTGGATTAGCTGACAAGTCATGCCTGGGGTGAGCAATGAGAACAAAGTTTTTAACACTCCGGAGTAAGTGAAAGGAAGCAGATTAGTACTCGTCAGATAGGTAGAGATAAAGAGACCTGCCTCTGCAGGCAAGGAAAATTTAGTTATAGTCACACAAAAACATTTTCTTATCTAGAAAAGTGCAGATTACAAAAGATGCCTCCGCATCTTTTGTGGCCCAGGTAGATCCCCAGAAGTATACGCTACGGCCAGGAAAAAGAACATAATTATTGTAATTTTTAACTAAAACATTATCTTGCATTTATTTAGATTCCAGACACTCCGAATTCATTTCTTGCTAGCATATATTTAGGAGTTGGCCTTCTTAGTATTATCACCTTTCTCATCCCTAAAATGTAGGTAAGAAGCAGCTTTAGTAAAGGAAAACTACAGGTCAGATTAACGAGAAGGGAAAATGGGGAAAAAAACAACGTCTAAAACTGCAGGAAAAATCATTTAAACAAAGCCAAGAATGCAGAAAGTTAATACTATCTTTTCAAAAATAATTCAATTCTACAGTATGCCTGCAGCACAGTAACACATGGAGGCACACCTCAGTACTGTCTCTAAGGAAAATGGGATAGTTGTAGAATGGCCATCAGAATTTTCCAGCAGCACCACATGCTTGTAGGCATTTTCTCATTTATGGGACTGCTGCCTGACAGGCTGAAAAGAGCCTTCATGGAATTACATAGCTATCTTAAAAAAAACACAAACCAAAACACTTCCCCAACTAAATAGACATCTCGTCCCACTGAGTTAGGTTATGAGATAGATAGACCATAGGTCGGTGTGCATCTCTGTGCTGCCATTATGTCAGGGGTACAAAACACTAGGTTGAGCATAAACTTAACTCACCTACCCTTTCTTAGAAAGAAGTCCCTAGCTGTGTTCACAGAAGTAACTATCCCACCATGTGACACATAAATTTGGAGGCAACCATACGCCGCATGAATCTTAGAAATGTTTCTAATACTTTCTACAGTAATTAAGGCAAGGTCACAGCTGAAGACAACAAAGACTTTGTCCAAAGCCCTCTGAAGCAAATAAAAGTGCCTCTGAATCATCAACACACAGTACAGATGCTAGAGGATAACCAGCCACAGACTTCATCCTTTTCAATTAATCATAGAACATTTATCCTTTTGAAACAATTATCAAAATTATCATTCAAACATCTGCGCCTTTATATGGCCTTTATAAGACAGGATTAAATAGTTCTTCCAGAACATGTGTTTGAGGGAAAATCATTTACAGGTGATTGCCTGGCAGTTTAGTTTCTAATTGCAAATAGAAATAATGACTGTATATTGTATTGCAACACTTGTACCATCAGATAGTACGTGAGTTTTGCATGAGATGGCTTAAAAACGGAAACAATCTGCTTTTCTCAGCAAACACAGTGAGCTTGAGGTTTGCTTGTACAGTATACAGTATGTTGGTAACATTAATCTGCTAGCCATCAAAAGCCACAAAGGTGTGTGTTTTTCATGTGGTAGCAAAGAACTCAAGAGATCAAGTGATCACCCACTAATTCCATGAGATGCCATGACTTCCAAACCAGTACAGGTTTTCACAGAAAGATCCCAATATTCCCTCCTATCTCCGGTTTTCACAAAATAAAATTAAAAAAAAAAAAATGTAATCAGAATAAGAAACAAATAAAACCACCTTAGATCTTTATTTATGAAGTGTATCAAATAGCGATGCTTCTAACAGCATTGCACTGAGATACAATTTCAAATAAAACGTCCTCCTTTCTAGATATCTCGCAATGCTTTCAGTTGGTTTCAGTCATAGCAGTGCTCTATAAAATTTAAGATCTTTGCTTCTCACATTCGATATATTGAAACCTGAAGGCAAAAAGCATCTCAGAAATGATTCAGAGCCACGTGACTCCATGGCCTCCTGCTTTTTTACACAGTCTACGCAAATGAAAACATAAAATCAAGCGCCACTTCACAAGCCTGAAGAATACACAAGCCTTGCTGTGCCAACAAACCTTTTTTCTCCTCGAAGCCAGCCTCAGATTTGAGGGTGTGGCTGCTGCTGTGCAGGGAATCCTTTGAATCTTCATTTTCATCCAGAACCCCAGCAAAGCTGATTTTTCTTTCATACCTGTGCCGGTCCATTTCAGGGTCCAGACGTAGCCTACAGCTCTCCAGATCCTGTTGGCAGCACGTAGACCACACAGATGTGCAACTAGTTCGAATCACCACCTTGTTCCACTACAATCATAGAGACTTCAGGAAGAATGGTTCAGACGGCTACTTATTTCTGGAGAAAATTACATACACTCAAGGGGTCTCTTACTGGAATTTCTATACAAACTCCTACAGAAGTTCCTGGGAACTACCTGGAACATGACAAAGTCTATTACTCTAAGAGCTGGTTTGGGGGAAAAAAGAAGAGTATTGTCAAACATATTCTAGACTAAGGGTGTTGAAATGGGTTAGCTGATACTAGTCTATTCCATGCCAACGGAAGACCCCAAACCATTTGCATTCAGCTTTGCATCTGCGTGGAAAAGCTAACAGTTGATTAGAATAAGGGAAATACTCTGACTTTGCTCAACAACAAAACCTGGGACATAATATATAGCTAAAGCAATGGTTTCTAGTGTATTTGGCATTGAAAATTTCCATGCTGATAGCTTAAAAAGGTATCCAACATAAACAGCTTAGGATACGTAATAAAGGCAAGAGATCACGAGCTTTTATCCTGAACAAATCTGAACCTGAGCCATAGTAGCAATACAGATATATTCCTAGGGTATTACTCCTCACTGCTGCTTGTCAACATGCTTACATTGGAAATTGCAGCCCCCACAAAATTCAATGACAGAATGAAAGACTTCATCTCAGTGCATCACACACAAGTACAAATTTCTATCGATCCTCCTTATCCAACACATTCTTAGTTTTAAGACAGCTACTTTGCCGAGATGAATTCTAAATCCTGGTATTACCCTACTTTTGGATGAAGTAGATTCTTACATAGTAAAAATATCAACAAGGAGTTTAGGAAGACTCATGCTGAATTTCTCTCCGCTTTTTATTATTGCCATTCTTACATGCCTTAGGGCTGAGTCACTTCTTCATAGGTCAACTACAGCCTTTGAAACCAGCCTCAAATCCTAACTACAACAACGCTGAGACATCACCCTTTCAAGAACTGTTATCAGCAAAATTTGATCCTAAGTCATTCATTAATAAAAAGAACAGTAGGGCTAAATTCTTTGTGCTCTCTTGGAAATCTGACTTCTCATTCTTTCTTCAAAAAATTTAGTCTGATTTCCTGAGGAAATAAAGCTTAAAAAGATCAAACTGCTTATCTGTCATTCTACGTTCATCACCCCTGAATTTGCTGGCCACTTCCAACATAACTTGACAGGAGACAGCTGAGAAGATAGCCTGTACATTTTGTGAAACAACAGGTTGAAGGTAATGTTAAAGTGCATTAATTGACATAAGAAAATCCACATAAGAATGTGCTGCTAGAAATTATGAGGTGCTCTGCCATTCAGAAAATTAGCTGTCACCTCATCAGATGCTTAGCTTATTACTCATGTCAGTATTTGCCTGTGTCTCTCTTAGTCTCAGGGAAGTTTCCCTCATTCTTTGTCTCTGCTTCTTTCCTTTCTTTCCTCAGTTCCTTCAATTCTACTGGTAAGACAACAGAAAAACTGCAACCATGACAAAGAAGCGCAAGCTCTAAGCTTCTGCAAATGCTCTGCAAACCATCTTCTCCCCTAACTGCCCTGTTGAGGGTCAGCTGACACTCCTATTCAGCTATGTTGCACTTCAACTGTCATCTGTTGCACTCTCAGGTCCTCCAAACAGTTTCTCAATCCATCTGCTGCTTTCTCTATTTTGAAACTTTCTTGGACTTCCAACACATATTCTGCTTCCCTAGTCTTATCTTTTTAATCAGCTCATTTGATGTGCCCTGCCCATCTTCCTAACAGATAACGGCTCCTTTCCCTCTGCATCAGACACTCCGTTAAGTTATCCCAGCCTACCTCTCCTCAGAAAGGCCCAGAGCACAATGACTTTGCTGGCACATCTCCCTCTCCTGTTTTTATTGCCCACTTACCACAAGAGGCTCAGGACGGGGCCTAGGCATGTATGGAAAGGTCTCTCGAAGGAAAGTGGTAATCTCCAGGAGAAGCTGGCAGGCTGCCATTTTCAGCGCAAAAGGACAACAACATTTGGTAGGATTCACAGTGCCTAGAAAAAATATTTCTACGGTGAGCAAGGAGATGATACAAAATGTCGAACCAAAACATGATGGACATTTTTATGTATGGTGCACAATACAAGCTGCACTAAAAAAAGAGGAAAATCCAGAGTTCTGTCTGTGCTACTCTTCCTACACTAAATGGACCATAACAATACAAATATCAATCCACGTATTTATTGGCACATGGCATAGTACCAACAGCATAGTGTTCTACAACATATGACAACGTATAGTGGGCTGTCTACTAAATTAACACTGCCTTTTAGTATTTTACATACACCTTCTCATTTAATGTTGATACAAGTGAAGAAGTAGATATCCTTCTGTCTCTTTACAGTTTTGCATTCAGACAAATCTTCTGCAATTCTGTAAACATAGGAAAAATTCTCAATATACATATGGAAATAGGATTAGCCAGCAAAGAAGTACTGTGCCTGTTATAAAGTACTACCCTGATAACTGAAAAATGCAATCTCCTCTGAAATCAGGCTTCATTATTTGTGTGTGTGCACAGGAGCCAAATGCCATTCAAAGATAACTGAAGAAAAAATAATCGAACAGCACATTCAAGTTTTACATTCAAATGCTTAACCTATATCAAAAGAAGGGAAAAGGGATGACCCAAATACTTGAAGTTTTGCTTCAACTGAGTCTAGACTATCAGCTTCAATAGTCGTGCACTTTGTAAGCAACCTAACTAAGCTTAAAAAGTGTGAAACAGTCTTCAAGGCTTGATAAAGCTTAAAAATGCTAGTTAGGGTTATGAACAGTAAAAGAAAAAAGTATTTAAAAAACGAGTTTTGATAACAATTAACTGCAACCATTTTTCAGTGTTACCTCGTATTTTCATCTCCAGGAATTTTAGAGAAATTTTTTCCCTGATGTATAATCTAACAACTTTTTTGCAAAGAAACAGTCCAAACCAAACAAGAAGGCACTGCCAGCATCAGATAAAACCAGGTTAATTCTATGAATCTTGTTAATTCCTCTGTACATGCTACGTGTAGTGAAGACGGACTTCGCAAGGGATAAAATAACCTGAACTGTTAAAGAGAGTTGAGCTATATGGTGTAATGGAAAATCCATTAGCGTACTTCACGCTCCTCAGTCCAATTCCTTTCTGCACAGGGCAGCTTTTGGAAAAATCTGTCTTCAACAAGAAAGCTGACTGGATATCTTCTATCTATAACATGGCTTTCAGGCAAGTACTTGAGCTTTTAAGTGCCTTTCTAGACCACAGCATGTTCTCTATTTGCTCACCTTATGCTGCCTTGTTAAAGCAGTTCCATGTCCCCCTGGTGTGTGCCTAGTATCAATCGCTGAACAGGAACAAGAAAGCCTGTTCCATCTCTATATTACGGGAATGTTCCTCACCTTTTAAAATAATCCATGGTACAGGAGAGAAAAAAAAATACGTACACTCTCCTGCTTTGGATATACCTCCTGAGGAGCTAATAAAACATCCAGAACAGCCACCCACACTCATGTTGCTGCTAGTGCTGTCACACCACATAGTGGCACATGTGAAGGTCTAAGCTCAGAGTAAATACCCGTCTTGATAGCACTTCCCACAAATGCCATTTCCACCTCCTCCCCTTAATCCCAAAGCCGACCTCCATGCAGTGATAAGAACAAACCTAGGACCACAGAAGAAGAAACCAGAAGATACATAAACGGTGCTAGCACACTACATCCAATGGTGAACAACAGTGCACGTAAACAAGAAGTGGTACATTACAGCACAGACATATATACAAATGGTGTCTGGAGAGGACATAATGTTTGTCATCGCCTTCACCTACACCTATGACAGTATCTATTTTGACTAAACAACTTTTGATTCATGGGCTGTTCTAATTTGCATATCTATCCAGACTTTCAGAATCAGAGATTTATCATCACCCTCCCACCCTTACGTACACACACAGACCCACACACACACAATGTGTGTATTTTAGTTGTTGTCACACAGGTTTTTAACAATGCTTTTTATACCACTGTGCTACATTTCTGCTTGAGAATCAGGCAAATATACAGTGATGTCAAGATTTAAAAGCCTTTGGCAGAGCTATGCCAAGACACATCAGGTAAGGTGATCATTCTACAAGATTAAGAAACAGAAAAGCAGCTAGTCTTACAAAAATATTTTGGCAGAAATAACTGGAAAGAATGGGAATCTGAACCATTTTTGGCATTGAGGTGACAGCAAGACTCAATAAATAAATTACTCTGCATGTAATTGCTGTTGCCAGTATTTAGGAATTGCAACTCACTATCTGTTTCACCCCCTCCTTTTTCTTCAAAGCTTCTCAGTACTGCTATCCATCTGTAATGCTGTACATCAAGGCACAGAAAGAACAGGGAAGGAAGCTAAGGCGGAGGTGAGGGACTGGGAAATACAGCTGAGTGGCAAGGAGATGAAAAGAGAAGAAAAATTAAGTGCTCCTAAAGCAGAGGTTCTTACAAGCGGGGGTTCTTGTAGTAAAGGGAGTCTCCTTACTGTCATCTAAAAAGTCTTCTTCCTCATCCTCCTTTCTCAGGCGCCTCTTGGTCTCCTCATCATAAATGAGGCCCAGCAGGTTGGCAGGGCTCTCACTCTCAGCATGGCACAGCTCATTGAGGCGGACACCAATTGCCTGCAGACAGGGAGAAGAAGAAAGCATAAGAAGGTGAGAATTTCAGCCCAATCTTGCAGTCTGTGAAGATGTTGCGACCAGAACAGAACGCACTGGCTTCACGTTTATTGTCTGCAAAATGCAGTAAAGTACAAAAAGGAATGATAAGAGAGTAATTGTTACCAAAAGCATTATTTGTTTCATCGTGATCTTTTCAACCAAATTCTGGAAATGGCTACATTTCGGGAGGACTTTTTGTTTTGCAGATCAGGTTAAATAATAAGAGCATAAATGGCACAGAATAGGCAAAAAGTGAATAGCTCACTATCTTGTATGAATTTCTTCCACTATTCTCCCTCCCCTCTATAAGTGTACCAGATTTTTTATAACATTTTCACTGAGAATGTACGTCTTCAGTTCAAGCAACTATCCTGTCACTTAGGGATCCAGTAAAAATCCCCCTTTCCTCCACAAGAGTTACATGCTTGTGGGAAAGTCTGCTTTCATCTCTAAAAGAATGACTTCCCAATGTGCTTTTGAACAAATAGATGACAATATGCATATAAAAGCTACAATTGTGTATAGGTGATCTACAAGGCCTGCTCTGAAAGTAATGCCTCCTACGTAATTCTGTTGGCCCCTGACAGCAGAAGCGGACGTTGGTGGTATGGCAGTGGAGGCCAAACCTTCCCAACAAAATTCTATTATAATGATTTTGTTGCTGTGCAATAGATGGCAGCAGAGGGGCAGGCTGATACAAAGGCAACCAGCATGGAAGTGCCCATTGAAGCAAAAGTTTGTCATTGAATTCCTCCATGTGGAAAAAAGTGCACCCATTGACATTCGCTGATGCTTGCTGAATGTTTACAGAAACCAAACAGCGGATATTAGCACAGTGAGGTGGTAGGTGGCGTGTTTCAGCAATGGCGACAAAGACGTGAAAGACGAGCTTATGTTCCAGACAGCCATGCACAGCACTCATACCACAGAATGAAGTGGCTTGATCAGTTCATCCACGTTAATCAGCAGATTATGACCAGGGAACTGTGTACAGAGCTCAATGTCAGCTTCAATAAGTTGGAAATGATGTTAGCAATGTTAGAATATAGCAGTCTGCACCAGGTGGGTCCCACAAATTCTCAAAGAGGAACAGAAAGAACACCGTATGCAAGTTTGTCAGGACCTACTGAACAAATACGAGGCTCGAGGTGACAGTTTCCTGGAACACATCACTACAGGTAGCAAGATGCAACGTCCTTACTATGAACCAGAGTCAAAATGGCAATCCACAGAGCAACAGCATGTGAATTTGCCCTCAAAGAAAAAGTTCAAGGTGCAGCCCTCAGCAGGTAAAGTGACGTGCACTGTCATTTGGGATGGGAAAAGAGTGATCCTTCCAAGCTGCCCGGAATCCAGACAAATCATCAACTATGACCACTATATCTCAATGCTGACTAAGCTGAAGGCTCAAACTTCCAGAGCCAGGCCAGAGAAGGAGACAACATTTCTCTCGTAACATGATAACACCAGGCTCCATAGCAGTTTGAAGATCATGGAGTACACTGCCAATCTTGGCTGCAACTGTCATACCACACCGATTGGACAGTCCGGATGTGGAGCCTTCTGAGTTCCATCCAATGAAAGCCAGACTGCACGGGCAACATTTTCCTAGCAATGATGCCATCATAGCATCTGTGAAACAGAGGGTCACCCCTGCTGGTGCAGATTTTTACAAGCACAACATGCAGGCTTTTGTTTACCACTGGCAAAAATGCACAGCTAATGGTGGTGACTATGTTGAAAAAGAGAGTTTTGCAGCTGAGATTTTGCTTTATCAAATAGTATTTTTATGCTCCTCGTATCTGTTGTAGCTTCCACTGAAATAAATAGGAAGTATCACTTTTGGAGTGACCTACATATATAAGAAAGACAGGCAAACAGATTTCCACTGGATACTGTTGCATTCTCTACAAGAGCATTGACTGTTTATTTGTTGCTAGTTTGTCAGCATCCTTATCAGCATGCAAGCAGACCTTGCGGTGCTGTCAGCAAAGCTATAGATAAGGATGTGTCCACAAGAGGTTTGCTTTCCTGCTAAGACACTTTATATTTTTTTATTTTCTTTGTTGCATGTAGGTAAAGAGAACATAGACAAGAATGTAACATTTTATCCTATGATAATATCACTTTGATCGAGAGGAAGTGTTCTTAACCTTGAAGTTCTAACCAGCACTTGCCATTAGGCTTCCTTGGTTTAGGGATGGTTTCAGAGAAAAATATTAAGGAGGATTTCTGAACCTTCTGGAAGTCAGACTGATGATCAGGCAAGCACTATGTAATTTTTCTTTCTCGGCTGAAGCAAAGCAGAAACAAATGAGCAGTCACAAACAGGTAGCATTTACAGCTCTTCTTCCTTGCTATTTAGCAGTTCCTGTGAAATCCAGCAACAAAGAGGTGGGCAGACTCTGCTACACAAAGAGAATAACGTGTTGTTATATTGTGGTTTGCAAGCTGATGCAAACAGTTGCCAATCTCAGCGATCTGCATATTGCTAAATAAACTCCACATCTCTCAATTTGTTTTCCCTTCCATGTTTCAGTCAGTTGAGAAAGAAAGTCTGCTTTCATCTGCAGAGAGCAATAATCTATCGTATTTTAGTTATACTATTCTCCAGCCTCACATTAAAGCAATCATATGCAATCCTACAGCACCCTACCTAAAGAGAACTGAATTCCTAATACGTATTACCTGCATTTATTAACCTTGGTTACTTACTTATTTTTAAATGTGTGGAACGTCCTACAATAAGCATCAGTTCTTCAGCAGGTTTGGGCTTCCAAAGAAACTGCAAGTGCACTGACAGGACCAGACAGTGCAATTGCCTTGCTCACATACTGTAAGAGATCACGGTCAAATGAAACCTGAAGAAGTCAAGCCACCTTTTTAGATGACATGCAGTAGCCCTGCAGAATTCCTTGCTGAAGAATGCAAGTGTGCAATGAAGTGTGCAAAAAGTGACTGAAGAAGTATGTCAAAGGAATGCACTGAAGGTTATGAATACACACCACGACATCTACACTACAAATAAATATTTGAAAGCTACATAAAATCTCTGCTCATACTCTTCATTAAGCATTCACATATGCAAAGTTATGGAGTCAGGAGAGTGAGCCAAAAGGATCTTCCGACTGAACATGTTAAGGACAGGGACAGTGTCTCTATCACATCCTAACAACATAAATTTTGACCAGAGGAAGAGCTGATCTTGGCAGGCCGTGAAGTGCAATTCGGAAAGGAGGCCTGTGAGTGCCCGTTTTACTGGAATTGAAATTACCTTCACATTTTGGTTGGTTTCTAAATGTAAACAGAAGAGAAAAGAGCTCTTACATCTCCCCATTGGTAGAAGAGCTTAGCTGCATTCCACTGCAGTTTCTGGTTCCTTTTGTTGCCAACAATAGGAGAACGTCCACGGGACAGGCCTTTCTTAGTAATGTTCACATGGTGGCCCTTCATCCACTCGGGCCAGTTGCCACGGTTGCAGCGATGAACAAAACGTGCACACTCAAGGAACAGGGCTGCTCTCGCCACTACAGGAGCTTCCTGAAACGTATGCAAAAAATCACCTTAAATATACATACATTCAAAAAAGCTAAATAGTAAGAGGACTTCGTGTTTTTAATCAGTTGATCATAAACTTGCCATAGTGTTACACAGACTGAGCAATCTCTCCATCAAAGCCTGAAACCAGGACCTCTGCCTCAAGCTAATAAAATCAAGACCCACAATGCTGAGCAGTTACGCTTTGTTGAAACACTAGAGGGGCAAAAAGAACCACATTATAAACAATCTTCTGTTTCACTACCCCTCTATAATCGTTTCTTCCAGAAACCACCTAACTACCAGAAAGCAGAAGTGTTTATCTGACACTTCCACTGGAGGAGTGACTCATATTTTCTTCTCACCTCTAGTAAGCCTGCAAAGTAAGCAGCACGGACATGTGAATCCTAGCATTTGCCATGCTATGTTTTGCTTGTGTGGCTCGGGGGTGGAAGCATGAATGGAGGCTTGCTGAAACTAGGAAAAGTGCTGTTCTGCACTTACAATAAGCAGATACAAAGAGTGAAATCCTCTACTGGCATAAGTCAACAGAATTTCACACCTAACTGCAATAGCTTCAGCAAGTACACACAATCTAGTACTGAAACTTAATATCAACCAGCTGAGATCTGAACTGAAAACCTTGTATATTTGTCATGGGGACCCTCCACCCTCAATTTGGAAGAGACATTTTCTTTAATGGGAGACATGATATTAAGGGTATCTTTGTCTGAACTGGTCCAACTTTCTTCTCGGCAGCCTACAGCTCTGTGAAAATAACATCTTAACACCTGTGGAAAATGACTAAAAGTGAATACTTCTCCTCATTTCCATTTAATCTTCCCCCTCTTTTCCTGCAGTTTACACAAGCAAAGGCCCCCGGGCCAGCAGGTTGTAAAATACAGTAACAATAAAACAGTGCCCACATTTCACAAGCTGGGTTTGAAGGTTCCCTAGCAAGAATTTCAGAGTACAAACACATGTGTTCCACACGCTGAGATGCTGCCAGCCTTAATGAGATAATTTACACAGATGAGCATCTCTTTATAAGGTTGAGTTCTTCAGCTGTGGTCCATGAACAACAAATGGTCCCTGAGATCATAGAAGATGGCCTGCAGTTGGTCCATGCAACATGATTAAATAGGGTTTCCAATAGTGCTTTCAATCAAAAGTTGAAAGCAAATTTTCAAGCAATGCTCCAAAAGTTTGAGAACTGCTTTAAGAAATTATGTACTACAGATAAACTTAGAGAAATTACTCCTGATGGAAAAATGGACAGAAATTACTACAGGATGGAAAAAAAAGGTCTCCTCTTCTAAAAGTCTGTAAAAAAAAAAGGGGGGGGGGGGGAGGGGGAGGAGGGAGATTATGCGTTATGCATACTAAAAAGAAAACACACGTTAATTGCTTCCTGATGCATCCTGTTGCTGCTTAAAGCTGCAGGCTATCATTTTCTTTTATCGTTTGAATACAATACAAACTCTTTGCTTATATTTTATTCAAACAATGGAAAAAAACAGTAATGTTTTAGTGATTCATATAAATAGGAAGTACATTAATGTTGACCCAATGTTCTGACCAGGAAGGCAGAAATCTTCATTCAGACATTGATCAGCAGCCAGAAACAAGGCTAATATTACAAATTGCTTATTGTCCACATGAAATGTGGAAGACAGAATATGTAAAAGTTCTTGTTGTAATTGCTTCGATTCTCACACAGTAAAACCTTATCCAGGCTTGGAGACACGTAATCACTGGGAAAAGTCCCACTTTTGGTACCCTGTTTCAGTTCACTACTCATAAAAATCACAATTTCTTAGTATACAGGAATCTTGTAAAGATACACGTGCTAAAAGTTACGGAAGCACTCAACTACTATAATGAAGGGAGCATATTTAGGAGAGGGAGTGAAGGGCAGGAGGAACGTGGCCTAGCACAGGACTTCCAAATTCAGAAACACTGGAATGCCCCCTTGCATGAAAGAGGACTTTCTGAACATCATGAGGCATTAGCTCCTTGTGACAGCTTACCTGAGGCTCAGTGTAAACTGAAGCAGCAGCAAGAGAAAGATGAAGATGTGACAGAATGAACAAGGATGGATTCACACCACAGAGAAACACATCACAAATGGAGAGAAATGAATCAGGCAGGCGATGCATAGCTGAAAAGAACACAAGTTTCCACAGTCACTGTCAAAACTTAACACAGCAGCAATACTCTCACAAGCTGGTCCCTGCCTGTGAAACAATTCACATGTCTGCTTTTAACATTAGACCTACTACATTGCTTTGCCTTTGGATTATTTCTTTTTTTGTTGTACTATCTAAATTGACATAGACACGATTCCATCACTTATCAAAATTTCGAGCATTCCCATTCCTATTCTTCAACAGATGAGCTGATTTGCACTAAAGCAGCAAAAGCAATGAGCTGGGTGGCAGGGAGCTAATATGGAATACATCTGGAAATTTATAACACTGCATTACTGATGAAGTATACCTGACTGCGGAGAGCTTTATGAATGTAGAGTGCCTAGGTTCAGTTTTGTCTTCAAGCACAAATAATTTTACAAGACTAACCAACCAGTCATGATTGTCCTTATGCCCTCTTCTGTACCCTGCGGGGCACTTTGAGCAAAAAATAATTTCTGCTGGTTTCTTTAATAAGAATAAATACATGAATAAATAGCAAAATAACAACAATTACTTATGAAACAAATCAAGTGTATGTAAGTACTCTCAAAAGACGTAGACTGGATAGCTCTGTTTCATCAAGCCATGAGAAGCAGCCAAGCACATATATTGGAAACAGGCCACAAGCAAGTTACTAATCAAAGTCTAGGAGGATTACCCCAAAAATGTTAGTTGAAATCTTTCTGATCATGTCCAAAAGAGTAAAATGCATGATATGACATCCTTGCTTCTGTTCCCAGTCATCTCTCACAGAGACAGCAATCTCTGATGTCCTTTCAGGCAACATGTCCTCCCATGGACAAATACTCCTCCGCAAACATGAACATGGGAAGAACGCAGCCTACCTAAGACATCTGGTGACACAGAGTCGGGGATACTGACAAGGATTCCTGTTCTTGCAGCCTTGATTTTGGTTCTGTACTCTCACTACTTGACAGATTCTTTCCCAACGCAATCCTGACATAAAGCAGTGCCATTATAGCATCTCTGGTAGGATAAAAGATATACATGGTAGAACAGAGTAGCTCGCACATGGTAAGGATATACTGGAAAAGCGTAATAGTGCTAAGTGGCACTCATTGGTAAACTAGTCAAAGGAAAGCTCATACTTTCCAAAACAAGTCATTTACAATCAGAATCTTAAAGGCTGGAGAAGACCTCTAAGATCATCTAGTCCAACTGTCCACCTACCACCAATATTGTCCACTAAACCATGTCCCCAAGCACTACATTTACCCTTCCCTAACACCTTGGCTACTTGTCTGGGCTAGACAAAACAGCTATTCTAACAGATACTAGCCTAATTACAATACTTGAGGTAACTTCTTCAAACAGTGCTACACAGTGGGATTTTGGAAACCCTTGCAGAAACTTACAACATTGTATTCCTTGCTTTACAAAAATATCAGTTTCATTCTTGCCAAGCCCAGATTTCAGCTAGGGACAGCGAAGAAACTGTCTGCAACGTATTATCGAGTGTCATTAACTGTTGCAAAGCCATACGTTGCTTGCAGTTTTACAACATTGAGTCAAGGATGGGTGGATCTCCCAGGAAAATACATTAACTACATGGTGTCTAACCCTAAGAAAACCCTTAGTTTTAAGTATAAATAAATCAGTACCTCCATAGGGATGCAGCCTTTGTTTCACTGCTCTTATGTCTGAAATTGCTGTGGCAAATCTGTGTAAAAATCCAGGCTAACCAAAGATCTTTAAGTCTGTAGAAGATTGGATTTTTTTGCTGCAAATCTGCATTAAAAAGCATGCTGAAAAAGTTTATGAAAGAACTAAAACTAAAAGCAGTTTGCCTTTAAGTGTTTCTTTTTTAAGGTTGCCATAGCAACCGGGCTGGATAAAATGACATAGGCAGCTTTCAATTTGCATCAAACCTGATTCCAACCATTACTTCAAAAGCTTGAAAACAAAAGTTAAAAAAAAAATAAAAAAAAAAAAATAGAAGAATGTTTTCTGCTGGGCGTGCTCTATTGACATAAAGTATGGGAATTTTCCATAGCAGCACACTGTCATCAAGGAACACAATGATATGATAGTAGATGTCACCTTTTGAAAGCCGCCATGCAGGCGACTTCTTAACTTCCATTTTGTAGACAAAATGGCAGCTAAGTAGGTACTTGTAAGTAGTATCCCAACACTGTAATTTGAACGAAGCTTCCATCACCTTAACTCCAGACTACAAATCTAGCCCATCTAGAAATTCTGATCCCAGAAGTGTGGGCTCTCACTCACATCCATAGCTACACCAAAATGACACCATTGTGTACAGCACCTTACACAGTGCAGAGAAAATATGCAGGTAAAGCAATACGAAAATGCAGAAAAAAAGATCAAACCATGGCCACTGAAACGACAGGCTGGGATTTATGTTGTTTCATGCTCAGATTGCAGAGAACAACGGAAGACCACAAATGAAGGAGCAGGTTTATATGCATTCCGACAGGTGTTACAAATTTCTGCCTTATGGCACATAGCCACTGCGTGCTATCTTCTAAAGGGACAGTTTATTTAAGGCAGCTTATCTGGCTCCCAGCTACTGGGTCGCAGAATTACAGACTCACATACATAAAACTCCTTATTTGTGTGTCAAGTTACACCCTCTCTGAGATCACACAGCAGAAGTCCAAAAAAGAAAAGCAGAGCCAGGCAGCTATAGTATTGCTTTTCTACCATCACAGTTCTAGCCACAATAGCAAGAAAAGCCAGATGTCCAGAGTTTTTAAATATTCTCAGTAAGTATTCTTCATAGTAGATGCTGTGTTACAGTTCTGCCTTCATTAGACAGTTGTAGATTGGCAGCAAATATGGAAATACAGAATGCAAATGCCTTATGATCTCCAAAGTCAACTTGTCAGAACAAAACTGAAATTCACCCAGATAGGAATTAAGATATACTGATGGTACTGACCTCACTTAAGAATAATATCAAGTCCCCTGAAACTTTATATGAATGTATTTGTGTGTAAGAGAAATGCAATATGATAGATATCTGTTAACATAAAATACTTACTTTTAGACTTTAACTTTAAATGAGTCACTGCGGACTGAGACAAACACATCATACAGACTAGAATTCATAGCCAGACTTTAACAAGCCTCCGCCACTTGCTCTGACCAGACACCTTACTTACACTGCTGCCCCTCACCAAAGCCGTCTGCATCATTCCACGGGAAAGGAAAAAGACTGAAACTTTATTTTGTAAAAGCCAGCTCTGGAAGTCAGAACAGACATCTTCAGGTGGTTACCTGTACTAGTGATTTTTAATTGACTTCATACACTGGCAGAGAATAAGCCCGTCTGTGACTTCAGCATGTGTAATTACGACACTGTCAGGATATAATTGCCAAATCTATGTTTTACAGTCCAATTTATAAGCTCACAAATACCGCATCCCCAAAAGGATTTTATTGACATACTAGACAGCAGTGACTCTTCCTTGTCCATGCACAATGCAGCAGCGGTCTGGCAGCCTTGAGGAATGAATTTGTGCCGTACACACAGCAGGAGTGACTATCCTTCTCGCCATCCAAGCTCACTGCAACCCTGACTGTGAGACCATAATGTAGGTTTCACTGTCAGCAACTCTTTACACAGCTTTCAGGCAGAGTACCAACAAACCCCAAAACGGGGGGGACAACTAGTGAAGAAAGCACCTCTCAACTGGAAGATGGACAGTAGAATAGCTGTGACATGGTTAGCAACAGTGACTTTTGGCTGATATTAGTGCAGATTTATTTGCATCTGTAACCTAAGGATGTAAAGGGGTGGTGCACAGAGTGTATTACCTCTAGAACTATGGAGCAGACAAGGCAGCACAGCTCAGGACACAGCATTAGCAGAATATGGGAGAGTCCAAAGGTCTGGCATTTCCAGCAGTGAGCAAAAAACTCAATATGAGTACAAACAGCAACAACACTGTAAACAGGTGAGAAGTGGGGAGTAGGAAGAGAAAGGGATAGAGAGGACGTGGATGCTCAGAGAGCAATGGCTTTCAATCTTTCTCAGTTTGTGAACATCCAGACAAAGAAGTAGAGGAACACTGTGCAGAGAAGTTAGAAACAAGGGCAGGCTTTTCTTTGCTGTCTTCATCAAATCCTCTCAACAGGAACACAGAGTCCCATTGGCCATGAAGCACAGGCTGAAAGCCACTGCTTTAAAAATCAAAGGGACTGTCAGTATAAACAGCAGCTGCAAGGAAAGGAAAGCAGGAGATAGAGACACTTAGCGTCAGGAGCAAGGGACTGAATTGTGTCATTTGTGTGACTTAAATCTACAAATTAGCAGTATCTACATTTAAAAGCATGTACACTGGCATCTGAAGTTTTTCCCAGTGACTGGCTCTGGTGAGGGTTTAACGTTACCTATTTATTTAACGTTACATATTTACAGCTCTATCAGAACTCCTGAGTGGTATCACTGTGCCTCCCCAGGTAGTTATCCAGTCTTCAGTCCTTATTCTGAAGGTAAGTACTGACACTAGGAACAGATGCAGAATGGCTGTGAGCAAAATTCAAGTCTGACAATAAAAGCTTTGTTCTGGCAATAATCTAATGGTGGGGAGCCACCTAATAAAAAAGAGATCCAATTTCTCTGCACGTTCATCCAGTTATGGGTGATAAAACTCCAGCTAACACAAGCACCACCAGTTGACATTCCTGTAATGCTTTACCTGCTTTCTGCACGGGCATGACCGACATTAGTGAATGACAACAGACCATTATGTACGCACACACTCTCTCACTCAGCAGGTAAAATACACCAATGAATGACTTACAAGATCTAGGGCAGCTGCTAAGATGGAGGCATCGGGGATAGTGCCTGGTTCACAGCAGTTCAGGAGAAACTGAAAGCGCTTCATCCCTTGGCGGATCGCCCCCAGGTTCACAACGTTCTTGGATTTTCCTCCTTCTTGGTTGGAGGTCAAGTGATCATCAAAGCTATGGCAACCTAAAGAGGTAAAGAGTACAGAGGGGATTGCAGGGAAGGGCAGGGAGAAGGAAACAGACTCTCTCACCAATAAAAAAAACAAAAAAAAAAGCGGTGCAAAAATCCTGATGAGTACAGTTTTAGTCTAAATCCCTTCCTCACCTTGATGTGCTACCTTGAAGATAACACGGGCATTTTTAAAATATTTGTGACTTCTGTGAAATAGGCATATGGCAAGCCAAATTCTGGTCTTGGTCACACTGATGTCTCCTCAAAACAATGCCACCCTACTCAGGCTGGAAGACCCAGACCTACTCCAGCAAAGGTGAACAAGAACATGGCTCTTCGTCCCCACCTCTTTAATATAGAAGATCACACTTACTGCCTCTTTTTCTTGAATACTCTCCTACCTCAATTATCTATTAGCTTCTAACTTTAAAGTGAAGCATACATAAATCTTACTCCCCACATATTAAGCAATATTATATCATGTAGTAGGACATAAAAATCAGCAGCAGACATGGTAAAGATTCTATATGGGAATCACATGCTGTCTAATTTTTAGGCACGCATCTTCTGCAATGACCAGAACACCTAAAGTGAGATCAAATTCATTTTCTAAGTATCTTAAACTGTAACAGCTTTGCTCCTTTGAAGTGCCTTGCATTCTTTGGGATGGAAGGTTCCCTTACAAAAATTCCTTTTGAAAATGGAGTTAGGAAGCTCACTAGAGCTTCTTTCAAACATTATTTTAAGCTACAAACTGAGATCACATGATAAATCGACTAATCCCACTGCAAGTTGGAATTAATGCTTCCTAGTGCAGAAGATCATTACGTAGTCTCTACCCTGAGTTCAGACAGTCATGGAAAGACACAGGAAATCAGGAAAGAAGTATCGAGGCCAACGTGGCTGGCCAAAACAAGAACAGCCAGCTTCTGGGGCTTTTTGTCTTTATCCATAATACTCTCTCTGTTTACATGTGAAGGTACAAAAGGTTACAGAATACTCAAGGATAAAGCACCGAAGAACAAAACGCTGCGTGGAGAATTCAAGATTAGCTTCAAAAGCAGATTTGGAAGACTTGGCAAAATGGCCCTACAGCATTTTGGGACTTCTTCTCCAGGAAAGAATGGCTGAAAACTCAAAATCTCTTTGAGATCTCAGTTCCCAACATTTCTTAGAAAGCATTTACACACTACAAATAGTCAGGATAAAAAAAAAGGGCAATGTGGATCTTCATTTTTTTTCCTAGGAAAACAGTGGTATGCTAAATGTCAAGAAATTTCTTTAAGATATCTGTACCTTTCCTCTCCCCTCTGAAGGTGCACATAGTTGTACAGCAAACAAAATGTTCGTACGTTGGGAAATATTTCAAAATGTAACAAACACAAACAAAAAAGTAGAAATAACAGGCAGAACGTTTACACAAATGAATAGGCACAAATATTCTTTTCTTTCAACTCCTCCCATTTCCTCACAGTCTACAGTGTCCTGTCTGAGCCTTCCTGCTATGGCTGTTTTAACACTAACTCATCTGAGGTACAAAGAATTTTCTCCATGTAGGGACCTGTTAAGGGAGTGCCCATATGAAATAAAGAACAGAAACATGAACTTCAGATACAGAAAAGTCTGCCTGAGGCACTACCTAGACTCAATTACTACTGCCCTTTGCAGTCCTCTGCAGCCCCAGTCTTCAATTTGTTGAAGCTTTGCAACAGAATCCTTCAGAGGCAGCTGATGGCTGTCCTCTACATCAATCCTGGAGTAGCCCTGCTATCGGCAGGGCGACTGTCTCTGGCTTACAAAGGGTTAGTGTGATTCAGCCTCACAGAAACCTCATCCGGTGAACAGGAACCATGTCCTAATGTAGCAGGGACACCGCAACCACCCAGGAGAATTGCTTCCTGTGTGAACACGAGATCACCTTAGCATATGCTGCCATATGTCCTGCGGTATGAAAGCCCACACAGCCTCTCTGTGGTCATCAAAATGTCTTCAGTAAGTGCCTGAAGGATCATAAAGGCTCTCAATTTAAACATCTTGTAACTCCTGTATATATACTGTGCTCTAAGTGTAAGTAAAAAGATCATTAAAACAAAACAATTTTAATGCATGAATGTGCACATATTTATGTGTGTATATATGCATACACATGCACACATACAAATATACACACACACAGATATGCATACAAACATATCCAACGTAGACAAAAATTTCCAGTGGTCTAGATGATATATCACAATTACAGTTCAAAAAAGGTGTGACAAATTATTCCATGTTTTATTACCTCACTTTCTATAAACATACATATGTACACACACATATATATATATTTACTTTGATATATATTTTTTTTGTTTTTTTTCTTAATTTTGTCTACTGTGTTAACCCAAAAACACAAGAGGAAAAGCATAAACACTGTAATGGTACAGCGTCATGAATGACAGGAATGGAAAGTAGAATTATGTTCCAAAACAGTGTCTCTGGATGAGAACTTAAAGGATTTAATAGCACACCCATCTACCTCAACAGGCTTCTGTTTTCAGTATACACATAAAACTTGTACACTTTTATGGAAGATACAGAAGCACTGCAAATGTGAAAGCCCTCTGTACGAACCTGTTATACTGTCATAAGTTCTCCCACCCTGAAAAGGCCTCACATGAATTTCAATATGCACGTATATATAAGTACATGCAGGCACATACAACTAAACTATTATTTTTGCTTGTGTGGCTTTCTTTGTATACCAGATATCCGTGTGGACACAGTGACGGTAATTTCCTTAACTGTCACATTTTGCTGTACAGCTTTAAACACCCTTCCTTTGCCTCAGTTAGTGATCAGACAACTCTCCTTATCAACATCATTAGACAATTTTGCCTGTTTCTCATCCTCATGTGTAATGGTCTCTGTTTTTAACCCACTGTATCACCTTTATTATTGCATTTCTAAGGCACTTATATGTCAAAACCAAACACATCATGTTTCTCCTCTCACAGGTATATCCAAAGCCTCAAGTTCTTGTCATTAATTAGACAAGAGTCTAATTTTAGTTTTATACAGACATAAGATGCGCCACACATACAGAGAAAGGCTATTTGCTGCTCATAGGGCCAAGACTAAAACTGTGAGACTAAATCAATAATACGGGCACCCTAGACAAAAGCAAACTAACAGTGGCAAAATATCAGCGTTAGTAAGATAAAAAGAAAATGTCTCCTGCAAGAAAATACGAAGCACATCACAACATGAGCAATGTAGAAACAGCTGTAGCAGTCTAAAGATCTTCCTGCCCTTCAGTTATTATTTCCCAGGGAGAGCTGGGACACAAAACAGCTGAAGCATTTCACACCTACTTCAGTGCAAAGTAGCAGATGCAATTTCTTCTATTGTGGGGATTTTCACCTTCAGCTAAAACCACACAAGCTGCTGGGCTGAGGGAAACTCCTACAGCTAGAAGTAATATTTTTAACTTGGGAGGGAGCTGACTGTGTTTCTACCACGGCACAATGATGATCCACATACACTTGTGAGATGTACCCATCCTTGGCTAGTATCATTTGCCTAAACAATGGCTTATGTGCATTACATTGCACGTCTGGGACAGATGATGGTATAAAACAACGCAGTGCCAGAGGGTAATGTCAGAAAATGAAAACCATGATGTCAGATAATGGATCATACTGTAATCAGTGCAGAAATCGTTGTGAAACGGGAAAGCTACTCCTTTTTATGTGTTTTTGGGAGTTGGGTTTTGTGGTGGTTTTCTTTTTTGTGTGTTTGTTTGTTTGTTTTGGCTTTGTTTTGAAATACAGTGGTAAAACTTCAAGACCGTTGTCTTCCTGAACAACAAAGATGAGCTCTGAGCTGAGGACACGAGCAGGTGAATGACTGTATGACATCTGAAAACAGAATATGACAGGACATTGCAGTATTCATAAAGGCACTATTCAAACACTGCTGATTTTGAAAATGCATTGCAATTAAGTATGCTTTTGTGGAGAAGTAGTGTTGTCATTATTTTGTGCGCTATGAAAAAGGGACAGCATCCCTAACGAATGGTATGCAGACATTAGACATGCAAACACAGAAGAAAAGAGGTAATTTTAACAAGATTTGTGCAGGGTTTTCCATTTCATCAGTGCTGATCTTTGCTAAAACCGTCAAATGGTCACAAATTGGAGGGAAAAAAAACAAAAACACAACAAAAAAACTGATGGAATACCCATTGTCATCTTAGGCAATGAAAGATTTACAAACCTAATTTCAAACTGAATCAGCGCTTTGAAGCAAGCATTAATTTTTCAAGTGTGTTGTTCAAATTCAATTTGATTTTAAAAGCCCAAATATTGTATTTGCATAATTTATTTGGATAGTCTGGAAAACAAAATAAATTGACTTTGCTAGAGGATTTTCTAAATCAAAACAAAAGAAAGAAGGGAAAGAAAACAGTTACAAAGACTAAAAAGTTGGAGAAGGCTAGAATGGATACAAAAACTATGGAGAAAGCAGAAAAAAGGGAAAGGGATGAAATACAGAAGGAGATTTAAAAAGAAAATAAAAAGAAAGAAAAAAAGGAGACGAGAACCCTGATTTCTAACCATCTTTTTCTTCTGTGTGATGAAGCTTGGATGGGTGTCTTCGGCAGGTGCGCCATTTACCAAGACGCTTGAAGAAATTCTCCTCTTCATCTCGCCCGTTGTCCAGGCCACCTCCTGGCCCCCCTCCTTCTGACAGCTTCACTGCACTGGTAAACTTCACCTGTGCAAAGACAAAGGGCAGGTTAGGTTATGCCATGCTACCCCTCTGGATGTTCCTTGCTTAGACATAAAGCACCTAGGGAAGTGCTGTGGCACAGTGAATCACCATAGCAACACAAGTGGGTCTGCAGAGACTTAGGTATGCTGAAGCACTTAAGCTTTTAATCTTTCTGCTTAAATGATTGGTCTGTCACAAAAGGCTACAAAGGCACAAAAGAAGCATAGAGAAGTGTGGCTAACAGTTAAACCTTACAGGTATTTACAGGAACTGCACTTCTTTCTCCATGAGCAAGGACAGGCAGACAAGTACAGCAGAGGTTTTATCTGGTCTTCTTCACGTCCCAGAAAGGAGACTGCAGGCAGCTACTCACGTACCACAGCCACCACTATCACATCCCTTGTGCACAGAATCAGGCTCCAGCATTCTCTCTGACAAGGTCCTAACACCTCACATCCTTTTCCTCCTAACCAAGATGCATTCTGCACTTTGTTCCTGTTTCAGTTACACATCCCCACACACCCTTACAACAGCGTTCTCAACAACATACTCTTCACTCTTCACCAAATACCGATAGTGCTTCTTTAAAGATTCTCCTCAGGGTTTTTCCAGTATTACATAGCACAGGACAAACCAGACAATACATCACAAGAGAAAAATACCACTGGTGCCCACGTATAGCTTGTCTCCAGTCTACCCCACCTTTATTTAAAGGCAGGAGGAAAAGCTGTTCTTCTCTATAAAAAGACTCTTACGGAGCTGGAAGAGACAACATGCTGCAAGTGCTGCAGAAGGCAACACATCAGCATTTAGGGACAGATGAGATTTAGAAATCCCGCAGCATAGATGGAATTGTGAATAGTGCAGCTCCACCAAGTTGCTTCACAGAGGGAAGCAAGTAATCGGCTGGTAGAAGATCAAACACACACACACACCAGTAAGCAGAAGCTACGTTTTTCTACCACGCAAGGAATGAAGAACAGGAAAGAGTAAAGAGTGGGGAAAAAAAGTGAAAGACTCTCTTGCTTTCAGGGATCAGGAAGTGCTGTAACACCTACTGCCAGGACAAATCATTTTCTCCTGGTCCTTACTCTGAGGACTCCTGGTACCCGGCACAAATATCTATGAATTACTCTAAGAAGCGGATTGACATTTAGAAGTTAGACTGCCTTACTTTGCAAAAGTCAGGTATCAAACTGCCACGTGATCTCCTCTTCAGATTTCTGTTACTAGTCAGTCATGTTGGGCTGCAATGCCGACGTTGAGTACAGCGTCTCCTTGGGCAGGTAAAACAAGTCAGATCTTGTCCTTTTAAGGTCTCTGAAATGGAGTCCAAAGCACTTACCTTGGAACTCTGCCTGATGAAAGACAGACGGTCAACAGAGCTGATATCTAGGAGATCTTCCACCCCATCGGCCAGGCCAGAGAGGGAGGACCGCTTCAGCCAGTTCCCTGTTGCAGATTAAGCTATTCAGAACAGTTCTGAAAATGCTTCCAAGTAGAACCTATTTATAAGCAATCACAGCATATTTCTCTGAAATGGCCGTGCCAGAGTATGGTAAAACAGGAGGTAAGGAGAAAGCAACCATGACATGTTACGTGCATTGACTACCATGCAAGGCTAGGTCTTGAGACTTGTAAATGATGAATTCTTTATCTAAATGCTATTTGGATATTTCTCTTTTACAGAGAGGAAGAATGCTTGAGAGATTAAGGCGTGAGCCTGCTACTTTGGAGATCTCTTTTGCCACAGATATTGTTACCTTTGGTAAATCGCTTACATTTCCCTTTGCCTCAGTTTTCCACCTATAAAATGGAGAAAGCAGCATTTCCCAAGCTTCACTAGGGAGGACATCAAGTATACTGGGACAATAAGGAACTATATGATGAAACATGTTTTATAAGAGATACATCTATCTGTGTTTCTCTGAACATGCAATATGTGTATAGAATAGGAATAGACATACATTTACCTATGGGGAGTTTGAGTTTCTTTCGAAGGGAGATTCGTCGAGAACGGGAACGGGAGCGTCTGTCTGTAGTGGTCCCAGAGTGAGCAGTGGTGCATTCAGATGTGTCCTGCTCAGACTGACTACTGGTATCACTTGCTGCACTCTGTGATTTGAACATCTTTCGCCAGAAGTCCTTGCGTCCCAGAACAGCACCTTGGTTTTGTTCATCACTGGGGGAAAAAAAAAAAAAAAAAAAAAAAAAAAAGGATGAAAAACATGAACTGAACTTCAGCAAAGTCAGGACGTTCAGGGCAATGAAGCCTCCTCCAGCAGCCCTGCACCGACCTCTCTTGTTACATTTTGAATTCCAAACGTACTCTTCTCAGTGGGACATAATCAAATTTACCACATTCAATATTGTTCAAGGTACAAAATAAGTATCTTTTCCACTCTGAAGAGTTTGCCCACAGAATGGGTCCTTCCAATTTTTTGTTTGCACAGGCAAAATCAGCACATCATCTTCTTTAGGTCAAAACGACTTGTACTGGTAAGACTATACTGGTGCTTTCTACAAGCATGTGTACTGGAACAGCTTTAGGACATCGTGATAGCTATTTGTGAACCTGCTGGAGTCTCAGTTCTTATTAACTTACTGCAATGTGGAATGGGAACAGCATATTTTGCTGTACTCTTGCAATCCCTTATGGCTGTGGCAGTGCCTAGAGTAGAACAGCTTGCTTAAATTCTGCATGGCAATCAAAGGCTTTCTGTTATCCTTGCAGTCTCAGCAAAGGAGAGACTTTGCAGGCTTAGTTAACACAGAAGAAATATATAGAGCTCTGGCACTTGCGCATCTCAAAACACTTTAGCAAGACAGATAGGTATTCAGGGCCCAGAGAAGTTAAAAGACTTGTCCCAAGTAACTCAGGAGACCAGTATCCATTCATGAAACTTTCTGAAATTCTTAAGAAACAGAAGCTTCAAATGTGCAATGCTTAACAGCAGGTTGGTTCACTTATTAAGGAAACGTGCCTCTACTGTTAAGGGAAATGCAACAGTTTTAGAAGACTATGGGGCTAAGATGAGTTCTTGGCGGCAGTAAAGGAGTAATGACTCTTAGGAACAACTTCGAATTTGAAAATAAATGGAGCCACCCCCCAGAAGTATGAACAAAGCATCAAGGATGGCCGTGATGACAGCTCTGAGGACTTACCACCATATTCAAGGCTTTGATAGTAAGTGATATTGATGAGTCACTAAGGTGTCTTTAAACAAACTCCAGTGGTTACCCATGAAAATCAAGCTGACTGCAGTTGGCAGCACTGAAAAAAGGCATTACACTGATGTAACCAGCAGGTCGCTAGACCTCCAACATATTTGTTACGCCATCCAGGGAGATAATTCTTTGATGTCCTCCCAATTTGTACTGACCCTGGACAGAAGCTGCCAGCAATAACACAATGAAATAATATTCACTTACTGTTCTGGAGTTTGCATTGGGCGGCTTGAGATGTAACTGCGACATTCATCAGGTGCAGATGATGCCTGACCTTTGTCAATGATGACACTTCCCATCTCGGATCTATACAGACAACGTAAATTATCAGATACCACAAATGGATGGCTCATCTCATGCTCATCACACAGCTACCTGATGAGGAAATCAGTGCTGCTGAACAATCAAACAGCTTTTGAGAGGCACTCTCAATTTACTAACTTACTGCCTCTCTCTATATATCACTTTTGAAAATGGCAATAGCTTTGAGAATAGCTAAGGTTTTCAGAAGCTTTTCAACCTTCTTAATCCTTCTTACCAGCAAGCCTCAAAGCATGTTTCTTTTTGATAAAGAAGCATGTTAGGACTATATTTGTTCTGGGACTTGTTTTGCATACCAGGGTTTACCTGTCAGATAAACAACACTGGTCTCCCACAGGACGTGACACACATTAAAAACTATATCTATACAGAACTGTGGGACTTGCACTGTGCTTTTTTACTTTTTTTAGCCTTTCCTCTTCCAATGTTTCCATTGTTCTATTTTCTTTAGACTCCTGTAGGAAATAGTTAACATCTTTTGCTGCAAATCTATGATTGTTTCAGTTCATTAAATTTTAAAGGACACTGCCACAACAGTGCAATTCCGTACAGCAGAAACTAACACAGACTGTGAAGACAGAACACACAAGCCCTTGGACTTCCTACATTTGTGTTCAGTGCATATTATCATATAGCCATACTCAAACCAGTCATTCACCTTTTTCTTTCCAGACACCAACCTTTTGCTGCCAGAAGATTTCAGCTCTTGCTCTGTTTCCTCTGTTTTTTTTCCTGGTATTAACTTTTCAGCGCTGTCTAAGAGGGCACTGAGTGCCACTCTCCGAAAGACATTCCCATGAGCCTCCTTGATAAACTGAACAAGCTGACGGATATCACAGTACAAGCCCTGGGTAGCAAGACATCATGAAAAGAAAGATCAGTCTGCAGGTTGTGAAGAAACACTGAGAATCAATAGTTTCTAAGGTCCTTCAGGAGGCCATTACTTCCTCTGATTGTTGTCTGATCTACTCTTTATGTACAAGGTTTGTGTTTTCCAGCTGAGATCAAAAGCTGGAAAAGCTGCCACTTGGAGCACTTGGAAGCAGCACAGCGAGGATCATTACTGTTATAGAAGATGCTCTGCAGTGGCCTAAAGTGAATATAGAGGTATCAGAAGCTAGATGAGGAATCTGCAAAGATGACTTAAAGCCTGTTTTATCCCATTTATCTAGCCCGTAATCTAAAAAGGCATGAAAAAGCCAAAACGATGGGCTGGAAAGGAAAGCATAAAAACCTTGCAAGCTTTGTTTCAAAACCAGTGGGTGTCTTAGGATTTTTCTTAATTATTTCAGAGCTCTACATCATGGGAAAAGACAGGAATGACTCATTCCCCAACCTACTCCTACGCTTACGGCTCTTTTTAGTTTTGAACGTTCATACATAGCCGTGACGTGAAAAGTCACCTGTACCTCTGAGGGTAAGAGAATGGAGGGTCAGGCTTATAAGACCAGGTTTTCCATTTGTGAACTTTCAGGAAAGATCTTGCGTTATTCTGAAAATTCCCAGCTAGGAAGCGCATAGCCAGCTTTCAACAACCAAAAAATAGCTATGTTCATCGTATTTCACTAAACTGAGTTCATTCATTCTGTTAAGCCTCACTGGCCACAACCATGTGAAAAAGCACCTTTGCAAATATGAAATCAAGTACTTACAAGGTTTTCTGGACTGTGTAGCTCATGCGTAGTGGAAGCACAGCGAGTGATCAATGACTTGAACATGGCGCTGACAATAATACCTTCTACACTCTGTGCTGTAGACTTATTGTCCACTGTGGTGAAGTTATTCCCAAATCCAGCTTTGTCTGTGAAATTGAAGTACAAGCAAACCCCCTTGCTTAAAACGCTTTTAAAAAGATGGCTTCACGATGCACGTTATGGTATTCAGATACATAGGAGAAGGGCTAGTCCTCATCTAAAATCTTACCCTCAGTTCTGGCAATCCCACCTCACAAAAAATTTGGCAGAGGAGGAGAAAACAAATGAAAAGGACGTAATTTTCCCAAAAATGCTTGTAGTGCGAGAAAAGATCAAACAGATTAGGGTGAGTCTGTCTTCTGTTTATCCACATCTCTCACTTAGAAATGCATAAAATCAGACATAAATTTTGAACAGTACTGCTGGCTTCTCTGTTTATTATTTAAAAGAATGGGAGATGTTTGATTAAACTGAGAAGTGACAATGCCCACGAGAAGACAATCTTTTGAACTAGAGGGAAGGCTCTTCTCGCAAGGTGCAAAAGAAGACCAAGCTGTCAAAGACTGAAAAAAGAATTACACATTTATAAGACAAGAAATATCCCAGTTTTATTAGGTGAAAGGAAAGACATTTCAAAAGCTGCGTGAGCTGCCATTTTTCAAAGGTTGGTAATAACTGGTGAATGTTGAGGAAACTTCCTGTGAGCATCTTTTTAATAAAAGCCTGCTTCTTTTTTTTTGATGCAGCCTCCGAAATGCCTGAGATCAGAGAGAATCTAATAAAGCAGACAGACTCCCTAAATACTGACGAACAGCTATTTCTATTCTGTAAACAGCGACTGTTAATTGCTGTCACATGCAGTGACCGAGCAGAAATGTCCAGTCATTCTATTGGCATCTGGAATAATTTTCCTAAAAAAAGAACAATATACACTAACACACATTTTTATTGTAGCTATGCACATCTCCGTGTTTATATTCTTGTTTATTCAATCTGTTCCTGCTATTTCCTGCCTCACCTAAGGCACCACAGAGGGTTTTAATGCTCAATTATATCTCCATTCAGAATAAATCCTGGATTAAACAGGCCATTTCAGCCAGTGCCTGCTCATGCCATGAAGCAGAAAACCTTCCGCCTGAGGCATAACTGAATGAAAATATTTTCTTTGAAGAGCCATGAACAACAGGTAGGATGAATCAAAAGAGAAGCTTTCAATTTCAGGTGCACTGGGTGCTGCATGATCACTACATATGATCACTATGTGGTAAAATCGGATGAGTTTGAACTCTGCTGACCTGTGCTTCCTAAGAGTGTAATCTGTAAGTTTTGAGGATAGAAATTCACTTCTTTTTATTTATTTATTTTAAGGCAAAGAAAAAGGCATGGTTTCTTTCTGATGGTAAAGTTTAGGAATATTCAATTAAGAACTTCTGATGCCAGCCATACTTACTGTCTGTGACTGGCTCCATGCAGAATCCCAGCAAAGCATGAAGGAAATCCACCACATTATTAAGAGAATCTCTGTTCACATAATCCCTCATGGTCTGGCGGAATTGCATCCTATCCAGTTTGTACAGCTTTGTGAGGCAGTTCTGAGCCTGAAACGACATCCGTCAAATCGAATCACATCAAATTACGTGTCCGAGTTTTGCAGATAGCAGCTGGGTATTTTGAGGTCCTCTTTTGCTCTTACTCAGTGCTCTGCCTTCCTATCTAAAGTAACCTTCCCCAGGAGCCAGAACGCTTAGGTTCTGTAACGGAACACAGGTTTACCCCTGAAGCAAACAAGAAATTCAGCACAAGGGTAGAGTGGACCTTCATGTGTGCCACTGTTTGGAGGTGGTGCTGAAGTCATTCTCAGCCACGTCTGAAGGCCTTGCTCCCACCTCCTCCCCCAGTGGTAAAAATCTCATTAAGCATGAATGAAATAGGAATGTACCACCTCTGTCAAGGTTATTTGCCTTTAAAAAATTTCATAGATACAAGCATCTGATTTTCAGCTCACAGCTCAGATCCAAGCCAGTTCACCTGCACCCAGTGATCAATTTATATCATTAGCTTCTTATTTAAAAGCTGTAAGTATTCAATTTCCTATCAGAAAAGTACCCATCCCACTGGGACTCCAAGCAGGCTTGTATTATCAAGTCTGAAATATCAGCTTTTACAGGGAGCATCAACTCTTCTGCTACCTACAAAAGGGTGCTTAGCTTTCCATTAACTCAGACGTGAATTGTGCATGCGCATGCAAAGCAGTCTGACCAGACAAATGCACAGAGAGAGCTGCAGACTTCGACATGTAGATATATCTTCCCGTAAAGACCCAGTTCAACGAGCCTGATAGGAACTTTGGCTCCAAGAGACCTATTCATTCACATATAATGTCATGCTCTGGACTAAATGTTTCGTTGGCTCAGCTCCAGCCTGACATTTTGCTGAATACAGTATATTTTCAACCAGTGCTCTGTATAAAATCTTTCTGCCTTACCACTGGGATTCTCTTACCCCACAGTTCTACTGTGTCCGCAGCTAACATCAATGCTGCAGCCTCCTCAGTACCCAGGGGTCAAGCTGACTAATAAAATGATGGCGACTGATACAGAGGCAGTTAATCCATCTTCAAACCATCTAGCTCAGATTCCAGCATCAAGTTATAGCTCTCCTGGCACGGCTGAGGCTAACCAAAGCCATGCAGAAACACCTGGCTCCCATGCCCACTATGGATGTGGGTAGAGTAAATTGTCCTTACAGTCATCAGAATTGCCATCTGCTGCAAGCATAGAAGGCAAAGAGGAAGTATGCGCTGGAGAGAATCTTTGGAAGGCTCCCATTTGACAGGGCGCTGGACTCTATCTCAGGGAGTCAAATTCTGGTTGAAGTTCATTGTCCGGGTTGTGTTCTGGGCACTTTCCAATGCTTCAGCTGGAGCTTACTCTGAAGTATAAGGAACCAGTGGTAACCAGCTGTCTTGTCCAACAACAGAGCATGAGGACAGGCTGGATAGCTGGGCTGAAGCCAATGGGATGAGGTTCAACAAGACCAAATGCTGGGTCCTGCACTTGGCCACAACAACCCCAGGTAGCACTACAGGCTTGGGGCGGAGTGGCTGGAAGACTATGTAGAAGAAATGGATCTGGGAGTATTGACTCATGCTTGGCTGAACACGAGCCAGCAGTGTGCCCAGGTGGTCAAGAAGGCCAACAGCATACTGGCTTGCATCAGAAACAGCGCTGCCAGCAGGAACAGGGAAGTGATTGTCCCCCTGTACTCAGCTCTGGTGAGGCCGCACCTCGAGTACTGTGTCCAGTTTTGGGCCCCTCACTGCAAGAAAGATATTGAGGCCCTGGAACGTGTTCAAAGAAGGGCAACAAAGCTGGTGAGGGGCCTGGGGCACAGGCCATATGAGGAGAGGCTGAGGGAGCTGGGATTGTTCAGTCTGGAGAGGAGGCGGATCAGGAGAGACCTTACTGTTCTCTATTAACTACCTGAAAGGAGATTGTTGTGAGCTGGGTGTGGCCTCTTCTCTCGTGTAACTGGTGATAGAACTAGAGGGAATGGCTTCAAGCTGCGCCAGGGGAGGTTCAGGCTGGACGTTAGGAAACACTACTTCTCTCAAAGTGTGGTCAGGCAGTGGAATGGAATGCCCAGGGAGGTGGTGGAGACACCAACCCTGGAGGTGTTCAAGGAACGTTTGGACGTTGTGTTGAGGGACATGGTTTAGTGAGAACTATTGGGGATGAGTGGATGGTTGGACTGGATGATCTTGTAGGTCTTTTCCAACCTTGGTGGTGATTCTGTGATTCTGATTCTGTATGTCTTCTACTTTCTTGCCGTACAAGAACATGCCTGCAAGCACAGTGCACTTCAACTATCAGGACCTGATGAAGCAGCCCAGCAGCATCCAGTCGTAATTGTCATTAGGAAAGGTGGACATAGCTACTTAGACTTCAGGATTTAGATATGCAACCTAAAATAGCTTCACCTCTTGTAAACAGCATACTCTGTTGAAGTTTCATCAGTGTAAAAAGTGACTTACACCAGCACACATGAGGCTTTGCTCAAATATATTTGTGACTTATCACACAACCTTTGCATTGGGTGCTGAAACATACCCTGGACCTCAGATGTACTCATAGTAAATCCCAAGGTCCAGAAGGTAACATGAAAGTTGAGAATCTGCTACAGCTGGGCTGCAACACAGTCTATGTGCTCAGACAAAGAGAAACACATTTGTACTCGATACAAAAAAAGCTACAGAGGGGGCAGACAAATCTCAACAGCTGACGTTAAAAGTACAAGGGGGACATTTTAATGAGCTTTAATTTTCTTACATTCTCCCGGAATACCTGGTGTCTCAGGCGATCTCCAGAGAGCCCTCGGTGTCCTTCCCCACAACCATAGGCACAACCCAAGGACTTCACAATTTTGATAAGCATTGTGAGAGCCAGCCTATGGGTGCTGACAGACGGACCTTCATCCTAAGTCACAGAGAGAAAGCTGGTATGAAACCTCAGCAAAAACACTGGCTTTTTGTTAGCATTTTGCTTTCAACAAACTGTAGCTCATTTCTCCCCTCAGACACTCTGTTACAAAGTTGTAACTCTTAAAACATGTATTGCAATTACTACCATGAGTTGTGACTGGAGGCCAGCAACAGCCTTTCTCAGCCAATTCTCATAGCAATATTGAAAAACTTATGATTTCTGGTTATCAAAGAAAACAAGCTGTCTCCAAACACTGAATTTTGGTTTTCCTTGTAAGCTACGCACGATAAACCTTATAAAGAAATAGTGATTGCTTTGCATTTTGATAGAATATTGGAAATGTCCCGGTAAGACTCACAAACTGCTTTTAGAGAAGTTACAGTGCTTGAATTCCCAATCGTGTTTCTTCAGCAGAACTTTAGAGAGCACCAGAACAAAACAAACTAATTTGTACAAAGAAAAAGGAAGGCAAACAGAAGGGCAATTGCATGCACATTCATACTTTGTCTTAACAGATATTACAGTTGATTATGGAGTGATACAGTGGGAAACAAAACAAACCTTTTCTTGTTTTTTGTCATTCTTCTCATACGGCCCTCCTCCTCCACCGCCTCCATCACTTCCTCCTCCACCACTTCCACCGCCTCCTTCTTCTCCTCCATCTCCAGTTCCACTGACCGGAGGAGGCCCAAATCCACAAGCCGAACCTCCAGAAGCTTTGAGTTGAAAGGATCCTTCATTTGGTCTCTTTTCAGGAGCTTCATTTTCTTTGTTCTCGCTCTTCCTCCGGACCTTCTCTACAGATGGCACCACCCCAAGCTGAAGCAAGCACTCCACAATGTTCAGTGCCACATCACAAATCCTGGAGCTGATGTCATGGTTCAGGACCAAGTAAACAGCCTTCAGGACTACCTGGTAGAATCAAACATCATATTTAAAATTAGACTAAAATTCTCTCCTAGTACTTTTCAATGCCTGGAAATTCTAGTCATAGACTGAAGACTCATTATAGCAGGCAAAGTACAAACTCAGAATGAATAACACAACCCTCAATCCCAAGAGCCTACAAACTAGGTGTAAAAGAAGAAACCACAGGCTGGGCACAGTCAGGCAGAAAAGGTAACCATGAGATGACATCTGTGAGCCTGAGAACACTGCCCCAGTGCACCAGGCATTATCAAGTCATTAACAGGAATGAAGAAAGGGTGAGTTTTAAGGTGCCACCAAGGTGCTGTTGAGTTTTACACTGTTTTATGGGAAATTCGGTGCATGCTTCAGGAACACATAATATCACTTAAGATTCGATGTGTGCATTACACATGCACATGCACTCCTTGCAAGGAGTAATAGGAGTTGCGGTATCTCAAGGGAGACTTTTATGATATGCACAAATGTATCTGACTGACCTTTATGTACTGCTGAGAGAAGTCATATAAAGAGGTGGAGGAAAAGCCCATCAAAACCCTGATCTCAATGGTACCACTATATTGACAGAGGAGGGACCTGGCTTTCCTCATTCCTTGCCAATTACCGAGAGATCCAGCATGCCGTTCTTGTGGACAAAGTTGTTGGTTCCATCAATGTGATCCGTATCCTCCAAGCAACTGTAATTGATGCAGGAGTCTGTCAGGCTCCGTGGGAGGTTGGCACACGCAAGAGGCTCATGGGGCATCTCAGGGATGGGCACCTGATTGCAAAGCTTCCTCATGTGCTCACTGAAGAAATCAGCATAGCCCACATTGAATGAAGCCAGGGTAGTGTTGAAGGTGGCCACAGTGATGGTAGAGATCTGGGACCGAACTGCGGGGAAGAAAATGGCTACCTGTGAATTTCCATCTCGAGTTAGAAAGCGGCAAAATGAGGCTGTCCTTGTTTACAAGAAGGGTACAGCTCTTAATGCAACTCACAATGCTGAAAGACAAGACAGGTTCCTAATTCCTATAATGGGTGCAAGGGTGAAAGCATAAGTTAATTTCTTCCTTTAAGCTACTGGAAATTAGAACCCAAGATTGTTCTAGCAGTATAGTTCCGTGGCAGCATAAATTGATCTGAGTCTAGAGGGCAGTTAAAACCAGGGAGTCCAGACAATTTAAATTTAATCCAAAATAAGGATTAAATTTTGGCTAGCTTTGCTCCCCATACCAGTCCAGTGCCTGGTCTCAGAAGCAGGAACACCACAGCAAGGGAAAGAATGAACACACAGCAGCTGAATACAGGAGTGAAGGTAGGTTAGCAACATCAATTTAAAATAGATTTCTTAGTCAGACTGGCTTGAAAGACTTCATCAAACCAGTCGAGAAAAATAAAATTAAAAAAAATCTAGCACTACCTGCAATAGCACATCACCAACATTTAAAATTGACTGATGAGAAAGGTAATGCGGCATCAAAGTTCACAGTACCCAAAAAAAGGACATCATGACATAGCTAAGTCTAATTTTAAATTGGCTAGCTCAGGTAGTGACAGCATTCTGGCAATGCAGACTAATTCTTATTAAACACTCATGCTGAACTCTAGCACACAGCATGAGTAATTTCCTATGCTTAGCACTTTGTAAATAGGTCCGTATACTCAACAGCGCAGCAAAATCATGTGTCCCACAGTGCTGATTGGACCATCTTCTTCAAGACAGTATGGTAACAGCACTAAGGAATAACAACAAACTTCTGTCTAAGGCTACTTAAAGTGTTCTAATAAATAAAATAACATATCCAGTAACCTTCAAGAATTGACTCAGCAACAGACTGGCTACATTCTGAAAATAACAACTTGTCAGAGTGGTGACTACATGTCTGAGTAGCCTGTGCAACCCTGCCAGCACCGAACGAGCAGTTTCTATTAAGAGAATTGTTCTAAGGCCAATGGTAGTGTAACCTAGGCTACAAACTGGTTAATGATCAGTACAGGAAGTAACTGCTGTACCTAATGTAACAGGATTACTTGACAGCAAGTGTGACTTTTCAATGGCAAGTGCAGACATCTGCATGTTGAAGATGACAACAAGGAAAGTATGAAATTAGAAAACTCCATTCCTGAGTTACCAAGTTTGATGACTACCCAAGGGTAACTATTTTCTGTTTCACTGAGGTTTTGCTTAGTTTAACAAAAATCCACATCCAAAATCTACACAAAATATCTTTTTTTCTGTGCTGAACTCATTATCATGGAATTTCATTATCACTGACAGAGCTGACTGCTGGACAGGACTCAGAGGCAGAGAAGGAGAACTAAGAACTCTTCATTTACATCCATGGATGCCTGCAGCAAGCGTGTCCGTGACTCTTCCTCAGTATCTACACAGGACATAACTAATTCTTCCTCTCTGATTTTCAATGTGTCAGCCAGAAGAAATATGTTTACTAGCAAATTTGTCCTGGCCAGGGAAATTAGACAACAGATGGGAAATTAGGAATGACCGGAATGCTTGGATATAGTTGGCCACAAAAGAAATAATAGGTAATATTTGTACTTAATCTTCAACTACAGAACATTTCATTCCAAGTTGGAAACTTCCCCTGAGAATACTACAATTTGTCCTATTACTTAAATAGTTGCAGCACAATTGTACCTTAGGTACAGCCAGTGTAGCAAGCATTATCTATGGCTACTCCTTAGAAAATATTTGGCTAGAAAGCTGATGTGGTGTGTGGGGTTACTCTCCTACATAACAAATGTAGATCCTGCATATAGACTGCACAAAACTGATCCAGGAGCAGAACTTGGCTCAGACTCACAGAGCAGGGATAAAAGAGATGTATCCATACTAAATTAGAGCTGATGCAAATCCATTCTCTTTTGGACTTTTCAGAATTGTTGTACTAAAACAGCACAAATCTTTGAGAGCTCCCAAGGCTACCATACATAAAAATGTGAGTATCTTTCCTGGTATGCTGCCTGACAGCTCATACAGACAGACCGTGCCCTGCTCCATGGAGTGTACGTTACTCTCTTCCCTCATGAAGGTTTAAGGTTGCACTTGCCACAGCTGAGGCCCGATCTCTATGGCCAGGTTTTGCTGGTAGCACTACAAAGCAGGGAGAAGGATTTGATGTGCTTAGGCAGCAGGAGTAGTGCCAGCAAAGCCCTCTGGCACAGATAGCTCTGCTGACAGAACTTTCCTCTGCATGGCTAACGTTGTTTAACAAAGGTGGAGTTGTCCTGCCAACAGAAAGACTCTTCCCTATGGAGCAGACTTCACCCCACCAGGGGTTCTCTCATAGTGGCCATACTGGCATTGCTATTTCTGCAGAAGGCTCCAAGACAGATGGGCCCAGGGTGACTGAGCAAATTTCAAAGCTTGGCTTCTGCTCTGAATTAAGAGAAATTAAGAAAAAAGTGGATTTTTCAACACAGCTGAGGTCTGAGATGAGGCACAAAGTATCACAAAGTTCCCATGAAACCAGCAAAGCAATACTAAGTTCCCACCCAAATTTACGTACCATGTACTGTTAAGGCAAAAAACAAACAAAACTAAAATCCCCACCACCACACAAGAACAGCAATAACAGAAAACAAACCAAAAAAAAAAAACCACAACACAAACTCTCTCTTCTCCCTGCTAACAGCTGCCTATATATGTATATATATTGTAAAGAGCACAAGATAAACATGAAAGGCTCAGAAAATATTTATATACAGAACAAAAGCAGGAAAAAAAAAATTAGTCATATACATGTACATGGAAATAGTGACACTTCCTCAGCTTCCTGGAGTTCATATTTCAGTGAAATTTTTTCTTTCTTGATGTGTTAAATTTACCTTCTTTGACCGTGTTCTCTCCATGGCTGTTTGAGTGGTCTGGCAGATCAGACACAAGAGTGTGGTGAGAGTGTGAGTGCCTCGCGCTCAGGCTTTCCATCTCCGTTGCTGTGTCAGAGCTCCCCCGTCTGGTGAACTTTCCTAGGGTGAAGACAAGAATTTTATACTAGGTTTACTCATCTGAGAGGTTCTTGGAGGTTCTAAGAGACAGTCGCTGAAGACAGAAATGGAAAGGTCAGAAGCCATGGCTTTCCAGGACCCTGTGAAGTGCAGCAAAACAAACTTAAACGGGATATCTTGTGGGGGTTCACTGATGTAAAGATTGGCTAAATAATATGAGAATGACGTCTACCATCTTCAGGAAAGGATGTGAGGACAAAAATATATGACATTAGAAGTTTGTGAAAAAGAAACCATGTCTATAGTCTGTTCAGTGAACTTGGAAGCTTGGAGGAATCAATATTTAAACACCGCATCTTTGTAATACCAAGACAGGGAAAGCTTAACTATCTGAAGCAATACTCTATTTAATATCCAACATTCTCTTGAGGAAAATGGTTAATATTCTTTTCTATGCTTCTAATGACCACACTGCTGCTTCTCCAGAGATTTCTCTGCAGAAGAAAAGGATGTAACCGTTCCTTGAATCTAATTAAACTGCAGCTGGATAATGCAGCTTCACGTGTACTCGAGTGGTACAGGCATGACTATCGGTTGCTACAGTAGCTATTATTACATTATATGACTGTTTTCAGAGAAAAAGTGAAGCGAAAGTCATTCAAGGTCTGCACAGTTGCCAGCACAGATGTTTAATACTGAAAACAGAACAAAGGACATAAGATTGTAATAGGACAGACAAAGAAACAAAAAGCATGTATGTTCTCTAAATGTTCAAGACAGAAACGATAGAGAATGTGGGGCAGAGGTAACAATGCCTCACCCAATATGGTGGTTTGCCATCCGCCTCTCTCAATGCCACGCCGGTCCTCTCCAATGCCAGAAAAACTGCCAAATGAAAAAGTGCTCCGAGTGGGTGAAACATCCAAATGGTCCTCATGGAGAAGGAAGGGCATCCCCATTCTCCGTTGACGCTTCTTCCCAGTATGGTGGAAAGGAATTGACCCTTTGCGTTCACGCTCTCTGTCTTCTTTGCGGCTTTTAAACTGCAGGAGGAAGAGCAAAGACGAGAGCAGGTGCCTTGAGGCATTTAACAACTACCAGGGGGGAAAAATTAAATCAGGTATGTGGCCCAACTGCAACCTTCTGCGCTGAGCTTTTTGTCTTGATCATTCATCCTGAAAGTAACTGCCTGCACTCAAGGACCATAGGAATATTTTAAGGAAGTCGGTTTTACCACAGGCTGGGTTGGATGCCCTTGAATAACTGTACAACATGCTCGGATATAAGAGGTAAATTTGCAGGATCCATAAAACTTTGCTAAGTATCTTGGATGGGTGCAAACCCAGAACTTCATTACATTAAAATGTCAGAAAAACTTTACCGAATTAGCTGGAATTACAGTGAGCACCAGTACTCAAAAATCTGGACATTGTTTGAGTATCCTCCCCACATACAGTTTTAGCAGGACAGACATTAGAATAACAATTCCAGTAACGTGATTTGAATTTGTGCATAATAACTAAACATATTACTCCCAATGAAGAAAGATGACAATCTCCCATACAGCGAGAGCCCACAGTCCAAGCAGACCTTCAGCTGCTACTTACCAGGACATTCAGATGCTGAATCATAGGTAAATTAAAGTAAAACTTACTTCCACTCACCTTTTTGAAGATGTTCATCCCCAGATCTGTGGAGAGATCTGGAACTGCTGGCCTACGCAAGTTGGTCAGTGAAACCTTGGAAAATGCTTCTGTGCTTAGCGATTTTTCTTCCTCATTACATTTCATTGTGAGATCCTGCAGCTCCCAGAAGACAACAAGCACAAGGAGAAATAGAGGATAAGCAGCTTAATAAAAGAAGTGCTTCCAAGAGCTCTCATTGGAGGAGCACTGTAAAGGAAAAGGACCTTCTACTCATCACAGAAAACATTATTCATACATTTAAAGAAAAACAAACAAAAATCTTTAGAGACTTCTACAAATATTGATCTTGAGTAACGTTTTTGTCATTGGGGAAAAAAAGAGTAAATGAGTGAGACACTGTGCTGCCAAAGACAGACTCAGGCATTGCTGTCAGCATGGCCTAGTGGCACAGAAGACCCAGGGTCAGCCAAACTTGATTCTGATTCAAGGCATGACCCTGAGTGGCAGATGATCTTCCCGAGGCCTTGGTTTACACTTATATGCAATCACAGGAACCACTCTTTGTGCAATGTTTTAACACCTAAGAGAATCTGCCCTTAAAAATGTATGCCCATAATTGTGTGTTTTGGAATTAAGCTGCAATAAGCAGCATGGTCACCTCAAGAGATTTTATTTGTAAAAACATTTTTATTACACAAATTCATAAGTACAAGACTCTCCATGAAAATTACAAGCCTTTTTTTTGATGCTGTGGTGGGATATTTTGGCAGAGAGAAGGAAGACAGGATTGGGGCAACACTCATCTTTAATTGTATTTATCTACTAAAGAAAACTGTCAACACCAGTCAACACTGAAAGATGTCAACATCAGTAAGAATCCTGCACTTGTAATAACAAGTCCTTCAAGATCCTTCCACACCGTGCTTCTCATATTTGTGAAAGCCCCTATAACTTCGTGCACCAAACGTCCCAAGACAATGAAAACTTTGAGACTAATTTACCAATGGTTCAGTAGAGGGCGCTCTGCTCCCCTTCTGCACTGAGCAAAACATTCCAGCTGCCTACTGCAAAGAAAGGCTTTGGTACAAAAGGTGGCATAAGCTCAGCTCCTGACCATCTGTTCTCATTAAAAGATATGCTACGCCACTTTTCATGATATGTTTGTGCAGCTGACCTGATCAAAACCCCTCAGGATAATTTCCTTCTGCCTAAATATCAGATTGTTTCTAATGGATATGGTCTTCTGCCTTGTTTCCTCATTAAGAAGGTTGTGCTGAACAACTAGGCTGTGTTAAAATACCTTTTCCCTTCCAATCCTGACAGCTATATGCCATCAATAGATAAGGAGACTCCTATAGTATAGAAGACATAGCCCCCGGCTAGTCACATCCCAGCTCTGCAAACTGGTGAGCAGTTTTATGCATATGAATTTTCTGCAAAAGCCAGGGACAGTCCGGAGCTGAAAGCTTAACAGCCAGTTACAGAGTCTGCAGTACTGGGATACTGGGGATCAGACTTCTCATGCAAATCAAAGACTACCCTTAAATCCTTCCTATTTATTTTATCAATACAAGAATGGAGGGGACACACAACAGAAAGAATTCTGCTTCACAATTGTTCAGTCACATTCGGTCAAGGTATGCTTTTAAACCATTTTGAAATACACTAAAGGTTGGGGATTCATATGCAAAATCCATCAGACAGCAAATGAGGATCCGACCCTAGATGTCTCTCAACAGTGAAGCCAGCAATTACTTCATATGGCTTGGTTCTTAGCTTTTACAGCTCTCTAGCTTCATCTGTCTGGAAAACATCGTGCCAATTTAATTCAGTTTCACAACCTTTTGTACATTAATCACTAAATCAGTGTTCTATTAGGCGGCCTATGTTCACCAAAATTACAGACTGAGAATGAGGATCTATCTTTATACAAGCTATACAAATGCAAAAAGACACAGACCTAAGTTGTGGTTAGGATGGGCATCAAAAGAGAAACACTAGAAAAGCAAACTACAGAATTATCTTTTTATCTACCGTGTGATATACAACTTTCTAAAGGATCGAAATAGTACTCCCTTTGAAGACCGATCTGTGCAGTAGATTATGTTGGTTTTATGGTATGCATACGATGGACAAAAAAGCTAAATAGTTTTGGAGCTGCTACTCTAGATCTCGTTCTGATTTCTATTGCCTTTGCTCTGCATGACTGTAAGGCTAGCAGCTCACTGGTACTTCTTTCACCTCGCAAGGCATAGCACTTTAGACTCTTGCTTTTATATTAGTATTGCTGTGAGTCACTACAGCTGCATTGGCCTAATGTTTAATTTAAGCTTTGGCTCTTTGCCCCTGCAATATTAGCACAAGACTGGAGGTTTGTGAGCCTCTGAAGGTCTCATTTCCTAGACCTGTCCTTGCACTAAATTCACTGCATATAGGTACAAAGTAGGCTTCCCTTATCATGTGTTGCTTGATGTGAAATATGTTTGGATTAAAGTCAGTTTCTAGAGGAATCTAGTATTAATTTTATTCGCTGTAGCCAGTACCCCTTTGCTATACAACAAGGAGTGCTGGCGTGCTGCACTGAATCTTTTTCCACTTTGCTCTTCATTTTACTAGGCAATACATGAAGATGTTTCCTGTGTTTTCTCAACGCATGATACCAACTTGTTCAGCCCAAGATAATATTTTAAATGTGATTTCAGGCACACAGAATCCAACAAGAAGTGTGAGAGTTTTGCTGAGGCCTAGGGAGATGCAGGAAGTTACCCTGATAAACAGCAGAACAACAAAAAGAACATGGGTTTATCAGAAAAATCTACTGGCCCCTGATCTGATCTACATGCAGCTAACTTTTTATCTTTAACCAGATTAATCAGCCAACCACTATGAATCTAACCCACTGAAACACAAGAGTGCCGATAGTTTTGAGAGCATATTTACCAACCTGATGATGTCTAGCTAGGAATTTAGATCTAGACCTCCCCACAAAAAAATCAAATAAGTTTTAAGCATATTCCCTGTTCCTGACTGATGAGCTGGTGATGTCTCAAAGTACAATACCGTATGTTGATAAAAAGAAATGACAAGTCTCTGTCCTTTGGAGGTGGCTCTCTGTCCTCTGACTAGCAGGTGACTTGGGTGATGAGACAATTTAAGATCCTCAGCTAAGTGCCTACAGTCAACTGGGATAAACTGCAGGGCCTGGGTGCCTCTGTGTTGCAGACTTCAGCCTTCAGAGCTGTAAAAATGAGTGAAATAAGCTGAAACTTTCGGTGCATGGAGGACTGTTTGACCTCCTCCATCACAGCTGTTCTGCTTAACAAATTGGAAACCGTTTTAAACAGGATTCCAGTTTGATGAAGCACAGTAAAAATACGCAGGACTGACACAGAGGTTACCAAAAGCAATCAAATGTAGCCCTGGAGGGAAGAATGCCCTGGACAGAGTCCTCACATTTGCAGCTAGAAGGTACCCAGTGGAATTGCCAAATGGATTTAACAGAAAAATGTTAGTGAAGAGCAACTGAGTAAAGGAATCTTTTGCAAGAGAAACATCTTGAAAGAGCAAGAAATAGCCAAGTGTGTGAAAGGAGGAAAGTGTTTAAAGAAGAATCAGCAGAATACTATTGCAAGCAGTGCCTATAGAGGACAAACTCATGCACACTGCTGCTGTGTTGAGAACTGCCTGCAGCATTACTGCACTAGCAGCTACCACACTCAGTGCAAAGTAACTGGGCTGTTACGAGCAAAGGCAAAAAGACACTACACACGCAAGAAGAGTGAACCACATGAACAGAGTAATATCGTCCAGTGCACTGTTCTACTTAGCTGGCATTCCCTCCAGGAGATGATATTAAAGGAGGATTTTCTGTACATGTACAATTCTATGAAATCCAAAGGTAGATGAAGATTGAATAGTAATTCTCATCACCTGGCCTTTACAGAGATATGTCAAGCTTTCACAGGAATGAAATAGGCAACATTTTATAGGAATATATAATACATATAATGCAGTTCAAAGAATACCGCCGCTGCTGAGCCCAGAAAACCACAAGTAAACCACAAGTAAACCACTTCATAAAAACCGTAAGAGTGGCTGCAGCACCCTGAGACTAAAAATGAAAATACTAACATTTACATCGTTTATGCTTGTTTTCTGGCTGCACGGGATGTTTCACCCCTTACCCTTATGAAATAACAGGTCAGAAACTGCCAGAATACCGCAAGCATGGATTTATAAAAAAAACAGCAAAACAAGAATTAATTCTGAGAGTTCTGAGTCAAAAAAGACATTTGACAGAAACATTAACAGAAGATAGAGCCTTTTACTTGAGATGTGTCATAAAATGGGACTGCAAAAATAGAATCCTGTATTAAATTTTGCAAGGAAGCTCTACTAATTCATTAAGTCAGAATTTGCTGTTAAAAGCCTACTTGACAGGAAAAGAGTACACAACCTAGAAGCATCACAAATCAACAAGGAGGTTAGCTGAAACTGCAGCTGCAGCCCCTTTTCACCCCTGGATCAACCATGACCTATCCAAAACAAAACAAAACAAAAAAACAATTAAGCTCTAAGACAAAGATCTTTACTGCATCAAGGTCTGGAGTCTGGAGTTCCTTTTCTAGCAAAACAGGGAATAAGTTTTGACACCTACTAGGACAGTTTGTCCACGGAGGCTTTGCTGGCAAATATAAAGGTAAAAGTTATGCAAGAAGAATAACATCATGAGAAGAATTAACAACATGGAGGGTTCACTGTCTCAGCTTTCAAATGCCTACTCCAATATTTAACACAAGTGTTTGTCTGGAACGTGCAATGCTGTACCAAGCACAGTTCCTTTTCTTTTGAAGGATAACATCAAAGAGGGCTCAGGAAAGGCAGTCTGATTTCTTCTGACAAACTCGTCAGAATATTCTCACATTAAAAACTAATGTTATCAGCATTCTCCCTAGCTTAATTATCACAAACTAGCTTTCGAGCTTTCAGCAATCACCAGCTCAGACTCTGAGTCAGATTCCACCTCCAAACCCCTGATCCTTCTCCAGTTCTCCTTCTGAATCAATGCACACACCTGACCTCTGGGCAGTTTAACCAATACCAAAGCTGTGCTATTCATAGCCATCTGCCCACCACTTCCCAGAACCACCACACTGGTTTCATATCGACAACAAATGCTCACCTGAGTTTTGTGGGTATTCACCAGAGAGGGTGCAGCAGCTACCATGGAGCTACTGCGAAGTCTCGGCAAAGGGGTGATCTCTGGCTCAGGTGGTTTCTCAGGCTTTTCCTGTAGCATGTGCCTCAGTCTCTGCAGGTAATACATCAGCGACCACTGTGTGCCCTCCTCAGACCAGTGAGGCTGCAGCAAGCAGCGCAGCACTGCCACATCGAAGTAAGTGGCATAGCGAGATTTCTGGCATGGTGGGATCACTATGGACACTCTGTTCCAAAAAAAATAAGAGAAGACCTGTTAATCATCAGGCTCCTAAGACCCTTCCTAGATACCGTGTTCTCTGAATAAAGAAAACATGAGGATGATCTGCTGCTTTGTACGTTCAGCTGCTCTTAAGGATCACCCAACGCCACAAAATTTTCTTTTACAAGGAGAAACCAGTTCTGCCCTAGCACACATGCTGGTTTGCTCCAAAGGATGCAAGAGCTCTCCTAAGAGGCCTAAAATGTAGCCAGTTGTAGAGAGCGGTAAGCCATTTGCATTCTCCTGCCATCTGCACAAAACACCAGGATATGCACACAGCTGTGCCTGCTTCAGCTTGCAGGGATATTTGACACTGACCCCTTGGGACTAAGGCCTTGTCTGAGGAAAGCGTTACTGATGACATGTAAGTGGATATTTAACTTTCAGCTCCCTAGAGGGCTCGAGCACAGAGCTGTTTTGCGATGGATTTTTTTTTTTTTTTTTTTTAAAGGTGTTTTCTTGGGTAAGGTTGCTTCCTTAAACCGTGATCTGAAGATAAGCCTTCGGCATCTGTGCTAACTGAATGATTTGTTCAGCTGGAAACAGACAACTCAGAAGCATCTGCTGTTCTGATACCGGTAATGAGTATTTAGAAACTGTTTACATTCATGCACATCGGGCCTTAGCAGAGAACCAGCAGACAAGGCAGCTAAGCTTATCAACTACTTGGCCAGTCAAATTGATTCTCATACAATTAAAAGCTGCTGTTACAGATACTTCTTGCCAAGGTGTGCTAGATAAAGGGAGAACGTTTTACTTTCACTATGGTTTTTTCCTACCTTTCAGGTGGTGTCATTTCCTAATAGCTTTTAGCGTGGAATTTCCTCAGCACTGCAGTCTGTAGATTTCAGCACAGTACACACAAACCCAATATGACTGTGGTAAGCCTCAAAAATTAAGACTCCAGAGATTCTAGATTTCAAAGGGATCATCACATTTTCAAAACCAACCCTACTACAATAAAGCGCCCCGACCTTTTTTCCCCATTTCTCTCTCAGCACGGTACAACTGTCCTGATCCACCTTCTGCAGTCAGCAGCTGCTAAGAGCCAATCTGTCAGAAGAGAAGCAGTGAAAGGAACTCAGAGGAACAAGAATCATATGAGAAAAGGTGTGAAAATAAAAACTTCTTTACGGTGAGGGTGACGGAACACTGGAATAGGCTGCCCAGGGGGGTTGTGGAGACTCCTTCTCTGGAGATATTCAAGACCCGCCTGGATGCCTACCTGTGCGAACTGGTGTAAGGAAACCTGCTTTGGCAGGGGGGTTGGACTCGATGATCTCTGGAGGTCCCTTCCAACCCCTATGATTCTGTGATTCTGTGAAATGCTGAGGATGGGGCAGGAACTCTGGAGACCTGTCTATAGCTTCTGCCCACAGAAATACACAATCTGAACATTTCTACTCAGTGTCTTAGAAACAAACCCCTGTGAACTGAATGATGAACTTTTGTGGGTTTGGGATTCTATAAAAATCAAAAATGCTTCCATGAATAGTGTTCTGAATCATTTGGGAGCTACAACAACAACATCAAATATTTAAAGCCATTTACATTATCAGCTCCGCTAAACAACATGTGAACAGCACTGGCAGGATACTCCTACCTCCAGCTGGGTACCACCACATTCAGAGTAGAGGAGACCAAGGCCACAGTCCAACAAAGCATTAGAGAACAAGCAACAACACTGACTAGCTGAACTCCTTTAAGAGCTTAGAATGAAGCACATGCTTGAATTGCTTTGCTGGGTCACTGTTCAGTGTCACAGGTCTACCCTTCGGATCTAAGGTAGGTATAGGACTGGCAAAGGAGAACGAAGCATGCAGTGAATGCTGACGCTGCTTGGGATCACACGAACCCTCCTGCAAACTACACATTTTGCAATGGGCAGGTGGCTAGGCTGGGCTTGGAGAAATGCACCCATCTAGAACTCAAACCTGCAGGACTTGGTTTGCTGCCAGCCTCACAAGCTAAAGCTGAAGGGAACTGGTGGCTGCAGACCAGCCCATCTGTGTCAGCACATGTCACTAAATGCAATCTATGGACTTCAAGTTCACCCCTAGTGATGTATTCAGGATAAAATGTTCCAAGTTTGATTATTTAAAATGAGTTGTTCTTAACAAAACAAAAAAAACAAAAACAAAAAACCAACAACAACAACAAAAAAAACCAACAACAACACAACAAAACTGAAATAGGAAGAGGAATGTCATAATAAATGCTACTAAGCTATGAAGTTTTTCTAATATATTGGATTTCAAGGCTGCTTTTGTCAGTCAAGATTGTGTCAAACAGATGCATGCCATACGAAGGCATAGCTGGGATACTCAAAAATATAGCAGCAAAGAAAATAAATGCCATCATCTCAGCAGCAAATGTAAAAGATACGTTATTTCTGGTCACTTTGCAGAACCCAGATCAGCGTGTGTCTGAAAGGTCATTTATGTTTCCTTGTATGCAGCCTGTAAGCAAACCCAAAGCACAAGACATTCTAGCTTAAGTCATGTTCTCCTTATGAAATATTAGCCACTGAAGTTCTGCAAGGACTATTTCCTAGGCTTTATGTTCAAGGTAGCATCTGGATTAAAGGCTGTGGCTTTAATCGCTCCAGAGTGTTAAGCTGTGGTCACCTATGAATGGAGAATTTCACTGAGTAGGGCAGAGATAATTAGCCAGGATCAGAGGAGCAAGCTATTTTTTCATCTGAGGAACCAGAAACTAAACTCTGTGCTAATTTAGAAGGAAACCTAGTGTTCGTTTTCTCAGTTCTAAGCCAACTGTGACTGTAGGGAGAGCAGAAAGGCAGTCTTCCTCCAACACAGGGCCCAAGGACAAAGAAATACTGCGGTTGTTGGTAAGCAAACCACATTTGTCCCCAGTTGTCTGTTGCATGGCAACCAAAGCTCCCTGTACAGTTTTAACTGATCAATGAGTCCTGCAAATGAGAAGACATAATGACGCTCTCTTCAATGCCTGTCTGCAGCTCCATCTCCATAGCAACCACCAGATCCAGCTCGACAAACTGATCACCTGATTCTGTCTTCTTAAAAGGCTTTTTTTTGGTACAGCTGTGCCTCTCTGAGCCACAGTGTTCATACACAGAAAGGCAGTTTTATGCCCAACTGCAGTTTTACTGGCTCACATTAATACAAATTAAATAAAGAACCAGAATTGACAGCAGGCTTGATACAGAATCCCAAGGGAAACTTCCTGATAGGATCAGAGCCATAAAGAACAGCTTTGCCCTTTCCACCAGGGAAATAGCACATCAACCCCTTTTTTGAGAAATCCCGGTTGTTCCTAGATTATATGCAGAAACCCACTCCATCCCACATTTCTTCTGTTCCTGTAATGAAGCAATTTCTTATAACACGGTTTTGGATATGACATTTCCTGGAAGAGACAAGCATCAGGACCTAAATTTTCATGAGAAGTAAGACACCTACATCCGGAGACCTAAAAACATAGGTAGGCTTCCCTTCCTCTCCACACTCCTGAAAACACCCATCAGCTTCATTTACCTTATGGCAGTACTGAGTGTCCAGCATCGCTGAAAATTTAGTTCTATCTTTATCTGCCCAAACCTAGAATAGAATAAGTTAGTGTAGCAGTGCTGTGCTGGAAAACTGTAGCTTCAAGTCTGCAGGGCAAGATGGGAGGATGGTTTTATGCCTTTGCTTTTTTGTCAGTCTGCTTCTTTTGGTCAAGGAGCCTAAAGGTAGCTGTATAAGCAACAAGATGCAAAGAAGAAAAGAAGATATAATGAAGGCAGCGGAGAGAAGCTTGCAAAAATCCTTTACTGGTAGGAAACAGAATTTTATCAGAAGGAAGCCAGAAAACATACTAGCTGCCTGAGATTGAATCCAGCTAAGAAGAGTTGAACCTGCAGATTATTTGTTAGTCTCTGTAATTATGAGAAGCCAGCATAGTAGAAAAGACCAAATAAATTGTCACAACAGGCTACGAGGAGATTTCTCCAATGAAAGTGGCACTGTGTGTCACTGCTTTGTTCAGCTCCCAAAACTGAGATCTGCGGAGTTCAAGATAAACATCCAGCACCCTCAGAGTTCAGTGACAACAGTCGACTCAAGATGAGGACTACTGTGACCCCAACCACTGAGTTACACCAATCTAATTTTCTGCTGAAACAGTATGTACCTGGGATGTGGAGTACCTCTCTCCTGAGAAGTCTGAGAGGACACGCTTCCTTCCAAGGAATTTCCACGATGACATGCAGAAACAGTGGGCTTTGGAGGTACAGAATCTGGCAGGGTTGTCTCACAGACCACCTGTAGTCCCTTTGGATAGTTTTAATAAAAAGAAATAGGTAGATAAACACACTGATCTCCCTTGTATTAGTTTTCTTACTGCAGTTTATGCTTAGATGACTATTACTCCTACCATAAAGACATGAGAAATGAATCAGGCCTCTGTCTTTACAGTATGAGAAACCGTACAGGCAAAGGTCAAGACAGGGCTCTAACCCAAGAACTGACATAAGATCAAGCTTCTATCCTTTAAGACAGGATATTGCCAAGGAGATAATGACAACTGTATCAATACCCTTTGGTTTCTCGGCAGACAAGTTCGGGAGCCTCCAGGAAAACTGTGACAAACTGTAATTTCTGAACATGGATTGCTTTAGGGCAATAAGCGCAGCTGCTGTTTCAGCATTCAGTTTCCTCTTCCCTCAGCTGCTCACTCAAGCCCATCCAACCTCAGAACAGAGCTCACCTCTGTATGACCACTGTCCAGTTTTGGGGATTCACAAGTCACACTCTGATTGTTGGTAGGAGAACTTCTTTTAGCTGAAAAAATAAAGTGAAATTTCATTTCAGAAATCATTTCTAATATAGTATCTCTCTTACAGACTTCCTAGCATTAACCATGGCCATTAAAAAAAAAAAAAAACACAACAAAACCAACTGCATTTACTTTAACTTTCGCACCTTTTTTCAATTGTATTTTCAACAGCTCTTTCTAATGAAGATCTCATTTCTATAAAAATAAATTTGGAATCATATTTTATCCTAAGTCCATTTGGCATTAGACTGTGCTTTCCTGTGCACTTTATTTGGGGTCTCTTCCTCCTCCTATTTCCATGTATATTCAGCTTTCTTCCTAGGTTACCTCTCCCAGAATACATGATGGTTTCTAATTTGACAAATGCCTTCATCGTAGATAGCACAGGAATCTCATACAGAAAGTCTGATCAGTGATACTGCAGAAGAACAAGGACATCACAAACACTACGGATGACAATTCTTGAAATCTTGTCGTACTGCAAGCTACTCATACATAACTTCGTGTCAGACTGAATCCAAGCAAAACATCACAAGGCTTCAGCGCTAGATTTGTTTTTAATTCCCATTCCAATGAGAATTGAAGTAATTTTTTTTTGTGTGTCACAATTTGAGACCAGAGCGCTACAGTATTAGAATCCTCCTTGCCATAAAGAACCTCATTCTGGTGTCTATTTCAGTTTGGTGGAAAATATTTTCAAAACATGACAGACTATTTTTCGTAACAGACTTCTCTCTTGAAGTTACACTTCAGGAATTTTCTGACTGTACATCAAACCTTTAGAAAAAAAAATAACCCAATGGTCAATGAAAACTTAGGACTAATTGTTTATATTATCTCCAGGGTTGAAATCTTTAGTGAGCGTCATCTTCTGCAATGAAAAAATAGGAAGAGATGATTTCAAATCATTTGAGAGACTTCTGTTCAATTTTAAGACTGTCCCAGGGGCCTGCAAAGCCTTTAGAACTAAATACAATATCCGAAGTGATTTATTACATTTGAGAAATCTGATTCAGCTACATTTTCACTACTGTGGAAATTATAACTTTGTGCTTTTCTGAACTTACAAGCAATGCCACAGGAACACATCCAGCACAATCCCAATTCACTAGTTTGTACAAGTTATACAAAACTATTATCTCAAATGCAACAGTAAAACGAGCACTTTTAGAACCAAGCCAGACATAGAAGCTTGGAAGCCTAAGGATCCCACTCCAGTCTCATTATGGCTGAGTTACAAAAGATGAGCAACTCTCCCGGTACACAGAAATGAATTTAAAACCTAAGTCTGTCTTGAAGACTCATGAAACTACTTTCTTTAGTTTCATAACATGGTGAAACCCAAAATTCAGACAGTAAGAGACATAAACTGCTGTGTGCTCTTCACTTTTAATATGTTCAGTACCAGCCTGGGGTAAACCTTCCCCCGCTGGACTGCTGTGGATATAGTCTTTACTCTTCTTAGCAACTAAGGAAAACATGGTAAAATAGAGATTTGAGGCTGACAGAAAGCAGTAACTTCACTGGAGAGTTTCTCATTTCCTACGTGTGATTCCTCTCTCATCTCTTAATTAAATATTATGCAAACAATACTTGACTCCAAAGGGAAACAGCCTGAAACTAGACTAGTTCCTGCAGTATCAGCATATTCCTCAAATATGATGGCTACAGAATCTAACACAGCATCAACCGAACAAAGGAAAGGTTTCCCACCTGCACAGCACAGTCACAGACCTGTAACGATGTTCCTGATTGGTTTTACAAGGGCATTGAAGGCAGACACTTCAGGTTGCCTGTGTTCCCACATAGGCTGCCAAATAACAAGGCCACTAGCCAATCGAAACGTCAGGTCAGATTCCTACAAAGACAAACAGGTTGAATCACAATAGCTCACATGAAAGAACACTGTTTCCAGTTTAAAGGGACTGTCCTTTCTCTGATGCACAGATCGTATGGGAAATAATAACTATACGCCATTCTGTGGCGGCATACGCTAACTCAATGGCTGCTGAAGCCACTAAGCAAACACTAATGCATTTCAAGCACACATACGAAAATACAATGGGGAAAATTCAAAGCATCGCAGAATGGCCTGGGTTGAAAAGGACCACAATGATAATCGAGTTTCAACCTCCCTGCTGTGTGCAGGGTCGCCAACCACCAGACCAGACTGCCCAGAGCCACATCCAGCCTGGCCTTGAATGCCTCCAGGGATGGGGCATCCACAGCCTCCTTGGGCAACCTGTTCCAGTGCGTCACCACCCTCTGGGTGAAAAACTTCCTCCTAATATCTAACCTAAACCTCCCCTGTCTCAGTTTAAGACCATTCCCCCTTATCCTATCACTAGCCACTCTCATAAACAGACACTCCCCCCCTCCTGTTTATACGCTCCCTTCAAGTATTGGGAGGCCACAATGAGGTCTCCCTGGAGCTTTCTCTTCTCCAAGCAAAAAAAATCCCAGTTCCCTCAACCTCTCATCATAGGAGAAAACAAAATTTTCAATACAAAAATACACAAAAGCTTTTTCCAAGTTAAATTTTCATACTAGTTAGCGAACTCCTTTTTTTCAGTACCTTTAGCAATAAGAGGAAAGGCCATTTTTATGTCAGGAGCCGTAGCATCCCTTCTAAAAACATATAACTTCATATTTAGCATTCAATCTCATCATAACCTTAGCATTCGCATCTCTGAACTGCTCCAAAAAAAATAATCAATATTAAAACACCGATTAGAAACTGAGGTAACATTAAATGTCTCAAATTATTATGAAATAGTAGCATACAATTATTAAATACTAAGACTGCAACTACTTGAGATCTGTCTCTAGAGACATTGGGACTGCTAGCGCTTGAGCCATCATGACTTCATATAAGCAAGTAGTTGAAATTATAAAAATCAGCAGACAAGTAAATATTAGAAGGATCAAGGTGCACTTACCTGAACAAAAGTCAGGTGGACATTAGGAGTCAATAGTGTTAGTACAGTCCAACTATCCCCAATCAGCCACAAACATTGGTAATAGCAAAATAATCACAGCTGCACCGCTGTGTTCCGTTGACTTAACTTCACATGCCTCAAAAGCTTAAATCAGTCATGCAGATAGCTAAAAGAATGACAAGAGCTAGCTGCTCACCCACTCCCTTGTCCTTTCATTCCCCGCTCTTTTTTAGTCCCATCTCATAACAGTGAACTTATAAGCCATGTTATAAATCGTTCATTGCTTTTAGCTGTGTTTTATTTTTTTCCTAAGGAGCACGTTGCAAAATGTTTGGAAGTGCCAGCAATAACATACTGCACTTGTATTTTGCATTGCTGGCTTTAGGTAATCCACAAACACTTTTAACTACAATTGTTAAATTGCAGGATTACACCTCACCCGCCAAAAGTTTCATTTAGGAATGCATTGCTAGATGCACAAACTCCCTCAGAAGTCAGGAAATTCCATCATTTAGGCCTTCTTTTGCAAACATACCATCTTTCTTGAGCACATGCATTATATTTTAGTTACCAGATCGCATTCCTCCCTGAGACTCATCCCTCTGTGAAACACAGAGGGGACAATACTGACTTATCATGCCAGTTACGTGCCTCATTTACTCTATCTTTTCTGATTTGATGCACTCAGCATAAAACCAACAGAGAGACTTCTGCAGACAGAGCCTCGCAGCCTGAAGTTCTAACTTCAGAACAAAGGAATACTTAATTGCCTCTGCCACGTCCATGCTTGTGACACTAAAAAGCAATCTTGGTAATCAGCATCAAGATGATTAGTAATGACAACAATAAACCTCAGCAGCAGCTCCACAGTGGAATCTGAAAAGCTAGCAAGGCCCTTGTGAGCAACAAGTGAGTCAGAGGAGCACATTAAAGCTTGCCATCTTTTCTGCAGAATTCACATGGGCCACAGATCTCTGACATTCCTTGGGTACAGAAATGCCTCACTTCAGATTTATTTGCCTTTGTGCCGGCATGAATGGTAGAGTGATTGTTCACGTTGCTGGAAGAATTCCCTTCTGATGTCAGTGGTATTGTACCAGCACGATAAAACATCTGTAGCGGTCAACCCATGTGCACCGTAGGCTGAATTAAACGTCCAACTCAAAAAAATCACAAAGGCAGAATCATTCTTTCTTTACTCAGAGGTGTCTCCACACAAGTACCCCACTGGCATCCCACTTACTTTAATCCTGTGAACAAGAGGAGCAAAGAGGAACACAAAGAGCTCCACGGTGGCCATGGAGTTCTGGAAGAACTTCCTTCTGTTGTTCTCCTCCTCGTCATTTGTGGTGCTGGGTCGGGGATGTCCCGGTGATCCTTGGTTTTCAGCCTGGTGGATGAAGGCACTACTGCTCCCTCCCCAGCTAGAACCCCTGTCTCCTCCGAATCGGTCATTGCTGCAGTCCTGAGGGGCCTCCAGCAGCATCCAGTGGAGAGTATGAAGAAGCTTTGTTTCAGCTACTCCAAGTTTATCCTGATGACCTGGAAGGGAAAAACACATCACAGTATCTCACAGGCTTTCCAATAACGGTACTGTTGAGAATTTCAGAACCACACAGGAAAGTGGGCATCCGACTTCACGATGAGAGCTTGAAAACTCAAGTTCTACCATTAAACAGCATTATGTTTCGTAATGTTTGAAACCTCCTAATTTACAAGTCTCATTTATTTCACAGCATTTGCAGTTTGGACACTGAAATGTCAGTGGCAGAGACACTGACTGTGTGGTCCTAAAGGATGAAAGCCTTGTCTGTTGGACCCCATTGAATAAGACAAAACATAAGCAAGCACTGTGAGGTTTTTGTTCAAACTAAGCTCTCGTGTACCTGGAAAATGACCAGCAAAGTATCACTGAACTACTTCGACTCTTCAGCTCATGATTTCTAAAGCTAGCAGAACGCCAGCCTCACTGGGAAAGTTCTCCCAGGTTCCTCTGTTATAAATGAGAACAAATCATGAAATGTAACACACAGAATGAACTGGAATTCCTAGTTAGAATCCTAGATCTAGGATATGTTGTGTGGCAGGCTGAGCATCAATCTCATGTTTTGATTTATGTTTCACTAACGGAAAAATAAACTCATGTGAGCACTAACCTAGCTTGTTTCGGTTGGAGAGCAATGTTGCAGTGCAGTGTAGCACATGTGGGAGCGCAGCCTGGACAAGTTCCCAGCGAGAAATGCTCTGGATGGCTTCAGAGAGAGCTGGAGAAAGGCCATGAAGCTTGTTCTCTACCAAAACTCTTTCAAAAGACTGTAATTGAGAGGAAAAAAAAAAAAAAGAAAACACTAAAACTTCCCACACATACTTTCTATGATATACACCATTCTCTTTAAAACCTATAACTTTTCATTACACAGTTATATTGTAAGTTAGAATATTTTTCATGTAAAAAGCTACAGATTGTAGCTAAAGCTCACTATATACGTGGACATATTCAGCTAGGAAATGAATGGGCCACTCTAAATAACAATAAAATATACATAAAACTCAATATAATAATGAAAAAGAATAGAAGCAAACATTATGCATAAATAAGTACCAACATCAAACCAGACTTACACTTGTGCTGGGTACTAATCTGGCATGCCAGTGATCCCGTCGGGAGTAACAGGATCTAATGAAGCCTATGTTTGTGGAGCTGAGAGCTGGTTATACTATTCTCCCTCACACACACATGCTCTTTCAGTTTAGTGTAACATAAAGGGCAATCCATTAAAGGTATATGTGCCTTAGGAAATGTTTTCACACCCTGCCACAAAAAATAGCAAACAAAAATTTTCAATGAGCCATAATGCAGTGGTTTTACGAATGCTTAAAAGAGCTGATGGCTGCAGCAAGTTCATTATTTCCACCTCAAGCAATACAAAATAAGACGATCTGCCTCTGAAATCCCCCAGGAAGATCTTCATTGTTAGTTGCTCCAACTATTTCAATAAGCTCTTCCTCTGACCAGATACAAAGACCTCATTATAGGTCACAAAAGCAGTTATAGTCCTTCACTGAAGTTCCTAAAGCTAAGAAAAGCATTACTGGTAATGCATGTCCTTGCCATAGACTAGCTTAGCCTCCTGGCTACCTATTTGTTCACAAGCTGTTCCACCGATTTCATCAGGCTCCTGGCAAACAAGTAACTGTTGGCATTCATGACCTAAAGGGTGCTTCAAATGCCCTCACTCTAGATTCATAAAGCTTATCCTTCAACACTAGTCACAACAATTTTTCCTGTAAAAGTGCAGCAGCAATAGGAATAGACTTAATTACAGAAAAAGAAAAGCTAAAATAGCAGCAATAGTAGACTATCTCTCCTAAGTGACCAGCTACTCCAACGCACAGCATGATAACCAATGGTAATGTGCACTCTTCTGCATAATGCAGCAGCTGTGTATTTGTCCTCTCAGGTTGTGTCCACATCTGCTGGTAGGGACAGGCACAACTCCTCAACAGAGAGGCAGAACGTGCCGGTGCGTGCACAGTGCTACACCATCATGGGAATACAGCGTCCCCATCACAGCTGGCTCCACTCTAGCCAGCATGGAGGCAGAGAAATGCACACCTATCTGTACCTACAGCCTATGACTGAATCTCCCCATTAGCTCTAAGCATACAGAGTAAGAGAAGGGGAGAGAGTACGATTTGTAGAAAAATATACATCTGTATTTAGTACTAAGGGGGCTCACAAAAAACTAAGCCTATAGTTACACAAATTGAACATGAAGAAATACAAGAAATATCAGAGCTGACAGCAAATGTAGCTCCACAGAAAGTTTCTATGCTCACCTACTAGAAATCCTCACTTTCTGGTTAGCAAACACAACTTTCATTGCAGGGCAGCAGCAGAAACTGCAAAGCGTTAGTTAAAATGTGCGGATATATGGATGAAACTAATGATTAGTCATAGAAATAATAGAAATATAGAAATATAGAAATAATGGGCTATGGATTAGGCTGTCAGCAACATGCACATAGCACCAAGGGTGGGTAACGCAGCTACCATGGAAAGACCCAAACCACTCTTACAGTCAGAGATCACTCTTAGAGATCTGCTGTATGTCATGCTGTGTATGAAGGAAAACACTTGTTCATTCCTACCATTTCAGGAACACAATCAGTAACATCACAAGAGCCTTGGATTCCTTCGGGGCCATTTGGCAGCACACCCAAGAGAATGCTGTAAACTCCATTGAGATGAGAGGATGGCAAATGCTTAGAAAGCCTGGGGTGGGGGGAGCCAGGTGCTCATGTTTATGGTCTGGGTATACTGTCAAAAATGGAACTACATCATTAAACCATAGAAGAAATGCATCACAAATACATTAGGACAGAGGTACAGAACTATCCCAAGTAGGGATTACCTAACAAACGGAAACAAAGTAGCAAAGTGCTCCCAGAAATAAGATAAAGTGCAAGCCTAACAAATGGTCAGGGACAACACAGGGTCTGAAAAGGCCACTGAAAAATACGTTATCTTTTTTGTCACAAGGAGTCAGGGTGCCACCCCTCATTCCTTATCCATTGCTGCAATCACATGCTCCCACCTCATTCTTGTGTCAGCTCTAGGGCTTGCTGAGTGGAGTCAAGCCTATACACAGGCCAAAATGAAGTTCAGCACAGAAGGAAGCAGTTTCTACCAGGCCACATTGCTGAATTAGCTCACCGGAGGACCTATTAAGCATCTAATCAGGCTTATCTAAAGAAATCATTTTTTTGCCTTCAGTAGAAAAGACAACCCATGTAAGCTCACACTTGAGCATGGTTACAAAGCTATTCAATTTATAGAGCAAGAGGAGGAAAAAAAAAAATCAATAGATGCAGCAACACTGTTCTGAAATGGGATAGGAGACACACTGTCACGCTCTGACTTTATACTCAAAGTCTCATTTTCAGGTATTCCAATGGCATCAGGGACAAAGTCCTTCAACAGCTGCCTCCTGAAAGCTCTGTCCCACATTCTTAATACCTCAGAGAATCCAGGGAATGCTGTTACTTTAAAATTAGACATATTCACTTCAACATTTTTGTTTTCTGAGCCACATGAAGCCACGTGATTCTTCTGTTCTTTCCTAGGCTGAAATCCTCCATGGGGGAAAAAATGGCACCCACTGATATTCATCAATGCTTGCTGAACATTTCTAGAGTGGATGGGACCACAGCAAGTTTCTGGGTGGCACATTTCAGCAATAGCAACACAGGGTCACCTCAACTCGTGCAGATTTTTTATGAGTGCAGCACGCAGGCTCTCGTCTAACGAGCAAAAATGCATAGCTAATGGTGGTGACTGTTAAAAAACTATGTTTTGTAGCTGAAAATTTTCTCTACTAAATAGTGTTATTGTGCTCTCTGTATCTGTTATTGTTTCTGTGAAAATAAATAGGGCACACTACTTTTGGCTCAACCTATGCACTGTCAGCATGGGACCTCACTGGCATCACTTTTGCCCCTGATTATGACAGCAATGAACAGCTCAACAGCAGCAAAACATAACTCTCTGGATAAGTGGCCTCATGGGGTTTGCATCTAGCTCTTCACAGAGGTCCAGCTCACAGCAAACACTCCATGTGCAAGGCTCCATGTTAGCCTTTGCTCCTGTAGTGCTTTCTCTTTGCTCCAGAATGACTTCTTTTTCTAGTTCCCAGGACCTGTTACAGACAGTACAGATTTTGAGACCTAATTTTTACCCCACATGTACTACACAACTGCTTCTACAGCCGAAAGGAGTCACTTCAACAAGAAAGTTGAGAGCACCTGAAGCATAAAGGGTATGGTAATGTTACGGACATCTGGAGTTGCAGCCTCAGGACTGCTAGTAAGCTAAGAAAACGTTACCTATGTTGCAGCAGCTAGTCCCTGATTGCAATAGCCCATGTGTCAAAGGAGGAGAAAGAACACCAGCCAAAGTGACAGTGAGGAAAGTCGGTGCTATGTCTTGGATAAAAAAAAAAGCAGTCCCTTTTTGGAATGATCTCTGTGTGTGGCCCTCAGGGCCACTTACGTATGCATATTTCCCTTTAGCCTAGTGATGCCATCTGTTTTCATAGGGAATAACGGTCAGTGTTGTCTGGCTGCCTTCCCACTGCTACTGTTCTCCTTTTACTCTCTTCTCCAACCAAGAAACAAAGGGGCTGTCAGATACCATCAGACCTCGTGTCACTTTCCTGCTGGACACGGAACAGGGAGCTGCCTGAAGGCATACAGAACAGAGCACCTTCTGGCTGGTCTTTGCCATGGTTTCCTATACACCTTGCTCAAGACACACGAGCTAACCCCAGCTCTAAGGCCAGAGGAGCTATACCTGCAGCAGACTGCGTAAGGCACCTCCCAGTTCCATTCTCTCAGGAGTGCTAGATGAGCTGCAGACCTCCTCCAGAGAAGTAGCCCTAGAGGAACTGACTCAAAGAGAGGAAGGAAAAAAATAAAATAAAAATCAACCAACCAAAAAAAAACCCCAAAACAAAACCAAACCAAACCACATCCAAGCATTAAGCTAGGACAGGAGGGTGAGGGCTATTGTACTTCTGCTCTTTTTTTCCTCTCATCTACTACCCTTACTCCAGACAGCTTGAGATCTGACCTCCAGGAATACGTATTTTGCATTAACTAATCCTCTTGCCTCTACAGAACAGGAACTTCTGTGCTTCACTTAGAGCTGTCCGGCATGGAATTTCTCCTACTGAATTGCTCATCCAAAGCTTGGGCTGCAACACAGTAGAAAGCAGTGAACTAGTACTAGCGTCACTTCAGGCTGACTAGAGATAACTTGAAATGCAGGCAAACAGTACTTTCAGCCTAGGGAAGGTCCTCCAAGTAAACAAGCGTTCCTATACAATTTTACAACGTGAATCTAGGGGCTCAGAGAACAAGAGAGTCAGGTTCTGAGGTTCATGAATGTAAGGCTATTGCAAAATCAACAAAAGAGAAATTAAACATAGTATAAACACTGACAATGGAGCACAGATGCCAACTACTTTATTCACAGAAAATTCCCGTGTCTCAGTCTTCTGCAACCATTACTACTCGCTTTTTTTTAAATGCTGTTCCACATCTACCCTTTAATCGTTTGTGACAACAGAAATGTACCACTATATTTGCAAAAACACAGCGGAAAAAAAAAGCATTTTAAAAGAAACTCGGAATTCGCAAGGTCCTCCAGAACACATCTGGGTTCTCTTGTCATGTCCCAGTTTCAGGCAGCATTGAATTAACTTTCTATTAGCTTGTATGGTGCTATGTTTTGGACTTAAGATGAGAATAATGTTGACAACACACCAATGTAATGCAAACTGAAAACATTCAAAATATATCCCCTCAGCCTCTTACCCTCACCCCCCAAAACGCAATAGCTCTGTATACCACTCACATACATTCCCTTTGATGTCATTTACAGCTTTGAGTCAGGCACCTTAGAAAAGACATTGAATCAGGGCAGAGGGACTTAAGAAGGGGAGAAGGAAGGATATTTAATCCATACAGAGGTACAGGGGCATTTAGACAATGTAAAACATTGTGGGGGGGGGGCAGAAAAACATTATTTATCTTCACATCTAAAGCTACTGTTTATAAGCTAACTGAAGTCAGTGAGATTGTTGAGATAAGAAAAACAAATCATTTTTCACAAGTATTAAAAATTATGAACTGTATAGCAAAGCTCAAAAACCCAATACAAACAGCTCCTTCAGACCGGATCCTGTAATGACTGAATCCAGACCTCTAGCATCTGCTTCCTAGATGCATAACATGCAGCAAAATCTAGTGCAGCAAGTTCAGAGCCGAGAGTAATAACAGAATGCATATGAGAACACTGTGCTGCAGTGTCAGGCAGTTAAGAGCCTATAGACATGCCTAGAACAATTCTGGCAAGAAAATGTAAAGAGGACATTTAAAGGTGCACCACATTTCTAGAGTCTCTAGTCAATACAGCAGTGTTAGATAATCAGCCTAATGTTTCAGAAAATAAGCCAACTATCTGTCAAGCTCCAAGTACCTTCCATTTCACTCATGCATGCAACAGCCTGCTATACTGCTGGATTACATGAAAGGTGTTGATGTGGGCAGGCATTTCTGTACATTGTCAGGGATAGGAAACCAAAGAGCAAATAAAAGTGGCAGATGCAGCAGTACAGGCTGCATCATTCCTGCAAAACTAAGCCCCTCCTTTGGAAGCTTTCTAGCCTTATTTAATGATTGCGCCAAGAAATGGAGAAGAATCAAATTCTCCTTCATATAAGCAGCTGAAGCAGACTAGGCCTTCATCAAAACTAGCTAAAGTTGCAGACATAAATGTGGAATTTTGATGTAAAAGCAATGCATACTTTTAAAGGCCTCAAAATACTGATACAGTCTCTGTGCATTCACTGTAAACATATTTCTTTATTCTCCCTATCTCCTGAGACACTAAACTCCCCTAACCCTTGGGGCTCCTAAAAAAATCATGGTACCGTGACCCTTGGGCCCCATTACGCAATTGGTTTTAAACAAAAATGTTGAATTCATCCATGCCCAAGCTGTGACTCTTTAGCACCAAAGCTTTTTGCCAGGACTATAGCACGTAATTATATAACTGTAGGCACAGTATCTAGGCTGGGTACTCCTAGGCATGTGCTGAAGGAAAGCGTGAAGCAAGCCCCCTGACCTGCAGGGAAGGCATGGTTTATTGTCCTGGTACTAGCTGTACTCCAAAATACTTCAGGACCACTTCCAAGCCCAAAGACCACCTCTTTCCTGAGCATTTTTTTCAGAGATCCTTTTCACTCGACTGGAACACGTAACTTACATTCTCTTGCTATTTTTTTACACTTAGTGAATTCTGGTATGTGCTTGTAAAAGAAATAGGATTTGGAATCAACCCGGGGGATAGAGAACAGCTGCTCTCAATAGCACAGCATGAAGCACAACAAGTCATAGACAGACAGACAAATCGATGCAGAAGAGAGAAAGAAGTTCTGTCCCTCTACCCAGCAATAATAGAGAACATTAACTCACTGGTGAAGCTGTAATCTCAAATTAGGGGGACCGACACGGCTCTTGCACACTTCTGAGACTCCTGCAATGATGTAAGGCAACAAACTCCACTTTATATCCTCTGAGCTGTAACTGGTATAGACCAGCAATGATGCTCTGAGCTTATTGTGCCACAACTGCTACACATTTCACCCAGCAACACAATAAGACTGAAGTCCTCTGTCAGTAGTTGGTATCTAGGAATAACCCTGAAAAATTTATGGACTTCCTAGAAAAATCTAGTCAGCGGTAGCAAGGGCTTCTCCAGTTTAATGTCTAGTGAGAAGGAAGTCAGAAAATTGCTGCAGAGAGACCTAAGTACTTTAAACTATTAAGATACATGTCCAGACTGCATTTTTCCAGTCTGTCAGGTTTGGCTGCAACTGCTTAATGTACTTTAAGTCAACCAAAGATAAGCAGTAGCTGAAGAAATTGTGCAGCTCCCTAGATAACCATCTTACTTAAACTTGCTGCATGTCTTCCCTTTCTCTCGTCACATACTTGATTGAGATTTTATACTAAATCTAGCTAAAAATAAGGGTTATCAGCACCTGCAAAACAATCCCTTCAATTATGCTAAGATATGGTCCTCTCTTTTCCAACGGAGAATGCATTTTCATTTTGCATTATCAGAGAAAGTATTTTTAAAGCTTGCTGTCAACAACTTTTAGATTTTTAATATTTCACCTCCAATAATCACAAACTGAAATGACACTAATTTCACCCAAAAGCCCATACACCCATGACAAACTGCAAGATTAAACCCAATTGTCTAAGCCCAGCCTGCCCTCACTGTACTTCACTACGTCAGTTCAACTACTAATATATTAGTATACATATTATATATATATAAAATGTCTAAAGGTGGACATTATTTCCAATTTCTCTAGATGGGAAAAGACTCCAAATCCTTCACGTGATAAAAGTACAAAATTAAGCTAAATGGTCTCTCCTGTGAGCTGAAAGGCTTGCTGACGGTATGGGAAACTGTTAATCACAGCCTGAATCTCTGATTAACCATTTGAGGCAAGTGACGGGTCAGCTGCAGGAGCACAGGTGAAGGTAATTCAGCTGTGCTCCCAGAAGGGGTGAAGCTTGACTCCACCTCTCCTAGATCCCATTTAAGGACTGACCACCACTAAGGCAGCATCTCCTTTGGAGACTGCTCCTGTGTGGAGTTCCTTGTAGTGAGCCTCAACGTTGGATGCTTAACTGTAAGCATCAGCATTGGTGAGTTATTCCTATATATCTATCTATTACTAGATATCTATCTATTACGCCTTGTATAATTACAACTATACACTGACCAACCACCACGGCCAGGTCAAGTTGCATTAAACATTAGTTACCAGTAAGAGTTGAAAACAGGTACATACCACACAGGAAGCTTCATATTGTTTCCCCAGTTTAGGTCTTAAAAATGCACTGAAAGAAAAAAAAAAAAAAAGTATTAAAGGCCCAACACTTCAAGGAGGAGTTTCGCTTAGTTACTTGTAGGATTTTCCTCATGCCAAAAGATCGGCAAAATGCTGAAAACTTCATAATATAAATGAAGACAAAGCCAACAGAATGTCCTGATACCTGTTGATGACATCTGCCAAGTGCTATCACCTTTCAGGCCCTTTCCATTAGACAGTTTTCAGCCATTTTAACTCACCGAAAGATGTTCACAATATTCTGCTTAACACATTAAACATCACTGAACTTTGCCCTGTATGTATTTTAAGCTAGGGAACAACTTGCCCATTTTGTATCAAGTATTTTCCTCTACAAATACTGATTTGGAAGGCGTGTGATGAAAAGCAGGCCTCCATCCTGTAGCTAGAGAACATCTACCCTCTGCTGTCATTTCCCTCCAGAACGGAATTGGTTACACACTTAGAACGAAACAAAACAACGAAAAAAAACAACCTCCACACATAAATCAGGTCACATTATTACGTATTATTTCTTAAAGGATGAAAATGTGGGATAATGGGATTTTGTGACTGAGGTCCTAAATTAGAGCCACGACCTTCAAACCTTCCACCCTCTTCCACAGCCCCCGTGATGTTTTCAGTTTGGGATTCCTGCAAGACAGGAGACAGACAGCATTCACAAGGAACATAAAGCCCACTATACATTCAGCCTGCCCCTCACACATCATTTCTCTCCAATCCAATGAAACAGAGTGAGATTTTGACGTATCTGTTCGCATGCTGACCTCTCAAAGCATAGATTACACTTCCAGAATGGCTGCAAAAACAGATACAGGCAGAACTGTGAGTCCAGTGCAGCACCAGGGGATACTACTTCTAGCCCCTAAGCTCCAGAAGTCCTCTTAAAGCAGGGAGAAAGAGAGCAGCAAGGAGGGGTGAGGTGCACACATATACACATGCATATTTTAAAGTCAAATTAAGAAGCCTTCTGGGGCTGTTAGTGTCCTTCCTCCATGCCCAATGCACACAGACCGCATTGCACAGAGTGCAAATATAACAGCTTGTTTCACGCCTTCATTTTGCAGCTGCAGTAACTGCTTCCTACCCAGCTAGCCTGCCTGCCTCCCCCCCACCACCCTGTTGCAGCTGTATCCTAAGCATGCTGCTCTCACCTGGTTTGCCTCCATAGGAAGGTCTGGATGGGCAGAGGGATACCACGTCCGCTCTCCTGCTCCTGGCCCTCTGAGCTTTTCCTTTTCACCATGATGCTGATGACAGCTGCTGCGAGCCAGTCTTAGCAGACATATCAGTCGGTGTCTCCCATAGCTGCCTCTTGGCTCTCCATAACTCTTTATCCCCTTTCTTTCATTCCTTACAGCTCTCTCCCCCCCCCACCCCCCGCACCTCCTCCAGCCTCGGTGGTGCAAAATGGCTGCAGGAGGCAGGGAGGAAATTAGGGGAGCGAAGATGTCCGCGTCCCTCCGCTTCCTCCCTGCCTTCAGCACCTCCCTCTGTGGACAGCTCCGGCTCCGCGAGCCGCGCCGGCAGGCGGTGACAGGGGCGGGCGGGGGGGGCGCCAGACGGGTCCGCCCCGCCCAACGTCCCGCGGCGAGGCCGGGCGCGAAGCCCCCCTCCCGCAGCCCCCACTACCTCGCTCAGCCTTGGAGGGTCAAGTTGGAGAACCCGAAGTGCAGCTGGGAATGCCCAGGGCAGCCGGTCGGGTCAGCAGAGCGTCTCTCCCGCTTCCTCCTGCCCCGACGGAACGAAGGCTTGGCGCTGCTGAGCCCCTGCGACGCTGAAGGCTGTCCTCTGTCTACCTAGGCAGGAATCCTCCAAGCACAGGAGGCTGTCAGGACGGGTACCTGCGCATCTCCAGAATGAGGAGAGCATTAAGGCAGCTCAGAAATAAATGAATAATATCGAATTATATTGCTTGTGTAAGAAATGACCGCAAGTTCATGGAAAGGTGATCTGACAAGCCAAAGCTGTATTTCTGATGGTCTTTCAATTCTCCTACTCAATATGAGGCACTTAGAGACCCACCGAGGCCATTCCTTCCTTGAACAGGAGCTGAGCTGATCAGCCCGACCTATTCTGCTCCTTATGGGTGCTTGGAGGAGCACTCACTGAAAACCCGGAGCCACTCCTGCTGGAGATGAAGGCTTTTCCTGGTGCCCAGGCCAGTGCTCCCCTGCAGCGACTTCAGCTGCTTCTGCTCTCCGCTCACAGAGAACATAAACCCACGTGCTCCACATGCAGCTAAAACCCTCCTCTCACACAAAAGTGGTATTAAGACAGTCATTTGGAAGGTAACGTGTCAAATTAAACATAAACATGTTTACAGCCAAAAAGTTATGTAGAAGGGGGTTTTAGTTTTCTTCTCCCTTCTGTTCCATTAGCACTAACTTCTTCTGCTGATGCACAGAAATAAGGTCTCTCTTGCTCAGATCATAAGGTTGTAACTTCTATGTTTCTGTCCCTCAAGTTAGGTCTGAAATAAGACAGGCTGTGATTTCTGAAGTCTGCCAAGAACTGGTTACTGAGAAAAGCTGGCAAAAAGAAACCACTTCTAAAGAAGCACTGAAGAAGTTCCCCATTCTCCATCCCCTCAACACATCCAGGACTTTATATAATCAGTTTTTATATCAGAAAAGTTTTAATTTGAGCTTTTAATTATGAATAGAATGCCTCTTGACAGCCAAAAGTGGAACAACAGCGCAGTAACAACGATAAATGTGTTTTTAAAAATGGGCTCTTTCCAGTCCTGTAATATGTTACAAAATTATTGAACCAAGCATAAGCAATGAGAAACACTCTTTCAAAGTGTGGATTCTCCAATTTCACCATGCTATGACCAGCACTAAACCCGAGAGGTGGCAAATGTGACTATTAGTTGTCAGTCTCACCCCTGTCCTTGGCAAGATCGTGGAGCAGACCCTCCTGAAAGCTCTAAGGCAAACAGAAAATAAAGACAAGGTGACTGGTGGTAACCAACACAGCTTCACCAAGGGTAAGTCATGCCTGACAAACTTGGTGGCCTATTATGATGGAGCTACAGCATCAGTGGAGAAAGGAAGAGCAACTGACATCATCAACCTAGACTTGTGCAAAGCTCTTGACACTGTCACGCGTGACATCCTGGTCACCAAGTTGAAGAAAAATTGATCTGATGGATGGACCTCTAGCTGGATAAGGAGCTGGCCGGATGGTTACACTCAGAGTTGCGGCCAACAACTCAATGTCCAAGTGGAGACGTGTGAGGAGTGGTGTTCCTCAGGGACCGGTGCTGGGACTGGTGCTATTTAACATCTTTGTAGGCAACGTGGGCAGCAGGATTGAGTGCACCCTCAGGAAGTCTGCAAATGACACCAAGCTGTGTGGTGCAGCTGACGTGCTAGAGGGAAGGGATGCTACCCAGAGGGACCTGAACAGGCTTGAGAGGTGGGCCCTTGCCACACTCATGAAGTTCAACAAGGCCAAGCGTAAGGTCCTGTACCTGGGTCAGGGCAACCTCAAGCACAAATACAGGTTGGGTGGCGAATGGCTTGACAGCAGCCCTGAGAAGGATTTGGGGGTGTCAACGGATGAGAGATTCAACATGAGCTGGCCATGCGCGCTTGTGGCCTATAAGGTCAACTGTATCCTGGGTTGCATCAAGAGAAGTGTGACCAGCAAGTCAAGGGAGGTGATTTTGCCCCTCTGCTCTGCTCTTGGGAGACCCCATCTGGAGTACTGTGTCCAGTTCTGCAGCCCCCCAAAAAAGAAGGACACAGAGCTGTTGGAGCAGGTCCAGACAAGGGCCTCAAAGATGATCAGAGGGTTAGAGCACCCCTCGTGCGAGGACAGGCTGAGGGAGCTGGGGCTCTTCAGCCTGGAGAAGAGAAGGCTCCAAGGAGACCTTATAGCAGCCTTCCAGTAACAGAAAAAGGCCTACAGGAAAGCTGGGGAAGGACTTCTTATAAGGCAGGTAGTGACAGGACAAGGGGAAACTGTTTTAAAGTGGAAGAGGGTAGATTTAAACGAGATTTCAGGAAGAAATTCTTTACTGTGAGGGTGGTGACACACTGGAACAGGTTGCCCAGTGATACTGTTGGCTTTCCAGGCACAACATCTTGCGCTTGGCCTTGTTGAATCTCATCAGGTTCTCATGGGCTCATTTTTCAAGCATGTCCAGGCCTCCCTGGATGGCATCCCTTCCTTCTATGGTGTCAGCTGCACCACTCAGCTTAGTGTCATCAGCAAACTTGCTAAGGGTACAATCAATCCCATCATTCGTGTCACTGATAAAGATGTTAAAAAGTATCAGTCCAAAGACAGACCCCTAGGGGACACCAATCACCACAGGCCTCCACCTGGACACAGAACCATTGACAACAGCACTCTGGCTATCACCATCCAATCAATTATTTATCCACCGAATAGTCCAGCCTTCAAGCCTGTATTTCTCCAGCTTGGAGATAAGGATGTGGTACAGGAGCATGTCAAATGCCCTGCACAAGTCCAGGAAGATAACATCAGTTGCCCTTTCTTCGTTCACCAAAGCTGTCACTACATCACAGAAGGTCACCAGATTGGTCAGGCACAATCTGCCCTTGGTAAAGCTGTGTTGACCATCTCAGATCACCTCCTCATTTAGCATGTGCCTTAACACCTCTTCCAGGAAGATCTACTCCATGATCTTCCCAGGCACAGATGTGAGGCTCATCAGCCTGCAGTACCTTGGGTCTTCCTTTCTCCCTTTCTTAAACAATGGGAGTTATGTTTCCCTTTTTCTGGAAGGGGACTTCCAGAAAAGTCACTGGGGATTTCACCTGACAACCACAGATTTTAAAATATGATGGAGAGCAGCTTGGCAACTCATCAGCCAGTTCCTTCAGTACCCTGGGATGCACGTCATCCAGACCCATAGATCCATACACATTTATCTTCACAAGGTAGTCTCAGACTTGCTCTTATCTTAAAGTGGGATGGATTTTGCTCTCTGAAATCCCACCTAGAGGCTCAGGGACACAAGAGGCAAGGGAAGTCCAACTGGCAGTGAAGACCAAGGCAAATAACTCATTAAGTACCTCAGCAATCTCCACGCCTGAGGAAGCTAGGTCTTCCTTCTTGTTTATCAAAGGGGGTACGCTCTCCTTTGCCTGTCTTTTCTGCCCAATGTATCTAAAGAATCCCTTCTTGTTATTTTTCATATCCCTGGGGACGTGTCCCATGAGGGACACACATACCCAACATGCTGTTATCTAAGCAGGTGAACCAGCTTGCGCCTAGGGAATTACGCATATAAGAGCAGATGAAAAGTTACAGCCTAGAACATTTTACTTATCTCTGCACAGAACTTGAGTTCACAGCAGAGGCTCTCGGCTTCACCATCAGCATTTGATTGTACCTTGGGATTGTACTGGGACTTCAGTGGTGCCTGCCGAGCCAGTCCTCTGCTTTCCTTAGTTACTACTTGAATTGTATATGTGGCTTTTGTTGAAACAAACAAGATGCAGACAACAAAAGCAATAAAAATTGAGGTCAACGTAGCATGCTAAATTTGATCAAGTCCTCAGAAAGACCTCTGTGTTAACTCATTACCAAACAGCACTTCTTGCTACTGTTGCTCTGTGGATTAGGCACGCAGGAAGTCAGATAAGTGACAGGAAAGCTGCTAGGACGCCTGCCTGCACTCCACGGCACAGCTGCAGCAGTCAGAATCAGTTCGCCTAATTTCTTGAAGCATAACAAATGCAGATACTAGGTTTATGGACTGAGCAAAATAAGCACACATTAACTTTACCTCAGAGATCATAACACACCGTGCTGATGAGCACAGAGCATCTTTGCAGCTAGTCCAATACCCCTCCCACATCATCAGTTCAACGTTAAGCAATCAAACTGTTCCATCGCATCAGGCCTCCCAGAACAGGCAGCAGCCTCCTGGAAGCCTGGGCAGACAGATTACAGCAATTGACCCTGCAGAGCTGCTTCCACTGTCTCCCCACACTTCCTGGGAAATAACATCACATCAACGGAGAACAGCTGCCTGAAAGAAAACTGGACTGACAGGAAAAAGCTGGAGTCAGGCAGAAGCAAGAATAAGCAGAACGAGAAGCAAAAAAACCTTAATTCAATCTTCCTAAAACCTAATATTTTTGCTCAGGGAAAACCATTTCTATCACAGCCGCCTTAAGCTTGCGTATCACTTCTTGGATCAGTACCAGCTAATATAAATGCACAGGGCAGGAGAAGAAAGACACAGAATAGATCAGAATTATGATCACAAATAGAAAAGAAGGTGTTAAAGGATGCCATAAATAGCTGCCTCCTCCTACTGCTCCTGAGCCTGGGGTCTCCTTCTGCCTGGTCTCTGGAGCCCTGAGAGTCTCCATCCCAGGCCAATGGACAGGGCTGCTGCCTTCTCATTTGAAGACTCAACCCAGCAGCAAAGCTCTGCCTACATCCCAGAGTTGCACACATACACACAAAACACCAGCACAGCCAGCCATAGAGACTGTCGCAGACAAGGCACCTCTTTCACACGTACCAATATCCTCATCCAGACCTGAGGTCTCCTACTCACACCCCAGCTGCTGACCCTGTGCTCTCTCAGTCCTCCCACCTGCAGTTAGCACTTGATTGCACCACCCACATGTGAATGCACACACAGTGAGATTATGCAGAAAGGTAGTTAAGAACTCTCAAATTTACTTTTGAAAATAAATGGAAAAAAGAACACAAACAAACAATAAATTAATACAAGAGAAGCCCAAACAAAAGCTCAAACAGACAAATCCATCACCTTTTTCCTGAAAAAAACAAAACAAACAGTGGGACTCCTGTTCCATTCCAGAGGGGCCAGACCCTCTGTTCACCAGCAAACGTTGCAGCAGGATTCCTGAGCTACCAGCATTCCATAACCACAACGAATAAAGGTTTACTCTACAGCTCCTACTCAGCACAGTGCTCCAGCATAACACTTATAAGTAAATCATAACCCACCACCCACAGTGCAGCGCCAATGAGGCACTAGAGAGTGTCACAAATACCATCTCTTCTTCACACCCTGGGAAAGGACGAAGTGGGTTCTTAACCACGTGGCTGTCCTCAACTGCTACTCCAGCTGTAAGTGCTTAAACCCTTTTGTTCTCAGTCTCTCAATCCTTGCCCTCGCTGCAGCTGACACCTAAGCTCTGCTCCTAGTACTTCTAATGGAGCTCCGCTTCCCTCACGGCCCCGCAAGAACGAAGTACCTTCAGCAGGCCCCCCCAACCGCGGGATGTTGCCCCGGTCCCCTTCAAATTCCCCCTCTCACAGCTCCCGTTACCTTTGATCCACTCGAAGCACCAGGCTGTGGAGGCCGGCCGCGTACACCCCTCACTCGCGGCCAGCCGAGCCCCTCACGGCGGGAGCAGCGCGCAGCGCCGTCCTGCCAAATCTTCTCCCATCGCAGCACCAACGGTTGCCACGCGGCCTCGCGCCCTTTACAGCCCTCCGGAAGAGCGAGGCGCGCGCTAATTTGCCGCTGAGGGGCGCTCTGGGGAGAGGGCGGGAACGGCATCTCGTCGGAGCAGGGCGACGCGGCGCTCCGGTCAGGAGGGCCACGCTGCTCCACACGCGGTGGGAGCCACTAGCTGGGAGAATTTATTCGCACAAAACTGGAAAATCTTGCTCTGCTATGAGTAAAACCTGATATTTTGTCAATGATGGGACTTAGCCTGCTCTGACTGAGCCGACTGCCAGTAATGGCAGCAGGTACGTGGTAGTGTCGTGAGGTGTAACGATACCGAACGGCTGAGTGCTCCCAGCTCTGCCTCACAAACAGTGCAAACACCACGAGCCATTAGATGACAAGCGATTTTATTTTGCAAAACAATCACTATACAGCAACAAATACAATTGCAAATCGGATTGAAAAACATGAACTACCTACCACCAGCCATTCAAGAAATGCCTCTTTTTATGGTAACAGGCTCTAGAATTATCAGAAAAAACACAGGTTTGTAACAGCAGACTGCATTCCTTGAAATCCCAGCATACAGCATGTTCATTCGTTGTTTTTTTCTCTTTGCTAAAGTTGAAGTGGCTTTTATATGCTTGATTTTTTCCAAGTGTGAAACTAATTTACTTTCCTGCAGTGGGAATTGCTTGAGTTGCAGCGGGAATTGCTTTAGCGGTCTGACGAGCAATGAACTCTACACACCTAGGCTAGACTACCTGCTTCGGTTCTCATAGCGAACGTGATCAACTCTTCAAGGCGTCTGCCTTTGAAGGGACATGAGTGCTTGGGTTTGGAACGGTGTTTGGTCCAGCGTGGCAAAAACTACTGCTCACGTGTGGTAGCCCACACAGGCTGCCTTCAGACTCCCCTTGGGTCGTGTAGATAGGCAAGTGTCTATTTGTAAGCAGTCACGATGAGGTTACTACTGTACCTTAGCATAGCACTGAATGGATGATACCATTTACTGCTGTACAGTGAAAATATACATGGCCCAAACGGGCACACAATTATCCTCATCGGTATTAGTTTTTCCCTTATTGGTGCTGGACAGAGGTTTGCTCACCTTGGGTTTCTTTCTGCTTGTGGTTACACAGAAACAGGAGTCTGCGGATGGGGCAGAAGCCCCTTACTTTTGTCTCTACAGCTTTACAGATCATTAACTTGGGGCTCTCCCCTAGCCATCCCAACGGATTTTGCTGTTTCATTTCTCTGGGTTATCTCTGCTTTGTTACAAAGTCAGGTCTCACACACCCAGTGTACCTGCTGGCTGAACGTGCCTGTGGAAAAGAAACAACGGATGCGGTTTCCAGGAAGCTGGCTCTGTCTTGTTTAAGTGGGCATTACGTATTTACAAAACAGTTATCTTCCTTTAAAAACCAACCCTCTTCTTGATAAATTGAGATTAATATGAACTTTTTCAGTGAACATCTAGAGTCATGTAACAATTTTTTTTAACAGCACAAACTCTTAATTTCTTTTAACCTTCATCTAAGTCCACAGCGTTCTAGGATTTTTTCTATGGAGGGATGATTACAATTACAAAGGTCTTTGCTTGAATCAAGACAAGAAAGCTCATTTTAATGCATGAAATAAATGTCTTGGTGCGTTACACCACTCTCTGTACTCATAGGCGGATTAACTAAACAACATTACCTAGAGTATGTCAATTTTAAAAGCAGAATTAAAAAAAAAACACCTCAAGTAACACTGTTCTCACTAGCTGGTGTTCAGCTTCAGAGAAGCTGAGGTTTGGTAGTACCATAGACTCTCCCACATTTGCAAAAGGCGTAAAAAAAAACCACACTGCAAGGCTCATTTACATCGATAGTGTGATCAGAGCAATGTGATGTAGATACTGTTCTAGTAGTTTTTGTGTTTGTTTTTTTTTTTCTTTCTGTCCTTTGCTTTCCTGGAAAAAAATGGGAAGAGGCTTTTAATGCATCTCTCTTGACATTGTTTCCATGTGAATTCATATGATTACACGAGAGTATAACAAATACAAGGCAGAAATCAGAACCCATTTAGCATGGTTCTAAGCTCACTGTCCTTTGTATAAAACAACTGACTTACCAACAGTATTAGGAATTTTATAGTGTGATAAAGCTTTTTGCAGTGCTGAAATGTTGTGTGTTGGGCTAACATTTCCAGTAAAATTATATAAAGTCTTCTTAATTTTGTTTTGTTTTTATACTATGTGACAGCTTAGCCAAAATCCTCATTTGGTCCACTGAAGATTTACTGCCAAGTAACCGTGTGTTTGCAACCTGAATCATGTGGAATCCTGTGCTATTAATTATTAGAATCCTTCTTCACAGACGTAAGAATGTTCTCTAGAGTCTTTTTGGCTCAAAACCCAACACACACACGCACACGTACAAATTAAGGAGCAAAAAGAACAGATAAAAAGCTTCCAGCACACAATGTTAACCTAATACGTGTATCAAGTATAGCTCAACTGACAGTGCAAAGTTTAGTTAAGAGATTTCAAAAGGAAAAGATCAAACAATCTGCAAGAATGTAAACTGGTCATTTCATAATGTCTACTGTACATATAGTACCAGCAGATTATTATCTGCTGATGAGTAATACTCCCATATTACCTTCAGTGTTCTCTTAGTGTCCATAAGACAGTGTTGGAGCTCGCAGGTAACTCCATTAGATTGGATGTTTATGTATCTCTGCCCTTTTTATGCACACTATTTCTTATACTTTTTATTAGTCAATATAATCCCACTTTGCTCAGATTTTAAGATGCCCTATTTACTGATTAATCACTACAGCAACCCAGTCTAGGGAGCTCAATTTATCTACTCGTGTACTATAATTTACAGGCACCTCTTGTTATGTTTATCACTGCTATCTGAGTGCCTGAGTGCATACATAAGATATCACTGAAGGAATGGAAACGACACCTTAATACTTTTTTCTGTTTCAACTTTAGCAAAAGAAAAAGAAAATAAATAAATCTAACATGTGCTGTTACTACAGGAGATTTAAGAAAAAAAAAAAAAAAAAAAAAGCCAAACCCAAACTATTTTGGATTTAAAAAAAATCCAGAATCCAAACCCAGCCATCTTTGGAGACCGTTTTACAAACTTCTGGACCCCACAAAAATTGTATCTTTGTGAAGAAAGGGAGGGAGGAGGAAAGGAATCCTTTTTCTAGCATCACAGAAGAGACTTGCATCTGGCACTAAAACAGGGTCACGGCTTTTAGTTGTTACAGAAAGCAACTTCATGCTAAAAGTTTTCATCTTTTTTTTTTTTTTAATGTATTTTTATGAATAGGGAAAAAAAACCCTGCTAACATCTACTTTTACATACCTAAAATTGCAACACCAAAGGGTGCAAGAGACACAGATACTGTGAATAAAGTAGAATATTCAAGTATATGAAGAGGGCGTCTCACAAATGGCCACAGAGAAATATATATCTATAATACTGTATCAAACAGATGGAAAGGATGTGAAACTGATGGTGACTACACAAATCTAGCCGCTTAACCAACTTCCTACTCAGACACAAGTCCATTGGGGTGGAAGTGCTTGCTTTCAACAGCTTTTTTATGTCACTTCCCCAAGCATGATTCAATGTTTTCAACTAATAGTTTTAGTTATTAGTTAAATAATTTATTGGCTTTTCAGCTATACACTGACATAATTATCCAGGTCCAAAAAAATGTTAATAACTTAATTCAACTTTTTTTCTACTCATTTATACAAAATATCACTTTTTTTTTTAATTAATTAAACTTGATTTTCTCTATATGCCCTTCCTTCTGGTAAGCAGACTCTTAATCTAACTTGTAATAACTTACAATGGGCAGCTTTTCATTTTTTTTTCCCCATCTATCAACAGAACAGTGAAATGAGCAACTTGGGATATTAACAAGGCTCTTCAGAAAGAGATGGATGGCCTTCAGGCACATGAAAGGTAAAAATGCATTTTATTGTAGTACGGTACTCCATGCAAGACAGAGCAGAGCAACAATAATTGTCCAATGTAACATACTGCAGTTGTATACCCATATAAAGCCAGTGTCTTCCTGTTGTAAATGGAGATCAGGCCAATTTCTGCATCTATTAATATTTATCTGTTTGTTTGTTTGTTTAACTGTATGGTAACTACAAGTCTTGGGATGTGACTTAGTTTTAGACATGGTAAAAATGAATGTAACACCTGCTCTGAGCCCATTCCTGCCAAGAGCTCATGCCTAAATATTATTACTTCATACAACGCAAAATGAGCTAATTCATAAGCCCTGCTTGGCGAGGGCTGCCGTGACATCTTCAGCGAGGGTAGCAAGCTGCGGTGATTCAAGCAGGTTGATGCTTCCAGAGGATGAGACATTGCTGAGTCTGCGTGGTGAAGCCACGCTGGACCTGCCTGGTGACTGCGTGATGATCTCAGCCCCGTGATCGACACGGGCTTTAGCGTGCTCTCTGAAGTTGAGTTTCTGGCTGTCAATCTGTTGCAGGAAAGCAGAGTTTAACACACAATATATTTAACACATTTTCTCATTATTCAGCTTTGCGTCTCCTTTTTTACTTTCAACAGCTCCCACAAGGACCAAAGTTTCTTTAGTTCCTAGAAGGACTGAAACTGTTGATCTCTTTTTTTAATGAGTGTTATGCCCTCTCTTAACATTTCTGTCTTTGACGGATACCTGAACTAGCAGGAGCACTGTTCCTAGCTATATGAAATCAGTGGGCATTTTATGTGATTTGTTTCTGAAATCTGTATTTTCAAATGCTTGTGGGAATGTCTTACTTTCAAGATGTTTTCCCTCCTGTTTCACAGAGCAGTCCCAATCCTCTAGGATAGCCACACTACAAGCTTACTGTATCATACACCTATGCCACACAATGGTTCCAAACAAGGTTATTTTTAGATGGAAAGCCAGGGCCCAAACTACAGGAGGTTCCTCTGCAAGGTTCACGTTAACTTTAGATGGGGATGTGAGCATGATCATTCCAAATTCCACAGGGAGCAAGTGGCATGTGAACAGGTTTGATGCAGAACAAAATGATGTTTCCTACTCAACTTAGAGCCATCACAGCTCTAGAAATTTCACAGAAGAATTCGGGCTGAAGGTACACTGGTAGCATTTCCCTGAGGGCTGTCCCCTTACCTTGACGTTACCACCGCCAGGTACGTGGTGGGCATTTTCAAGTGAACCAACTTTAGCCTGAGCTTTCTCTTTGAAATCCAGTTTCACGCTCTCAATTTTCACACGTCCTCCTCCTATGCAAGTAAAGGAAATAAAGAGTGGAACGGCTCAGGAGAAGGTCTGACATGATGCAAATGGGCATATTCAGATTACTTCCCTTTTAGTTGAGTTCTAATGATTTTAGAGATGTGCAGAATAACACGCTGCATGTTCAGTAAAATAAAAAATCTTTAACACGCATATTCAAACTGTAAGCATGTGCTACAGCCCGCTTGACTTTCACGGGATGTAAGCAGATGTTTAAATATATTGCTAACTTCAGCATGCATACTGCTGTTTGATCAAACTGACATTTTGTACAAGCAGCGTCCTTCCGTACCAATTTTTATCTCATCTCTAAATAACAGATGTTCCACACATCTATGTCTTTACACACTTATCTAAAGAACTAAGAATAGTGTTTGTCTTACCCAAGTATTTTTACTTTCTCTAGGACTATAAAAGAGGATTGTATCATCCATGACCTCCCCTTCACATACAAGTCTACCCTTTGTCCCACACCCACATAAGTTGTAGGAAGTTCTGCTGATACCTGGCTTGTGGTGGATGTTCTTGAGCGAACCACACTTGGAAGTCACATGACTCAAGTCGATCTTCTTCGTTACAATCTGTACCTGTTAAAAGCACACACACAGAAATTACAAGAGTGAAAAGAATAAAATAAGAAGACAAGCCTTGCAGAGGAAAAGCCCAAGTCTCTACAAACCACTGGAAAAGGAGAGATGGTTAGTAAAAAACAGACCATGCCACAACTGAGGAAATGCCAGATTAATACAGCAAGCTTCCCTTCCACCTAGGGAAAATGACAGAGCTGGGTTAAGCTTTTTATATTAGGAAAATGAAGAGGAGGATGAAGCAGATCAGTTTGTGGGTTCTTTCTGAAATGTTCCTGAGCAGTCCTAAAGGGTGGATGCTCCAAACCCCTGTTTGGTTCTGTTTTTGAACGTGCGTCCTGGCAACTAGGAATATTTCCATGGCTGTTTTTTTCTTGGCCATCTGTTTCAGATTTTTTGCCATCTAAACATGGTATGCATTTTAGCTCAATCCGCTATGGAGAGGCTGGTGAATCTACAAATGCAACTCCTGCAGCTGCGCCTAGCTGGTGCTCGGTCACCAGTGGCAGCGGCACTGCGCTGCTCAGCCAGGCAGCAGCACAGGCACCCTCCATCCCTTCTGCATCCTCTGCGTTGCCATGGCTGCGGTGTCTGATCAAACCCCGAGCAACCTCAGCTGGTCGTAATGGAATAATGCTGTGGCATTAGCACATATACACCAGCTGATCACACCCTCTCTCTGAGCTTTCTTTACCCTTATTTTCTTTGTATCTTCTTCCTCTCTAAAGAATGTAGAGAATTGAGAAGGTTAGCTGAGGATGCCCAGCTGTGAGCTGGAGTCTCTTTCTGGAAATAATTTTCTCGGGCCACTCCCATGAAAAGCACTAAACCATTTTGGCTCACACTGGACTTTTACTGTTAGTATCCCTGGGCGTTTACAGAGATGACCTGTCTTTCTCATTTTCTTTTCCTGGCCAAGTCCTGGAAATGTGTTGTGCTCTGCGAAGAAAGATCAGAAGACCACCATTGCATACACAGGGCTCACACAACTACCAGACCAAACTCACATGTGAGACATTAGCAAGAAGGAAAAGAGTGCTCAGAGGAAGGGAGACAGAGGGAGCTGGCTGTGCAAGGTGGGTCACCACAGTGGAGATGCCTGCTTACGGGGTGTCTGTGCTACTTACATTTCCTCCCCCTGCAGAATGTTTGATGTTATCTCTGGAACCACACCGGGACTGAATATCGCTAAAATCGATCTTCTTGTTTAAAATCCTAACCTAAAAGGAATCGAAGGTAACTTACTACATAAAATACAGACACTCCATTGGGGTGCGGGACAAGGGAGCCAGAGTAATTTTGTTTCCTGCTGTGATTCCTTCTGTACTGAAGCATGAGACAGTTAATCACACCGATCTCCACACTTAGTATGTTACCGCAACACAAATAAACACAGTATGTTGCTCTTTTTCTACCTCATGAGTTGGTGGTGAAATGCAAAGGGGGATGCTTCTATACTGGGAAATATGAAAGGCAGCTTTTCCCTGAAAAGCTCAGAGAATACCTTAGTTACTCAGATGGGAGCTCTTGGAAAGCCTGTGCTAGACTCTCTGAAGCAATGGCCAGTGTTTCTGCTGAACTGGCCACAAGGAAAAGATGCAAACCCCTCTTCTCAGTTCAGAGCTCCAGCTTTTCATGCAGCAATCTGCGATCCAGCCGGCTCAGACAACAGTTGAAATCCTGAGGTATTTCACACCCCTCCTATAGCAACACAGCTGTAACAGTGGCTACATTCATACAACAGACCACTGATCTCAGGGTGTACTTTTAAAGGTGACTGACAGCTCTTGACAAATAGATTAAACTGCAGTCAGAGCTCAGTGCCGTGCCTCTCTATTTAGGCAATAGAAAGGTACAGTGCAGAGGTGGCCTCTTGCTTCATCTCACGACTCCAGAAATGCAAAGCAGCTGTGCACCAACTGACGTGCTCAGTGGGAGGAAGGAAGAACCCTGTGCAGTTTGTGCTTCCTGGTGTCAGATCCCCAAACAGCTAATGCAAAGGATTTCTTCATGGCAAGCTGTTTTGTGGGTCCCGCTCATTACACATAATGAATGTGTAATTCATTGGGATTGGGATTGGAATGTGTAATTCACCATTGGGATGGTAAGTGCTTCCTTGCTTAAACTGGTAAGGATCTGAGGTGATGGTATGCTCAGCAATAAGCATGATAAGAGCACCAGAAAACACAACTAGTGGGTCACCTTCAGCCCCTCAGAAGGGCATCTTCGCTAGGCAAGCTGATAGTTCTGTCTTTCTCCTATCTGCTTAATCCATGCAAGTAAACCAATGTACACTAAAAAATGAAAGAAAATGCCTTTGGAGTTTTAGGCTTGTACTTTATCTCAATATACTATATGTTTAAAAAAATGTACCCCAGTACTATACAAGACAGGTGTCACATCAGTTACTGAAACACACGTCAGATGTGCGGTCAGATCTGGTTCCCAGAGAGCTTCAGGCCAGACAGGACTGAGCAAAACGGAAAGCCTCCCTGGCACTTTCTGAGCACATCTATCTCAGCAATGGATCAGCAGCACCTCTCAGCAATGGCCACAGGGATGCAGTTGCTCTGAAAAATGCTGACTTTGGTCACGACAAGACCTCACTGCTGTGGACTGGGGGCCTGTAGCTTAAAAGTGAAGCCAAAGCAAGGTGACAAGTTTAGAGGGTGCCTTTGACTAAGTGCCTAAAGTTTGATTTGCACCCAAATATTGACAGGTTATGAGTGTCATGAACCCAGATAGCAGGTATGTAAAGGAACAATCAACACAACTATACTCTCAGCAGATTCAATGTCTCCTGTGTAGCAGGGTCAGCAGGAGACCTATGTATCATTTATGTCCTGTGCTGAAGGCTGAAGAGAGATGAGTGATGCAGACATGCTATGCTAGTCACCTGGCACAGGTGGAAAGTACACTGATCCAGGTTTTCCCTGATTATCTCCTTCCTTTCCTGGAATACATCAGTATCCCTGCCCATGTTTAAGTCATGACCACCCTCAATAACTAAGCATCCTATGAACTAATGAAGCCTTGTTTCCTGTGGATTAATGCCTTACGCTATTTAATCCCTCAATTTTGTATTTTTAAACGAGACCTACCCCCTCCCGCCAGCAATCCCCATCTAGCTTTCTCCCAGGTCAGTTAGTCTATGCAAATAGGAGCCAATGTCTCTGACTGTGGAGCAGGGACTGAGTTACCACTGCTGTTTCCCCAGCAACAGTGCTGAGCCTCTGTACTGAATCTAATCAATAACTATCAGCCCATATTGGAGGGACAGCAGGTGTTTCTAACCTCTGCTCCCCTGCCAGCACTGGTTGCAATCAGCCCACAAGTTACAAATGAGTTGAGGATAGCAAAGACTGCCAGCCAGACAGCATGACTCCATGATCTTTGTTTCCTTTGGGAAATCAGACTGTAAACATCAGAGGGAAAGTACCGGAGAGGGACAGGCACCATTTAGGCTACAGAGAATCTTTGGCTTTCAAACAAAAAGTATAAACAGGCTGCATTATTTGAAGCTGGAATCCAGAGGGAAATTTGTAACTATCAAAGCAGGGAGGCTCTGAAACTGCTTCCAAAGGGAACAGAGCTACAAAAAGAAAATGGTAAACTTTTATAATGGCACTTGAAAGGAATTAAATGATGCATCTGTCTGTGACAGAGACAGCACAAATACCATGACTCATCAGGAAGGTCTCCATGTTCCTGAATGCGTATGGACATCTTGTGTGGAGGTGGAGGTGTGGTAGGAATGCATGTATATGAACTTTCATTCTGTATTTTAATATGTGCGCACAGTAAATGAAAGATCAAGCCTGCTCATGCTGTCATTCAGGAAAGGGAACCTTTTGCTCTGTGTCAGAAAATGGACTGCTTTCTCTTCACACTCCCTAAACAAACCACTAGGCTAATCTCCTGACAGACTCCCTCGTAACACTTGCATGGACATGCCAGTCTGAGATGTGTAAATTTTCTTCTACCAATCTGATGCTGGGTTGCCAAGACATGCTGCACAGGCTCTGGAAGGTAGTATTTTGGTTTGTCATTTCTCATATCCAGGTAAAGTGAAACCATAGTGGAAAACTTAGGCCTTACAGACAATGCTGAGTTATTCCACAAAACCACACCGCCTAACAATCAGTCTGGCTTCTGTCTGAAGTCCTGGCAGACTGGCAGACCTTCCCCCACTCTGTCCTCTGATGACCCCTCTACAGTGGTCCAGAAGCAAAGCCCGGGGCAGATAATGCTGACTGGCACACAGCGTAGCCTTACAGACACCAACTGCTTCTAGACAGCCCCCAGAAGGAATTGGCCACTGCGCTCCAGTGCCTTCTGTGCTGTTTGAACGTTGTCCAACAAAGTATCAGGACATGCAAGGCATTTATGGATAGCTGCAAGGAAAACAAGTGTTGAAGGTATTTTTCATGGAATCCATTTAGATGAGGCATATATTGCCCTTTATTCATAAGGGTGAACACTTCTAGTGGCCTGGCAGGTAATTTCAACAGGAAGCAGCTGTGGTCTGAAGGTAGCATCTACCCTAGACCAGAAAGGATGTTTTTGGGTGAAGCTGGCTGACACGAGAAGCAACAGGCTGGTAATACCTGTGAATCTCCCGGTGACATATGTGGCTCCCTACGGCTGTTCACAGAAAGTGAATTTTGATTTCAAAGTTTCTATGTACAACAGCCAGCTCTCAGGGGCCTGGAACAGGCCCTCCTCTGGCAGTACTGTACCTCCGTATTCATGGTGAGCAGAAATCTGTAGAAGCACTGAGTAGAAGGCAGAGAAATGCAAGAAAGAATTTATTCAGCTGTGCCCCGCTGCATCAATGACTGAAAATAGCTTCTGAAAGGGAAAGTAATTAAGGTTCATTGCTGCTTATCATCACTCAGTTCAGCTTCCACAAGAACAGGGAAAGCTCCTTCCTAACATATCAATGTCTGGGCAGATAATCCATCAACTACTTTTCTCCTGTGGCTTACTACGCTGGTACACACCAAAATGAGGATACACAACAAAAATTGAGAAGCTGATGAAATTACAGGCTCTGCATATATTTTTTCAAGAAGCTGATGATTAACGTTCTCCCTGCCATGAAATTATGGCCTTTGAGAAGTTCTACCACAAACACTGAGCCTAAAGCATTTAAAAAAAAAATCTCTAGCCTGGCTCCATGTGTCACTTAAACATGCTGTGAGGCTGTGATATTGGGAAAAACTCCCAGACTCCTAACAGCTTACCAAAGACGACAGGTTCCTCCTACTTACCACAGCATCACAGTAATTTGACATAACCACATCCCAGGAACTAGACATTATTTCAGTGTTTGCTCTGCTGGTTAACAAAGGGACTGAATGAAACAAGAATTGGTTGTACACAGGAAGTGAGGTTAAGTTTAAAACCTGAGTAGAATCAAGGAGCAGTTCTCAGTGCTTCAAAATCTATATGCTGCCAAGGACAGATGACACTACAGATTTCATGCTCCTGGCAGAGGCTACAGGTAGAGTAAAGGAAAGGTGAAGGGCATTTCTTTGACCTTTATCAAAGCCCCTGAAGAGGAGGACTGTGCCTCAAATGTCCTACATCTACAAACAGAACCTGAGTTCATATTTGCACTCCTGACATTACCAGATACACACACCAGAGGAAAAGCCAGCCTACATGCTAGTGAGATTCAAAATAAAGGACTGTACTGGACACATAGTGTGGACAAAACGATGTACCATCCTCATCTTATTCTTAGCAAAGGGTGAGCAAGAAGATATGTTCATTCCTGACTTCTGAAAACATAGCAAGAGGCAGACACCAGCCATATAAATATTTTGGTCTAAAGCGATAAACTAGAAAACAATTAAAAACTGAAAACACGTACTTTCAATGACAAATGTCAGTGAAATAGAAGAGATGCCATGCAATCAACCATGTCTTTAGTACTTGCACAGAATACTGAGGGCTGATTCACATCTCTCTTTGAAGAACTTACAAGCTTCGTTCTACCTATTTGCAGATCACAGCATGCATCTAATTAATAAGGTGGCCATATTGATCTAGGAATGTCCCTAATTGTAATGGGAATAAAAGCCATCATCGGCATAACACAAGGGCAAAAAATATTTTCTGGGGGCATTTTCTTAACTACCAAAATTTAAATTGTGCCCATTGATTAATATCACATACATGTCGCTAATTATCCCAAGCACACGGATTTGTGTTAGATGTTGTTTTCATAGTTATCACACAGAAAAAAAACATTTGTTTCTCTCTTAAAAATTAACAACTGATATAGAAACTAGCATTTTCTCTTTAACATCTAGCACGGTAAGCCTTGTTCTGGTTGCATGACTGTGATGCAGAAACACTGAGATGTCTTGCATAATTGTGCTGGGAAACACAAATCAAAACGACAACTTTCCATGCTGAAGAGTTTACAGTCAAGGGACAAAAACTCATGTTAACTGAGTGTTCAAGAAAGAGCAAGATCTGAGACAGATAAAATCTAACAACTGTTCTGTAATCATATTTCTCGCTAAATCTGGGAAAACGACAAATTGGGTGGCAAAAGAAAATGATTCATGTACACCAAGTAAAAAAAAATCCCAGGGGCAACATTAATTCAGCTAAAACCCAGGATCCCATAGATTGGTGTTTCAGAACTGCCCTAAACAAAAACAAACAACAATGACAACAAAAAAATGAAAAAACCCATAAACAAACCCAAAGCAAAACAGATTTTTCTAGACGACAGAGTTCAATCCTTAATTTTTAGAAGGAACGGTTGCTATTAATTGAAGGGATGCTGATAATTTCAAAAATGAGGTAACAAGCCATCAAGCATCAAAGTTTTCAAATCAGTTCCGCAGCTTTAAGGAACGATTTTTGAGTTGCAGTGCCTGGGTTTTCTTTACTCCAGCATAATGGGGAAAATTACACTGTTCAGTTCAAGTTGAAATGTGCTTATTTTTTCATGCAAGCCAGTTTTCCCAAAGCTCGCCAGATTTGTCCCCTAGCATCTCTTTTCCAAATCCAAATTTTCCAGCTAAAAACTAAGGTTTTTATCCCATCCTCTTCTGTTCCTTCCCATCTAGCAAAATAAATTCTTTTTTCACTTTACTGTGCAAGACAGAACACTATGGTATGACTAAACAGCTTGGATCCAGAATGCGTATTGCCCGAACATTTTTCCAGTAAGAACCTCCTTCTCCATTTCATTGCCGAAGTCTAGACAACTCAGAGCTCTGCTGAAAATGCCAGCCATGCTGAACTTGCCGATGGAATGACTCAGGCTGTTAGAGAAATTCGTGTCCTGGTACCTGCAACCTACTCCAGAAAATAGTACAAATACTCCCTTTAATCTCTCAACAATCATTCTCCAACATGACTTAGGTATTTCTTTTTAATATGTGTCATGCCACTCCCTGCAAGGTGCCTGGCTGTTACTGTAGTTAGTGAGAACTTATTTAATGCATTCCAGTCTGTACTGCTCCATGCACTTTTATGGAGATATGCTCATTGACAAGAACTGAAAGTTCTTGTTCATCGTTGAAATTTTGTATATACCTTTCAAAATTGAGTTAAAAGAAATCTAAGTTGACTTTACCCTTGGTTGCTAGCCTATAATGCTTTATAAATACCTTGCCTGGTCAATAATGAAGAGTTAATTGCACTTTTGTACACTGCTGTGGTACAAACAGCATTCATACATATGACTTCAAGATGACAAAAAGTCTGAACTGAAAAGCAAAACCCAAGTCTTGGCATGTGAAACAGATTTCCAGCCCTTCCCCCAGTTCTCCCCATGCTTCCCTTGGGCTGTCTGAGAAATAACAGATGCAAATGGGTTACTTTTGAAAGCACAGCATTCAATCCACAGCTGATGCAGTGCTAAAATCTATCTGAAGCCCAGCAGACATACCCATGAGCAAGTTGCCTCTGAGCTTTGCCAAGAAGGATAACATTTCACCATACTTTACTATAAGGAGAAAACCAGATAACCACCTTCTGGCTACAACACCGAATGGAGAAGCGCTTATTTCTCCAGACTACAGAATAGCAATTAAACTTATCTTAAACCATCTATTCCTAGTACGAGCACAATGCAGAGCAGTGTTTGCTTGTTTCTTCCACTAGAAATGTGCTCTTTTTTTTTTTTTCCTTTTCTGTCAGGTGGAGTGATTTCTCTCCTCTTCTTTGTTTCTGAGGTTGGCAAGTCAAAACTGAATTCAAGTCAAACTGCTAGCTGATGAGGTTTGGATGAAATTCAAGGCTGAAGCACTGCATTTCTTGATTTATATAGCATTCAAACCTCCTCTGCTGCTTCAGTTCTGCACCTCAGTCTCTGGTGGTTTCACAGTGCGGCTGCTTTCTCTAGGACAGCTGTGAGCTAAGAAAAGACCTTGTGCTAGGTTAAGATATGCCTCTGGTAAAAAGCATCGTCTGTCTCCAAATGACGCTTCTGGGCTGCATATCTGTATTTCTTTAGTGATTTGCGTGTCATGTTTATGTACTTCACTTGCTCAGATACATCTTGGCTTCTTCTCTGTTAGTTTTTCCTGTGGTTACTGCTATCAGCACTTTCAATTCAGGTTATAAAACTTGAGCAGCTTTCTGTTTGTTCCACGTATCATCACTAAAAGCAGATAGTAGATAACAGCTCATTTTAGCCAGCGCACTATTTGCCACCAGACATTAAAAGAAGTGAGAAGACAGAAGGAAATCAAATTAGCTTTTATATGTTCCTCAAACAGACCCTATAAAATTCCATTGTATATACTGGCAAAGAATTAATCCTGAAACCTCTTGTCTAGACTGAACAACGATGGCATAAGGGAGACATAAAGAAAAAAGTCATCGACTCTCCCTTTGCCTAACGTGCAGTTCAGTGGCCTGAGACCAGTGGGAATTAAAAAATATTTTTTTGTCTCTGTGACATTATGTGGCAGGCAGCAGACTTCACATGTGATCCCCCAAAATGTGAAATACCAACAACTGGGCCATTCTTCACTATCCAGCAAAGACTGTGCAACTCCAGAGAACTGCTAAGCTGTCCAGGCACGGTGTTTACAATTAAATATAACTCACTGTAGTTCTTTAGTCTTGTACTGCTCTTGTGGCCCGCAGAGACAAAAAGGAAGGTTCTGGTTCTGGTTTTGAGCTCCCATGTCCAGCAGCTGAACTTGCTGCAAAGCATGCTAATCCAGAAGCACTATCTGAAGCTGTCCTCCAGGCCCCTCTGCAGCTTGACTATCTGCTATGCAGTATGTCAGATGGGAGCTGGACTTCCATACAAATAACTACACAGATGCTCACCTAAATAAAGGCAGAACCTATGCGGAGACATTATCTTCTTAACTTTATCTAAGTAAGTAGCTACTGTCCAAACCCCAGAAAATGTTGGATTTGTTGACTTAACATGAAAACAGAATCCATGCTGAAAAGATACCTGATATATATATATATATATATATGCCCCTGTTTTTTTTTCCCTGGAAGACCTGCAGTAAATGTAGTATAGCAACATTTAGTTTTATTCCAGTTTCTCTTTTTATTTTTTTTGGAGACAGCATTAGGCAACCTCACTGTTCTGTATGTTCCACAATGTTTTCCAAAACTCAGATATTTATAGAAGTATCTGACCTGGAAATATTGTGCAACCCAGCTTTTTAGAATGTCTTACTTTCTGGACAGCTGAATGGGGGAGTGTGTTAATCACACGTGTCCTGTCCCCGGAGGTAGCTGAGAGGCGGGCCTGCCCAGAAAGCACCCAGATTGCCGGTGCTGTAACTCAGCAGTCTCAGGGAAGTAAAAGAGAGCTGGGGACACAGGGTGTTTTCGTGGTGGGGTTATGCCCACAATCAATATAAAATGAACAAAAACTTGTTACAAAAAGTTAATCAACAAAATTGTTTACATCCATCAAGGTGAGTTTTCTGTATTTTTAGCATAAGTTTTGATAGGTTATATTCTTTTTCCTCCTTCTCATTCAGCCTCTTTGTTTCTAAATGAAATAGGATTTCTTTTAGGTTGTAAATGGGTTTATAACCATTTAAACATAAATAAAATGGACCGCTGCATCCTGTAAGCTAGAACAAATGTTCTTCCAAGTAGAAAGCTTGTTTTATTGGACATAATTTTGTGTCTTATTGCCATGCATGATAACAATTCTGCATTGCCCAAAAATGAGAGAAAGCTATTCCAGCTGTGGCCATAGCTCTGTTCGGTAGGGCATGAAGCATACTCTTCAAGGGAAGGCACAAACACCATAACATAGGAAAATTTATGGTATTCTCTGTCTCTCTTCAGTCTCCAAAAGCTCCTGCTTACCTGAAAAATCTACATGTTTACTGTCCTTTTCAACATTCGGTAAGTCCTGTCTGTAGTAACAAGGGATTTTGTTATCCTACACACATGATCAGTCTTCAGCTGAAAGCAATCTTTATGATAATGTACTTCAGGGTGTAATAACTGTGCAAGGTACGAAACATTCTCTCATTTTTCAACTTTTAATTGCATCAAAACCTCTCTGAATTCTTATGCTCTCAGACAGCGAGAACAGAAAATCCTGATTTACCTTCTTACACATACATCTCTTCTTCATGTATATGCCTTCTCCAGATTATATAAGACCTGTGCCTGCTTATTCCAACCCTGAAGTAGTTGGAATGAACAGTTAAATTGTCCCCTCCCATCATCTTTAATTTGGGGTGGATTTACCAGGTTGGAGGCTGCAATTCATTTACATCATCCAACACAATGCATAAGTCATGCAAAGTGACACAGAGAAAGGTCACGGTGCTGTGCAATCCTGCTAACATCCATCTAGGTTGATAGGATATCTAGGATATCCTGAACTAAAGCAAACCTCCTTAATTCTCCGGTGCTGTTGAAGACTAAGGGAGCAACAACTGGTGAGGGTCACACTGAAGTGTATCTATGGCACAGAGTGCAAACTCTTGTTGGAAGGTCTTCTCCCCTGATCTCAGTAAGGTACTGTTACAATTTTCTAGAGATAATTTTCTGAATACAGTCCTGACCATTGCAATTTGATATCACTTAAGCAACCAATGTAGATGGCAATGACAATAGAAGTAGCATTTGAAAGGAAACTTAAAATGGCTCCTGTCCCATACCAACATATAAATGAAAATAAAGGCTGAAATCCTTACCTGTCCCCCCTTAGGCTGGTATTTGATGTTATCTGTTGATCCAATTTTGGACCTGACATTCTTGAGGTCAGGTAGAGGCTGGTTAATAACTCGCAGCTGCTTTGGAGTTGCTGGAGATTTAGGAGGAGTGCGAATTATGGCAACTTTTTTCTCAGTAGGTACCAGTATGGCAGATTTGGGGGTTCCAGGAGTATGTGGAGTTCTGGAGTAGCTGGGTGTCCCTGGAGTGCCTGGTGTACGGGAAGAATAGCTTGGTGGTGTCCCTGGAGTAATGGCAGTGGAGCCAGGAGTAGTGGGAGTAGAAGTTCCACTTTTTCCTGTTCTGCTACGTATTGGTTCTGATCCTACGTGCAAGAAAAAAACATAATTTCATCCCAGAAATACAAGCTCTTCTTCCTTCTGTGCTTTCCTAGACTGCAACCCTGTCTGCCACACAAGACAGAGCTCTGAGATGGCTGTCAGCTAGAGCTGTAACAGCAGACTGTCTGTCTCTGTGTCTCCTTTGCTAATCAGCCCTGCTGGAGTTACCTTGTCACGTGTGGCTTAGCTGATAAATCATCCAGACGGTGACTGAGCTCTCCACGTTGCAATACAGATGTGCTGCCCACAGTGCCTATGCTTCCTGCAAAGCTCATTATAAAAGGCAGAATATCAACACAACAATTACCCTCTTAGGAAAAGGACTGAAGCGCCACCTGAATCCAACCTTCAGGGCTTGATCTGACAGTCTGACTCACCAGTAAGAATGCTGTCATCAGTTTCAATAGATTTGAGGTTAAACTAGGGTTATGAAAATTCTGTAATCTTGAAACTCTAGGCTCTGAATGCGTGGCTGCTTCCGTTCACATACAACTTGTGGTAATCTAGCCTCTCCAGCTGAATCCTAGGCAAGCACTCAGCTGATAAACAAGTCATAGCTCTGTTGTGTGGACATGCAGATGTCCCTCATGTTCAATTGCTATTTTTCAGTAGTAAAGTGAAAAAAGCAATTACAGATGGCAAAACCCTGATCAAAAATCACAGTCTAGCAAAATCTGCACACGAATTAAAAAAATAAATACCATAACATTTTGTAGCAGCTTCACTCCCCTGTTAATGGCATTACTTGTCCTTTTCACTGAGGGCAAGAACCAGTTCAGTAGTGACACTGCACTTTCTGCTGCCAGCTCTACATGCAACTCTCAAGGGCAAATGAACAGAAGCTGAGACATCTTCATAAGCTGCTTAAAGCAAGGCTTTGCTAAGACTACCAAGGAAGAGAAAGATCAAACCAGCCCCCAAAGCCTGGGAAACCCCAACACTGAATGGGTACATATGTGTTTCACCTTTAAAATGATCAGAAATCACAAATCCAGTGGGTCTCTCGAGAGCAGTGAGGTTAATCAAAATTGCATTAGATTCATTAATCATTCCGTTTATTTAACGGAGATGGAGCAAATCCAATGCACTGCTGCTCCTAGTGTCCAGGAAAAACTCTGCAGTGCGTGACTCATCTGATAGATCAAACATACTCCACTTTCACTTCCAGTTTCATTGAATGGTTTCTTTCTTTTCCCAACCAACCCTAACTAGAATCGTCCTAATATACTGAATGAAATGGAAATTCTTCTTTTTTCCAGCTCCTCGCAGCTTTGGTATTTTTCTTTTTCATTCTTCAGCATTCCAACCACATTAGCAAATACCAGATGACCTCTCTCTCCTGGTCAACAGAATGAGCTGCTGCACCAGGTAGAGGTCACTCTTCATACACAGGGCCTCTGTTTTACCCTTAGGGCATCACTCAAAAATTTCAAAGGGCTTTTTTTTTTTTTTAAATTGAATTTAATTATCTACTTTCCTTAGGCTCTCTTAAAAGGGGAAGGAATTGATTTCTAAAGCCAGAGGCTACAGAAAAGCAGGGAATCACATCCAGTTTCTGAGGCCTAGACCAAAAGCAAATCTAGGGAAAAGTTTGGGGAGTATTTGGTATTTATTTATTTTTTTTGCCTTGGAGTTTCTTTCAGTCTGTGAATTGATAGAATGAGTCCTCATAAAAGGACCTTGCTATTTTACTATCCTAATTTCCCCTAGTGAGTCACTCTACTATCTAACTTCTCCACATTTTTCATTTGAGGGTGCTTTTGCCCTAGGGCTAGAGTAGAGCACAGGGAGGTGACTGCTATGAAACAACAAATTGATCAAAGAGATCGTAACTATTAGGTTCACTTTTCCGAGAAGAAAGAAGACACCCACGGCAGTAGGAGAGGGCTAATATGCAAAAAACAAAAAACAAACAAACAAACAAACAAACAAAAAAACCAACAAAAAACATACGGGTGGTCCGTCGTACTGAAGAAGAGAGGGATGTTGTGAGGGAGAGAGAGTTCTCCTCTCTGTCTCGATCTCCTGATACAGCTCTTCGAGGAGGAAGGATGGAGGAAGGTCTTGGTAAAGAGGAACGCTTTTCAGGACTCTTGCTTACTCCATCCTAATAGCAGCAAAATAAAAAAGGAAGGTTTAGTTTCCAAAACATCACGCTCTGGATTGCAATCTCTCTCAACCTATATACAGAGGGGAAGCCTCATCCTACGGAACCAGTTTACTGACACAGGAATCTGTGAGGATCTAGCCACTTCCCATGCTCTGATTAACTCCTTGGTGCTTCTTTACTGCATGAAAACACTCAGGAGGAGAGGGCTGGCTCTGGTGCCCAGCGTGGACAGAACTTTGTTCTTGGGGAAAGAGCTCCCTGCAAGTTCCCCAAACGTGGTACTTTGCCAATCTCACTTTAGCTATGGCTTCTTCAAGATAAACCTTCCCTCTGCAGCAGACAAAACCTTTCTTTTCCTATGAATTTGACTGAGCATGTATCAATGGCTGATTTTACTCCTACTGAAATTAAAGATGTATTTCTCAGTGACTGCAGAGGATGCCAGTGGACTACTGCATTGTGAAATAATCCCTCTGAAGCCATCATAGATATCATCTTCACCAATACAAAAGCTTCTGATCTACTTAAGACAGATGCAGATTCTCCTAGATCTAAACATGGACAGGTTCCATGTCTGGTTCTTAATAAGGAGCAAGTCTTGGTTGGTGTATTTTTTTAGTACAAATTAGGGTTAGTACAAATTTAGTGCAAGAAGTAGAAGAACACTGCTGCTCAGGTGTGAAATTTTCACAGGAATTCACCTGCAATGTAACTGCAATGTAGGTGCACCACACACCATTTTATTAGGTGATGTATGATTTGATGATGATTAAATGTAGCGATGGTCCCAAACAGTATAAGACACACTATGCATGGTGAAAACAGCTTTTATATGACTTAATAGTCAGCAACTCAGCATCAGATAGATTTACAATGCAAGTGAAATGTAAACATGGGGAAGCTAGAACAAACTGCAACTTCTTCAGCATGGTCCCATGTACAAAGAATTTGGCTTCTGCCCTTGTTAAAGGTAATAAGAACGGCACCCTCCTACATGGGGACTGAATTTGTTTTCAGAGTATTAGCTGGTTGAAAGTTCCTTTTTTAAAGCTTTTCCTGGAGGATAAATGAGTACTGCTGTTTCTGCCACTTACCCATGGGCAAAATGGGTATAACTTCTTAGCAGTCAATGAAGTAACATCCATGTCCAACAGAAAGAAGGAATGTCCTGCTAATTATTTATTTTGCTTATGTTTCCTCTGGAGATGTTGCTTTGTATTTATCCACTTTGTAGCATAAACCTTGTAGCCTGGTAATCATTTTTCCTGCCACTGGATGTAATTAATCCCAGGTAAACTTCACAGATAATTACTCTGATGCAGTGGGGAGAGAATGTGATTCACATAATTTACCTACACATCTCCAAGCTAACTGTCTCTAGCAACTCTGCTACCTTACCTTAGCATCTGATTTTGAGTAGGGCAAGCAGTCTCTTGGGCCTGCTGAGGAGGGCCGTACATAATTACTGTCTGTATCGAGAAAAGTGGCCCTTTTAGTAGTTAATGAGCAAGCTGAGCTGGGTCTTGGAGGAAGCAATGACTTTGCTCTAGACTTTGAGGCAGGAATCTTTGACAAAGAGGCAGTCTAGTCACAAGAAAACAAAAGAAAACACAACATGAAGCTGGACAAAAGGAAAACACATGCAATGTGGACCAAAATAAAATGCCAAGCTATGAATTAATTATTTTCCTGTGTCTAGTAATGGTGATTATGCAGTTCTGACAGGCAAAGTTTTAGATCTCTGTTGCTTCACTGAAACCATCTGCGTCTGGAGTGATTTACTGGTTCTAGAGAGTGCCTTTCTGTACAAATGCTATTTTTTGCCATGTGTTAATAAACGAGAACTTGTACCAGGCATGGCACCTAGCTGGTACAACTGCTGGCTGGCTATATTAGAAACAAGAGCAAAACTACAGGCACACCATGACACCCTGGTCTTCTAAAAGAAACATGTGCATTTGTAATATATCCCTTCAGGCTACGCTCAAGAATAAAACAGTGGGAATCTTGATAACAAAATCACACCAGTATTCCCAAGATGTCAGAAGGACCTAACAGCAGTGCTTCTTATGCCACTGCATACACACAAAAATCCTGAATGTAAACCTGCACTGACAATGTGGAATCCTGGGATGATGATAGCTTTACATGCTTGGAAGGCTGACAAGATTTGTCACGGTGATCAGACGCTCTAATTCTTAGAGATAATATTCCACTGCAAGAACAATTAGACATCAATAGGGTAGACAGCAAATTCTCTGTTGATACTTTGAAGCATCTGGTTGCTCCACCAAAAGAAACTTCCTTGAAAGAGAATAGGGCTATTTGTCCAGTCAACACTTTTCTTTCTTCTGTAACTGATACTACAAAGAACAATTGCAAGGCTGTTATTTTGGCAACGGAGTCCTGATTCCATCTGTATTCATAACAAGCGTGAAGTTACTCATCAGAGCAATCCCCCTGGAATTCGGTAGAGAACTATACCAAGAAAAATTTGGCATTTGATCTAAGTCAGTCATCTAGACATACTCAATGTTCAGAAAAAGTGCACGAATTACTCCTCAAGTTGGTTTATTTATTCTTTTTGTTTTGTTTTAGAAAATGAGAAGAGAATGGGATGAAACATCCCTTAGATTTGTTCAGGCCTCTATAAACTGGCAGCTAGCTTAGGCTATATAGATAGCCTATGGAAAATGGAAGCTGGGATGCTGAATGTCATCCATAGTGCGATGTACTAATCCACATGATTAAGAGCTTCAGAACTGCACAATTCCAGTCCTAAAACACAGCTTTGAGGACTTCCGTGGACATCACCATCCACATTCCAGTAGCTCTACTAACCAAGATCAGAAATCAGATCAAAGGATGGGAGCGCTTTCCTTGAAAGAATATATTACTAGAATGAACTTTGCAACATATTTATCTATTAATATTGAAAATAATTATTTTAAACAGAATTTGTACACTATGTGTTTCTGTCCCAACAAAGGCTTCTTCAGGCTTTGACTAATTTGTAACAATTCAGTTTATATGTACCATCCACTTGAGAAAATTCAGTCTCTTATAAATAAGAACACTAAGGTTTTTATTGATGCCAAAAGTCTGTGAAAGCACAGCAGTCTTGGGTGGCTCCAAAAAGCAGACATGTGAGTACTTTTCACCGGATTTTCTGAACTTGGGATATAGCTAAGCAGGCCCAAATGTTAATTCAGTCATGTCCAAATTTTCTCAACTCGAGGAACATGCAACAAGACCCCAACAAGACTGAAAAATCCTTTTAGATTTAGATTCTAGACCCCATCCTTTCCACTCATACTGAATAGCGTCCTCCACGAATTTGTGCATCTAATGAGGATACTGAAGGTGGACAAGACTGAGATCTTTCAATAGAACATCTGGGGAAAATGCGTGACCCAGATCTAATACATTGCTCTGGGATTACTACAGTCTGGATTCCTTCACTGTTACTTAGCAGGCAAGGCACTTTTTAGCATCAGTAATAGTTGCCCAATCTGGTCCAAACAGATTTTGGTGACACGCTCAAGACTCATAGAGCAAGCAAAGAAACCAAATACTTAAATAAAAGTGCTTTTATTAAAAGCACTTTTATTATTTTTTAAATAAAGCCTGTGCTTTACCCAGAAAGCTATTCTCATTACTCCAGCAATACATTACCTTTAACAACTGCTACAATTCATACTGTTGGAAGTGCTAGATGTCCACATGAAAAAAGATCTATGTAACCTTGATCAAGACCCAGTAATTCAGGGATTGCTGAAGTAATTTATTTCAGAAGCCCTCCTAAAGCATGGTCAATATCTGACTAACAAGGGTATGCAGCTCCTTCCAGCAGATGGAACTGCGTAGCCTTTCCTGAATTTCTTATGCAAAGTAGTATGAAAAGTGCAGTTCGAAGCTGGATAACAAACTGACTGGGTTGGGTGATCTGACATTTCCAGTGGAGAAGAAAAGGCTGCACCTGAATGACAAAGAAGCTGAAAATGAGGAAGAAAGAACAACAATAAAAAAGGAGAGGACAAGGCATAAAACAGAAAACATCCAGAAGGGTGAAGATGGTAATCAAAGTAGGGAAGAAATAGTGAGAGAAGGTAAGCAGGGATTAAACTTCTGATCTTTGCCACAAAGTAAAAGACAGGGATAAGTAAGGTGCCCAGAAATAAGATCATTTCAGAGCACGGTTTTGCTGTGCTTGTCATTAAAGCCCTCCATGAAAACAGAAGAATCTGAAAATGTGCTAGTATTGACTTTTTTTTTGATAAGTGTTTATCATCCCTTTGAGAAAAGAGAGTAACTGTTGACTAAGACTGAAAACCTATCTAGAAATTTCTTATAGAACTAGTAAAGAAGTTCTGGCAGTTTCCCAGTTATAAGCTGAAATGAGTCAGGCCTCTAAAATCACATGAAATCCTAGACTTGAATTTAGTCATGGATTCTAAATTTCACCAGTCCTTCAAAGCCTCAAATCAGTTATGCTGCTATCATCATTAATCATTTCTTACAGTTAATAAGAAACATGTAGCACTTCTAAGACAGCTTCCCAAAGAACTGACAGTCTGGTTAGATAAGTGAAACAAATCAGCCATAGAATATATTAGGAAATATAGGATAATCCTAAGGAACTGATGCACTGTGAATGATGGCAAACAATGACAAAGTTTTGTGCTGCAGATGTAAACTAGCGTGTGTCAGCGTTGTGTAAAAAAGATTTGCATAAAGGACAGTGAAAGAAGGTTGGTTTCCTGGGGATTTTAGAGTGCTGGGACAAGAAGAGCATAGGGTCAGCATGAGAGCAGGACAGAGAGGCGCTCAACAGACAAGAAGTAGATGCAGGGAGCAGGCTGCAGAGCAGCTGAAGACAGGACATGTCAGGTTAAAACACAGAAATTAGCAGTCCACAAAATAGTCAAGTAGAAATCTTATTCACATACAAAATGCTACTGGCCAAGCATTTCTACACCGGTATGACTGCCACAGAATGCACAGATTAAGTTAACAGTGTATCAGAATACATCTAGTGAGTACTGGAAGAGGGCTTCTGCCTAGGCAGCAATCAAGCAAGGTGTCAGCATACTGAGTTGGGTATTGTGGAAAGGTTCAAGGGCCACAGATTGTCCTAGAGGATGACCTGGCTCAAAGTGCTGAAAAACATCCAATCCCTGCAGTTTGGACCCTGTGTGCCTGTGTAAGTCTGCGACCTGTCATCATCTACTACCTGGGACTGTAATTCAGAGCTAGTTGGTGCTGTTACTCAGGAAAGGTGATTTTAATTACCCTTTTAAAAGAATAATGAACATGGAAAACTATTTCTAAATGGAAAAATGAAGTACTGAATTAACACAAAATGATCTGAAATGAGCACAAAGGAAGATGATTAAGAAAAACAATAAGTTGATTTTACTCACTGAGAGTTTTTCCTTTGCTTGTTTAAATACACCAGGAGCCTGGTTTGTTTCACCAACTGCTGCTGAGAAACCCAAAGAAAGACTTGATGATTAAAAATAACAGTAATAATAAGCATTTCCACTTAGTATACTTGTTAAAACACTCATATACCTTGGAACTACAATGCAAAACAATTATCTTGTGAATAAGTGTCAGTGAACTGCATGCAGAAATGTGCTCATCCTAAAAATGTCTTACATTCATTGTACTTGATGTAAAATTGTACTTCACGTATGTCAAAGAAATCCAGCTTTTGTATTCATGTACCTGGCAATGTAAGAATCACAGTAAAAAGGTCCAAGAACAACTAAAAGAGGCTCTAGTTCTGAAGGTTCATCCCAAGATACACCTTACAATGATCTTCAGAGAGCACTGAACAATTGTCCTGTAAAAATCAGGCTTAAGTAATCCACTAATGAAAATTTCAAAATAAAGGACACTGAAATCACCACTACTTAAAACATTAGCCAAAATTCCAGGTGGAAAGAGAGAGATTGTCTGGTGAATTACCACCCCAGCTGGATCACTATGGTCAGCGCGTCATAGCTCAACCAAGCTCTCCGACCTGAGCATTCAAATTACACTGGGGACATCAAGTATATTAACTATTTCATTTTGCTGATGCAATATGACTTAAGATTTTCCTCTGTGAGTTGGATTCCATCCTTACAAAGTTGTGGAATAGGGGAGCTTTTAAGAAAGCAGGCTATTAGCTTCAGCCTAATGATGCTGTTCTAGAAGTAATTGGCTGCATAAAAGCTATCTACAAATGTAATCCTTTGGCGTCTCTGCCATAATGGCCCTTAGAAAATGCAGAAGCAAGACAGTGGGCACACATGACTTCCTCTAGTAGTGATCCCAATTGTCTGCCAGCTGTTACAGCAGCCCTAACATACTGTACAGGATGGAGACATTTGATTTTCTCCTCTCCCTGTGCAGTTCCTAGGCATGGTGAGGGGATCTCTGGCTTCCTGCCACACTTCCACTCAGTGGCTGGATCCTCTCAGAATAATCTCCTTAATGTTTTTTTCCTAAACTGAATGAGTAGGAAAGAAAACTTATGAGGAGGAAAAGAATATATAGCTACATACTATACTTCTGGATTTGTACCAGTGATAAGTACAGCACAGCCCATCAGTATCACATTTTACCCCATCTGTTACTGCTGGCTTTGGTCAGTTTTGCATCTCTTCTAAATAATCACAAATTATATTTTTCCTCCTTCCTTTGGTATTGAAACCTAATCAGCCACCACTCTGAAGTGGAAAGCACAGCTGTGCTGCTCTTGCTGACTTACCTGATAGCACCACAACTTCTACAGCTGAACAAAAGATCTCTACATGTCTGCTGGCAATTTAAGTACACAACAAGCATCTTTTACCTCTTGAGGGTCAGCAGAACTGAAGTCTTGGAACAGAAGTGTATCACGTTCTGACTCCTGCTCATAGCCACGCAGTTGGCCTGACCTTGCCCCATAACCATTCCTCTGATGGCACAATGGCAGCAGCAACTCACAGCCACAAAGCATGAATCAGAGTGGGGTTTCCCTCCCATAACTACATCAGTCACCGCAAAGATTTCACTGCTCCTTCCTTGGAGTTGGCCAAACAGTTTCTTGTTCAAATGTTAAGGATGAATCTCAAACAATAGTCCTTCCTTTGAAAATACGGCGGTATACATTACCAGTATTTGTCAGCACTTACCTCACGGTGACATGGGAATTTTTTTTTTTCTGTTACTGAGAGGAACAGAAAGACTTAATTTCCTGGCCCACTACATAGAAAATCTGAGCAAATACTAACTTCCTGTTGTAGACTCTTGCATCTTATGACTGGACGTGTTTCATTTTGAAGACACGGATAAGGCAACATTGAGGTTTTAACTAACCGGTATTTACTTGAAGTTGCACAGACTACAATGTTTTGGTGGGACTCCATTGGCCAAGTATCAAAAAAGTCGAGAGGACCAATCCAAATAGGACATACTGACAGCTGAAAATGGCTTCAAGAAATGGTGCTGTGTTTTACATAAAAGAAAAACACGAGTGAAACAATGCCCCTCTAAGTTCCTGATCCCGGAAAGAACTGGATGGCTGGTTTAGACTCAGGGATATGTACATTAACATATGGTTGCCTACACTCTTGGTGTGCAGTGCTATATGATAAACTTGCACGTGGCATCTCTTCAGCTCCCCTCATTAAGCATAAAGAGGGGAGGCAGAAGACAATAAGGGATAACTGAGTTTTCCAGCAACGAGTATGGTGAAAAACAGATATTTTTATTCACTCTGTGGCATAGTTCAAACCATTTGGCTTTAGAGCCCAAACCTCAAAGTTAAACTCAAATCAACATCACAGTGAATTTTATGACCAATCTGAGTCATTTTTTGTTTGTTTGTTTCTATCTCCGTGTCTGACTGAGAGGTCATTCTTGTATTACATTTTTCACTTCATCTCATACATCTCCTGCACTACTTATTAAGAGGGGAAGAAAAATGCTCTGACTGTTGCCAGGCAGCACACATTCAATCAAGGCACTGAGCAGATTTTCTTATGCAAGACTACAAGGATGACTCAGGTCCGTGAGATGCTGCTGGACCAGAATAGTTGAGAAGAGTTAGAGTATGAGAGGGCAAGACAGCACTGAAAACATAGCTGCAGAAATGCAGAGTTAGAATGCTACAAAGCCAACGTGCTTTTTGTGACATGAAGAATCAGCTCCCCATTTCCAACACTTACTGAATCCTCCCCCTGCTCTTTTGCAAGAATACAAGAAGTTGTAACTGCTGTAAATAGTAAAACATATAGAAGAAGAGTTGGTTTAATCTATATTAAGCTTTAGTTCACTTTCCTCTACCAAAAATTAATTTTTTTGCTTGAAATGCAATTGTAGTGTGAGCCCAGATTTCTTCTCTCTCAGCTTCATGCTGCATGTGGCTGGATTTCCCCTGTGGATTTTGACTGTACAGCATAAACATCAGTAACAGAGTGGAAAGTGTAAAGGCAGATAACATCAATCAACAAAATATAAGTCTGAAACACTTCTTATTATGCAGGAGAGTAAAGCAAAATAATGGAAATGCATACCATGGTTTAAGCTGTCAACATTTTCCCACCAGAAAAAAAGGCATAAGAAAAGAGAAAGGAAAAAAAAAAAAAGAAGAAAATGATGAGCAGAGATTCCTACAACAACACACTATAAGCATGATGCCAAGTTACAACCACAGCACTTGGAGGTCCAAGCAATGACAAGCACACATGATCATGGCCTCCTTTAAATAAACAAATACCAGGAAAGAAAAAACAAATGATCAAAAAAAAATGGAAAAAGCAATACTATTTGTGAATATAGTCTTGGAGGAATAATAACTAAAAAAAAGAGAAAAGCTGCTATAGCCATGAGATTAAAAAAAAATATCTATGTTTGCCAGCCACATTGCATAACTGAACAGAATGCAGTCACCTGTCTGCTTCCGTTTAACACAGGAGAGATGAGTTGGTCTAGTATATTTGATAGCAGGTTTTAAAATGATTTTCCTGGAAGGAGAGTGGGCCTGAACTTCAGTTTTTTTAGCAAGTTCAGCTTTCTTATACACTGCTATGAACAAGAAAACAAAAAAAAACATAATCAGGAAAAAGCCAGCAAAGTTTCATACGACAACACATCAAGTGGCAGGCCCACTGCTCCACAACTGCAACTATAAGGACTTTTTCTACTGAGGTGGTCAAACCTAAGTTGGAAGAGGGGCAGCACTGATGCATTCATCTCAGGTGCGCTTCCCAAACTCTGTGGGGGTTCCTACAGCAAAACAAGACTGGTGGAGCAGTGAGCCTTGCACATGGCTTTTCACATAATTGTACCATGTCTCATTAAATAGCACCACACGTAATAGAGTTAAAATGCACAGCAACTACAACAGAGTAACCTAACAATACTGCACAATACTACCAAAAAAAAAATTTAAAAAAAATTGAAATAAATATATAGATATATACATAGTAATAGGGAGTGTTAAATGAACCTTTTTTCCTTCTCACTTCATCTCTGGAGAGTGTGCTAGGTTCCTTTTTAGCTATTTTCCTTTCAGGAGTAGAAATCCTGCCTCTCCCAGTTTTAAAAGGTTTCTCTTTTTTATGCTTATCGAGAGATGATCTTCGCAATTCTCTCTCTGCCTTCTCCTCTTTAGGAACAGTCTCTAACTGTTCAGTCATGATGCTCCTATCATCATCTGTAGGATCAGAGCAAATTGTAACAACAAACAGAAGATTAGTAACAAATGTTAGCAATACTGCAGTGGATGCAGCATAAAAATAGTTGAAGACCGAGCAGATGAATTAATAAAAAAAAAAAAAAAGGTAGGCAATTCTACCGTTTTTTAAACATGCTGAAATTATTATTACAGTTACAATAATTTTGCTTTTTGATCATTACGTTTTGGAAGCAAAAATATAAAACACACAAAACAAAAAGGATAATGCACACCTTGAGTATCTGCCCAGAGACTGTCTGTGTCCATGATGGAGTCATCAACTGTTGTTTCATCTTTGTAATCATCACACGTCTCTGTTTTGTAGTCAGTGAGCAAGATTTCTTCTCTCTCAGGTGAAGCAGGAGCTTCTGGGGAGCCCTCCCTCGGCTCAGCTTGAATGTCAACCCCTTCCTCAATCTCTAGCTCCTCTTCAGCCTGGGAGTCCACTGCTTCGATGTCTTCCTGCTGAGTAGCAGCAAAACGTACACTGTGAGAAGTAGATTCGCCCTCATCAACTGTTGTCTGCACCACTGTGATAAAGTCATCCTCTACTGTCACGACTGATTCAATAATGCCTTTCAGTTCAGGCAGTGCTTCTGGGCAAACGTTGGCTAGCAATTCTTCATCAGTAGGTTTCCCAAAGTCCATTTCTTGGGGCATTTCTGATATAAGATGTTTGTCTTCTTCCTCCTCTTCTTGTCCACCTTCTACTTTTTCTTCTTCATGTTCTTCTCTTTTTGTGGCCTTAGCTGTCACTTCTGATGGCAGTAATGTTTGGACTTCTGTAGGTTTCACAACTGTATCGGGAATCTTTTCCGTTTCCTCTGGAGGCTGTGGAATGCTCTCCATCTGAATCTCAGCAGGCTCTTCTTGGGAAGGCTCAGCTTTTGGAAGGAGGAGCTCCATGGAAGGCTCCTTTGCTGGCAACTGTGTAGACACCTCTTCCTCAGACACAGATGGTTTTGGAGCTTCTCCTTTGATATCCTCCTGTTTCAAGGGTTCTCCGTTCAAACTTTCTTGGGTTTGATCATGTTCTCCACTAGATTCATAAGATTCTTCTTTATCAACTGCCTCTTGATGTACCAGATCAGGCTTAGTTACTTTTTCCTTTATTTCTGTTTCAGACAGCTTGGTGCTGTCCTTCACGTAACTAGGCTCGGTCTTGGCAAGTAAATCTGCATCCTTTACTTCTCTGGACAAGACGATCTGATCTTTCTGTTGAGTTTCTTTGGGTTCAGGTTCTGTTTTTTTAACAGGGGCTTTGTCCTTCCCCGAAGGGAGAGAAACAACCTCACTGATCCTACTATCTAACTGACTCTGATATTCTTGGTCAGCTCTCCTTGCAGCCACTTCCATATCATGCTTTATGGCATTGTAGTCTGGTTTTATTGGAGCTTCTACCTCAGCTATTTCAGGAACAACACTAAGAGTCTTCTCCTTCTCCATCAAGAAAGAAACAGCATCTCTTTCTGCTGTTACCACTGTAGCTAATATTCTGTCGTAAGTGGTATCATCGGGTACATGAACTTTATCAGACACGCCTTCCTCTTTCATTTCTAAGATTGCCTCAGGTCTTGTCTTCTCTGACTCTGACTCTTTAATGGGATAGCCCTCTTTAGAGTCAATTTGATCTTCACTTTTTTCCAACACAGTATCGAGCTTCTCTTTTTTCTCCTGCTCGAAGTCCCTCGCTAGAAAAGACTCACCGGTTGCATGCTGCGCTAAGTCTTTTTCACCGAGGAATTCTTCTTTGGATTTTTCAGCTGCTGCCAGCTTCACTTCTATTAAAGACAGGTCAGGAGCTAGGCTTCGTCTCAATTTTTCATCTGTGCCTTCGTAAAAGGGACAGGTTTCACTTGTTAAATTCTCACTGTCCTGTACTGGAGAAGGGAGCGGGACTGTGTACTTATTGAAAACACAGTAGCCTAAGTCTTCTAGCTGACTTTCAGCTTTTAGAGTTATGTGGTTTTCATCTGTCACAGATGCCAGGGCTGTGCTGCTGTCTTCCACAACAGCATCAGAAGGAACTGACTTCTTCTGTGCCACCTCAGCATCTGCACTCACAGATGCTACTCTAGATCTTGTCCCTGCTAAGTCTAACATTTCAGGCAGGTCAGGAGCCAAGACAGCACCATTTTTGTAATAGTCTTTGGCTGGGAAAGGCGATTCAACCAAGGTCTCAGGCTGGACTTTTTCTTCTGTTATCGCTTTTTCTTCTTCAATGTGCTCATCTTCTTCTCTGCTATCAATGGGGAAGCAAGGGGCCCTCTCCATTGCTGGTGTGGTTGCTGGCAAGTAGTCATCACCTTCATCCATACTCCCACTAGTGTTAGTTAGAATATCTGATGCAAGGGGAGAAAGATCATGTGCACGGCCAAAGCTAAATCCCAGAGCTATAGAATCCAGGCAGGACATGGGCAGGTTAATAGACATACTTCTCTGCTCAATTGCAGATCTCCCTCCAAGACCCAGGCTCCTGCTCAGGGTTAGGTCATCTTTATTTTTACTGTGGAGCTCTCGCTTATCCCCATAGACTTTGGGGTCAATAGTGAACATCCTTTCCGTTGGGGAACTTGGTTCTTCGGATTTGTCTGGTGTATAGCTCTGAGCCAGGGTGCTGTACCCTATTTCACGAGCAGGCATACCCTGCTGCTGATCCATCTGTAATTCTTCCTCCTCTTCCTCCTCCTCTTTGTCTTCAGGTATTAGACGATCTGCCTGGTAAGTCTCATATGCACTCTCTTTAGTGTCACTTAGCTCATAGTAATCACTGCCTTGTTTTAGAGTGCCTGTTTTGAAGGCTTCCTCTTTCAGTGCAGAGGTTTCAAAATACTTCGACATTCCTGATCGATCCACTTCTGTTTTCATTTCATGAGTAGCTGAAACACTTTCCTGATCCTCCTTGATTTCTTTTTTAACATCTTTCTCATGAGAAGGTTCTCGAGTAGGAGTCTTATCAGTGGTTGAGCTTGGTGCCTCAGGGCTCTTCTCTGTTATTTGGGATAACTGTGGAGTATCAAGGTGCTCAGTTGTTTTCTCAGGGATTGGTACATGACTTAATTTGCCAGGGGATACCTCTGTGCTTGGCTGCATGTCCTTTTTCGTAGCTACTGTTGCTTGGAGCTCACTTTGGTCCATTTCTTTTTCTGCCTTGAGAAGATCAGACATTTTAGTTTCATCATCCTTTGAGAAGTCTGCTTTGTCTTGGGAAAGTGTCTTAAATTCAGGTTTTGTGGTAAATTTACCATCATCTAATATTCGAGCCTCCCCTTTATCATAGAAGTCATACCTTTCTTCCTCATCAGTCTCATCTTTGGTCATGTCCTTTTCCTGCCCCCATGCAGGGATTTTCTGTGTGCTTGGTGTTTTCAGGCCATCTACAGTTACTGCTGAGACTTCTTGCAGAGTCAGGGCCATGCCTCTGTGGGTCTGTTCATCTTTAGCAAGTTCTTTGGCAAACAGTTGGTCAGCAGGTTCCGGTTTTGTTTTGGCACTGTCTTTGAGGGGAAGACCCTGAGGGGTAGCAAGAGATGGGCCTGAAGGCAGTTCACTTTTGGCTGCTTCTGTCTTGGGTTCTGATGTCAACAGAGAACTTCCATCACGGCTGACGGCAAGACCTTGGACATCTTTAAGGTCGTCTTTAAATGTCATAGATATAGCTTGGTTGGATGATGAGGGCTTATCTGCAGTCCTTTCTTCTGTTTTGCTCCCTGTAGGCAGTTCAGATGGCAAGTCCTTTTGTACTTGAGAAACAGGAAGCATGGCAGGAGGTTCTGCAAAACTGGCTTCCAATTTCTTCTGTGAATCAGTTTCCAAGATCTGTTCTGATAGAGGTGAAGGCATTTTTTCTTTGTCTTTGCTCTGTGAATCCTTTTTATCTGTAGCCTCTGTTTTTGTTGGCTGTGGAACTAAGGCATCAAGTTTAGGTTGCTCAGTCTTACTGTCTTTTCCAGATTCCTGTCGCTTTGTGTCTAATGGATCTGTCGTGAAAGGGCACGTGCCCTCCTGGACACGGAATTCCATCTTCGTGGCTGCAATTAAATCTGAAGTAGTTTGTTTGGGTTTTATAATAAAATTATTTAAAGCACTTACAGGCAGGCAGTCATGTGCTGTATAGAACATCTTGGTATGAGTGATGGAGAGGGAAAAAAATGCAAACATGCAGCAAGGCTATCCACACAGAAATCTGCTTTAAAGCATTAAACCCTAGTTTCCTTTCAATATATGATGTTCTGTAGTGAAAACATGACTTGCACACAAGCAAATATGTGACAACTGTAATGAGATCATTTCATGTGATGACTTCATCTTCACTGTTTGTATACAAAAACAAAACCAGAAATAATCCTCACTTCATTGGTAATTTTTGCTGGACTCTGAAGCTTATGTTAGTTTTGCTTTTCTAAGTTTCGTAAGATTAAGTCCAATGAACAGCATCATTGTGTGCTGCTTACACTTAAAACAAACATACATTTCTATATTTATTTTACCTTTTTCACCTACACGTGTCCTAAAATGAAGAAGTAATACATACAGGAGGTGTATCAGAAGAGGCTACTGTTTTAGCTGCACCAACTTTTGACATTTATCCCTTGGCGAATGAAAAAAATCTCACTGCTGCCATGAAATGGCAATGAAATGTGCCAGATCTCAGAGGTCTCCAACATGGCCAGTCATCTTCAGCTGTAACTGAATACCAGCCATGTTTCAGTGACTGCAGCACAGCCCTAATTAAGTTAATTTAAAACTGAAAATACTACACTTACAACATGCCACTGTATTTGTATGGAATATGTATGTATAATTGTATGGAACTAGTACTAGCTAGTTATTTTTACATATACTGTGTTAATCATTATTATCATGTTCTTTTGTGATATCCTTTGGAAAATGACAATTCCTATCATACGGAAAAATAAATAAATAAATACTGCAGAATATTTTCTGCATTAGTCTGTAAATAAAGATTTACAAGTTTTTCTTTCTAAAACTTATTACAACAAGCATTGGGCCAGATCTAGATCTCCTTATAACTGATTTGAAGTCCATGGAGCCATTTTCTGACTCAGATGAATATGAATTTTTCAGAATAACTACTGTCAAACTACTGGTCCTTCTTTAAATATTTGCATACAGTTAAAAAAAAAGGCTACTGTCATTCTACATTATGCAGGTAGAAAGAAACCAGAATTCTGCATCTACAGTACTTTTTAATCCTTCATGTTTTTACATTTGGTGACTTGCAGACCCTATTAAGTATAGGAACAAAGCCACTGAGCAGATGTCATCCTTCCTTCGCAAAAATGAATTCACTAGATACTGATTTTTCTTGCGTATCCTATCGTGCCTTTTACTCTAGCGCCAATGAACAACACCAATGGCATCTAAAGACATTCTGACTGCCAATTTAATTTTCTTTAGGTGGGTCTGACGGAAAGTCAGCTCCCCAGATGCAGCCCTTCTTCACCAGGTACTGAATGGGTACGTCACCACTCCATGCAATGTGCCTTTACACCTTGTTACACTGACTGACAAGAAACGCCATTAAAAGGACAATCTTGAAGCCTAGTTCTCGTGTATTGAAGGACAATTGCTTGGAGTAAATACTTTGCCACAGTAAGCAGATCAGAACTTGATGCTGTACACCCCATCCTAAACTTCAGGAAGAAGTTTATTCCAGTGCAGTTGATGGGGCTTTGTCTGAGCAGGGTGCTCCGGCCAGGTTAGACCTTTGTAATAAGGTAAGACACGCAAAAAAAATCAGTTTTTGCAATGGTCAAGGGAGAAGGGGTGGGCTGCATGAATGGCAAGGATATGACATAAGAAGCAATAGCTTTAGGGAAGCTAAACCAGAATGCACAGAAGCACACACACACACAAAAAAATACTGCACGCTGCAAATGAAAACATTTCTACAATTCAAGCCTCTTTATGTCATAGTTAAATTCATTAAATCTACTTTTTGAAAGAAAAGCAGATGAATCTCTGCACCAAAAAGAAAAAAATATACAAACATTAGCAATGTGACTGGCAAACATGTCGGAGATGGGGGGAAAAAGGCTTGCGCAGAGGAATCAGCTTAGCTGCAAAGCACTCGTACCATGGCAAAGTGAAAAAAAATAGGAATCAGCTGCAGTGGTGGGAAACCATGTTGTCATACAGCACCTATGCAATCATAGTATCTGCTACACACTCTTCAAGCATAATAACAAGAGCAGTCATACTAATAAATGAAAAGAACAGGAAATGAAGCAGCCTCGAAAAGCACTGGAGAAAGCTGGAAGATTCACTGGCAGCAAACACATGCAATCCTACGGAGGACACACCTTCCGCAGCCAAGGAAGGGGACGTGTCTTTCAGAGGCATTTCCCCCACAACTGTTAGGCTCTCCCCGCTGGATGCCACACTTGGTATTTTGTCTTCGCGACACACTGTGGCCTCCAAACCAAAATCCAGCTGACCCCCACCGAGGCCCTTGGCCTGCTCTGAAGGCTCAGTGGGCCCATGCCTTTTCCCCACTTGCGTCCCAGGAAGAGCAGCAGGTTTCACTTCCACAGCCATCGGACTCTCTACTGGTTCTTCTTCTTGGAGATGGAAAAAGGAGGCGACATCAACACCAACAGTAAACACCAAGCACAAAGCTCAACAGGACTGGTTTTCTTAACACTTTCAGCTCTGAACGTTTCAGAATTGTGTGTCAAAGGTTTGCTAGAATCCAGCCCATTTTAACTGCAATAGAATTGATTTTTCCCACAGAAAAAATACCGAACAAACACAAAAAAACCCGTCCCCCCCAGAGAAGCATGTTTATGCTGTAAGACGAGAGCTGAAAGTGCTTTATAGGTACACCTCGCCCAAAGATGACTGTGGGTCAAATATTCATTGGAAATGGAGATGATACTGAATTATGGATGGCTCCGACAACATCAATGCACTTCTGATAAATGTGCTGTTTAACCCAGTACAAGACATGGAATTGAGGTGGGGTAAGGTATGAGTCGTTAATTTCTTTCCCCTTCCTGTTACTGACTGCTAAATGACAGCGAGTCTGCCAATTACATGGGTCCTGGATTTGGCAAAGTATTCAGCCACTTGAACAGTCTTAATGAGCCTTGCACGTAGCTGGTAACTAATGATTTCACCAGAGTCCAGTCAAGTTTCTTACACTGAGTGGTTTATAAACTCCTTCTCCCTTAGGCTGCCTGAGATCTGAAACCTGCATGTGAAAATCACAGTTGTAGCACAAGGACTCTTCGTTTGCTTTTCTGTCTCCCTCACTAAGCCCCCAGGCTCCTCTCCTCACCACCAATTAAGACAAAGAAACCAATGAACACCATGTAATTATATGTTCCTCTGAAATTTTGAAATGCATCACTTTGCCTACAAGCTGCTAGAATCAGTAAACCAGTACCAAGAACGGTCTTTATTCTACTCTTGCCGTGGAAGAAAGTCTCCATTCTATCTCACCTCTGCTGTTCAGACAGAACATGACTTTGCTTTGCTGGTATCTCCTCCAATAGGAAACTAGGATTCAGTGTGAATCCTTTGATTCAGCAAAATATGTAAGCGGCTGACCACCAGCCAAACTCAAATAAACCTGATGACCTCTCTGGGTTTTAAGTACAGTCCCATGTTTAAGGACTTTGTTGAATCAGACTTAGAAGAAAGTGGTTTTGAATCTGAATCTCCTGGCATTAAAATTAAACCTCTTTACAAGGGCATGATTTTTCCCCTGAGACTGGACTCAGTTAAAGCTAGGCAATCAACCATCTACTTTAGTTATGGTCTTTAAAAAGTAATTTAAGGTTTATGCACATGTTTGAGGCTAAGAAAATACCACTATGTAGAGTATAACATTATTAATAACATGTAAAAATGTAGTTAGGGAAAGATACTGTATCGTAAGTGAACAGAAGCCAGAAGATTCAGAATCAGAACTGGACCAATGCCTGAGGGATATTTACGTATGGGCAGATTGTAAAAGGAGCTGAGCAGAACTGCAAGTGTTCAGACAATAGAGGCCCTTACTCAAATAACTTGCTGTACTGCTCTTTTTTTTTTTCTTTCCAATTTTATGTAGTTGTGTGTGTGTATTTCTTTTAATTAAAGAAGTCATTTTACCTCATTTTTATGGCAATTACTGCACTCAGTGCCATGTGGTTAAAACTAATTGTTCACTAAGTCTTTTCTTAATTAGGTAAAAGTAGTACATATCTAGCATTGAAACACCTACAGGTTAGGCTTCTGGTGCAAAGCATTGCCTAGGTTCCTTTTAAAGTGGATGAGGAAAAGCCCCCAGAGGACAAATCATATCATCTATATCATCTCTATTAGATCCCTATTTTACTGAGTCAGTACACAGCTCGGAAATGGCTAAAATCTGGGGAGAAAAATCCCATCCTCACCACTAATGCAAAGAAAGTACTGTGGCTCTCTCAGTATTACTAGAACTCATCATATAGAATTTTTGAGAATATGAACACTTTAAAGAATCACTGGAAAAGAACTTGCATGAAGTACAGACTTCATTGCAGCAGCTGGAAAAAGACCTGGCAATAGCTGTAAATGAGAAGGTTTTCAAGAATGGATAAGCACATGTATACACAGAGGCAAGCAACTTGACACATAAACAATGCTAAGGATATAAAAAGTTTGCATGAGCAAACTATTCCACTAGACGTGTGTGACTGGCAATTATGCTGCTTATGAGCTAAAAATTAGGGATGTTTTAAGAACAAACAGAGAAACCCAACTACAGTAAGGCTACTCCTGTGATTTTCTGACTCTCCCAGCTTCAGGCAGATATCCTGACACTAACAATCTGCAGTTATTTGCATTGCTCTCATTCTGGTGCTGCTGCGCTACTGGGCTACATTATCCTGTTAACTGTGGATGAGTCTCCTTTTCTTGAAATGCCCCACAGAGCTATTTCAGTCACAGACCTCCGCCTTCCTGAGACGCACATCCCCAGAGAATTCAGAACTGCTTTTAACTTCACCTCCTGTGTCCCGAGATTAAGTTAATCAAATACTGCCTGATGAAGTACGATCCAGTTTACTTTGGATAAGAAGTCACAATTATCATTAGCCACTGAAATAGATTCTCCCTTGACTCCTTCAAAAAAAACAATGTTTGATTTTATGTAAACTTCACAGATAAAATAATACTTACTGATGGACTTAGGCTGCAGAAGGAAGGGGTACAGGAACAAAGAAACAGTAAACTTTTTAATACGTCTGCCTTGTTTGCAGCCAGCTGACAGAGTGTTAACTGGGTGCATCCACAGAACAGCCAGAATCAAACATGACCCAGTACTGCCTGAAAACACCAGTATGTACTGGGGGAAAAAAAATGATTTCCTTTGTCTAGTGGAGAACTAAAGATCCTCCACTGCTAACTCTAGTACAGACATTAGTTTAACTCAGCTGACTTACCTGCAGTAACAACCTTCTGACCTACTCTGCATACTGTTCCCGGTAGTGATTCTCTGTCACAAAGTAGAAATTAGCGTCTGGTTCTTTTAACTAGCTGCTCTTTTTGCATCCGCTATAAGCTTGGTTTAGTAGACCTACAGCCCCGGTTTAAGCAAGGAGCATGGTTTCTTTGACCCCAAAATTGCATTCAATGCTCACACTGCAGCTTCACTTTGAGAATGAAAGACCCTGGGGGAGTCTCACACATTTTCCCTCCCCAGAAAGCAGCAATCCCAGGCACACATATAATGGAACGGATGGCAGGTGGGTAGAGGGGAAGAGGAACAAAATGGGACCATGCTCAGTTCACCTTCATCATAGCCCAACAAGACCTCTGTGCTCTTCACTGTGGCACTGGGATGTGTACAAGAGCCAGTCCACTCTGAGCTGAACAAAGGGTGTTCATAGTACTCCTCATCCGAATTGTAGGGCTCATCATCGGGTACAGACACTGAGATGGAGGGGGCCAGGCGTTTACGCCACTCCCTGCTGGCAGCAGGCCCGCAGCCTGGGCAGAGGGGTAGCGGTCCCACCTTATCCTCCGCCCCTGCATCTACAAATAGACACACAGACAAAAACTGCAAGACAGACAGACAGAAACATGGCAAGACAGGATGGATGCGTGCACTAGCAACAGTAGCCACTGTGTCATACTGCAGAGTGGATGAAATCAGCCAAGCTGCAAATTAATGCAGTATGGAGGGATGGGGCAGCTGTGTGTTTTAACACGAGCCATGTATGTGGCACTTCCTACAAGGTCTATGAACTCTGGGAGCCAACAACTGGAGTAAATGAATTTCCAGACTGCACTCATTATTTAGAGGAGTCTACATTATACACAAACCACATCTCACAACTTGCACTGGCTGTTCTAAAAACTTGTGGACTATCCCAACAGTTGCATTCTTTTGTACTCTTCGTCATCATCAGGTGTAAACTGTAGTCATAAAGATATACTTTTTTTTTTTTTTAAAGTCCTTTAATTGAAAGTGTAAGCTAGTTTGCTTTTCATCAATTGTGGTTTTATCTGCCTCAAATGTACTCACTCCTTTTCCTATAAATATGTAAAAGTTAAACAAATAAACAAACAAATACAAGTGCCTTCATCTAATTGCCAGCTTTCTTTGTTTCTGAAAAAGGCCACGCAAAGCTGCTCAGAGTACTCTCTGTTGGTCCTGTATTTCACGCTGTTTTGTCACATTTCTGTTGGTGAACGAGCTTCCCACCTCAGAGTTTGCCAGTTCTTCAGAATGACACCTTTATTCACCCATCACCGCAGCACCACAGATAATCACATAATCAGTTCTGGACCACACCACCTACTGACAGCTACAGGGAGAGAGAGCTTAGGTTTGCTCTTCCGAGACAAAAATAATACAGAGCAACAAAAATGACTGGCTTGTCATCTGACCCATACAAACCTAAAGGGGAGACCTGGATACAGGCAGCTTTGACCACGAATTGAGCCGTGAAAAACTAGAATTCTAGTATGAGAGAAAATACATTTCAAGTCCAATTTTTTTGCAACTTCTTACTGCCTGTAGCAGCTGCAGCTAGCCCACTGGATTTCCTAGCAGCTTCAGGAAAGAGTCCATGCTGAGCGTACCCTGGCCTTACTCCAGACAATTACAATTTAAAGATCCACAGAGCTTCCAAAACTTTCCTCACAGATAGAAAGCACTGAGTCAGGAAGCAAGGCTATAACACAGATAGCACAACTGATACCAGCCAGATCTCTGCGTGCAACCCAAGACTAAAAAGGCTCATGAATGCTGCTGTTACTACCACTACCAGGTTTCAGAAAGCAATTTTTATCTGTCTGTATCATCTGGTCACACCTTGTGACCAAACTGATCCCATCTACAAGAACTCTAAGCTTCTTGCTGGCAAATAACAGTAAGTTTCAAGTTTCTTTATTTAGCACGCCATAACGAGATAACATCTGTATCATAAAAAACAAACAAACAAAAAGGCACCCTCTGCTTTCTGCCCCAACATGGCAGGAGGAGTCTGTTAATGTACTGATTGCTGTTACTTCTGCCCCAGAAAAGGATGCTGTAAAATTAACCAATCAATCAATGGGAAAAAAAAAAAAAGAGAGAGAGGAAGAAAAATGATTCATCAATATTAATATTAGTAGCTCCAAAATGTCTTACTGTGCTACAAAAGAAAGACTATCCATGTGTAAAAGTCTGTGACAGCCCTGAGATGGTCTGACCAGGAATGAATGTATGTTAAGTGCACCTGTGCACAAATACAAACACTGCCCAAAGAACTTTACAACAGACATACCCACCATTTTGTTCAGGATACAAACGTTGCCTTGAACTACTGATAATTTAGATGCTCCACCCCTGTAGTGTAATCTAAAACACAGATTCAGGACTTCAGGTGTGTTTAAAAGCAAGGTGTAGAGAAATATACCAGCAGCCTGTCTCTGCTGAGCAGGAAACTGCAGAGCAGTGCAATAAGAGGTGCTAAATACAGGGAACCTGGCCTCCCACCTTTCCCTAGTACTTAAGACCTGGTAACAAGGTTGCGGTGAAGCATCTTCTCATCTTGATCCATCTGCAATGCATAACCCACAGATTTCTTCTCGATAGAAACTTCTACAGAATCCAGTGACGGATTTGAGGGGGCTCATTGTTTGCAAAAGGGAAGTTTCAGAGGATGAAGACACGTCCCAGCATGTGACAGACCGGGAGCCAATTCTCTCCCGAAAACATTCAAGACTGCAACTTCTACTGCTGTGCAGATGCCCTCGCACTAGTTTATGTTTATCACTGTGGACAAGAACAGAAAGGGATGAGATGCCCTCACTATCTCTTTTGCTGGAACCAGGGGATTGTGGAGAACAGAAGTTTCATGTGGCCAAAAGTGCAACAGGGAAGGAGGACATGCACAAAGGAGGAGGTGGTGCACTACAGAGATGGAAAGTGCAATGAGAAAAGTGGACGCTCTCTTTCTGGCTGTGGATCATATTTTAATCACGGACCCTTCGGATGTAAAATGCACGAATAGGAATGAAAATGAAACTTTCTAATTTCTTTAGACTGATGCAAACAAGGATGGAAATTGTTTCTTCCTGGGCCCTGCACGGAATGAGGTCAAAAAAAACACAGGTCTGCTTCTGCTTTTTAACACAACAGGACTGACAACATGACAAACGCTCAAATACACACTACTGTGACGGGCCAAAATCACTGCAGAGTCTAATTGGAACCATTATGTCTGTGGCTATCACAGATTTACATCTTTTTTCAGTTTTGTTAAAGGTATTTTCAAACTTACTGCAGAAAATTTCACTAACATGGCAATGAAATCTTTAAGGAGAAATATGCTTTTATTTATGCAACAAAAAAAACCCCTCCTTTGCTATTTTAGTCCCTTCTAATAGTTTTCATCTAAAGCACAGGAAGAATGTTTCCACTGTATTCTGAAGTCCAAGATAAAAATCTTCTCACAAAAGCTAATTCAGCTTTAGCTTGCAGGTATATTTCAAAAATGCCTTTCATTAGATTATTATTACTGTACATAGATCCTTTTTTATAGGGCATACGGTTACTTTCAGTTTGCTAAATATTCTTATTTCATATATAATGCATACCCTGAAATGCTTATTTCAAAATGGAAGGTAGTCCCTCAAGGCATGCTCCTATCTTGTAACATTTAGAAGAATTTTTACACGAAGATATTGCAGACCATTGTCAAAAGGCACAGAGCACAAAAGAAATGCCAGGTTGGCAAGAGAACACTGCATCAGTCCTGCATGACCAGATACAACTGATAAAAGGATCAGACCGTGCTAGCAAAAATTTAATTTCCTGAGCAAAAACATGTTACAATAGGTGAAATAAATGAAATAATCTCAATAGGGCAAATTAGTGATCTTACCTTCTGCAGCAGTAAAAAGGGACAGGCTCATCGAAATGGTTTTTTGCAGCCAAACGAAAGGAAGAAACCTACATCCACTGACTCCCTTCTCATGAAATGCACTTGACCCACAAACCTCTTTGTCTTTTCTACCTTTTTTTTTTTTTAATAATTTGTGTTTGCTGCATGGCTGGTCACATCCACCTTTGTCATGTCTACAACAGTGATTTCCTTCCCACTATGACTGAAGGAAGCCTCTTCTGAATTCAAAGCAACGCAACACACACTGACAAGTGTGCTAGGAAAACGTTTTGAGAAAACAGAAAAAAAGGAAGCCTGAGTTAGATACACGCACCAAATACCTTCTTCTTCTTCAACAACTTTAGAATTGAATACATTCATAAATTGTATTCTTCTGAGTAGAAAGACAGACAATGTAAAGGTGCATGGGGATGGAGAGCCAGATGGCATAGGGAACCAAGGGCTTAAACAAGTACAGTACAAACTGCGTCAAAACCTACTGAGGTAAACTCTCCCAAATGGGAGCTTTGCCTGAATCAAAATGACAGAACTGGCTCCCCTAGGTCAGCAAAACTCAACTGATGCACAGAAAATGAGGTCCACAACTTCCAACACCGAGCAGAACACAAAATGTCGTGTTTTTTCTAGCCCTCTAACTACACTGAAAATTGACAATGTTGACAGTTGGGGAAAAAGCAACAGCAAGTGCTACTATATATATTAATTCAATTCTACATGCAAAGAAGAAGAACAGTGACGTTGAGTGACGTGCTGAGACATACACCCAGCTCTGAACAACACTGTCCAGTAGTCCATAATACCACCGTGCTACGTGGCATGGGCTACATTTTGCCACCTTCTGCTAGTACAACTTGCAAGATGGTGTCCACTTCCCTGGGGGACAACTTTTAATCTTCTGACAACTAATCAATGTGATTGCTTCATAAAACCCTAAAATATATGCAAATAATATCATTAATAGAAATAATACTTAAAGCTAATCCTAAACAAAGAGCAACGAAAGAGCCGCTGACATTTGCCTGAAGCAGAAGAACAGGGCCTTTATTGTGATATGAAAAATCAAAAAGCGTATACAAAACTACTCAACCGAACTCTATAAAAAAATGTAAACAAGTGGTGAAAACCTCGATAATAATTCTAGAAGCCTTGCTAACACTCTACCAGCTTCCTTCTCAGTTAGCCACTTTGAAGATGAGAACTGTCAGACTAGTTTTTCAAAATACACACACACAAAACCAACACAACAGAACCACCACCCAATGAATCTAATTGTACGTATTGGTTACTGACCATATATCTGTTATGTATTCCCAGTACAGTGGGCTGCCAAATGCTGTTGTTAACCTAAGCTGTAACTGTATTATCTCCGAAATGACTGGAGGATTGAGCGTGCCTAATTGCAGTGTCTCGATAAACTATGCTAGCATGTGCAGCAGGAGCTGTGCACTTGCAAAGTTAATAGTCCCTGTGTTAAAATAATAACAAAGTTTGTTCAGCAAATGGTAAGAAATTACTTCCATACATTTACTGGGGGGAAAAAAAGCTGAAAAAAACCCAAGGAGGGGTAAATAAATGGACACACAGAAACACTATTCACACTGGAGAGTTCAGCTGATGGTCCCCTAGAGATTCTGAACCCAAATTCCGTCCTTGTATCTACATGATATGGCTCGACTTTGGTATACTGCCTTCTCTCTATGCTGATGGCCTTGACGCAGCACTCTGTTTCTGTTGACCAAGCCACTGACACACATGCTTACCATCGTGACAACTTCACTGGGATTTAGACTTCTACTTAAAAATTAAGTGAATGCTTAATTTCTTTGATGAGGAGATTTTAGCGGGATGGAAAAGCAGAGATCATGGGCTATGGAGACTGAATGTTCATTGTGCAGACAACAGAAATTCTCTTTGTGAGACTAGAATTTGGTCCCTGCACTACGTGTACAAACCCCGCTGCATGCAGACGTTGAAGCAGGAATTACAGGTTGAAGATCAGAAAAACGATCCAACTCTCAATCTCCTTACTTTCATGCATTTAAAATTCTAAATACAAAGCTAATGGTGATTAAAAACAAAACAAAACAGAATCCAGACAAAAGAATCCTAGGAAAACATGAATTACCCATACTGAATCGGTTTTGGTGACAGCACTGGGATAGCAGACATCTCGGCTGACATTACACGTGACAGATAAAAGGGTCAGTTAGCATCACCATCTTTTTTTCTTCAATATGGATGTACTTAACATATCCTGTCAGTTACCTCTGTGCATATGTGTCTACCTCATCCATGCACTGCAGTTGGTTTGCAGATGGGGAGTTACTGCTGGGGAATGCCTTATCTTTCCACATGAAGCTGAAGGAAGTATCTCCGTTTCCTGATTCCCCCTTGCTTTAGATTCATGTCTCATCCCTCTGCTGGCAGCTGTACACTGCAACGTCCAGGAGACCCTTACCTTCCTCCAGAGCTCCAGTCTGCTCAGAAGCTGGCGATGGAGGTGGGGAAGGAGGCAGGTTGGCTGACTCTTCGACTGCTGGAAATCAAACAATGGAAACAAGATACAGCAATTAATTCCCAGGAGATCAATGCTTGATGCAGGCTGCAGTCAGCCTGCGCTGCCCAGCTGAGAGAATTAGTGGATTGAGACTTGCACACCAGGGATGTGCAGGAGAACCTTTCAGAATGGCTGGATTGTTAAAGCTATATTAAAAAGATTTGTTTTCTTAGATGAAATGCATTATTTTCAAAATTCTGGTCAAAGAGTGCAATACAAAAAATGAAGTATGAAATCATCTTTTAGATCAGTACTGCACTTAGCCTTCAGTCACTCAAGGCAACAACAAAAAAGCATCTGTGCAGGAGAGATTTTATGAATTCAGGTTGATTGACTGTAACAGCGAGAAACTGGCATCCAGTCTTTTCAGTTTACCTTGAGTACATGAACACAAAACACTTTACAACCTTTTTTCTTTTATTTTTCTTCTACTGAGTTCAAAGTTAATTACAGAATGTATGCAAATATTCCTTGTCTAAATACAAAAGACATCAGCACAGAGAACTTAGTTCACCTATGACCTATTAACAGTTGAGCTGAGCGAGATGCTGTGAAATCTAAGCTTCGCTCAGGTTATGTTTAAATTCATGTCCAGTCACGAGTCTGTGTGCTGAAACCAGGTGATGTTTTTTCATTAATTTCAATAGGGGTACGATAAAACCCTGAACAAGCTGCTGCTTAAATGAATTCAACGTAATCTCTGCATCTGACTTCATACGAATCATTTTGATTTATTTTTTTTAAACCAAACCCTCTACTGTGACTTGAACCACGTTTTGAAAGAAAAGAAGAAAAAAAAGTAACGGGTCTGTTAACAGATCTGTGTTATATAAATGGCAAGTCCCAACAAGCAGATCCCAGTTTATGACTCATGGCTTCTTCCCAAGGATGGAAAGGTCACTTTCAAAGCCCCAGAAGAATTCTCCTGGCCTTCTTTCTCCTGATGCCAGTGTGGTTTGGAAGAAACCCCTATGTGACCTGTCCTTCAGATATGCTCGTCCAGGGACAGAGTATTTCTACCTTCACTGCAGTCCCATTGTAGATGAATTTATTTAACAGTGATTGACCACAGGAACTGCAACACCAGTACGTGCTAACTGAGGAGGCACTTCTTACCATGTCTGAAGTGTTTTACCTAGCTACATGTAACTGAATACTCGTTTTGCCCCACAAAGACCCCAGTGAAGCACTATGTACTTAAATATGTATGAAGTGTTTTGTGGAATCGGTGTCTTTCATGTAATATTGAGTCTCTGCAAAGAGGGAATTACTGAGGCACACATCACTCTGCTGTACCTCCAGCTCAAAATTAATCCAATGAAGCAAAACACCTAGGGAATCAAATTTACAACAGATATTTTTAATTACTCATTGAGACTAATTCATTCCTAAGCAGGGTCCAGCCACTGTACCACGTAAAGCGGAATGCCTGTGGGGAAAATACCACAAGGTGTTATTTTGATTTGATCACAACTTACACACTCTCAGCAAGACTAATCCCAGGGGCAGGCCTGTAAGACATTCATCACTCCAGGACATCGTTTGGTCTTTCTCTGGTGTTTGTGTACACGCTCTGGGCAACTGTGGAAGTTTTCTGGCAGTGAGGAAGCACTGTGCCTATGAATGGCTGTACAGTTACTTACATATACATACAGTTGCATTTTGGACCACTCCCAGTCTGAAGCACTGCCCTTGCCTACACCTGGTGTCACTCCCTCTGCCTCACACTGATGACTGCTGTCCCCTCTCCCACTCTCACCCTGGGTTCCCTATTCCTCTCTGTGTCTTGTCAAGAAGCTCATCTTCCATATTCTGGAGTAGCTGCCATCAACCAGCAAAATCTCACGCTTTTTATATGCCTCTCCCCTAATCTTTGTGTCTTCAGACATCAGTCTTCCTCTCCAACGGCTGAACATAAAGGGGCTCTCAGTGCTGCTTGGTCCACCAAACAAAACCACCTCCACCAACTTTAGTTGCAGCTGCCCCGCTCAGGAGATAGGTGGAAAGCTGCTCTTAGGGGCACACAGCAAATGAGACTGCCAAAGGGGAATGCAGAACTGAGGCAGTAAGGGCGACAACACCATGTGGTGCTGTAGCTTACCTGTGACTATGACCTACATGAATACACAGCTGTGTTGTCTGCTGTTTGTTTGTTTTTAAATATATGTATATAAGATGTTTGCAGATGCAAGGATACTTTGAACATTCTTCATCTTGTTTTACCTATAGGTAGTGGTCCGGGCTGATCTTTGTGCTGAGCTTCTTTTTCCTGTTCACCCTTCAGGACTGCTACAGCTTCAGCTGTTACTACTTGTACTATCCTTGCGGACACTTCTTCTGTGGCAGCAAAAAAAAAAAAAAAAAAAAAGAGAGAAAAAAACACACAAAGAAAAGCACGATGATGAGAAGGATTTCTCAGAAATTGTAAAGTTTAAACTAAATACAAATATAACTGGAGACTGGACTTAAAGCATTTTCTAGAAGGCAATACTTTTCTGAAATAAAAGCAAATCGTTAAAAATGAAATAAATAGGAAGACAAGATATTCAAAAGACCTCCATGGAAAACGCTGAGCATTTATAAAGACCAGAACTCCAGTCTTTGCAGTACGATGCACAAAGCAGCACTACGAAATGTTCTTTCTTTGGTCTGTTAGGGACAATGTGCAACAGCAGCAAAATTTTACAATGATCATTTATAAAATCCCTTGCAATGTTATTTTTTTTTCCTTTATGTACTGTTTTGCAAACTGCAGTAGCACAATCACTCGAGTAATTGGATTTCTTGACGTTTTATGTATGGAGTTAGCTGTATTCTTACTTGCACCTCGTATGATATTTCCTCTCCATCAGCACACAGTTAATATGCATTAAAGGCACTTAGACATCTAAGGATATGCTGATGAGGGACTTGAAACAGAAGAGCCAAATATTTCAATATGATTAAAACGTGTATTTTGGGCTCCTCGTCCCTTTTAAGACTGCAACATAAAGTTTTATTTAACCAGTAGTGCTGAGCACCACACAAATGGACTGCAGAAGATAACGTCCATGGTGCAGGATGGACTTGCAGGCCTTGGTCTGGGATGCTGGTTTGCTCCCAGCCGCTGCTGGTGTTTGGCAAGGAAGGGGAGCACAAGGAGAGCCGCCGGGGTTGCTGCATGCTCCATAGAGCTGGGTGCCACAAGACCTGCGCTTTGCTTGCCCCCATGACCAGCAACGTGCAACGTGTCCAGGGAGGAATCGCTCAGCACTGCTTCACCCCACTGCAGATGGCAACAGCCCTGCTCTGAACTCACAGAGCCCCCATTAAACACCATCCCTGGGGGCAGAAATAAAAGCTCTCTGCTCATCCATTACCGCTCCCTCCAGGCAAGGGAAGGGGAAGTATATTTAAATCAATGCCCTACTTGTAACTTCATGGCAAACACCCTAACAAGGGACGCTGTCCATTAGATTAATAGTGGCTTCATCTCACTATGAGCACTCTCAGCATTTTTAATGCAAAGTTATTCCTCTTCATTTGTGCTTCAAAAAATCCAATTTTTTTTTTTTTCCCAAGAAGCACAGATGCAAGTTAGTCGACTTTCATGGTCATGCTCATCTAAAAGCAAAATGCTCTGTTAATCTCCCTTTTGAACAAACTGAGTATGTAATGAGATATTAAAAAAACAACCCACTGGCAAAGAACTTTCATAATTGTAGGTATTTATATCCTACAATTCACTTCCCTCTTGACTGGTTGCCAGGAGGGCAGGGACCACAACACAGTATTATTGGCTGCAGCCAATACTGAGAGCTGATGGATGGATGTGTCGGAACCACCAAGCAATGAAAAAATAAGTTGATTTTTAAAAACTGCTCATCCAAGAATAGATGAGGAAAACCATGGATAAATTGACTAGATAAACGATCAAGGATAAATCAGACTTCAAATCAGAAGATGTTTTGCATGAAGCTCTGGCGGTCTTTCCATAGAAGGAAAAACTTCATCTGGCTTTGAGATGGAGTTTGATATATTTATGAAAGAGACTACGTGATACAGATGCCTGTATCAGCAGGAGACCAAGCATGGCAGCTCTGCTTCTCTGTCCCTCTAGTCAACAACGTGCCCTCAGCGTGTTATATGAAACTCCACTTTGTTATGTAGATCGAACCAAGCCCCATAATCGAGTCATGCATGTGGCTCCAGTCATATGGACCAAAAAGCAGCGGTGCTGATTTAAAACCCATCAGTCTTCCCAGTTGCATTTTCGGCTCCTGTATCTCATTTTGGAGTTTCATAATTTTTCCCACTTCCGCGCTTGCTGGATGCTGGACGTGTTCCTCTGCACCTCCACAGTGAGGAACATGAAAAAGATGATGCTTCACAAACCCTCCCACGGTTGTTACACAGTGCTGATATGCAGCAGTGGACTGGACACAAACAGTGCTTTGAAATCCTTACAGGTCCTGACAATTCCCCGTGCTGTGAGGCACACGCAGACTGCAAAGCACAAACAATACAGGAAAAAAAAGGGAAGACGAATTCTCCAGACTGGCATTCCCTCTCTCCAGAGACATCGGATGTCTGACCCACACTGCACCTCACAGCCTGAGCTGCAGCACCTTGCATGGCAGGACATGCCGGTAGGAAGTCAGTCGTTCTTGTAAAAAGCATCCTTCAACATGTAGCGTTTCCCTGCTCAGATTCCGTTCTTTTGAGAATATGAAGGGACGCTGCCCTGACAGCTTTGATAAGCATGGAGAAGGGCACAGAGCTTGGCAGTGGCTCTGGAAGACCGCGTGCTGATGCCACTGCACTTCATGCCTGGAGGATGCAACGTGACCCTTCTGTCCAAACTTCCATGCCAATCTACTAACTATGACACCAACAGAAGTAACATCATCAAGTCTGCGCTGACACAATTGGGAAGATCTACGAAAATCAATTTTTAAGCTTATTTGCAGGTGAAAATTACAAGAAAGGGCTCCAATTAATTTTTTTTTCAGAAACAGAATATCCAAACGTATACCACGTTGAGTAACTTGGAGCATGTCCAGAGGAAACCCACTTGGCCACCTGCTCTCTGCCACCCAAACTACCACGAGCTTCTTCCCAGCAAGGTAGGACGAATCTCCACTAAAAAATGATTTTTCTTTTTGTTACAAATCTAAACTTGTTTACATCCAGCCCGATTCTGGGGTGCAGATGGGCCCTCCAAGGCTCAAAGACAGCTTCTGCCCTCTCTGCTCTCCTCCTGATTTAATTTGCCTGGGACGCACATTATGTTGAACAGGGAGATGCAGCTGGAGGTAAAATGGTGCCTCCTGAAAAATGGTAATTTCAGACTATGAAAATACATAAATAAAAAATATAAATGGCCGCAGGGTTGTTAGTTGTTTTTTTTTGTTTTTTTTTCTATTTTAAAATCAAGAAAGGCTCACTTTGAGCGCTGTTTTGATGGATATTTTGGGTGACACAGGAGGCACAGGCAGTTCACCAGAACAGCAGTGTTTTTGCTATACATGACTGCTGCAAAAGGACAGACATTTTTGTACTAATGGACACTATAAATAGCAGATCCAATGGGTAAGTCAAATCCTCACAGGGCAGCTATTGAGACTCTTCATAGTTTCCTTATGGTTCAGTTAAAGTTCAAGGAAGCCTAATGATAAAGAACAAAAAAAAAAAAGAAAAAGCAAAAGGAGAGTTAGCCAGCCTGGATGCCGGGCAAATTCTTCACAGCTTAAAAGCTTTGCAGAGAGCTTTGATTGTAATGTTTTATTTTCTCTCTCTCTAGCCAGGTAGACATTCTCTGCTTTGTGCCTTCAAAAACAGCACTAACAAATGACAAGTAACAACAAATGCGTATTTCTTAAAGGCAGTGCAAACCTTAGCTTCACATACAACTCCAGCACAACAAAGACCAGCAGTGGGGCTGTTCCTTTTTACCAAGATGCCAGCTGCTACCAGGACACAGACTGAGCCTCCCAGTCTGGCTGCAGGGAGTGTGGCACCCAAAAGCCCAGGTGGCCCTCAGATACGATTTCCATAGTGAGAGGAGACATTGCAAACCATCCTCAGCATGAGCTCTTCATTCTGGGCAGGCTGAGCTGAGAGGCCAGGAGCTAAAAGGCGTAGGGATGGCACTTCTACCGCTCTCCTACGGGCTGTCACTTCAGACCATGCTCTGATGGGGCTGCCAGCTCACGTTTGTCTGATTGCTAACAGTGCTGTGGCCGTCCTCTGGCAGGGATGAGAGGACCGTGATATGCTGAGAGCATACATCAAACTTGTCTGCTGTGTTAACTTAAGCCAAAATTAAAACCCAAACCAGTGAGCACCTTCTGCTCCTGGCCTTAGAAGCAAGCACAATTATTCTCCTAGGTGTGACAAAGCCCAGCCCCTAGCGCACCAAAGAGGGACATCTGGAGGGAGTCTCCTTGCCCCACAGACAACTCAGGGACACAGAGTCTGTAAAAGCACTGTTAAATACCAGAGGATGGCCCCAGCAGGGCCAAAGATCTGGGATCAGAGTCTGTGGAAGGCCAAGATGTCATTTCAAAGCTCTCCTTCATTTCTTATTGATGCTGCTGCAGTTGTCAATGGATTGCCTCCACTGGCACCTGAATCCATTACCTACATCATTTTCATTTCCCAGGAAGCCTTTCCAGTCCATTAAGTTCTTTAACACAGAGACTCGCCAGCTCGAGTGACAGATGTACGGATGGTCACAGAAGTCTTTTAAAGATGTCTGAGCTTTCACCCAATATTTCCAGAAAACTGTTAGAAATATTTAGAAACTGTCATGGCAAGAGCTGAAATTAGATCTGTGACAGATCTCTGCAGCAACGCATGGTGTGTCTGTTCCCTTTATGCCCTTTGTAACTGTTCTCCTTCAGCCTCGGGCACTTTCTCTTCTCCCAACCCACCATAACCTCAGGCACAATCTGTTGAGGAAATGAGTGTGCTTTGAACATGCCTGCTTATGTGACACCGTTGGGATACCTGCATCTGACAGCCCCCACCCGGCAGGACCTCCTCTCCACCCCCCTCATTCCTCCGTGCAATCTGAGGATTGGTTTCAGGGGGATGCTTACAGCATCTTCATGCTTTGCCCTGGTGTTGCCACCTTCCCAGATAGGAGCAGCACCACCGCTTGCTCTTTCGAGCAGCAGCTTTATCTCACACCACTACATTGGCAGCAGCGTTTGCCGTAGCCATGGAGGAAGCCATCTGGTCTCTGCAAAGCGGAGCTTGTTTAGGGCATAAACAAAGTTTAACATGCTGGAACCACACAGCACAACAAACGCTCCAGGAAAAAAGCGAAGGAAAGGGATGACGGGAAGGAGAGACGGAGAAGAGGAGGCTGAAAATCGTGTCAAAACTGCACACGCATTCACAATGTCACCCCTCAGACCCCTATCATGAATATTAACAGCAAGCTTGTTTAAAGCAGAGGGTAATTAACACTCATGGAGGACTGAGGCTAAAACAGGGAGAAAGAAAGATGCAAACAGATGGAAAGGATAAAATAATACGTTTCATTAATCTTGCTACATTTTAGGAATGGAACACAGGCAGGGCACAGCAAAAGGATTAGCTACATGTGTGCTTGCAGAATTGGGAAAACAAAGCAATTTCAGTCAAAATGTGCCTGTCAAAATCCTCAGCAGGGTGCAGAGCGGTTTCCAAGGTAACCAGCACTAATTGTTGGCACAGCGGATCCAGTCAACAACAAAAGCACAGAGGAACCTGTGCTGCTGTGCAAGGCAAAGCAGCCCAAACATATTTCTGCAGAAAGGGAAGACACGAAGTAGCCATTTGCTATCTTGGACCATTTGAAAAGCACGCAGGACCTATGGATTTCTCAACCCCCCCCCCCCCCCCTCAGGTACGGCAATTGTGAGAGCAGCTGGACTATAAACAACAACAGCTATTGGATTTGTTAAGAGGCATTCAACAGCCCCTCCAGGGAGGGTCCTGACCTCCTGCTCAGCTGCCCCAGAGGCCGCGGGGACTGATGAAGCAGGGAAATAGGACCAGGGCTGCACCTGCTGACACTTTGATGGAAACCACGAAGGCACACCTTGGGCTTTAACACGGGAATTAATAACTACTGTAAGCCCTGCCTCCTGCACTCCGATTAAAAGAGAAATGCGCGGCGGCAATCAAAACAGTATGAATAAGTCACATAAAGCATAAATAACGAAGAAAAAAGCAGCAACACAGCTTTGCAGAATTCAAACATTTGTTCTCAAACGACTCTGGTGAGTGCAAATATTTTGCCGTAAGTAGGTCCTTGATCTGGATGTTGGCAGTATCAACAGTAATTGGCAGGAGGCATGAAGGGAAATAATGGGACCATCAGCTTTTAAATTAAACGAAACCACAATGCAACTGACAAGCATCACTTCCCCAGTAAACTCATTGACTCTAAGCTACTGTAGCATCAGTGAGGATAAGACAGATTAATTTAGTCAGCGGGACTCACCAGCCAGCCAGCGGAACAGGTCAGGAGAGGAGCACGTCTCACAGAAAGAGAAACCTGCAGTTGTACAACGCACTGAACTCCAAAGGTACGGATGCTCAGACTGCCTTTGGAGAAAGATGCATCACAGAGACCAGGTGAAAAGAGCTGGCGCAGGACTGGAGCTTGGCTGGGTACATCACCTCTCTGCTGCCCTGGCTGTGCCTTCCTGGCCACCTTTTCAGCAAGAGTTGAACATAATCCACATCTCTAAGGTAAACAAATGGCAAATTTGTGCCACGAGTCAGGAGCAACCCTGAAAGCTCCACTAAGTGGTCCTCCAGCTCCAACCACACGCACGTTAGGCAGAGCCCTCTGCCATGTCTTGCTGTCTAACCGCTGTAAAAAAGCGCCAAGGGATCCATTCCTGCACACACATACCCCTTCAATATGGAAGGTGTTTAAAATGAGTCATACAAATGTCAGTTCAATAAAGCAATGCTTTAAAAACGAGCCCACATTACTGCAAATACTTGTTCCCTGTGCATTCCCCGAGTCGTACCTTCTTCAGTTTACTGTCTGGAACAAAATATTTACTACCATCAGCACTTCCCAGCCAAGCCAGCGGTGGGAAAAGTGAATGGCTTCTGTTTTGTCTGACACATCAGCTACGCAATTACAGCTGACGTGTAATACTGAAGCTGTCAATGCAAGACCCTCAGTCAGGACAATGCAGGGAGGCCTCATCGCCTATCCCAGGACTTGGCATCACCCAAAATGCAGCACTGGACATAAATAGCACCTATACCGATTTTTCACTAAAAATGAACCCTTTAGAACTCGTGCAGGAAGAAACCACTGCAGGTTTAAAACAAAGAACCGGATATTTAATCCTTTGAGTGTGAGTAAATACACATAACAGGTAACATAGCTAGTTTTTAAATCAGTATTTGTTTTGGACTTCAGTACATGCTGGCATTTTAAATAAGCAAACTTTTTAGAGCTAATTTGCTTTTAAGATAAATGGGAGAACAACTCACAGAAGTCAATGTACAGCTACTTAGATCAGGAGGTCACATCTCTCCTATAGCTTGTTTTTAGCTCATTTGTAAAGTGCTTTTTACAGTGTTTTCTGCAATCTTTAAAATAGAACAGCAAACAAACAAAACAAACACCAACAAAGTATGAACACCGCTGAACTGAAGATTGAAATAACAACGCATGCATGGGCTGAGTGGAATTTCCAATTGTGCCTTGTCTATTGTAACTGAAGACCAGTCTGCCAATGCAACAGTTCTGATTCATGCCATCAGGGGAGCTGGTAACACACAAAACACAGTGATGTGGCGCCCTTTTCACCCTAGGGCTCATGCTGCCGGTCACCCCGATAACCAGCAAGCTCTGCCATGCACAGCAGCTTGGCCCCACCTGTATCCGGACCAGTGTCTCTTCTCTCACCGGCTACAAAGAGCAATGCTGTGTACTCTCAGGAGGATGTGCACAAAGCTTCCTCCAAGCAGGCATCTCTGACCCATCCTCTGCCTGCACGCCCTTGGAAGCTACACACCAATCACTGCACGGAGGGATGAGGAAAGAGAAATGTGCAGCTACTCGCACACACAGGAGGTACGACAGATATACATGAATGCACGCACTCGGTGCACCTTCTGAACTAACTTCTACTTTTTCCGTCTTTGTGTACCCAGAATGTGTACGTCCCTGGCTGTGGTGCTGTGGGGACAGCTGAGAGGAGGCTCCAGGTCACTGCAGCCACTGGGAGACGTCTGTGAGCAGAGAAGGAGCCCAAGTGCAAAGAAAAGGAGCGGTGGCTGTGGAAATTCAAGGTCAGAGAGGGGCAGCATGGGGCGGCTGGGATAAAGCTGGGAGTACAAGGAGAGAACGTGGGAATAAAATGCCAGAGGCAATGTTAGTGAGAAAAGAGGAAAAGAAGAAAGAGCTGACAGAGCAGATGTTTGAAAGGACTATATATTCTGAATTACAAAGCCTGGCAGCAAAAGGAAGAGAAAGCAGCAAAGGATCAGCTGCTTTCACAGTTCACCAACAACCTGCACAGGTTGCATTGCCCTGGATTTGGCAGAGACCCCTGATTTGGGGTAAAAGACAACAGGCCCAGCTGAAGTTGTTTCCTACTCTTAAAAACAGGGAGGAAAACAGCTTTGCTAAGTCAGCAAGTCACCCATACAGCACCAGTACCTGTGCACCTCTGTGCTATGTCTCTAACCTGCCAGCTGCATGGTGGTGTGGAAGGAGGATCAGGCTGCAAACAAGCCTCGCTGTAACTGCTGCAGGCTGCACAGGTTGCTGGGAGTTGTACCGTATGAGTCGTGTGCTGCTGTGAGTTAGTCTCAAGGAAAGAAACATGAACAAAAAAAAGTGAAATATCTGGGGTTTGTTTTCCTCTCCCCAAAGTGTACGTTGTCTCTAAGTGAATTTGATTTCTGTGAAGTATTTGATCTAGTCCTCAATGAAAATGACTTGCTGGAAAGCAGCCAGCACATTTTCCTGCCTTGGAGATAATGATATATCATAGTTATTTTCCATATACTGAATGCAATTAAAGTTCAAGTATTTTCCATGCACAGAAGGGCCCACGATCTTGTCTATGCAGTTGGGGTGCCTTGAATTTCCTCCACTTTTTGCATGTCATGAGCAAAGCCTCAATAACAACAAAACCCTCAGAACAAGACTGCGTTTCTAAACTATCACCTCAAAATGAGCTTTCCAGGCACCACTGGTTCTGCTCTGCAGCCAGTCTGCAAAAACAGCCCAGAAAAATGTCAGAGTTTTGCTCAGTATCTCCCAAGGAACAAGTGATGGAGTCAGAACCAGCTCGCAGCCCACTCACTTTAAGACTTGCTTTGAATTTCCAGACCAACCTTTTCACAGCTGGTGTGGACAGGTGATGGATTATCGGTGCTCACTTACCATCTAGCCAGCCACATTAGGCTGATTTCCATCCTTTCAGCTGGCAAAAGCAAGCAAACCTGTATTAATTATCCTTATGATTTAAAGTGAGCAGTAGCAACTGTTCATGACAGGAAAAACCGAAGCTTAAACCCTAGCACAAACTGCTGGTTCTGCTTTCATAACCTGGGGTGTTAACGCTGTATGAGAAGAGATGACTTTATCTGTATTTTCACCTCACAGCTTAAATCAGTAGGGAAGACAAAGATGGGGTTTTTATCCCCAGCTTCCTTCTAATCTTTCATTTGAACTCCTTGCTTGAACTAAAACCCAGATTGCCTTTGCCTTCCCATTTTAATACAGGGTATTAAAATCAGGGTTAACTGCACCAAGAAATTTGCATTATATATATATATATATATATATATATATGATTCTTACCTAGATACATCTTGCACCATAAATACACCCTAAAGTAGTATTTCCCTTCCATTTCCATGGAAGTTGTGCCTCAGTGAGGCCCCACTGTATGGTGCTCACAGACTCTCTTCCCCATTTACCCCATATCTCTTAACCTTGAGAAGCACACACAGGAGGAAAAGGGAAAACAAGAAAGAAAAATGCTTCTTTCCTTTGTCAGACAGTCTGGCTGTGGCTCAGAACCGTTACAGAGGGGCTGTGCACTCCTGAATGCTAAATAAGCTCCCAGGCTACAGACTTTCTCTCAGCGGAGCTTAAAGAGAGATCTCACTCAGCACAGGGAACAGTTGGCATGGCAACGCAGAAAAAAGGAGCCAGCAAGACCTGGCACTCCTGCTGTAGTGGCAGCAGACTGTTTGCATGCCTCATACTTCTGTAAATGATGTGCTGGTACCTGCCTTCCCTCTGCCGAGGCTGGGCCACATCTGCTTGCAGGGGCAAGGAGGGATGCCTGACTGCAGGGGCTGCAGAGAGCCAGGCCAGGCAGGGCACTGAGCCACGGAAAAAGTGGGAGGAAAGGAACAGAAAAGCATGTGAGTGAGAGGGGTAATGGTTAACGACCTTAGCCCTTGTGTATAGTGTGCAAGACCCTGCGGGCCAACAACTGCCTGCACAAAGAGGGAGGGGGCTCAAAATGAGGCAACAATGCCCACCTACCAGCTGCTGCCTGAGAACCTGCTGCTTCTTTTGCAAGGTGACTTTGGAGAGGAAGTCAGCACTTCAGCTCTGCCTGAAACAAGAGGGGCTGTGTCTCTGCAGAACAAGGTTTACTTGTTTGTTAATGAGCGTTCCTCCAAACCTTCCTGCTCTCAGAGCAAAGTTGGAAAGGAAAGTTATATGTTGCCATGGTCTGCAGTGATACCATCATCCAGCTGCAGTCACAAAGACTGCCCACAGCCAATTGCCACTCGGTGCTCCTGGGGGTACCCCAGGCTTCCACTGTGGTAACAGACACCCCCACGGCTTCCCTTTGGACTTACAGAAGAGTCATCATGCTCCGCCTCTAGCTCTGTGCAGGACAGAGCTGGGCTGAGTCCAGAGGTTGTGGCCTCAGTGCTGCACAAGGTAGTGTCACCCACCCTGGCCCAGTCACCACCCTCCTGTGGCACCTTTTCTCCCGACAAGCATACTGTATCTGATGGGACCTTCAGCCTTCCACAGTTATCCTGGCCATGCAGCCCCTGAAGCATGCCTGCTGATGTTTTTAAAAGGCACCTTCAGGAGCAGCGCTGGGGGCACACAGCCTGAGCTACCAGTGCAGCTGGAACAATGTCATGGCAGCTGCCACTCCACTGCACGGCCGTGCTGCTCCCTGTACCTCTCAAAGGCTGGTACTGATCGCAAGCACTGGTTGCCAAGCCAACACCAGCACTGGTGTTTGTCTCTCACTGCTGAAGGAAGCACAGTTGCTTATGCAGTTCCCTCTTAGGATGCTCATTCCATAACTAGAAAACACCAAAGTGAGTCAGAAACAACAGGGAGAACAATGGACGTAGCTGGTTGATGTCACCTCTTAGCCAGATTTGACTCTGATGTGGCAGCTGACTTCAATGGTGTTTCTGTATCTGGTTTAAGACAGCTTTCATACATAAACCTGAACCAGAGGCCGACATTTCCAGAGGAGCTTTGGGAATGCAGGAGACTGGAGGCTGAGTTTCCCCTCCCTGAGGTGTCACTGCCCACAAGTGGGGTCAGCCCTTCCAGCTCCAAACACTGCACTTCAGTCACTGCCCGACTGATCTCTGAAGTCCCAAGAGGAGGCGGAAGGGCAGAGCCAGCGCCTCGGAGAGCTTACAGCTGGAGAAAATGGGGTGTCCTTGTGGAGTCAGTGACTGGTAGCACCAGGCATAGAAGAGCCTTCAGAAACAACAGCAAGCATGTCTGCAGTAGCTACTGAATATCCAGAGCCAGGGAGAAGCTGGGGGATGCATCGGAGAGACAGAGTTCCTCTGGCCTCATTCCTGGTCCTCTGCAGAGAAAATGAACGTCTGAGGAGAAACTCTATAGCGAGCTTAAAAGAGAATGGTAAAAATAACATCTTTTAAGAGTGCTACAAAGAGCCTCTGCTGCCTCTGCCTATGTTCTCTCCAATAACGTGCCCCAGAAAATGACACTTGTGTTATTTCTCACATACAGGAGAAAAGTTTCAGAAGCCTGCTATGTTTTCCTGTCTCTAAACAGATAAAGGTGATGGTGCGCAGTAATTACTGTCATTTCCTGGGCAAAGGATGTGAGATCAAAATACCTAATTAACAGCTTCTTTCCCATGGGAGCCATTCTTCGAGCTTTGCAAAAAAAGCAACTGAAATGTGACAAGCACGGCACTTGCATTCATCCTTCAGCATCTCTGACTGCATCCCGCCATGCATTTTGTATGTGTTGCTCAAGATGTGCTTGTTGCTGATAACGTGTCTGACACAGAGGCTAGGAGGCATCTTTTGGGACCAGGAGGTCAGGGAGCTTGTGGGGTCTCCTGTAACTCCAGAAGGACTTGGGCAGCAGCAGGACAGCCAGTGCCAAAGGGCAAACAAAAAGAACTACATCAAAGCAGCGCTGTTGGGAAGAAAGACTAAAAAGGGCTCTGTACAAAGGTCTGTTTATATGTTTACTGGCAGTGTCGTTTGAGTATTCTAGCTTGCATCTTAGAAAGGGAAAACAAAGGAAAAGAAGATTAAATAACAAGTCAATAGAGGGGGAGAAAAAAACATAAGCACATCACAGAGCAAAGCAGTGACTCGTCTGGCACAGTTACAGCATGGAGAGGCTGTTGTGCTTGCTGACTTCACACACCATGCTGCAGTCCTGCTCCCAGCACTGACCACCGCAGGTCCAGTCCTGCCCTGGTGGGCTCAGTGCCTTGAGCCAGCAGAAGTACGTGTCACAGGGACCTTCTGACAGTGCAGCAGTGGTGAGGACCATGAGCAAGAGCCTCTCTACCTGGAGACAGGCTGCCACAAGGCTGGGCTATGGAAGATGATGGGATACAAACTTTCTCTGATGTACTGCAGGCAGCTGAAACATGCACAATCCTGATCACCATGACTCTTTTGCACAGTCAACCTACAGGGAACTTAGCATCTCTGTTCCTCTGTTCACCAACTATGACAGGGCGGTTTTTCAGGCTGACATTCTCTGCAGCTTATTTAAATGTACTTATTTAAGGAGTAGTTGGTCACAGGAACAGATTTGTTGCAGATGCTCATTTAGTCTGCTCAACAAAGCCTAAAACAAATGGCTGAACTCGGATAAACTACACCAAGGGCTGGAACGTGAATTACCCCTTCCTGCTTTTCCCCTTGGTTGTTCTGTGCAGGCTGTGCCATTCCGTGCTGTCGGAATCCCCTCCTCTCTGGGGCAACATCTGCTGTCACGCAGAGGATGTGTTGGCTCAGGATGAACTGATAAAACTGAACCACTTTCTATTGTCCTTGTCTTCAACTCTTCCTTCTCTCCTTGCCACCTCCTGTCCCTGCTGTGCTCCCTCACACCTTACATCTCACCAGCTCTGCTCACATCTCTTCTCACTCTCACCACACACAGTCTGGTCCCTCCCCTGGCCTCCTTTCAGTGCTGCCACTTGTTCATTCCTCTTCACAGGCCTAGGGCTCTCTTCTCTTCCTGTTTCTCTTACAAACACACACCAACCTCTCGCTCTCCCCAGCCTCCAAAAATAATCGCCTCTCATTTATCTGGCCTGGCCTCCCCCACATCCACCATTCCAATGACTCAAGGGCTCTGAAGAACAACGTGTGAGCGCTCAACCTGGGTTCTCTGTGCTGTGTCATGAAGCCTGCTACAGTTCTTCAGCAGCCTTTTCGCATCCCACACAGTCTGGGTACTCTGCCAATTCATGAAGGGCTCTATCACTCTGGCAGGACATGTTACTGTCCTTAATATCAACTGACATGAGGACAGAGCTACTGTCCTGAGGCTCTAATAATACGATTTCAGGAAATGCTTTCCTTTAATCTGTCCAAAACAAAATAATCAGATAACCGTGTGGGTAATCCAAACCCCCTCCAATACGAAGCATGCATTTGATGTATAATGAAGAAAGCATTCACGCAGCTGAGTCACTGTACTTAAAGATACACTGTAGAAGATGCTTAACAATACAGCCCCTAATCATACAAATTTGACAGATTAATCATTTCGCTAATGAAAAGAAAAAGAAATGCATTTTAAGTGCAGAAAAACAAACCTTTTCAGCTTGATGCTCCTTGCAAGTCAAATATAATGGACCATAATATAACGTGTTGAATTGCTGGTTCCCAGAAATTGATGAAGTACATCCGTAGTGCTCCTCACCGCTTCCTTCCCACTGACTGACCGGGACTTTTCAGTAAGCAAAGAAAAGGCTGTCACACTCATATTTTGTTACAGGTCAAACACATCCTGTGATCTACCACGGGGTCCAATGCTTTCCATATCAGAGTGATCTTCAGAAGATTAGCAATCAGTGCCTCTTTTGCAGCACATCTCTCACGTAACACGAAAGTGTATGGCTTGACAAGAGCTACAGCTCTCATCCCCCACCATTAAGACTTCCAAGATCCTCACTGAAAACACTGCAAATGCATATGGGAGGTGAGTATGAATAAGGAGGGACCAAGGAGGGCATATTAAAACTCAGTGGGGAGTTGCATGCTGCCCAAAGGCAAGGTGTCTTCAGGAGTTCCTTGGGAACAGTGCGGGTCTCATGGCTGGTAGAGCTGAGTGCCCAGGACAGCCCAAATATGGAGACATATATATACACACACACACACACAATAAAAAGGAATAGCTGCTTTACCACTTCTCTTTATATCACATCCATAACAGCTTCCTATGCATTATGCCGATAAACCGGGCCTCTTCTCTCACATGTATTTGCCTTCAACTTCAGAGGATGCCAGCCCAGGCCCCGAGGCTGCCCTGCCCACACACAGGGCACAATCCCTGCTCCCATTGGGCCGTCTGAAAGGAGGGCATTGATGTGCCTTCATAATGCAACCATTACCAGTGAGATACAGAGCCAGATCGATCAAAGGCAGCACAGCAGCCAGATTCAGAGGATTCCAAAATTGAGGTCAGATTCAGTAACTCCTAGACAGGCACCAAGAGAGGCAACGCACAAATAGGAAGGTAAATTTTAACTGTGCAGACCTAAAAACGTCACTTGCAGTGATGGATTGAATGTGTTTTAGCAAGAGCTGCAATCTCCTCCCCCACTACCACCCCTCGGCACTACATCAGCATTGGCACAAGGTGCCTGTGTCCTGGTGACTAACTCTAACCCTCCCCTTACCACAGATTTTGCAGCACAAGCCCTGCAAATGGGCATGTGGTGCACTGCCCATTTCATGGAAGAACTCTTGTTAGTGGGCCAGTCAGTTCCGGGGAGCTTCCTTGGGTGAAATGCCTCAAAACACAACCAAACTCCGATCAGCAGGGAAATGCGCTGCTTATACCTGCATTCCACTTCCAATGAGCTTGTTGTTGCTGCTGGTGGAGATTTATGGACTCAGACATGAAGGCTGAGAAGCTACAGAAGCCTAGGTTATGGTTCTGGATTTACACCAGAGAAAATAAAACTCCTGTAAATCCATACAAACCCACAGCTTAGCTTCATTATCTCAGTCGACCTTGGCTTCCTGTGCATTTTCTCCTCATCTGTTTGGAGTCAGCAAGCTACCACAAGTGATTACATGATTTGCATTACTGGTAATTATGTGTATCACAGTGGCATTTAAACACCCTATCTGACAGAGCACCCCACAGCAGTAACAGTTTACAAAGCCAGCACTGCAAAGATGGCTGAGCTCCGGTGGCAAATGGCAATCCTGATTTCGAGATCAAATTCTGAATCAAATTGCTTTATGACACTGTATATTCCACTTGCAAATACCAGTGTGTCTTTGGCAACACATGACCCTTTCCATTTCTGCCACTGCCCTGAACTGCTGACAGGTCTGGCCTTTAAAAAGAGTGAAATGATTAAAAAAATATACCTTCTGTATACTAGCATGCTTTATGTTGCATTGACAGTCCTCTAAGTCAGAGCTCAAGGACACGAAATTCCAGAGAGCTAGAAATTCATGTGTGAATGCAAGCAGTTTTAGAGACTTTTTTGGTGTTCAAGGACAAACAAAGATGCCACGAAGTAAGCTATAATAAGACTCCTTAGCAATAACCGTATGGATTGACAGTAAATCCCCACACCAGAGATCTTGTGATCTAAGCAGACAGTGAGAAAAAGCAGGGGAGGAGGAAATGAGGCCACAAAGCATTGATCGAAGCAAACTTTGCACAGATTAAGAGCAGTCCTGCTCCCTTGGCAAATGCATTTCTCCAGTCCTGCTGCCTCATTTTGGTCCGTTTTGCTGTTTGATCCTTCACCTCAGAAAGCAAAGTAAAAATACACTACAACACCCAGTGATGGGCAGCACTGGATTCCTGTTTCCTCTCGCCCACTAGCTCCTAATTCCTCGATAACCAATTCAGGTCCCTCAGACACTGCCTCAGCTGAAGAGCACCTGAGAAGAGTACTTTCCCTTTTATAAGAAGAGGACAATCCCCTTCATTCTGTAATCAGCACTTCTCCATGTGTATGGGTGCGGCCTGCCCAACGTTCTGCGCAAAATCAGTGGCAAAGGAAAAATCACTTTCTAATCTTCCCACAGCTCAAGCCAATCCATAACAACTGCAGCATCTTACCTCTGAGATCCTGTATGACTGCTCCTGCTTATTTGCTCGCTAAGCACAGTTCAAAGTTAGGTTAAAATGGAGAAAAGAGATCTTGTTATCATTGCAAACAATTACCAACAACGTGTTCACCTGAATGCTTACATGGGTTTTCTTTTACCACTGGCTTTCCCATTTTGGTTAAAATCCAAGCCTATTTACTTTTAGCAGAGATACTCATTTCCAGTAGAAATGCTTATGAAATGACTTTAGGGTCTGAGAGCCTTAAAATTCTCCAGCTGCTGAGAAATTATGGATAGTATCTCAAAGTGCTGACAACAGCCAACAAACATTGCTAGAAAGATCTCTTTAGCATGCATGGATGGATGCATCAAGGGCACTACTGTCTGTACAAGAGACGTTCCCCTTGTACTGTGCATTTGGGGTTTACAGAGGGAACTCGGCACAGAGTGAATTAGCATTTATTTCTAAAGCAGGAAACTTGCCTTGCATATTTCATTTTTACACAGTCACACTTCCCCCCTCCCCTGCATAACAAGCTGAATGCTAAAATCCTAACATAGTTTACAAATAGACAAAACCCCAGCAGGCATCCTGCGAAATCTGCCTAGGGAATGGCCAGTAAATGTTGACACTGAATTGCACGATTTACGATCAGGCTGAGGGATGCATTGTTCTGCAGATAGTTGGTGGATGTACTGAAGGTGTTAATACTTGTGAGCAGTAACAGCAGAGACCATCCTTTGTACATGCACACACACGAGAGCAAGGTGCTGTCAATGCACAATGTCTGAGCGGCTTCCTGCTGCCAGCCCTGAGCTGCTTCTCTGCCCTAGCCCGTTCTCATCCCCAGCAGACGTCCTCCCATGGGCAGCAAAGCCCTGGCTCAGCTGTGGAGCACTGGGGCACATTACCTGCTGTCTCTCTGTCCCCTGCCGACAGCTCTCCATTGATTCCATTCTCTTTGCTGCGAGCATACGTGCCCGGCTGCTCCCGGCTGCCCAGCCCAGGCTCCTCACCCTCTTGGTAGGGAAACCCATTGGCACTTCTGACCAGTCCGGCACCCGTGCCGCCCTGTTCCTTAATTTCAGGTGAATGTGGGTGCGAAGCAGCCTCTGTTAGCTGACCCGAAGTCCAGTGTGGTGCCTTGGCTTCATCTTTCCTATCCTCCGCCATTTCTGTTTTCCTTCACCGCTTGTCCTGTAACGACATTAGCAGGAGAGATCAGTGGACGACTATGCCCGGCCAACAGTCAGCCACCAGGCACAGCACAGGGTTGGTACCAGAAACTCTCATCCTGCAAAGGAGAGAAGGCTTAAATGAACAAGTGTCTTCTTGCCTGGCCCAGCTGTGAGTGAACTTGCTTGGAAATCAAAAGAAACCACAAGTGATCAAAGTTATGGGTCAAATCCTCCCCGGCTCCCAGGTGCCTTGCAATTATTAGCACTGGTTTCTTGGGGGCTGCTCTTCTGTTAAGCTGATTTTAACTCGTTAATTACAGTGAAAACTTGACCCAATTAATGAGATGTGAATCAACATCAGAATGCAATGACCCCTTCCCGGGTTACAGGGGGAATGCAATAACTGTTTAAAGGTGTGAAGCCACTGTTAACATTTTTGTTGCAGAAGCAGTTGTGAACTTGGCTTCTGCAGAGCAGGGAGCTCTTCAGCCCCAAGATTCCTCCTCTATGGCACGTGCAGCCTGCTGTGAGCCATGACAGAGACAGCACTGGAGAACACGCACTGGGCTCCCCACTGTACGCACTGCCTGAACCTGCGCACGCCCCTCTTGCTTGCAGTTGTGTGTGCAATCACACTCACTCCCTTTTGTCCAAAATAGCGTGTGGGAGACATTTGTTTCCCATAGAGTTATTTGCATTCTCCAATAACTATCAGTATTTATATGTAAACAAAACTAACCATTATTTGCTACTTCACATGTACTTCACTCCTGTTAATTAGTCCGTGCCAGAAAAAGAAGCTACCGCACGAGCCGCAGGCTGGGGCTGTGCCTCATGGAAAAAAAACCCAGTAGGTAAGCCTAGGAAGGCAGCGTACAGTAAGCTGTGTTTTGATAATAAGGTGACTCTAGGGAATGGAAGGCTTGACCTAAGTCAGCAACATCGAAGCGAAATCCAGCAGGCCTTGCAATTCTTTCTTCCTGGAAGAAAAAAAAAGCATCTAAAAGCAATCAGCTGAATGCAGTCAAGCAGCCACGTGTCACAAAAGGCTGAGCAGTCTAGAGAAGAGAGCAGAGAACTGCACAGCGCACATGTTCTGAGGGCACTGAATTCAGAAACTTATCACGAAGGAACAATGGTTTCCAAGGAGCCAGGTCAGTTTGCAGAAAGCATCTGAACACAATGAAAGACTATCATTGTTTGATTGATAATTACTCACCACTCTGAGTGGTGTCACAGGGCTTGGTGGCCCTGAGATGCGTCTCCGTTGGCCATAGCCACCATAAACATACTCTGAGGGCTGAACAAAGCCTGTTCTGGGAAAACTGGGCAAGATTTCCATCTACATCTTTTTTCAGGAAGCTCAGAAAACAAACCAACCAACCAACCCAAACACAAGCTCAGCTTTCTCTTCACCAGTGCAGTGCGTAGTGCACTCCAAGAGCTGCACAAACCTGCCTACCAGCATTCCAGCTCAGCCCAGGGTCACACATGAGAGAAACCCACTGCCTCCGTGGGGAGTAAGGCATGAGCGTGGGGAAATGTGCTCCTAAAACTCATTTGGATGGAGGTAATGGTGGTTATCCCACCATCTCAGCTCGGAGGCTGTTATCTCTCAAGTGCCCTGCTCCAGGCAGACGCTCCCCGCCCCACTGCAAGCTCTTGAGGAAGGATATTCACATCTTTACAATGGACTGTGTCACAGAAGTCCTCTGTGAAACTAACAGAAGTGCTTTTATCTTTAAAAATAAATACAGTGGGCAGGCTTCAATGAGAGCTGTGTGTATCTGGAGGCAGAATTTGGCTCAGTATTTATAATAGATGGCTACAGAGTGAAGCATGGATGAATTCATCCTTGACTCCCTGTTATTCATCAAGAGCTCTCAGAGTTTATAATGGTAGAAGAAACAGTGCAAGTGAGTCACACAATGCATCTTTGTGCTCAGCAATTCAGCAGTGAGTATCTGCCATACAGCTCAGGTTCACAGCCAGCACACACAGGTGTGCCTCTTTTCCACCAGGTTAGTTGTTGTTCTGTCATTTAATTAGCATACCAGGGGCTTAAATTAATCAGGTAATTTAAAGATTGACATAGAAACAGCAACAATGGACAAATATTATGGCAGTATTTAAGTAGCATTACATATATAAAAAGAAGAAATCTGGAATAGCTTAAGCAATTCTAGGGAAACACAGTACTTAGAGACGCATATTTCCCCTTTCCACTATGGTTTTCTTTCTTTTTGCATCAGCTGTGACGAAGGTTTTCGAAAGATATCAGAAATGAAGGAACAGGCAGTCCAGAACGTCACATTGCCTCAGTTAAAACAACCTGGAGACCGCAGGCCACAGGAGGGCTGGCTGGAGTGCCTGTGCTCCACACAGCTGCCAGCAGCTGCAGTGACAAGACACTTCATGGACCTTTGATTCACGTCCTTGTAACTCACACGGCGCACTGGGGACAGCCTTATGGATCTGAACTGGACATCCTGCCTTCTAAGCTAATAGCTTGTAGCAGAAGTGGTTGTAAAAACTAATTCCCTCTTCCTTTTCAGACATCTGGGAGCTGTAGAGAGAAAGAAAACGCTTAAACAACTTGGAATTAAGACGGAGGGACAAATCTCACGGGGAATCTGCAGTCCAACTTTGCAGTTACCTCCTCTTTTTGCAGACGTGTATTTCTTAACCCAAACGTTCCTCTATGTGACAGAGGCTCCTGCTGCTTTGGCTGGGCTGAACGCAGCCCAACTGCTTTGAACTCAATGTGCAACAAATCACCCACGGTCATATGCCATGAGAGCACAACGCACAAAGCTCCAGATAATGCTGATTTAGACATCCTGCCATGCTAGCTGTCCTTCTACACATTTTCTGAGTTCATCTTGTGGAATCATCTTAGCATTACACTAATATTGCCTTGGCATGTAAGCGGATGAATCTGCTACGAATTTCACTTTTTAAGAGAACAGAATCAGGCCAATACTGAAGGATTTTGCAAAGTCCTTGCTTTCCCAGGGGGGGTGTAATCTAGCTCAGACTGGTAGATACCTTACCAGAGAAAACCTTTAATTCAGGTCCATGTGCCAACAGACCAATTTGGGTAGTGTGTCTGAATACCAAGAAGCAGGCAGTATGGATTAAAAGGCCCCAAGGGAACATACCTCATTGACAGCTCCGCCTGGAGAAGCGGAGGAAAGCCGTTGAGTATCAGGAGGCAGCAGTAAGAATAAGAGCCAGAAGGTGGGCAAATTGCAGCCGTCTCCTGTCACACCAAAAACTCAGCTTTCACATGTAGGACACAAACACTGTCAGGGCTACCACTCTAAGTGGAATCTCCGGGTAATTAGAAAATAAGGGGACTAATTTTGGATGCCACAAACACGGAGAGATCTGTCCCCAGATCTCACCTTTGCATTTCAGTTAGCGTGCATTCTTTGTCTAACTGAACTCCTTTCAGACGTGAGCGGTGTGCCTCACGCAGAGCAGAGGGCAGACAGCAAACGTATTCTGCGTGTTAGTCCTCATACCTACAGTGTTTGGTCACGCTCTGCAAGCTGCCAGGCAATTAAGAGAAGTCACCAGGTGATGTTGAGTGCCTAAGCACCATAATTCTGGTAACAGAATGTATTAATAGACAGAATTACACGTTCCTCTCAACTGGAGTCGCTCTGCCTCTGAAGCTTAATAAAGGACAAATAGGTTTCTCTGGTAATTTGTAACAAATACGATTTATTTCTTCCTTGTCCACTGCCTGAGTTATTAGCTTGCAGCTAGACCGTTCTTTCTAGACAAGAGCAAGACAATCCTCTTAAATACCACCTCGTGTCTGTTAAAAACGCAAGCAGCGTTCATCTATGCGTACCTGTATTAGCATTTGGGTTTTAAAGGCTCTTCCATTCTATTGCAAACCAATAGTCAACAGCCATGTATTTTTTTTTTTTTTTGGTAAAAAATCCTATATGTAATTCTTCTGATCAGACTCTGAGTTACAAAACTGATGAGAAATAAAGAATGGTGCCTGGATCACAGGCAGAACAAAGGCAGCTTGCTGCAGAAAGAGCAGGAAAATGTACTGCAAACTGCATCCTTGCCAGCACTGAAATGAGGGATGCTCCAGTCTCCAGAGCAGCCAAGCAGACCTCCACCAGCACTGCAGAGAGCTGCTGCCCACGCTCCTCCTTGCCCATGTGCTTCCTGGGGATATGGGGATCGATCTGAATTTCTGTGGAGGGGTGGGAACAGCACTGGGAGGGACTGGGGGCCAGGCAGTCAGTCTTCACACTGCTCTCACCGCAATCTCCTGACCGTGTCCCAGGGTTTCCTCGTGGATGGGAACGTCTCAAGGTCTATGTCAAGATCTACTTAACTCAGTGACAAAACTGTAATGTGCACCAGGCCAGGCATAGCTAACCCTCATCCAGACAAGCCGAACATTAAAATCAGTTGAAGTCTAAGGAAAGTTCTTCCAATATACAAAATTCAAGCCACAACAGAGAAATCACTTCTGAAATGCTTCCTCAGTTGAGAAGTTCCCTGAAATCTAGAAACCAATCTCCAACTGATTTAATAATGGAGTTATGTGAACTTCAGAGTTCCTTCATACACATTTCAGGGCTTTAGCTTTAATGATGCCAAGGAACAAACAAAGCAAAACCTACCATTAAAATCAAAAGATAAGCTGATGACGCTGACATGATGGGGACAAATGGATCCATAACAGATGCAAGCACCATTCAAGTCCTGTTACGTTATTAGCAACTACAAATGTGGCTTTAGAAAGGCAGGAACTTCCAGGTGTGTAAAAACATCTCTGACACTGCTGTGATGATTTCGCAGCCAGATGAGCTCTAGCAGAAGCACAGCTCAAGGCTGAACAGTCACCAGTAGAATGAAGTAACCAGTGTGCAATGGGCTGCAGGCTGAATGTGTGTCAGAGGACATGGAGAACAGGAACAATTTCACACGGAGAAACGTGACTTCCTGACCAAGCCCCTTACTCCACACCCAGCGACAAATCCTGTACACCCAAGCAAGGTACAAGATGGCTGAAATGCAGCACCAGTAAGTTCCTTGGTGAGACAAAGCATGCAGAAGCAAAAAGCTGGGCTCCTAGGCAATGACAATGTCTCTAAGACTGGAAGAGCACCTGCTAATGCAACCACGACAGCTTCATCCTGCCTTGTACTTTTTTACAGCTCTGAGAATGAATGGAGTGGGACAAAATTTTAAGAAAAGGCTTTTGCCCAGTGTGCTAGAAACCCCTGAACAGGATGCGCTGTCTCCTCTCTGCAGCACAGCACAGCCTGACCCGCATTTCTTTTGGCAGCAAATGGGTCCATCCTGCCACAGGGTGGGAACAGGTAAAAGGGTGAGGAGGAGCCTTCCAGCTGCCACTCCTGCTAGACACGGCCCTTCCTTGCTGGGGAAGCTTTCAACACTCCCAAGCTGCAGAAAAGCAGAGCTGCCATGCCAGCCAGCCACTGGCTGCCGCCCCCCACAGCACTATGCACGTGGCCTCACTCCCCCTCCCAGGGGCTGCAAAAACTCGCTCAGGCGTCAGAAACTTAAAACCAGGCACCTCTCACAATTACGAAACATTACTAGCAGCTTCTGCCTTCAAAAACACCACCTATCTACCGCAGGGCTCAGCCCTAGCTAAAAAGCTCTGTGAATCCCTGCCCACTCCTTCCTGTTCCAACACCACCCCTTTCTGACAGTTTCCATCCACAACGCTGTATTTTTTCACGATTTGCCATTCATCAAATACACTCACACACAAACATCTACCACCAGTCATAATTGCTTCCTGCAGGAGAGAGGAGAGGCACTTCAGCGGGCGAAGGAGATGTAACCATAACGACAGCACCATGACAACTACAAGTGATATCTGCAGCAAGAAATAAGGCAAAAAGTTATTGCCAAGAAATCCCCTCCATGCGAAGGACAGCAAAAGCACTAAGGAGGCACGAGCAGTCGGTAGAGGTGCCAACACCAAGGAGTACAAGTCGCTCAGGGCTTTAAGTCATGCACAATGCTGCAGCTTTTTAAGAAGAGACAGTGAAACAAACACTTGCCTCAACAACTTAAGTCCTTATTTGTATCTTTATAGCCTTTCGCTATCGAAGCATTTATAAAAGGCTTGCCATACATATCACAAGTCTCCAAAAGCTGGAAGGCCAGCTGAATTCACTAGGTTAAGGAGATGATTTTAAAGTTCACTGTCTTCTGACCTTTGGTAGCACCAACAAGCCATGGACTTGCAATGGCTGCTACAAGCAGGCTAACAGCTGCGTGCTTCCCTCGCTCTCAGCTCGCACTACCGTACCTACAGCAGGATGGGCGCTGGGAAAGGCAGCCCACAAAAAGGCTGCAGTGCCGTTTCGCAAGATTTCTCTCTTCCCCGCACTGACCTTGCTGAGATACGTTGATGTGATGTTGCATCTCTTCTCTCAAGAGGCACGGTGATGGATGACAGCTCAAATTAGGTAGTGAAGGGTGTAATTAATTATGCTCATATGTGACTCACATAGTCTCCATTCAGGACAGCTCTGCAATCTGTGATGTGAACTAGCCCGATCAGCAGGGAGGTGCCGCTCTGCTAATTCTGAACAGAAACTTACAGAGCTGCAATCTCACTGACCCAGAACAAGCTCCTTACCTGCGCTGGTGGGGCTCTTCCTTCACCTCGTACATGAATTACTTTCACATCCCTTTGTTCTTTCACTATGACCTCATTAAATGTGACAGGTTTTCATACAATCTCAGCTTTACCCTGTGAGCTTTTAATTAGAAAAAGAACTGCTGCCTCTACAAATGTGTCTGCGTTTTTCATTTTCCAGAGATCTCACCTAACTTCCACAACTAATTCCACCCCTGCTACAGCACAGTCTCTGAAAATACCCGGATGCTATCTTTGGGAGCACTGTCACGTCAGCTACTAGAAATGGTAAGCGGGAGGCTCGAGGCAATTTCAGGCAGGCTCTTCCCTGAAAACATACGCAGGAGAAGCAGCCCACAAGCAAGATTTAGCAGCACAGCTCTTGCACGGCCTCCAGGGCCACGCAGCCACACACAAGGGGCACTGCACCACCTGCATGGGAGGACTGCCCCGATTCGGTCACCATCCCAGCTTATTCGTCCTTCCACGTGCTGAGATAAAGGAACACTATCAGCTGTTCCCCAGCTGAACAAGCTGGACTCTGACATGGAAATGAAGTAGGAAAGTGGTAAGAAGGAAGGACAGTTGGAGCAACTCTTGCTCACGTGAAGAAGGTTTTCTCCTCATGTCAGGGGCAGCAGGTTATTGCTGAGGGTGCTTTACTTCACAGTGCTCAGACACACCAGGCAACCATGCCAGGCACACACGGGAAGTGGGAACACCTTATTGTCTAGCAGAGACACTGCTTGCTCATGCTGAAAAAGTGCAGTGGACAGCAGAAAGCTTGTTCTGGGTCCCCTCCACACAGACTCCCTCAAGCATCTTTCATTCCCAGTTTTGTGGTTACAAAACCTTAGAGGCAAAGGCCCAGGAACCCATCGCAGAAACCAATGCTTTCACCTGCGGCACAAAACAACTAACTGTAAATAAATAAGCAGAAATGAAGAGATAAAGGCTCATAAAACTGATGATGGGGGGAAAGGTTATTTACAGCAAACCTGGCATGCGGCAGCTAGTGCTAGAATTTTCTTTCCTGCAGAATGCCTGAGTGGTGACTGCCGTGCTGCAAAACCCCGGTCCCACCAAAGCAGTAGGATTATTTCATCTCCTCAAACTATTTTTTAATAATAATAATATAAACAGAACGCTTCTATTAACTTAAATACGCTCTCATGCTTGCATGACTTAAAAACATGCTGTCCACCCACATGCAGCCACCCACTTGTATGACCATGACTGCACATCCAGGCAAATAAGATAATCTCTCACTACCTGGAAATGAGAATACCCAGAAATCTTTTGTGCTCTTGAAAGTCTCTAGAGGGTGAAATCACAATATTTGGGATACAGTGTTACCATGTGATAGCTTTTCCCTGCCAAATTGTAACTCAACCAACCCTACTGCCTACAAAAGAAATGAAGCAGTCACTCCCCGCTCTGCTCAGGCACAGGGGATGGAGGGCAGGGAGAACACAACAAGGAACCTGGAAGCACAGAAGCTGTTTGCAGCCCTTGCTTTCAAAGGTATTTTTTCCCATTGGAGGGACTTCAGTTAAGACCCTGGGACATGCATTCAAGCAGAAACAGGAGTTTATTTGCCCTGGCTTGTATTTTAGCTATAAAGATTTCCTTAATTTTGAATTCTCTGAGTCATTCAGGCTTTCTGAAATCTTAATTGTAGGCCTTTGCTGTGACAGCAAGTCCTATTTTGGAGCCTCTTTTCCTCCCCCACCTCCCATGGGTGCATGCAATCACTTGATTCTTGCTACAGGTTGGTTTTAGCCTTGTTCTGCTGCCACCCAGTATCTTCCCACCCTGCGCGAATGGGCTGACGCGTATGTGTGAAGTCAGAGGTGCTCTCCTGGGATAAGAGGAGGAAAGAATGAGTTCTGTGGGAGGCAAGGAGCAAGCCCAGGGCCAGGAGTAGGGAAGGGCAAGAAGGTTGTGCCGGATGAAGAAAACGTGTGTCAAGAATGATAAGATGTGACTGATGAACAAATTCGGTAACTGAGGGAAAAGTCTGGAAAAAGCAAAGCCATGGGGCTGAATGTGTGTTGTTTTAATATAAAGAGACAGCCAGGGGGAAGGAGGGGAGCCATGATTTGCCATCTCCAATCAAAACATCCAGCCAAGACTCCTGCCACAAGCAGTGGCCAGCACGAGCTGCTCTACATGTAGAGGCAAGAAGCTCCACTGAGTTTCAGTGTCACATCAGCACATTCTCAACAGACACAGTCACCCCCTGGTAACACAGGCCTGCTGGTTTCCATCACAGCCAGGTGCCTTCATGCCTACGAGGATCCGGATCACGTTCCTTCCAGGCAGCACAAGCAAGGTCATCCTCAAGGTCACTTTCTGGACAAGGGGAGTAACCTCTCTTGAGGAAGCTCTTCTATGGACTACAGGCAGAAAACTCCATTACATGTTCAACAGGATACAAAAGGCACAACAGGAGATAGGGCACGCAGAAAAGGGACATGGAAAATTCACGTAAGTATTTATGTGTTCAGGTGCTCCTGATATCTCATTTGACAGAGACCCAGGATCTAACACACCACAACTGAGGCCACTTCTGAATTTCCCTGGATTCTTCCTGTTGCAGTCTTCCAGCAGCACTAATACCACCATTGGTTTAGAATGTCTGAATGCATTAAGTATTAATCACAAACAAGGCACAGGCGACCTGGAAAAGGTGCAGAGTGTGCAACCAGGATGATTAAAGATCCAGAGAAGCCTCTGTGCAAGGAATGACTAAACAGGCTGGGGCTCCTTATCCTGAGGAAAAAGGGAATTGGATGGTGCTCTCTAAAGGTATGCAGCAAAGGGAAGATGAGTAAGCAAACAACCCCTCTCTCCACAAGGAGCAACAGTGCACCAAGCAGGACTTCTCTGTCAACAAGAGCAGTGCAAAACTTCCCAATCCCAAACAGAGCTATACAGATGTCTATATTTAAGTGGCTGCCATAGCTGGATTTCCTTGCTGCCAGATAGACAGTGATTTGTTCTGTAAGTTTTGTGCCCTGAACTTTCACCACTTCTCTTCATCCTGAAGCCCGGCAGAAGTCTAGCACTAATAATTAGCAAGCCATAAAAATCGACCTGATTTGTGGGAACCACTGAAGGATGCAAAGAGACGTTTCTGTTCAAGGAGATGGGAACAAAGGCGCGTGGTTACTGACCCAGTCATGTCAGACCTAAATTTTGAGGGAATCCCAAGCGACCAGCGTCCTGCAGACTGAATGCTGCCTATTCATTCAGCCCTGCTAACGGAGTGAATGAATCATCTTTTCAGCCAGAGACAGCCCCTCTGGGTCAGGGCTGAGGTCGGCGGTGGGGCATGTGTTTCAGACTGCTTGCCCTAAATGAAAAGGAAAACATACAAGACTGCTTTTACGCTGCTGCAGCTCCAAGCATTTCATCTATAAAATATTTACATTTAGTATCTCATGAGACCTCTTACAAGTGGCAGCTCAGGATACATCGCCGGGTCCTTCTGGAAGGGCCATCTGTCTTCCCATGTCCTCACGTCCTTCTTCCGCAGCCACTGTTTTCAGCTCATCCTCCTGTTTGTTCCCAACCTAACCCGTGAGCTCAGCGTCACTGTGTGCTGTCTGCAGATTTTTAGCACAAGGAGGTCAAGTTGATTCTGCAGGACAGGTTGACAATGAGCACTCTCTTTCTTCAGCTGGTGAACCAGCCCCTTCCAAGTGGCAGGGCGTAGTCTGCAGGGCTTGGTTTTGCTGCATCAGCAGAGGGCTGAACACATGGAACAACATGTGTCTGGGCTGTAATCTGGTGTTTCAGCTAGAAACTTCTAAGGCCAACAAAGCTGTTCATTTGCTAGCGCCTGGCTGTGTAATAGGTGTTTTTCATTTGCAGTGTAATACAGTCTTGTGTCATACAGTGTATTTTCCTTTATAGTCTGTTAAACATTGCGATGCTCAGCAGGGAGCTGCAAAATTCCATCACATCTGATGGGAAAAGGGATGTTTTTAAAAGCTGCCTCCTGCAGCTTTCAGCCCAATAAGCATTTTCCTCATTCCTCTGTTAATTAACATCCAGTTTTCCTTCCTGAACTTATCATCCAGTTCATTCCCTGCAACTTGCCTCCATCACATTTGCTTACCCATCCTCACCTTCCCCCACGTACCCATCATCAACAAAACCACTTCTGCCTAAGAAAGTACAGTAAGCCTAACTGCCAGAGGGAAAAAGGGCAAGCACTACATGTCTGAGCCCAAGCTGCCCTTCCCAAGCAGGGTTCAGCCACCCAAAGGGGTACCCCATGCTTCCAGTACCCTCTTCCCCCAGCGCATTGCTGCTGAGCAACAGACAGCAAGGAACTCACCCCAAGTACTGTCTCAAAAGCATAACAGGACTTGCAGTGATCCAGCCCAGGCTGTAGCCCAAAAATCAGACTGTGTTTCCTGACTGCTCAAGGATCAGCACTATCCAGAGAGACAGACGGTGTTCAAAACAGCTGGGCACCCCCACTTCTCAGTCCAGATGTCTCCTTGCCTCCAGTTTCTGAGGCAAGCAGCAGTCAATATTTGCTCTGCAGTAAGACAGTCCAAGCAGTACAAAAGAGCACTCTTGTCAAATGCAAAGCACCCTTACCAAGCTGTGAAGACATACCCACAAAGAAACAGATGCTAGGTTTAGGAACAGACCAAAACAACTGGCCCAACAGCAGGCTCCCCTCTTTGGCCTCATTCCTCTCCCACCCACCCTCAGATGCAGCGGTGCAGACAGCTCAGGCCTAGCCCCACGTGGATCTGGATGGCCCTGCTATCAGTGTTCAACTCTCGAGAAGAGAAACCCTGGGGAAGGCACTGAGGTTCCTCCATCAGCTTACATATCCTGAAAGCCTCCTCTCAGCCCATACATGCTTTCTGCACGCCATCTGGCTGAGCTGGGGCCTTCTCCAGGAGTACAATATTGAGGTAGATCCCAGCACTGCTGGTACCCCGCATTATGCACCGTCTGCAACAGAGAGATGATGAAAAGCCTCCCCCGTCCCACTTTTTTTTTTTTTTTTTTTAAATAAAATACCTATATATTATATAAAGCTTCTGCCGCCCTTATAACCGTTTCCAATGTGCGAAAGCATTTATATGAATGAGGCTGCAGCACAAACCAGAAGAAAACATAAAACCCTAAAGCTCCTTTTCTGGAAGCGCTGCTAAGATCAAACCCCACTGTGTGCATGCCAATCAGCAGAGCCTTCCAGAACGGATTTACTCTGGTGCTTTGTCAGTGTTCTCTGGGAATATTACAGACGTCAGGAGATTTTTCTTGAAGCAAATTGTTACTTGTCCTTCGAAAAGGCACCTTACTTGATACGGACGGATTTGGGATGGGAGGGGCTCCTAAACGGCAATCCTCGTTATTTCAGTTGACTTTGCATTTCTGAGCATTTTAGAGGGGCCGTACTTGGCAAAATGGGAATTGTTAACATCTGGCTAATAAAGACTACAATACCCACGTCATTATACTTGGCACAGACCCACGATCAAGCGCAAAAATTACCATTTAAAAGATACAGTCGATAATTCAAGCACCAACCATTCAAACTGTACGCCGCTTTGAAGAATCTATTGCCCTGTTGTACAGCTTCCAAGGAGCATTGCTCATCGCCATTTGCAGCTTCTGAAATGGGGGTGGCATTCTTCCTTTTTCCACGCAAGAAGTGACTATTGAGACAACATGTTTTTAAATAGAAGGCTTCTTTATATCAATACTAAATGCACACAACTGTGACAGGAAGTCACTGTGGAACCAGTTCTCTCCATTTAGCTCATGTTTCATTGCTGCCTCTGCTTCCTATTACAAAAAAAAAAAAAGGACATGGCTATATTTTCCTCAGCTCTCGACCTTTCTCTGTTGCCTTACCTGTTCAGAATCCCAGAGGTCTTAACACATAAGATTTCCAAAACCTATGGGGAGCTTCATGCACACTGCCCAAAGCTCTCCTCAACTTCTCACGCCAGAACCACCTTCTGCTGCAAGCAGGGAGAAAGGAAAGGCACAAGAGGAGTTTGCATTAGGGTGGATCAGGACAGCATTCAGAGAGTTCTGCTCAAATTCCCTGCGATGTTCTCAGTCAGTGCTATGGAAAGTGCCGGGGAACATATTCTGATGACCTGACATTCAGGCACTTTTCACTCCAGGTCTTCATCAAACTCTAGATTAAAAAAAAAATCCCTTCTGCCGTAGTTCCTAATGTTCATTTTCCCATTTCAGCCATTCCTGAGCAAGGGAGCTATAGGATCACAGAAATGGAAGGCAGCAACCAAGGCCTGGTGATGTAACCACACTAGGAAATACACTGAGGGCCCAGGACTGTCCCCTCTCTGCAAACCACTATGGAGCGTTTATGCATAGACAAATTAGATATGAAAGGGCAAAACTGAACTATTTACTAAACAATGGGCTCCTCTGCAGCAGAAAGCCTAAAAAGCTGATGTACTCGCGAGGAAGAAGAGTGGCCTCACTGCAAAGCAAATGAATAACTGTGCAAGTCTAAGGAGACACTGAGAGCTTTCTTCCCGTAGCTGAGATGCGACTGTCCTTTCCCAAAGCAAAGGGCAGCGTTCTGTTTTACCGGCAATGCCGTTAGCTCTGTAAATTTTACTTTCAGCACCTCTCTGAAGCTTTGGGTTTGCCCCTACTGAGAAAGTCAGACACATCCATGCTGGAAGGTCGCCAACGTGCATTAATCACCCACAATACACAGACAAGGTTGTAATCCCTCTACAGGTTAGCCAGGCAGAGCCATTTGGAAGTGTAGTGTTAACCTCCTGCAGGCAAGAGATAGTTAAAAACAAAAATCAAAGAGCCACCAGAAGGTCATTTCTACCAGTATTTAACGTTTTGTCAGGAAAAACCAACTTCCTTCTCAGCAGCAAAGAGCAAGCACTGCCTTATGTTTTCTGACACCCCCTAGAACTACCGACTCACGTTCCGCTGCTCCCAGCCTATCTGCAGGACTACAAACACACTGCAGTATAAATTCATTAAGTAACAGAGTGCAACAAATTAAAGTATTTCCATTGCACGTGGCAAGGAAGCAGACCTCTAGAGATCAGAGTGCCTCATTTCCATAGGTTACCATGTTTTAACCATGCGGTGCTTTCGAGACCAACTCATAAACAGAAAGCAAAGCATTCGATTCAGATCCTCCCCGATTTCGTTTTAACCCCTTCCTGCTGCTCTCTGCAGTACTGACACGCTGCAATCAATGAAAATCCCATACGCGTTCCCCAGCTTTGCAGGCATTTACATGTGTGTTTTGATGGGGGTCACGTTCCTGGTGGTGAAACAAAATACCTGCCAATAAGGGAGCTACAGGAATTACAAATACCACGGAAATGTGATGCCAGAACACATCTGAAAGAATTTAGAAGCAGCGTAAGGATTACATTACACGTTTGTTTAACTGCACCCTCTTTACAGAAAAGACAACAATAGAACGTGGTAAAAGCAGAACAGGATTCTCTGCATTCAGCAGCACTTCCTTCCATTTTCCCTCCCCTGTCATCTCTGCACCAGAAGCACTGAAATAACCAGCATCGCTGCAGTTGTAATGACTTAACACCCACCTCAAGCACATACAGAAAAAGACTAATTTTGTAAGCTTCAGTGCTTTTAAATTATGTTTGTTACCATGAGAACTTGATTAAAATGCCACCTACAAGCTTGCAGAAAGGGGGAAAAACAACAACATCAACAACAAAAAATCTCCTTTTAATCAGTGGTAGTACACTTGCTGCATTGCAGCATTTTCACGAGCTCCACAACCTTCTGCAGTGAGAGGCAGCAGAGATGCCCAGATACATTTTGCTGAATACCTTATTCTTCTGGACAAAATTTAGCTGACGGCATGGCTGTCACCCACCGCTATTCCAAAACATTCCATTCAAGGAAGATAAAGCACGTATGTACATTCTGCCCCATGTCACAGATCAGGGGCAGCTCCAGCAGCCACCTGGGACAACAAAGTATTTTTTGTGTGATCTGATACAAATCAAAGCTACTCAGATTAATTTACTAGCCGCTTAGTAAAGGAGTCACCTCATGCAACTCATTTTAAGACAAGATAGACACATTTACTTAGCCACAAGAGAAAAGCTACCATTATTCTAATTAAGAGAAGAGCCAGACTGCATCCCATTTAAAATGAATTTTCCCATGAAAGACCAATCCCCCCTTGAGGATATCATCCATGCTAGAGCAGAAGGTCTCCTCTAAAGGATTTCACGTGAATCAGCCCAAAAAGCAGACATCTATCACCAGAGGAGGAGGACGTGCGTCACACCAGAGACCCAGGCTGCCATCATCTAAGGAGGGAAATGCAAACTGAGCTAAAAGAAAGTGGAAAAAAATGGTCCTATACTCTGTCAGTGGAGCAGGTAGTTCTGTTATTTCTTCACCCGCATTTTCATACAACGTTATTAACTGTTCTATTCGTCACAGAAAACAACGCATTCTTCACCAGAGGAGGTGACAAACCTATGATCTGACCATCATGGGACAACAGAAGCTGGTGGTACCCCCCCCCCCCCCCCCCCCTCCCACGAGTTGTTCAGGGTATGAGTGGAAACATTACCACATGGACTGAAAGGGCATTTCGGGGCCACTGGACGCTCTCAAACATGCAGCAAAACACACAGAGGCCCATGGGCATATCAGACATGGGGGTTGAACCTGGTGCAGAGAGGCCTGAGAGTGCTGGCTGACACCAGAAGGACCAGCTCAGTGGGATCACATTCATGTTTTTTCCACCTTGCCTTCTCTATTTCTTTCCCCCACCTGCAGTGAACCTGGAATCCTGTTCCCATAGGGTTAAAAGAAGAGGAAGACGAATGTCGTGATTATCCAGACCTCCTGGTGATGAAAACAACATTCCTCTACTTTGTGTTCAAGGTAAAGCCTGGCTTATTTTTCATAGACATGGATTTTCCAGGAGATTAATAACATTAGCAATTATAAGGCACTTTATTGAATAAAGAGATTTCCATTTTATTATCTATGGACTGCTGAGATTATGATTGTCTCACCTCTTCTCTGGATTAATGTAATTCAGTATTTGCTGCCAATTTGTCCTCTTCCGTCGGGCATTAGCTGCATACAGTTTGCTAAAAGCAACCAAAGGAGAGCCTGCCTGCCACGCTGGTACAAATCTGCACCAGCAGAGGTGACCCACCGTCACTGTCACCACTGCTGAAACACACCACACTGCCTCCCTGTGCTCACACCCACTGCTCGGTCTCCATAAACGTTCACCAAGCATCAATGAATGTCAGTGAGTGCCATTTTTTCCATGTGGAGGAATTCAAGGACACACCTTTGCTTCATATGCTCTTCTACGTCAGACGCCATTCTGTCAGCCTGTCCCTCTGCTGCCATCTGTCACGCAGCAACACAACGTAACAGAATATTGGTGGGACAGTTCAACCTCTACTGCCACACCACCAACATCTGCCTCTGATGCTGTGGGCCAATACCATAAAATAGGAGGCAGTACTTTCAGAGCAGTCCTTGTTTATGTTCTTACAGTAACGAGGATCTTCCCCGGGGCAGAACAGCTCTACATCTGAGACACTGAGCTGCAAGATCAGAGTTCAGTCCAAGGCTCTGCTTTTCACCTGCTCCATGACCTTGAACTTATAAATAAATAAGCCCGTGCTTCAGTTCTCCCATCTGTAAAACATGAATTATCACATTCACGCTGTCCGTAACTCGCCTGTTTGTGCTGCAAATCCTTCAGGGCAAGGGCTGTCTCTTTACATCTGCGTGAGGATGCTCTGGCTCCCAACCAGTATCTTCATATCCAGATATCAGAAAGTTTTGTTCAAGGAAGGACACTAACCAGACACAGCATCTGCCTGGAGGCAGCGTGACAAACTTTTTCATGCAGCAACCCAAAAGGAGAGGATTGCAACACGGGCCTCTGACATCAGTGCTTGAATAGCTTCCTGAGCATGTTGGAGAAGCAGAAGGGACCAAGATACAATGTGGCTCCTTGAACGCTCTGCAAAAAGAAGCAGCCTGGAGCTTTGGATGTTCAACTTATCCGATCCCTGAGAGCCCAGAAACTCTCCTCTGGCCCCTTGTCCTGCCAAAGCGGACCCTTAAAGCCCTTGCTGCCAAGAATATCCCCAGTTCAAAACCTGTAAGTAAAGTCTCAGACGAAGGCTGCAGCCCACCCACCACATTAAGGAGCCCCTGCTGATAACGCTAACGCAAAAAACAAAAGAAAAAGAAAGTTATTCCATGTCTGTAAGGCGGCTGGCCTGATCAACTAGATTGCCTCTAAATAACCCAGTACCCTCACAGACTCTCCATAACACTTTCCCCCTCTTTCCTTCGGTGATCTGTATAAAGTTTTCTGCATTTCTTCTGATAGCTGCTCATTTCTAAAACTGCTTTTACAAACAACTGCCTTTGGTAGCAATTAAAAATGTGATATGTGGAAGTGCCAGCACCCACAAGTAGTGCCATAAATCACAAGGTATGCATGTAGTCCCTGCTTCCAACCTCTCTCCACAGCTAGGTAACAGGTCCTTAAAATTTCTTCCCGACATTAAAGCAGCATTGCCAACCTTCAGCTTGATTCCATCAGTTAGTTCAGCTGAAGATGTGTCAGTGTTCCCACAATCCAAAAATACTTGCTCCCTAATTGTCTCATTACGCTTCTGCTCCGGTTGCCTGCCCCTGCTGTCTGCTGTGTCTATCCACACACATCGCTGTGAATCACGCTGGCCAACTGCTGCCACATTTGACAGAAGACACTAAGCTCCTACCTACCACCTTAGGAAATCCACAGATGGGTAGAAGAAAGGCATGAATGCCTCTGTGGATGGAGATATAAGGAGAAGAGCTCAGCCCTTATTCCTCCTGCAGCCCCAGACACCAACCTACATTGCCAAATACCACCAGCCATTTTAACTTACAAAACAGTTTAATTCACGACGAGCTAAACTCAAATCAGTATGAAGGCTCAACTTCAGGCATTTTGAAGTAGATTTCCTCTGAAAGATATAGAAACATTCAAGCTGCAGAAGGAACGCTCTACCAGATCTTCCTCACTTAGTTCAGGCCAGAAAAACAAATAAAGGAAGCTTCTCTTGGTTTGATTTGCTATTGCATTTCAACCAGCAAAAAAAATACCTAAATTCTGCTCTTGGGGAAAAAGAGGGGATGGCGTCTGATTGCATTTCAGGGCAAACCTTCAGATTAATTTTTAATGGGGCTGAGGTATTTTGCCCATTTCAGTTATCTGCTGCATTGGTCAATATGTAGAACACGGAGCTTCGTTACTAACTGGACCGTCGCTGAATTAGCAAACCATATTCCTAATGGAAAACATGCTAAACCGCAGAGAGAGAACCGGTGTTGTGTATTTCCTAACTCTCAATACACTGGATTTTAAGGAGGAAAACCAAAAAACCAACCCACAAATAAAACAGAATTAGATCCCTAGCTAGCTGCATAACGTATGTGTTTTTGTGCCGCTACGTCCCAAGTGAACTGCAACACATGAGCACTGATTTCCATCTATGATTTCCCAGCGTGAACTACAGGGTCTCTCGGCTGGTAATTGCACCAGCAAATGTGGTCTTACCAGCATGTTGCCTGCTTCTCACATCTCCGTGTCTCTCCCTACATCTGACTGTAAGCTCTCTGGGCTCTGGAATAACTCCACTGTTGGAGCACACAGCATCTAACACAACAGTGATCTAAGGCAGACTTGGACACCTAGTCACTAATATTATGGTGCTCAGAGCACTGAATCGCAGAGCGTTAACAAGAGTCACAGCAAAAGCTGTTGCACACAGTAGCTCGCTCCCAGGCACGCTGCCATTAACCCTAGACTTGATCCTGCTGCGTCTGTTTTCATTCCATTCACAAAGTGGAAGCAAACTCCTGCGTTCTTACAATTTTTCCCAACAAAATTATGTAATTGTATAAGCAAGGACAATTTTTTTTGCACAAAAAGGTTCCAGCTGAAAGAAGGATGCTAGGGAGTTACTACAGCGTGCTACAGAGGAGTCTCACAGACATAGGTAGGGGTAACGCTATCAACTAATTGGTAAGAAAGGGATGTTGATTGAGATCTGCCCCTCACACGGCACACAAACACGGCAAAAGGCAGAACAGGCAAACTTACAGTTTTATTACACAAACATCCTGGAGCCTTCTGATAACGAATCTGAAGCTGATTTGTAAAACAAAGAAGAGAACGAGCTGTCTCTCTAATGTCAAGCTGTCCCCTTACACACGAAGCCCCCAGCAGAGCATGGCTCCTGCACCGTTACCCCTCTCCCTATGCAATTCTTCCAGCTGCCCAGCATGTCAGAGCCAGAGAAAGGACTGATTCATAACTTCCTGCTTCAGAAGGAACCCGAGTCTCAGAGGGGTTAGAAAGGAGGGGAAAAAAATGACTCATCCTAAGGATGACAACTAGAATAGTTTCTGGTCACGATTATGAAGAGTTTTCTTTCATCAGCTGTGCTGGAAAGAACATTATGATTCAAACATCTGTTCTTCTCATAAGCTTCACCCTTCAACACAAATGAATCCACGCCTCTCACAAACCCCTCTCATGCCAGAACGCTCACAGCACTCCCATTACTCCCACTATCTGTTTCAGAAGCGTGTTTACCAACATCACTGCTTACGCCCAGTAACTCAGCCTTAACTCTGGGCATCAGGTTTACTAGCACTGAGCCCTAAGGGGCCAGGACTGCTGAAGCAGCCGGTGACTCGTGCTACAAGACACTCAAAGCTACCCTCATGGAGTGGGATCACTTTTTCCATGATGGCGTAGCAGGCAGCAGTGACTTCCAGCCCCAGCACTGGTGTGAGAGCAGATCCCTGTGCCCTGCCATCAGCCAGAGCCACACGCTTTGTGGAAGACTTCAAGGGAACTCAGCACTAGGAAGCTATGTGCAAATTCAACATTAGCACACCGGGCCGCTTCTTGAGCTGCAGGAAGCACTATGTTGTCTTTACTGCCAGAGATGCAAAAGAAAATATGCTTCTTAACTGCTCTAAGTTTCCATGCAAGCTAGAAACATCAGCTCACGTTCCTTATTTTTGCTCCTCTGAAATACGGCACAGCAGTGGGAAGGTGTAGGGCTGGTGCCAGCTGCTGATCATGACAAAAGCATCGAGCACGAGCTGCAATGCACGGAACAGTCCAGCTTCCCCTCCTCACCAACCTCATCCTGCAAACCAACCTGTCACTGTTCAGCATTATGCAAGGGAAGGGAAAGGAAGACATTTTCCCCTTCTCTCCCGGGCTCTCGGGCCCACCTCTCGGGCCCAAGGAGCTGGTGAGCTGCTTACCAAAAAGCTGCAGCAAGTCCTGTCATCTCTGCCTGTCAGTTCCTCCCTGAGTCTTACTTCTGGGCTGTAAACAGGTTTGAAGCATCTACTAGTGACTCAGCCTGACAGGTAGGACTATTACTAACACTAGTACCATCATTATCACGATTTACTAGCAACAGGGGACATTCTCCTTCCTTTCCATTGCTTAACAACCATGCCTGAGGCCTTTCAAAATGCAGCAAATGCTGATGATAGCAGATAAATACAAGTAAGACGGTGTTCTGCTGTTCTGGCTTTTGTTCAAAACAGGCATTTTCAAAGGAGAGTGCAGAAAATGACTATTAAGATCACAAGAAAGGAGGAAAGAGGCAGGTTGATTATACAATCAATAACAGCACTCCCTTCAAAGCGAGAAAAAAGGAGACTGATGACAAAGGATAAACACAGAGGAGAAAAAAAATAAAGGCTGGTTTTGTGCAAGAACACTGTGGCCATTGACAAATTTCAGCTGGAAGCTAGGGAGAGGATTTCTAGCTCACAGTGCAGTTGCAGAACAGCCCACTGGTCAGTAGGAGACTACTTTGAAGAGGCTGGTTGCTGCTGAAGGAGGGCTGGATGCCATGCTGGAAGTGAGACCCAGCGTGCCAAGAGCCTTATTCAACCCTTCCACAGTTGCTTAGTGGAGATGCCTCCTTGCAGCTCTCCCAGTGCCAAGCAGGAGATACGCAAGCCAGCAGTGTGGGAGAAGAGAAGGCAGAGCCAGCAGGGGCACGAATGTTCTCTCTGGGTATGCTGCAGGTCCACCTTGGTCCCACGTTGTCCATAAACATATAAACAGCACCATCAGAGAGCCATACTGCTTTTGAAGCGAAGCCTTCAGCTCTAAATGCTAGGAACAGGCTGCACTGACATCACAGCTCAGCAGTGCGAGCTCTGTCACCCTTCTGCAGCCCTCTGTGCCACCTTGCTGGTTGTGTCTCTTCCCCTGCCCACCCAAGCCCTGCCTCAGCGATGCCCTTGCACAGGATGCACTGGGACAAGCTCCTTTTGCTGAGCACCGACCTCCTTTATCAAAGCTTTCGCCATCACCCACTTCCTGCTCATTATTTTTGCTAGTTTTCACTGCTGTTTTTAGTCTGCACAGGGACAAAGGACAGCTAATGCTCATGAGATGTTACCATCCCACCACCGATGCAGTGAACCTGGACAAAAAAACCTAGTTCTAATGAACAAGCCTTTCCCTCTCTTTCACTTTAAACACACTTCCCCTCTTCTTAAAATGCCTGAGCAGCACCAAGAGGCTACGGGGTGCTCCACAGTCTTCTCCATATTTCAGGAGCAATAATTCAGACCGGTCAGTTAAATATGGGGCATGCAGAGACTGCTTAAGCCCAGCAAAGCAGATGCCTGAGGATTTATTTTATCACCAGCGGAGAAATGGTGACTGCAATGAAACTGCCCATTACTTTAAACCTACAAAGCTAATTTAAGCCTCCATTTCGTACTTGCACATGGCTGCAAGGGTACTTCAGGGCCATGGGAAAATTCCTAAAGCATACAGGATCAGTACAAGGAGCGCCGTGCTGCCCCAGGGCATGCCAGGAGCTGAGTGTTCCTTCCCCAAGTGCTGGCACATCCTCAGGCACATTGCTGCCACCAGAACACCCCCCTGGATGTTTAGGGTTAGAACGTGTCTAAGCAAGTGCAAATGCATGTAGGGTGGGAGAAGCCTGAGTCCCCTCTCCAGCAGCACATCCCTCAGGGACACGAGAGGCTGCCATGCACAGCCCCCATCTTGCTGTCAAGGTCTGCGTTGGTACAGATCGCCAGAGAGCTACTTGTGCTTCATACACCCTCAGAACTCACAAAGACAAATCTGATCCCTGATAGACATTTCCTTCAAATTCATTGGGCCAGGACAGACTGCAGGTAGACATAAACAAGGAGGCTGTTCAGGAAATGGGCAGATGGATGGGTTTGTAAAAGCTAAAGAATCCCCAAATCAGCCTTGTACCCAACACATACACTTATGTATACAAGTGCACGTGTGCACGTCCGCATATATGCCTGATCTCATGCTACCAAAGTGTTTTTTGATTCTGTAGTATCAGCTTGCCTTCCTTTCAAGTTGTGTTTGATACTCGTACTTATTCCATCTGACTGGCAGCCCTAGAAGCATGCAAAGGCTACCCAGCGGGACTAAGGTAAACGCACTTTGGTCACAAAAGAGCAGAACAAACCTAAGAAATTTAACAATACTCTACAACTCCACAGTGCATTCTTTGTAAACAAAATGACTGCCACACTTTTCCAACATCAAAAAACAGCACCTTGAGTAATTTCAATAAAACAGGGTCCAGAATGGACTGCTCACTGTCTGATGAATATCAGTCACCATTAACTGCTTCCCCCCACCCAGCCCCCACTCTCACATCCTGACGCTCAAAATCCTGTCTTCAGTATTTCAAACTTGTGCTTGAGTGAAAGGTAACTACGTCTACCTGTAAGTTAAATTAATAAATACCTATGAAGAAATACTGGTAAAGCAAGTATCTGCTCATCAGTACAGTAAAAGCCACGCAGGTTCCCCATAAAACTTGGCTTCAAGCGTTATAGAGAATCTTCAGTTGTCTGAGACGGGCTCTCTTGAAAGATTTCTTTCTTCCAAGGAAGAGAAAACGTTCATTTCTCAGATCTAACCCAACCGTCTTCAATTCTGAAGACAGGGCAGTACTAGCTTACCACTGCTCTGCCAAACTCTTCCCAGATTTTCAGTGGCACAGCTCAGCACACCACAGGGCATGCTGAACCTGAGCTGGGTGCTCTCAGATGCTCTCCTTCAGTATCAACACCACTTCAACACTCTCTCCACCCTGAGCTGTAAGCAGGTCCTTGCTAAGCCAAAACAGGAAGGCAGGCCCATAGGCAATGGGCACAGTGGCTCCCATCAGACACAAGAAGCTTTTAAAATAACAAAACAAGCAGGGAACTAAAAAAACAAACACAGAAAACACAAGTGGAAACCAACCCCAGAAAAATAAAGCGTTCCTGGAATTAGAGAAGTTTTCTTGCTCTTTTCTCAAGTCTCAAGGTCTGGTGAAGCAGCCTCCTTGTGGAACTGTTCTAGCAAGAAAAAAGGTCATACCTGTTCAAGCAGATGATAGGGTGATCGGTGTGGTTGTTAAACAAGGAAAACTCTCTGTTCCTATAAGAAAGCAGAGAGAGATACACACTCTATTTAGTCCCTGTTCAGTTAGTTTAGCACAAACTCAACACTGTAAGGACTGAGATGCTACATACTTCCACAGCAGAGGGCCTGAAGCCTTCTCCCCTTGATGCACGATAAATAGCAAAGGTTACACCACAGGCATCGCTAACCCCCCTCTTGTGATGCCTTTCATTCTGTGAGAAATGCTTGGGCAGTAACAGCAACCAGCCTGCTCAAGCAGCTTCTTGCTTGTCCTGCCTACACGCCCACTCCCCTATTGCAGGTCCTCCAGCAGAGTACACTGGGCAAATACTATGGATGCAAAGAGCAGCCTGACACTGAAACAGTCACTGTCAGTGAGAAAGGTACCCTCAAAGGTGTGTGATGGGGACTGCCCGTGTTTAAGGATGCCTCTCATTTGCTTTTAACTTGAGCAATTTTAATCAGACTCTCCTTCTTTCACACGGAGTGGATCTCTTGCCTGCACCACAATGCTTGCGCAGGGCTGTGCTAGCTGCAGTGCTTCACCAGTTTGCCCAAGCAACACCCAGCAAGAACTGAATGATTCTGCTGCTTTGAAGGGGAAGGTTTCAGACAATTCTGACGGTGAATAAAGGGAGAGCGACTGCTCCAAAACACTGCAGAGGCTGTCAGCGGAGCGTACCATCCACTTACAGGCAATAATTAGTGACATGAAACAACCTATATGGAACCGCAGCTCCAGCTAGCATCAGTTCTAACCCCCACAGGATAAAGAGGAATGTTAAAATAAGCTAATTAAGTTTCCTGGGCTCAGCAGAAAGATCAATGTTCTTGACAGCTGAGCACTCAGCACTCCATGTCCTAGCAGCCCCTTGACTTGTCACCCGTACCAACAACACCGTGCCCAAAAAGGTGGCTCTTGGGAGGGCTAAACACGGGGCAGCAGCATTCAGCACCAACACTGACACGCTTGCAGCAGGCAGACCAGGTGACCAGATAGCATTATAAGGAATAAACAAAAATAATAATCATCTCGGTACTTATACACAGTCATTTATCACCAGCATTGAACACACGCTCCAGTTGCCCTAACTGAAACCTCAATCAACTCTCTGCTGAAGGCCTACCACAACAAATGTGATTTTAGCCTGCAGCTGAATATCAAACATACCAGACAATCAAAATACAGCCTGCCAGAAGTGGGAAACATTTTTCTGCCCCAGGAATTTGCTGGGGACAGGCTGCAATCAGCAATCCCATCTCCTCCTGATCAGGACGAAAATGAGACATTTCAGAGAGTCTCCCCCAAGGAAACAGGAGGGACATCCACCCGCAGAGCAGGGCCGGCAGCCCCAGACTCAAAGCATTCATCTAGCAAGCAAGAAGTTAGCATTTAAGTGCCTGTAAGAATCTGGTCCCACTGACATGAATGGAGATTTTGACTTTCTCTGAGCATCTCCTAGTAAACCTAGCGCAGAACGCACTAGGAAAGCTTTCTTTTTGTGTGCATATATAGCTATATTTTTTTTTTGTACCTCTTGCTTCAGACAGAAGCCCTCAAAGAACTTGTCCCAGTGAGGAACGCACTGAAACTGGCAGGCGTTACCCCAGTCTTGTGTTGTGATGAAGGGACACACTGGCCCACCAGTCTCAGCACCACGGGGGATGGTACCCGGTCTGCTCAGAATGCTGCCGTTACAGAAGGACGTGGCCCAAAACAGATGAGCTGCATTTCACTGCTAATAGGAAGCTGCAGAGGAGACCTTTTGGTCTTCTATTTATTCAGTAGAATAAAGCACCTATCTTGCTCAGAGATGTGGATGCCCCATCCCCAGCAACATTCAAGGTCAGGCTGGACCAGACTCTAAGCAACCTGGTGGAGCTGCAGGTGTCCTTGTTCACTGCAGGGGAGTTGGACTAGACGGCCTTTAAGGGTTCCTTCCAACTCAAACGGTTCTGTGACTGTGTGATACTTCTCCTCCTTTCAGTTTAGGGGTCTTTTCCAAAGACTGCCACGTGACCTACCACACAGTTACTAAGGACTAAACATATTATTTTCCTATGCTGTTCTACCTCCACCCCTCGAGCAAGGTACACTGCTTCCATTCCAGCCCCTCTGCCCAAGGCCCAGCTCTGCCTTGGAGTCATCACCTTCACCCCGCTGCCTGCAGAGTGGCACTTCTAAAGCTATTAACTCTCCTGTCCGGGAGCTTGTCTTTTGCTCCTCATTCCCCCAGAGCAGTGTGCAAGCAATGATAAAACCTAAATTGCCACAAATTACTGTTAAGCATTTTGTGTTTTGTGCAATAATGCATTATACACGACAGTCTGCAAACACTACGGCTGCAAATGGATCCGATCCATTAGCACCAAGGGTTCCCACATCACTTTTTCCTTTTTGAGTACTCTCTCTTCCTTCCCCTCAATGTTTTCCTCCCAGCAGCAGAGCCTTCAAATAATAGAAACGTTCCTTTTCTATCCAGCTGGCCTGCAAAAAGTTTTAATGCTGCAAAAATGAGCAATGCCATCCCAAATTTATTTATTCCAAACGCTAATTAATTGCGTCTGTGTTACAAATGACTGGATTACCCCTAACGCTTCTTAATTCCCACAGTTTAAGTAGCACTGCTTGTCCAACAACCACAGAAATCTCCTTTCCTCTATACTAATCCACATCACATTTTTCAGTCCGTTAAAAATAAATGTAAAAACCCTACAACTTGGAAGTAGCCATTTTGCAGAGAAAGGCATCCCAGGACTGCTGCTGCAGGTCGGGGCAGCTCACGGCCACAGAGGAGCAGACAGTCAGAACCAAAGCTGATGGGGAGGCAGAGATGGGAAAGATTAAAAGCTCTGCCAGCATCCAAGAATCTTGGGTAAGTGGAGCCTGAAATATGCTGCAGACAGGAGACACTGTTCAATCATTTATGGAAATCAAGGTTAGCAGTGTCAGCATAGTTGGCTGAGGAGGAAAGTTTCCTCATCTTGGCGTAGAAATAACTTGGCTATGCTAGCGGCTGCCAGTAAGGAATCAAGAAAGGAAAGAGAAGGACAAGGAAGGCAAAGGATAAAAGTGAGAGCACCAATATTTTCACAGCTTGCACACAGCAGCCCAGCTAGGACCCGGAGGGGGTTCGTGTTTCAGGAGCCTCAGAGATGGAGACAATTGCTGCATTTGATGAAAATACACGGTGTCTGGGTTTAACAAATGGTGTCTCCAATACTGCATATGATTTTCTAACTAGTAGGAAAGAAATCATTCTGCCAACAATTACTATCAAGCAAAGGGCCACAAAGATGAACTGGGGCCTGGAGCACCTCCCGTATGAGAAAAGTCTGAGTAACTTGGGCCTGTTCAGCCTGAGGAAAAGACCAAGGGGGGATATGACTAATGTTTATAAATATCTAAAGGGAGGTGGGAGGCAAATGGATGAGGCCAGGCTCAGAGGTGTGTAGTGACAGGACGAGGAGCAATGGCTTAAAAATTGAATGCAGGAGGTTCCACACTAACATGTGCAAGAAGTTCTTTACCGTAAGGGTGATGGAGCGCTGGAACAGGCTGCCCAGAGAGAGGATGGAGTCTCCTTCTATGGAGATATTCAAGACCTGGCTGGCTGCTTCCCTGTGTGACCTATTGCCGGGCACCTGCTTTAGCGGAGGGGTGGACTCCATTATCTCTTGAGGTGGCTTCTGACCCCTGAGCTTAAGTGATTCTGTGATTTTGCCCTCCTCACTGGCCTAGATGTGCCATCAACACCACATTTATCTTAACTACAGCTTCCTTGCTTTGTAGTTGCTCAGTGAAGACAGGTCTGGGGGCTGTTTTCATAATCTTGTCGAGACGAATTTTCATGCATACTGCTTGAAAGATGTGCCACCTGCTATTTTATATCTATAATTTATTGCATAATGAGTTCCCATAAACTCTTACAATAGCTTAAGAGACTTGTTAAGTGAATTGCTAGTCTATTTTTTCTCAGTTCATCAGCAAAGCAAGAGGAGCTCAGGTCACCAAGTTCCCCCAGACTACGCTGTCTCGGTCCTGGATTCCCCTTGTGCCACAGCCCTAGCAGGCTTCCTCCAGCCAAGGATCTGGCCTCCAGGAGAAGGGCTGCACAAGACCTTGCTAACTGAGAAATGCTGGCGTAGCACTGTCCCACATCTTTTGCCATTTGCTTTAAGAAACCTCAGCTACTTCAGACACCCATTAAACTGCTGTGTAGACATGAGACGCATCTTCACGGGCTTGAGAGGAAAAGCTCTCTGGACTCCTTGTCAGAAAAGGAGGACTGCTTGCTCTAGCCATTTAGTGAAATGGGAGCCAGCAACCCTCTAAGCTGGTAGCCAAGAATCAGTATTTCATTAAGATCTGAGACTGTGTCCACCTCTGTACACCAGAAAATGTACGCTTCCACACTTGGGGCTAGCATTCTCACACTCACACTCCTCCCATACTGGGAAGCTGGAGACTTGTCCTTTTCAGACATTACTTCAGCATAACCTGACATCTCACCAAGACTTTGCCAGACACCACTAGGTCTGTAAGACACAATCATGACTTTTTTTTTTCCCTAAAGGAACAGCAGAAAAAAAAACAACATACTTTGAAATAATGTATGGTACTGCATGTACCTTACTAGATACTGCATTTAATCGCTCTTTGGACTAACAGTACTTCCTAAAACAAGCCCGCAGCCTTCAGTAAGCTCACTGATGAAAAACCAAAAGCGTGTGTTGAAATGAGCTCTGTTCTCAAGCAGAGCTCTTGCAGTGAAGGAAGCCAGCATGTGTCAAGACTGCAGGGGGATTCGTCTCAGTCCTAGGTGACAGACACCATCAACAGAGAAAATCAGCCATTGCCCTTCATGTATGCACACAAGCCTTTGACAGTCACGCTGCTGCAAACCAACAAGAGTCTTTCTCGTACACATTGTGCTAATTTGGAGGAAGGCATGGAGAGGGAGGGAGGGAAGGAAGGAGAGGGCTGAGGAGGTGAGACAAAGTGCCAGCACAAAGCAAGGCGATGAGAAATGATGTGCAGCTGGGCAGAGCCACTTCCAGCTTTGCTAAGTACAGATCCAGGGAAGCTAAATATGCACTGCCCAGAGCGGGCATAGGGCAGATCCACACTGCCTACAGTGATGCTCCAAGAACGTGCTTCCACCCAGCACAAAGAAGGCATAGTCTTGGATGCTCTTGTTGAGTCCTGTCCTACCGGAGCAGTGGGAGACGCAGAGCAGAGGGAAAGCAATATCTACAGTCCCACACTACGCTCTCTGCTGCTCCCATTTCCAGGCTCACTTACTGACGTGGGCATCTCCTCCCAGCAGTACTCACGATCACCAGAAAGGCACAGCCACATGGGGTGGCAGCTGGAACAGACAAGGCAAAGGCTCTGCCTTTCCAAGTGCAGCACAGGAGTCTTCCCCATTACTGTAGCTCTCAAGCAGGCAGAAAGGGGTCTTTCTGCAGCTGAGGAATGAGGGAGGACATGAGAGAGCTTAGAAAGCACGAGGTACTACACTGGCTTGGCTCCATGCTCCTGACAGAGGCTCCTTTCCAAAAGCACCAATTTTACTCACCCTGCAGACTTTCCTATGCTCTACAAGGCAGGCAGAACATTTCCTCAGTACATCTTATACCCAGAACTAAACAGTACTTCAGAGGTGTGATGGAAACGTCAAGGCAGACACAATAAAAATATGTCACTTTTTTTTTGGCTTGGCTTCAGTTTACTTTTCTTGCCAGCGTGATATTACACAATGTAAAGTGTAATTCAAACTCCAGAAGATGACTCTGATGAAAAAGTAATAAAATCCCACTCTACAGGTTTTTAAACTGCAAGAATATCTTGTGGGTCATTGAATGAGCTACTTACTACCTGAGGGGAAAACCACAGTTACTCAGCTCCTGCTGCTCTACGCCAGTAAGGAGGCCCAACTACAGAGAGAATCAGAATCATTTGAGTTGGAAGGGACCTTTAAAGGTCATCCAGTCCAACTCCCCTGCAATGAACACGGATATCCACATCCCAGCATTATCCTGATGCCGTGCAGTGAATAATTCCATCCTCCTGCATAACCAAGCACAGCCTCTTGCCTGTGTGTAAGTTACCGTGAGGCACACTATGCCAGAAGAGCTACAGCTGAGGAGCTGGTGCATCTCCAGAGTTGCATGGGGAAACCACCTTAACTTGCAGCTGGTCCACAGGTTCCTGCAATCGGCCGGCTGCATGTTACCCAACTTGTAACCATCCTAAGTTAACTTTATGGAGCAGAGAACAGGCTGTGCAAATTAAGCAGTATCCATGGCAACCACATTTGAGCTGAGGATTTGCACTGAGATGGATGCATCTGAGAGAAAGAAGCTCAAAGCACCAAATGAGGTAAGGGACACAGAAGACACAGGCTAAAACATATTCTCTACAGCATGGATCAGCTGTGACATACACGCCACCGGAGATGCCCAAGGTAAATGAGAATGACATAAAACCATTGCCAGAAAACCCATACCCGTGTAGACAGCTTGGGAATATACGTGGCAGGGCCAGCAGCACAGGCCAGCAGGCATTCCCTGCCTTTTCTGGCAGACGTTTTGTTACCACACCTTGGATCTCTGCTTCTTCACCACGTTTCACAGCACCTTAGCTGAGCACTGACCACATTCTCTGACACCTTAAGGAAGCTTTCCTGGCACACATGAAAGGAATCGCATCACTTTGCTGATGACTATACTGCCAGTCCCCTTCTGCACACATCCCAGTAGTATGCAGGCTTCCACAACTGCGGAGCTAAAGGTCCCAGAGGCTTTAAGCCTTTCATCTTCTAAATCACCCCTAAACTGCTTATCTCTGTTAGCAATCTGGAACGCACAAGTCGCCTGTCACAGGGTGAAGGGGAATTATGGCAAGCAAAGTCATTCAGTAGTTGAGTACTGGGAGCTTTTTGCTTGCTTTGCCGGGGTTTTGGGCACATCGGCTGCCATTGCTGCCTCCAGGCTAACAGGGAAATGCCTAATGGCTCTACGCACAGCACACTCCGGCATCCTGGGACAGCCCCTGCGAGCTGACAGCAGCCTAATGGGGCCATGGCACAGCAGCTCGGGAATGGGAAGCAGGACAGCCCAGCAGGCAACTCCCTCCTTCAGCTTCAGCGCTGGGGAAGCTCTGAGGTACCCCCACGTGTTCACAACAAGGATCAGAAGGCTGGATTTCAAGCTTGGTGAGTGCCGGCCTCCCTCCCCTACCAGGGCAGGGCAACTAGAGATCAGGAGTTCACCTGGCCTGCAGCAGGGACATGCCACAAGAGATAGCTTAGGAAAGGGCAGGGAAGGACAGCCGTCCCTGTGGACAGAACCATGTCCACGGGTGGACAATCTAAGTAAGGTAGCTGTCATGGGTAAAATACAGTTGTCCCAAGCCATCTGCTTAACCCTGCTGCACGAGTGCCCTGCTGGCAGCCAGAGTGATGAGAAACACACCTCCATGTGCAGTCACCGTTTGACTTTGCAGTGGTAAGCTGTGCATGCGAGAACCAACATACATACATACAAACAGCCAGACACAGCCACTAGGAGCTTCACACTCCACAACATCACCCCTAGCAGAAGGAAATGAGCTCACATGCATGCCCTTCTACAATGCAGTAAGAAGCAAGGACATAAGAAGTAGCAATCTTCAACAGAACTTGTCTCTTTCTCACTCAGACATAATCTATCCTCAAGTTACAGGTATATAATCACTCCATTTTTCACTTGACCAAAGTCTACGTTCATGAAAGAATATCTCCCCCAGCTCAGGCCTGCTCTGGCTCTGCGCTGCTGAAAGCAACCACACCTGCAATGAAATTCCTCCGGTTCCTGCCATGTGGCAAAACTAGTGACCTGCTGGTCACTTAAGTAAATGAGTAATGCCTTATGCCAGAGAGAAACTGATACCAGGATCAGGAGGAATGTTCCTGCCATGAAACAGGAGAAAGAAGTAGTGGTTTTTGCCTGTCAACAAGCCAACTGGTGGAAGACTCCGTGATGCTTAGGAGAGATGGGTCCCACAAGTGCCAAAGGAGTATGGCCCGCAGAGGTGAAACAGTAGGAAAACCGTCTGAGGAGACTGAAGAACTTCAGTCCCTAAAATCAAGTAGTTCTTAATTTTGTATTTAATAAATGAATAAAGCATTAGCCTGAACTCTTCTTCTGCACTGCCTGCTACTGGAAAGCCCTTGCCTGTTGGCAGCAGAGTACAGGAGGGTTTGGCTGATGGAATTTCAGACACAGTCTGGTGTCAGTGCATGCAGGCAACAAATCTGTGAAAGAGCTGTTGGGACTGGGCAGAGGGCTGCCACAAAACAGGATTTCAAGCTGGGGTGGAGGCTCCAAAGCAGGGTTCATCTCTCTCCAAAACAGACATGTAAGCAATCACTGGTCACTGAGTATCACACCACCATGCTCAGCAAGCCAATTGCCCTCCATTGCACAGTTGGTAAACCGAGCCTGGAGCCAGACCGGCAGCAATAGCCATAACTCCTCTATTCCCTTGGGGCCCACAGCACCCACTTACCAGCTCCCTTACCCTGCTGGGCTGAGGGGATGCACCCCACAGCTTCCTGCCAAGCCCCCAGCCAGGCTCAGTGCCAACCAGCAGCAGCATCTGCCATCTCCTACACAAGTGGCGCAGAGGGCCAGCCTCGCAGCTGGGAGCAGCAATCATGCTTCCCAGCTGTGTTTAGGCTCCGTGGGCACTCAGAAGTGTATCCCGTCAGTAATCTACTCTGCCTGTCTGCTGGGCTCTTGGGAGATAACTCCTCCTTTGCTTCCACAAAGCTTTCTGCTGAAGAAGTGGGCAGCAGAGGTGGAAGCAAACAACGTGCCCATAAACGAAGCTAAAGACAAGTCCTGCTGCTGCCCATTCGATCAGTGACATTTTTTCCCATATCTCTCTTTCTTCTTCATTTTAATTTGCTGACCCCTTTTGTTTTTGTTTTGCTTTTGTAAAGCAACACTGGCTTTGCCCACATGCCAGTAAATGGGCAGGCAGCGCAGCATCCCCAAGGCACGCCGTGCACACCTCTCAGTGACAGCAGCAGCTGAAGCCCAGGCTGGGTCCATACCCTGTAGCCTCAGCCCGTGGGCTTTACTGACACAAAGCTTTTTAGCTGAGGAGTTTGCTGTGAGGGCCCTCTCATGTAATGTATATATATTCCAACCTGTTGTTTGTTTGAAAATTCTGTAGTTCCTGTGAAACCAACTGTTCTGTATTTAATAGCTTAAGCTATAAGTCATAAAAGCCAAATTCAGACTATACAATATTAAGAAATTGGGATCCAGATGGCTCGCTGAGGTCAGGCTGAGGCCAGCATGCCCATAAAGAACACACACTCGTGAGTCCTTATTAAAGTTTAGGGATTTGATAGAAACAAGAATGTTTTTCTTTCGAGCACTTATTTCAGATAGTTCTGTTTACTTTAATAAAGAACGGACATCTTTCACAAAGTTCAAAACAACTAGAAGCTGCCAGGAGTAGGAGACCCCTATCCTGTTGTTTCACAAGGAACTGTCGCACCGCTGTCTCGCTTAATTAAAAAATAAGGCTAACAAGTAAGTACTTTTGTTAGAAGCCAAAGCTGAGTCGAGGTTCTGCAGTTTTGGGCAAGCTTCCTGTGATAGCTTAGGGTCTGGAAATCCTATAGAAATCTGCAGCACCTCCTCTCTTTGACAGCCATCTGCTCGGGCAGGATGAGCCCATGTCACAGACTGCCTCTCGCTGCGGGAGGTTTGGCATCGGTCAGTGCTGCGCAAAGCACTGGTGGGGGATAGTGGGGCTGACGCTCCTTAGCCATGCTGGGCAGAGAACAGCAGCTGAAGTAGTCATCCGCTGTTGCCGCCCACCGACTTGATACGGGACTCGGCTGCTGAGATCAAGAACATGCAGACCCAAAGGCACCTTATTGTGAATGACAGAGGTTTGGAGCACCAGCTGAGATTGGGTTAATGTGGAAAGCTGTGCCAGGGCAGCCAGGAAGACGCTGCCACATGGATTATGGCGGATTGGTCTCAGACCCTTTTTGTGTCAACTTTAGCTAACAGAGAAATAAGAGCTGCTAACATAGTGACGTGAGACCAAGTACAAGACAAAGCAGTGAAACAAACAGGAGGAAGCTCAAAGGGCTCTGGTCTCTCCAGCCCCCCCGCATACCCTCCTCTGCAGAAGCCCACAGCCAAGACAAGTTGAGATGAGCTCCCCGGGAGCAGTGACAGCCAGCAGCAGGAGGCATGGGCTCTGCCGGGAGCCACAACACTCAAAGTTCCTCCTCTCCATTTTCTATCCTCTTTCTCAGATAATTATTTATCATGTATACAATTATTTACCCTTTATTTATGAGCAGTTCAAAAGTGTGTTCCATTATTATACTCTAATTGGCTTATGATTAAGCAAGTAAGCAGCACTAAGACGACAAGGAACCACAGTACACCACAGCAGAAAGCATTAGCTGTCCCATTTCCTCTCGCAAAAAGATCTGCATGGTGCATCTGAAAACACTTAGCAAGTGGCAAGCCAACGAGAAAACCAGGGTAAATACAGATTTCTAACCTCTTGAAACTAAATCCCTGTAAAGAAAATTATTATTCTCCTTCAGTACCACATGCTTCTGATTGCATCAAAATGCATTATTTAACAATGTTTTCTCCTAAGCTGACCAAACCTCAGGAAATGATTTGCAGGCTGAAAGCTGCACTTCACTGGCCCGAGACTACATAAGTGCCAGGCTGCACCGCTCATTCGCAGCCCCACGCTTTAGCCAACAATAGACGACACTGATTGTAATACTTCTATGAAGAGGGAACAAGACGAAAATAGTGCTTCGACCTTCAAATTATGGTTTTTATGGGTTACAGCAAAGCCATTAAGACCAAATCCCTCTTTGAACAACTTTAAGAAGTATTTTCGTACTTAAACGTGCCTCTTTTTTCGAGCTACCATGTAAATCTTGCAGAACGTCCAAAACAGAAACTCATTACTCAGAAGTGCGTAAGAGCTATCCAGAACACCATTTTGTTATATAAACACCTTAAAGGAGATTAAAGAAAGTAACTGAAAGCCAAATACGACCGATCCATCTGAGCGCAAAGGCTGCAGCCCTCTGTAGCAGTGTATTTCAGGTACTTAGCACAATTTAAACCTCAGGCCAAGAGATTGGCTTATCGTAGGCAAAGTCCTAAAGAGAACTCAGTTATACAGAGACCAGCACTTCCGCCCACTTGCCAGATCCTTCTTTTTAAATTCCTGATCCACTTTCAATTCACACATTTGAAAACAGATTCACAGAGGATGTGGGAACACCTGCAGGCAGTGGATCATAGTTCAGGGCTTATTCCTGCTGAAGCATCCATCAGGCAACAAGCTCAGCTGGGAGCAAACATCTGTGCTAGCAAAGCACAAGCAAGGGGAGGGATGCATTGAACACCTCAGCTGAGGCAACAGCCAACGTGCATGGCTATAGTGCAATATATGGAGGGGCTGAGCGTACCTGCAACATGTGCAGACTTGGCCTAAGAACCATCACCATAGGCACTGAGATGTTGGTCCTTGAAGAGTTAACAGCCCAATACACACAGACAGAAAACAGAAAAGGAAAACCCAGTTACTTTTGTGTACTTGTATTTATGACACAGAGGCTCTCTAATAAAATAAACACATAAAAAAGTAATTTAGCATCAGATCAGGCAATGTTCCTAACAAAGCAGTATGACAGCAAAGCTACCTGCCTTCCGCCTTCCACAACCCGCCTCCTGTTCTCCAGCTGTTGAGCTATCTCCTGTTCCCTGCCTCAGATTTTTGAGGGTTATCTGTGGATTCGTTTTCAAGGAAAATATTTCTCAAAAATGTGCTGCATTGTGCCCTTTTTTGTTCTTAAAAGACTGTGAATTGAGTCCAAGGAAGATAAAATGCCTTTGCTGAAACCACAGCCAGGCTTTGCAGCACAGCAGGGAGGTGCACACAGATTTTCTGACTTTGAATCCAAGCTGTAATGACAGCATCTCCACTCCTCTTAGCAAAGGGCTGCAGCTTCTGCAAGCAGTAAACAGAACATACAGGCCACAGGTCTGAAGTTTAACTTAATCTCCTTAAAAAGTACCGCTCATCACTCAAAGAAAAACGTGTGACCTTTCGTGACATCTCTCTTGAAGGAGCTTTCATGTCTGTTGCTTTGAGATGATTAGGAGACATGGTATTTTGAATGCAAACGAAGAAATCCCATGGCTTCTTATTCTCAGGCATTAAGAACAGATTTCTCTGGGTTTTGCATGAATTGGGAAAATGCATCAAAACAGGGACAGAGCAGTGGAGCAGCAGGGAGCTTTGCCTGGCCTCTCCTTCCTCTTGCGGGTGCAAGTCTCTTCTCTCAGGTGCAGAAGGGCACCCTCCAGGTGCATACTGCATATTCCTATCTGCCTGACTCAGAATGGAACAACTCCATCATTAAGTTAGCTCAAGCAGACCTCAGGGTCTGATACCAGTCCAATACCTGGTCACAGCAGCAGAACCATCCGTGCTCCTGGAAACCACGTGGCATCCAAACTGAGCCCCTGCAAGGTTATTCAGATGGTATCAGCCTTTATTAAGCTTTCATTTCTTCAAGCCCCTTGCATCCACATGTTTAGTGCCAATTTTCTTGTGGCCTCTTATTACTGGGCTGGCCCAATTCCCAGAAAACATATGCCATGGGAAGCAGCTCAGCCCAAATGACTATAAACCAGTTAAAACATTTTTCAAAATGAATTGCCTCTTGGCTGAGCGTGCTCTCCTGTAGCTGTATTTTGCTCTCCTTATTGACTGGCCACGGTCTTTTATGCCCCTGCTATACCTCAGTGAGGGTCTAACAGCAAAAGCATTAGCCCACAGCTACTTGAGGGAAGCTACAGCCTTCTGCAGCCAAAAAGCCCAAGAGAGAGTGACTCCTGCAGGTGAGCACCGTGCCACATCCCAGCTTAATGATGGGGACAGCAGGCAACAGGAATTAGAAGTGAGACAGGTTCCATGGCTCCTTGCCAACAGCCTCCGAATCCAGCCTGACTTACAAGGGCAGAACTACACAATGATGCTCTTTGCTCACGAGATACGAAGACACAAAAGGGAATCGAAGCTACCACCAGAACAACACCACTGGAAGTTTGGGTCTGAATTCTGCAGACACGTGATGTTCCAGTAATAGGCTCCACCCAGCTGCAAATACAGCCACACAACGCATCCTGAATGTGACTGACAGCAGGGCCATAGCGTCTGGGCAACAGAAGACAGAACACGTCCTGTAACCCAGTACACATGCTCAGTGCCACAAGGCTGGAGATAAATAATCGATCTGCCTTAATGAGGCTGCATCTTCCTGCTGTCACGCAGCCCTACCTGACAACCAACCCCTTACACACCAAGAATTACAGGGTGCAACCTTAATTTTGTTGTATTCCTGCATCACAGGGGCTCACTCTACAAAGTCAGCCACGGTAGTTTTAATTTACATGTAGGTAAGTGACAGTGTGCTTTATATTCATAGCTTTACAAGTAACAACTGGAATTGAACAGGGGGAGAGGATGTAATCCATTGGCACAAATGGCTCTCCAAGGAAACTGAGACAAAGAAATGCTGAGATAAAGGCGGAGCACACACTGGGTACCAAAGTAACCACTTAAAGCCAGAAAATACTGCTACTACTAAATACAAAGTGACCTTCCATATTTATGCATGCACTCGCAATAAACTTGCTTTGGACATCTTCAAGTGTCGATTAATAATGAAGGAACAGGCTCCATGACACTATTCAATACAGCTCCTTTAATTCCAAGGGACTGCCTAATGGCTGCTCACATGGCTCAGTCAGTTGGAAGAGGGGATTTATTCTTTTGGATGAAGCGGACACTGTGAATTGCTTATTTTTCTTAGGAACAAGACAACAGAAACCAGGTAACTAGTAAAAAAAACCCAAACCAATCCACCCTAATCTTGCAGCCTACAAGAAAGACCTTGCAAAAGCTGTTTTATCACTTGAACTAAGACTGAAGCTATGCTGTTTGTGTAACAATGAGAGTGTGGGGCTGCATGAAGTCCTTCTGCCCTCATGTACCTGGGTGTCACAGGACAGCCATGCCCAGCTCCAGGAACACAGCTGCTATCCATAGGCTGAAGCACAGCAGCAGGAAGGTACATCACCTTCCAAGCTGCTTGAAGCCGTCCTACCTGGTAGCAGCCGCAGGACAACCCTGAGGAGCACAGTGAATTAATTCCCTTGTTACTCACCCACCACCATCACATCAGTCACAAAGGATAGAGCCCACAGACTGTAACTGAGCCAAAAAAAAACCACCAAACAACTCACCTGCCACAAGTTACTACTAATTATTAATAAAACCAACTGACAGAAAATAATTTCTCCATCCCACAAATACCATAAGTTCAAAGCTTGCTTCCATCAGGCTCCAATGGCTGAGAAGGTGCCCAGATGGGAACCAACCATTTCTCACATGGTCTGAAATTGGCAATGTATGCAGGAAAGTTCAAAGCCACTCAAAAGCACGCGCCATGTTCACATTGTTAATTAATGAGCCTGTTCTGTACGAAACACACGTCCTCAGTGGGTTTATGGAGAACATATGCAGGGACTTCTGCCACTGGGATTTCCATAGACAGATAAAGTAAATAACACGCAGCGCGGATCTACGCTGTAAGAAACACTGCCCTAATTTTGATGGCATATGTTTTAATGTACTGTTTGCAACCAGTCAATAAAACCACACAAATCTGTTTGAATATGGAAATGAAAGCATTTCAACGCAACTTCAATTTTTAAGGTTGTGCCCACACAGCCGCGTGTGCTGTTATTAAACCATTCAGAAGAAACATTATTTATTTCAAACAGCCTTTTCTGTATTTTCTCCCCACAGTCCTTACCCTTAAACATCCAGCTAAGTCCACCGCAATTTCAGCCTACATATTCATTAAACCTATGCAGATGTGAAATAAAACACGTTCATTTGTATAAACATAGCATGTATCTCAACCCCTCCGCATTCAGACTGCAGCTACATCTTAACCTGCAACGTATGGGATGTCATCATATCGATTTCCTCTGCTAACGATCGACCAAGAAACAAACCCTACCAGCCAAACTGGGATGTGTTGTAGAGCTTTCCAGATGCAAGGTTTGGATTACTGGTGTCTCTCTAGCAGCCAGCAGCATTTTAGAGGAAACGGAAATTTGGAAACCAAAGCAAGCCAACGCTCTAACAGCACAACACGAGTCAATAACTAGAAGGTGAATTTTAGTAGTTAATATTTAACAATAAATTATCCCTTTCCGCCAACTTTGTTAATGATGCTTTTCAGCGCAATGATAGCCTCCGGCAAAAGACTCCACGGAGACAATTCCAATTAGTTTCTCTCATCTTTATCCCCCAGGTCACCTGCTAGAAACGCATGTTCACTACCACTTCTCTCAGAACAAGACTGACTGCAGCAAGGCCAAGTGCTCTTCTGAGCCAGGCGGGCATCGCCATCACAGCTCCATGCCATACAAGGCACCACGTGGTCTGGGCTTTCCTCTGCAGCTGTGGGGCTGCGCTGCTCTGACCCCTGCAGGTGGGTTACCTCTACATTCCTTAGCTGGGAAGGGGCTCCAGGAACTCTCCTGCACCAGCCTCAGCAACACAAGCTCCCACTGGCAACAGCACCCTTCACCTTCTCACACAGCTACTGAGATCACTCCAGCGCATTCTCTTTTCTCATTAAAGCCATTCTTTAAGGGTCCAATCGGCCCAATCTATAGCTCACTAATGCCTGCAGCCTGCGGATCCTTTGGGAGGACTGCATGCTTCTTGCGAGACCTAGGACCAATCCTGGCTACACGACTGATCTAGTCACCCTAGTTTCAAAGCCAATACAGGGAAAGCGTAGGCATTAGATAACTATATAATACATACATTTTAGGTACCTATTTTATAGTGTCCAGATATGCAAAGGTTTTTTGGCTCTCCACACGTATTCTAGGTAAGAAAGTGAAGCAGTCAGGTGTGAGGGTTGGATTTAAATGACTCAATCAAGGTACAGTCCAATGAGTAAAATCCTGGGAAAGAACAGCCTTCACGCAACAAATTTTCAGCAAAGGCATCTAGAAAACTCTGACAAGCGCTGTACAGTCTCACCACCACATAAGCTACTTGACATTTGGGGATTACTCCTTCATTCCCATCCTTCTTTCTCCTCCTTTCCAGAAACTGCAAGCCATGCGAGGTAAGTAGCATAGAAACCAGGGTTTGCAGAGATCACTGGATAAAAGACCGAGGCCTAGGAAGACAAAACTAGACATGAAATCCTAATGGAGGGAAAATCATTAGCAAGGCAACCCAAGCAGGACTCAGCAAATGCACATTGGCAGTGGGATGAGCCCCATCCGGGACCAGGCAGAACAGGCACAGCGAACACCAAGTGCCCATTTCTGCGGGCACTCGGGATCTTTGTACCTCAATATGTTTGATCTCTTTAATCCATTCTGCACCCTCTAAAAGCATCAGTGTTCCACTGCTTTGAATCTAAAGTCACAATCTGTACCTAAAAATAGATTTTCATATGTGCAATCATGTTGTGTCTGAGTGTCCCCACACCAGCTTCACAACCCTCAAACTGTTTTATTCAGCATACTATTTTCTTTACAGTGGCCCTCCTGCTTCCCAATTGCTTCTTAGTTTTACTTAAGTGAGCCTGCAGCAGTCACATAGCCCTTCCACTTCACACTCTGAATGTAAGCAATGCGCAGTACAGAAGAATTTCACTTGGGCACTTCAGTGTTTACAGCCCTTTAAAAAGTCTTCATTATGGATGCTGAGAACACTGGGCTAAAACACATCAGTAGAACATCAACCACAGACCGAGCGCTCACACGCATGCACTGCTGCAGCCCTCCTGCAGCCGCTGCACAGAGCCAGAACTGGACTTGGGCCAGAGCTGCAAAGAACTTCAGCCTGCTCAGCCCTGCCAGGCAGACAGCAAAACCAGCTTCTGCCTCAGTACCATCTCTCGACAGCAGGTGAGCAGGCTGATACAGATACCAATACGGCAGGCACAAAGAACAGGCTCTGCAATACGCTGCACATTTGCTTCTGCGTTTTTCTTACTGGTAGTCCCTTCAAGCTCCTTCAATCCTCACACCTCTTGCGAGCAAAACTTTTCAAGTGTTCCCTGAAGCACCTCCCATGTCCAGCCCTTGTCTTGACCCAACCTTGGATTTATTTCCCTGATAATACATTAAATTGTAAATTGCATTTTGGCTTTCAACACCTAATGCTACAGCTATTGTGTATACACCCACCCGTTTCTTTTCAGAGCAGAGCACCCCATTAAAGCACACTGATTTATCAGGATGGTAAATGCTGCAGTAAGGTCCCTGCTATCAGTCGTGGCACAGAAAGCCACGCATGCCTAAAGGGGGGGAAAGAATGATTTAGTGCTATTACAGGGAGAGATTATTTTCTGTTAAGAAAAGCAGCGGCTCCTTTATCCAACAATGAATGCAGACTGACCGGTGCTTTACAGACCTAGTAAGATGGGGTTAAAGATGATAACAAAGCTGCAAGAAAGAGGACAGATGGCAGCCACACAATAGCCATCAAGTCTATTTAAACAGCTAAGTGGTCTTCCTACGCCCATCGCAGCTCCAGACGCGTGGATTCAGTGCCTGGCTCGCATCACATGGAGCCCTATAACCTGCAGCAGGTGCAGAGGTCATGAGTTTCCCTTCCACACCATCGTTTACAAATGATGTAAAAACCCATCCTCCCCGACAAGTGCAAAATAAGCAAAGCTGGGACAGATGCTCCTGCCCAGCAGTGCTAAGCTGTGCCTCTGTGACTTGGCTACATGTGGGCTGAAGCCTGGGACAAAGCAGCAGCTTGGGGAAGGCAGGGGAGCACTGCGTTGGACAGAGCATCTCAGCCAGCCTCTGTGCAGTCCGACAGGCCCCCGTCTCTCACACAGCCCAAGATGCACCACAAGATGGGGGCTATAACACCACAGAGATTGTTCCAGCTCGGACACAGGGCTGTGCAGTGTAATTGTCTCTGCTATCTGTACTGCAGGGAAACGGAAGCACTCCGGGTTCAGCTCTCATAAACACTCACAGCTGTAAATCCTCACAAGCCCTTTTAAGCCTCTGTTACAACATATGACTTCCCCAGACAAACTAGTTCTTCCCCTTGTTTTAAGGGGAAAGAAGGCACCACTGCAAGAAAGCCTATGTAGCACCAAAACTTGAATCGAATCCAAAGGTTTGGATTCAAAAACCTTTGTTTTGACAGAACACACAGTTTGGAGCATCTTGTTGCATTTAGTGAACTCTATAGGGAACGGTGCTGGTGGAAGGGAGATGCTCACATCCTTGTAACAAAGAGAGCTACAAAAAACATAAATGCAAACACTAGCAGAATGGAAGTGAACGCAAGGATAAAAACGCAAGGATTTGACTGAACCCCCTTTCCATAGGTTTCACTGCTCTTCTCCACGTTCAGAGGTTGGTGTGTTGGGGGGAAAAATGACAAATGTTTCGCAAAGCCAAATCCATTATCAAATACTGATGTTGACAAAGAATAAACTCTGCTCAATAGATGAAAATACAAGTTAAGTTTTGAGTTCCACAGCCAAGAAGTACTTTGCAGAACAGTCACGATGTTATCCGGTGTCCATGCATGTGGAGCTGTGAAAGTCCTAGTGCTTGACAAGCACCTGAAACAGAACCACAGCCACCTGACCAGTTGTCTATAGAGAATATACAGCAATTGCACGAGGTCTCCGTGAGCCCTGCGTTAATATAATCTGCAGAAGGCAGTAACATTTTCCACACGGATCCCCTTACAACTGAGGTGGGGGGAAAAAAAAAAAGGAAAATAGAACATGATGCTTCAAGCTCTCCAATTTGTAAAGGCACAAACTGTCCTCGGCAGCGCTGCACGACTGTGAGCAGAAAGCTTCCCACGGGTGAATCCTGCTCTTCAGGAGAGCGGACAGCAGCTTCTGACCTGTGCTTGGGCCAGACCCTGCCCCATGCATCCCTGCAGCATCCCAGCCGGTGCTTCACTGGAGGGCTGCAGACACCTCCCACCGACTTCCTTACCAGAAATAGCTGTAGCAGCACCGCGCAGCAGATCACTGTGGGCTGGCACTGGCAGTCATGCCAGGCTGCAGTGAACCGTCACATCCGCATCAGATCTGGGTTGTCCCTACTATGTGCCAAAGGTCTCAAAGTGCACCTTTCTGGCATGTCCCCATTTCTCTACAGCTGCATTTCATCACTGTCAGCCAAGGCACAGCACAACAACTAGTCTGTGGCGATGCTGTTGGCTCCTCCAAAGCCCAGAGACAGCAGCTCTTAGGGAAACGTGAGCCCTGCTATCTGGCCAGGCTGCTGCAGGCACCTTGGCTCCTGACCTGTCTGGGGAGAGAGAGGCTCTGGTGTATGAGGAATACAGCAAAACAAACACCACAACAAGCTGGATTTAAGTAGTGGTGAATCTGTCAAACACTGCCAAGGCACAAGTGAGTTACAGGACAAGAACACAGGAAATAACTGAATGCCACCATGATAATACTACACTCACTCAGAGACTCCTGAGACCCCTTCCCAGCCACACTCAGTGTCACGCAAATCCTCTCTGAAGTGCAAGGCCTCGGACTCATGAACTCTCAGAGCCCTCCTTGGCAAACACAACAATACAGCAAACAGCAGACTGTGTGGGGACCAGGGCAAAGTGCCACCAGCCAGACCAGTAACCTCTTCATTTGCTTTTCTGTTTGCAAATATTCTCTTCCAATGAACTATTCTCAGTTTGCAAACTGTTTGCAAGATGTATGGATGCATTACTTGTATCACAGAACAGGTCTCCACCCCTTGTGTTCTATAATTTATCACTGACGTGCTCAAGTTTCCTGTTCTGAGGAAGGCTCAGAAGAGTATTTCAGGTTTGTACAGATGCCAATTATTGACCCAACTGAATTCACCTGTTCATAATTACTTCCACAAGTATTCGGTGCAAGGAAAGACATATCTATCAACAGACACGAAATGCAACAAACCTGAGGATGAGCACAGTCATTTACATACTCAAGGGCACTCTCAGTATTTCGTAGCAAATGTTGCTGAAGTCAGCAAATCTGTTCGTTTCTCGCAGTTGCTGCTACAAATACGGCTGTTCTCTTTATTAATTACATAATACCACCACTGAGAAGAATAGCTTCAATTCTCCTTTTAATCATTATGAATGCGCTTGCTTGTACTGCAGGACTACGTGGCAACTTTCCAAGGAAGAGGATTCAGTTCTCCTAGGCACTGCGCATCCGTCCAAGGAGAAATGAAGTTGCTGCTGATGTGCCTTTAGTTTTACCATCACGTTGCTAAACCCAAGATTTCTCAGCCTTGTCCTTGCAGAGCACGCAGCACAGGAGCAGCCCACCAGCCTCAGTGCATGAGTTCTGGGAGAGAAGCTTACCACACAGCACTGACAGTCACACTGTGCTTCACTCAAAAGTAAACCTTTTGTGCCTCTAGTTTCTCACAGGCCTAAGAAATACCCTACCTTGTGGCAGGGATTTCTCCTCACTGGTGGCTGCCCATGGGCAAGCACCATGGCAGCCATGGTGCACCCCACAGTGCAGCAGCAGCAGGGTGAGGCTGGGCAGAGGGACTTGTCGGCACACACTCCAGCTGCAGTGAAGCCATGCTTTAACATCACACTGTCAGTACAGCTCTCAGCCATCTTGGGTCAGTGTAAAGTCAACTGGTACTGCATTAACACAACATGGAGGACCCTAAAGGCAATCAAATAGCTGAGCCACTGCCATCACGTTACATCTGGGATTGATGCACATAAACACCCCCTCAGACAGATTTCAGTTAAACTGCTGCAACTCTGGAAATCCTGAAGCAGGTAGTTCTGTCCTGAATTATTAAACATTACTTGCCTTGCCCCTGCCCTGACCCCAGCCAGAGATCTCTCAGGTGGCCTGTGACAGCGCCCTGGGATCTTGTGCCTTTGGCTTGCAGATGAACAGAAAGCAAGCTGGCTGTGCAGCAAGACCAATCCCTGTTGTACAAGGTGACCAGGAGGGCAGAAAGGCATCTTTGTGCTGGTTCATGGACACAACAGCCCGGTCCCCAGGCCCACAGCGTATGAAAGCAGAACCCAAACTACCTCAAATCCCTACAGCCCTGTGCAAAAATATATATATATAACTTTATATATATATATATAGCAGGGGTGAAACCACACTGGCCAGTGAGGCTTTTTGCTGCATGAAATTCCACATCAACTCCAATGACATCTCTTGAAAATGTCAGTACTGAACTGGTAAGACACCAGCATCCTCCTTGATGCTTACAGGAGATGTAAGACACGGTTGCAGGAGAGGAGCAGGTACCAGCCTGTGCACCGCTGCCAGCAGCACGCTAAGGCCTGAGGCCAGCAACCAACAGTAGTGCTCAGCAGCACTGAGGTGACAGAGCTCCTAGCTGCAGGACACAGCCTGGCTCTCTCCCTTCTGCAAAAATCAGATGCTGCTTTAGCACCATGTTCCCTCTGCTGTGCTACATTTGCAGGGGACCATGCTGCCTCATACACAAAGGTGTCAGTGATTTCTCAAGGAACATGTCACAACAATGTGCTGTGAGTTTTTTTTCACAACTGCCTACAGGCCACGGCCATAACTCAAACACCTAAGTGGAGAAGAGTGGACATGTCACACACAGATCCCCCAAGCTGCCACACATCCCTTTCTCTCCCCAGCCAAAGCCACGTTTATGGCTTCCAGCACGTGATGATGTTCGTCAGTACTAAACACAACACTGCTGAGCAGCACAACACAGAGCACAGCACAGAGCAGCACAGCACTCGAGTCCCTCCGGGCAAGTGGGCAGAAATGGCTCAGGACCAGCAGACACAGGCTACTGAGACAACCAGACAACAGCAGGAGCTTTGTATCGACATATACACACACAGCTCTATGGTCCTTCCCCCACCGCTCTCTATTCCTGTCTCCGGCACTTATAAACCTCTTTCCTTCGGTGATGAAGAGGCTAAAGAAAGGCACTTTCCTAAATGTGACTCATTTTCTTTTGGCCAATTAAGGAATATATTTGCAATTTTAAGAGCAAATATTAAAAGTAAGAAAAGGAAAAAGCGAAACCAAATTACTAACCACACACACTGACAAATCACCTTATCACAAGAGCCAGGATGACTCAGAAAACAAATCTGAATAGCTTCCATGATTTAGCACTGATCAACACTCAATGTATTAGAATAAATTGCCCGTGATTTCTCGCAAGCTCCATGCTAATGCACTCCCTCCAGTATCAGTGCAAAAGCAGCAGTGCATAGCTATCTAGAGGCTTCAGCCAGTGGCAGATAATGTAATGAATTGTCCTCTGACCACACCAGGGAAAGCAAGTTAATCTGCATCTCCAGCCTTTCGGGGAATGTTCCAGGTTTGCAAAGCATGAGTCAGCAGCATTGCTGCTCCATAGGTTTTTTCCTATCACACTACCAGCACCGCAGACTCTCCCGGCTTTCCCAGCTCTGCCATGCCAGGGTTCCCATCAGGGAATAGAGCCTTCTGAATAAATGAGGCAGGTGAATTAATTGCCTTTTATTCATCACGTTAAATGCCACTGCAGACCTGTATAATCACAACATAATTTTATTCAGCAAAGAGCTTCACAGGAAGAAAGGGTTAAGTTGATAAGCGAAGGAAAGGGAAATTAGCATTTTACTAAATGTATTCTAGTCTTTTTGTTGTTCCTGCTACTGTGCTAATACCCAAACCACAATAGTGGTCACAACCAAGACAGAAACCACCATTTTAAGCCCCATGAAGGTGGTGAATATAACCCTCCTGAAGAGTATACTGGAATCTGACTCTGCACAGACCAAGAAAATAAGCAAGACGACGACATAAGCTTCCAAAATGAGTCTGGCAGCCTCCAGCCCTTCCCACCGACTGAAAGCCTGCACTTAATCACTTCTTCCTCCAACAGAGGCCACACGAGTTGAGATGAGCTCACGATGAGTTTCTTCCCCCATTGATTTCTGTGCTTTGATGGCTGTTTTCCTGACAGGTTACACAGGGTATCCTTCCTGAAGTTACTAAACCAAACTTCTGCTACTGTAATCCGCTATCCTAGCTCTTAATATTTAAACATAGCCTGAGAGCAAGAGTGCATTTTCCTCCTAGAAATGGAGAACAAAGCTGAGGTGAGTCATCCCCTCCCCTCAAACGGTGAAAGCACCGGCACAAGCTCACCACTCACTGCTGACTCTGACCTTCCAAAGCAGGCAATGCACACAGTGCTGGCCAGCCCGCACCCAGAGCAACTCCAGCACTCACTGTGTCCTGTCCAGAGGACAGCAAAGGGACACAGAGAAACTGGGATGCTCTGGTGCAAAGGTAATGGAAGATGTGGCAGGAGCAGATAAGAGCAAAAGATATAAATTCATATGAAACCAACCTTCTTCATCGGGATCACGATCCATTAGCTCAATTCTGACCCATATAAACAGGTTTTATGTGGATTACATTCTCCCTAACCAATAATTTTTGAGTCAAGGGGCCAACTTCAGCCTGTTTTGGTGCAGAAGCAGAGATAGCAGATTTCCTATAAGTTGCACGAAAATAAATGTCCAAGCAGATGAGACAGAACCTGCAAGCGACTCCTAACTCAAAGGAAAGCCACGACCCTTATTCGCCACTGAAACCTTTGCCTAGGAGACAGCCTTTCTGAAAGGAGACTTTCTTTCAGTTTAACCTCCACTGAGAATTTACCACCAAGTACAAGACAGAAATTAACAGGAACGTCAGCGTCACTAATCCCATTGCCCAAAAAAAAATAATAAAAGAAAGCTTGTTCCATGTTACTGTAGGAAAAAAAAAACCACAATATCAGTACCAGTGGTCCAAACCCAACTCTGGTGAGCGAAGTGGGAAAGTTAAGATCCTGCCTAAAACAGCCATAAAGCAAAACTCCTCCTTACCTCCATTGCATGTGCTGAGAAAAGAGCCATCTACCAAGCGCGGTTAAAAGCCAGACGACTGTGTTGGGATGCGAGCAGACTGCAGGGCCAAGCTGGCTCCCGATGCCACTCCCCACAAGAAGCCCTGGGGACGAGCTAATGACATGCGCTGCTTCTGAATGCCTTTGGCGCATTTGGTCACCGTGTCCCATAAAGGAGAGTGCCATACATCACGTCATTCTGGGCACGTGCCCCAAAGCCCACAAACTGATCTAACACCCCTCGTTGCCACTGCAAGCTCTGGCTTCCGTTATCTTTCTGTATCAGCTAACACGTTTTCCTTTTGATATTCCAAGCCATCTTATTCTGCACCTGTGACCAAAGAATTGTTAAATCTTGTTAATCCACATTTTTGTAACAAGCCCCTCTTACCCCTACTTCAAGAAAACAGTGTTGTTTGAAATTATTTCTATTTTCTGCCAGCATGGCACCTTTTTCTTCTTTGCAGCCAATAGGATTAATTGGTAATGTGCATCTCAAAAGCTCAGATCAAGGGAGGAGGTTAAAGTGACTGATAAACCAGGGGCGTAAGAAACGTGTATGTATTGCTTGTTCAAAAAACAGAGAAAAATCCCCACACCAACCCTGCTTTATAAACACATGGCTGACACCCTTTCTTTGTTTGCAGGAGACCGCAGAGATCTGATAAGGTACCGTGCACAGAAGATAAGAAGCATTTCCATAGGAAACGAAAACCATTCAAACAAGAGGATCTCATTGCCAACAATTTTGATTCATTATGCAGTGACACTGTAAAAGACTGTGCAGTTCTACTTGCCTGCTAACAAAGCCATCACTTCGAGTTGTCAGAGATCCTTCATTTTCCCTTCCCCCGTGCTGCAGCAAAACCTTGGATTTTGACATCAAGCCCAGCAAGCAGCGTTAGTCCTTGAGACGGAGTTTGCAAAACATTAATGAAATCAGAATGAGACTGCAGCTTGGCTTGTTGCCCCTGGATAATGGAAGTGAAATTAAAAGTAGGGAGAGGAGAAAGGACCTGCTCTTAGCTAAAAACAGATCACTTAAAGCATTTTTTGGAGAATTTAAGTGTTTTGTACGCCATTTACTTCAGGATCCTCTATTTCAATGAGTCGAGTGATAATCGATACCAGGTGGAAATAGCAGTAAGAGCAACTAAAGAAAACTAACAAGTAAAGCACTCCTTTGAAGAATTTTATTTAGCCAGGAAAGCCTATTAGGCAAAAAAGACTTCTGCCAAAGACAGGAAGAATACAAGAGCCAAGAGAACAGAAAGATGTATGGGAGAGAAAAATGAGGAACAGAATGGTATGTAAGATGACCAGGCGGGGAAATATCCTGAAGAATTCAGTAACGCTTTCCCCCAGAAGGAGCACTATCAGCCTCAGTAATCTACTGCAATGAAGCTGGTTATTCATAACACTTCAGGCATCCCTTGCTGCTAGCAGTGGCCTGCATCCTTGCCATGCTGCAGCTCTGGCTTGGGGTTCTTGCTTGTTTGGGACTCCCGCATGGGCATTTCATGTGACCAGGCTTTCTCTCCAAGTTAACGTTATTCCCAGTTTTAGCCACGCTAGAAATGCAACCGCCTTTCCTACAAACTAAAACACATGTAAATTTTGCTTCCTGCCCTACAAACACACATACTGCCTTCAGGTCTAAATGCTGAGCTAAAACATATGATGAGCTGTGATACCTGATAAGAGCAGTGCACGGTAACACCTCAAAGAGTTAAAGCAACCAAAGCCAAAAGGTATTAGGGGACAGTGGATAACAAACTTCTCTTGGGAACTAGTAACAACACTATCAGAAAAACCCTGGTCCATCTGCTTTATTTTGCCATATATAAATGATTTCTGAAGGTCTGGAGCAAAAAAGGCCATCAGATAGAAACTCTGCCAGCACTGCTCCGCCCAGCCGGGCTGCTGAGATGCTGTACATAAAGCCCCAAGCTGAGAAACACCAATTCCTTATGGCAGCGAACGGGTTAAAAGAAGTTGCCCTCCTCCCTGAAAGCGATACAGCATGAAAACAGCACTATGTTTTCTGCTGGTGTGATAGATTGTACCTGCTCTGAGCAAGGCACCGAGTTTAACCCTGTTCTTGTGAGACTGCAAGCACTGCACGGATGCTGAAACCGATCTTAGACAGCCCCCACGCCCAGTACAAATGGAGATGGGTCTGTACCCCGGCTAGAATGAAGCAAGGCAAGCGCTCAGCTTTCTGCCTCACCCTTCGGTAGCCGCAGCTGAAAGGGCTAATTAAATAGCCAGAGCTTATGCATACACACCGAAAATAACTTCAGAGTGCCTGCCCAAACAATTAAAAAAATCTATACAAAGCTGCAGCACGGCACAGTTCAGTAAAATGAAGAACACTAATTATTGTTTAAAACAAAACAAAACAAAAGGCACAGAAAACAAAGAGCAATCCACACCCTGCTTCACATTCAATCCCACATCCTTAAATCCCCATTCAAATACAGAGGCGTCCTACCTTTCCGATCTGTGACCGAGCAGATTCCGATCAGTGGATCACGTCAAAGACAAGATGTTGGAGAATCTGTTAAAATAAACCAAAGGTAGGGGGAGAAAAGAAAGAAAATACTTCATTTTTGATGAAATACAGCTTCCAGCGATGAGAAAAGTTCTTTTCCCATTATACAAAAGCCTGGATGCACACAGACAGATCCATACCAGTATCTGTGCATAAAGGCACGTGTGCTTAGAATAAATATTACGTATGCACTGAGTAAATTTATCAGCAAAGCTGCTGAAGTTTATTACCTATACATTTTAATTCATTCAGCGCGCACCACCACGGAATTGGATCTACAGCAGACTAAACCCAAAAAGCTACAGCATGAAGGTATAACTTGCAAATCCTCACGGAGCAAACAAAGCTGACGTTTTAAAAAGAAAATCATTACCGGCTCATATGCTGCCATACCACAAAAGCCTATCCTTAAATAACTGCTGCATAATCATTCTCCTGGAGTGTTGTTATCCATCGGCTCGCTGCCTATCTTCAGACAGACGCAGTCTGCAAGCCACCAGCTTGTATCTACCATGGGTACGTCAGGAAAACTGCAAATTAGAAGTCGTCCCCGCAGTGGTGAAAAGGAAAAGAGGGTGAGTGGGAGAGGAAGAGGGAGTTCACTGGCCACAGAAATTTCCAGAACGATGACAAACCCACCAGCTCCGCCATCATCCACTTACAATAGGATGCTGCACCTCGTGGCTGCCTAAGCAGTTCGTCAAGGGCTTTCTGGTATCAACTGCCTGACAGGCATTTTAATTGCATCCAACCAAGTGCGTCCCCAGGAATCGGGCCTTTAAGCCCATGAATATCATCAGCCGGTCCCTTTTGTGCCGCTGCCAAACACACACACAAGCACACACGGCACACAGGCGCAGCGCACACGGTTTCCACTGCGATGCCGATCCAAATCCTAAACAGGTTTTACAGCCAGTACAGTGAAAAGGAGGTCTGAAGGGATTTAGCGTTTTCTACATTATGGATTAGGGGTGAGATTCGCTCTCCCTTTTCCTTTTTTTTATCCCATGCTACTGTTCACGTGTCACCAGCAGCTCGTTTACACTGTCATCTGAGCCTGGCATTTGTTTATCCACATCAACGGAAAATAAAAACGGGCAAAACTCAGAAGTGCTGCAGAGAGGATCAGGGACCCTTCAGGACTAATAAATAACACAGGGCAGCAGCGATCACTGCACAGTCGTGCTCGCACATGAGCTGCCACGAGGCATCCAGGCTTACTGCCCCAACCACACCTGCGTGTTTCAGGGCTTCCTTCTGGTCATCCATCTGAGCATGACATGGAATCACTGAGCTGTGAAGCCACGCTGTGTTTGGAGAGAAGTGGCACGGCTGGGGAGGGACGGGACAGAAGGAGCAAGGGAAGAAGGAATTAAAAACCAAAGAGTTGAAAGATGAACTCATTTTTTTCTAACCTTTGTAATTCTGTAATGAAACATCAGCACAAGCATACAGAGGCTTTTAGCAATGGAGCAGTCACGAGAATCCAGTGAGCCCAGCCCCACTGGAAAGGGCTGGAGATGAGTTCAGAGTTCCCTACAGTCAAAACACAAGCCAACCAGACCCATTTCCAATGTAAGCACATGCTTCTCTGGCCCTGTGCCAGCAGACCCCTTCAGAAAGAAGGATGCTCAAAGGAAGAGAACACAACTCCCTGCCACAAAGTTTGGTAGAGGTCCAACAAACCCCATTTACCTTTGAGAGAGACATTGGGCTTGCAGGAAGGAGCAACAAATCTCACGTGGATTCTCAGGGTTTCTCTCTCTCCCCCCAAACTTTGGGGATAGAGGGCTGCAAAGGGAACCAATTCTCTCCTGCCTTGCCTCACAACCACAAGAAAATGACTCTTCACACATCCATCAAACTTCATGACAGTGAGAAGTTCTACCCTCATCTATCTCTATGAACAGATCCCAGTGCCTCAAAAGCACCTGCCCTGCCCGCTTTCTCCCCCCCCCCCCAAAGCGCCACAGCAGTGAGGAGGAGCGGAGGAAGGTAGCCCCCAAAGACAACCTGTAAGGGACAAGAATGAGGATGGAGCAAGCACTGCGTGGCAGCAAAAAGGCTTTCAGAAGGAATGGAAAATCAAGCAAGAGCAGCACTAGCGCAATTCTTAGACTTCTCCTCTGAGAAAGCCTCCTGTGACTCACCAGAGGGGTGCCTGCTGCTGCCAAACCTCCCACTGCAGAGCTCATCCACTGCAGAAACCAAGGAAACTCTCCTGCCCTCCTCTTGCTCAGCTCCCCCACCTCCCAGCTGGCGCTGGCTCCCAGCCCTGCTGCCAACCCTCCCACACCCCCATGGCCACCTCCTGCCTGTCGCTCTTCCCCCAATATTCCCCCAAAGCAATAACAGCTCAGGGAGGTCCCAAAACCTGCAGCTGGGCTGGGAGGGTCAAGGCGTTAACAATAAGTCCTGAAAACCTCCAGAAACAGCTCTGAGATGTTCCTGCTGACCTCTCGAGATTCACAAGGGACTGACGTACATTGCCAAGCTGTGCCCTATGCCCCAGAGCATTTCTGCAGAGCTTGGTAAAGCTCTGTAGGATAGGGCACTCTCTTTCATTATTGTACCTAGGATTGCTTATAAGACCCAGCTACATTCTGGGTCACACTGCACAATGTGCTGGGCAAAACAAGAGACGGTTCTATCACAACTCGTTATCCTAAAGATCCAAAACACAAAGGGGCATACTGGCAGTGTTCTACTCATTTTAAAGATGATGAAAAGAGAGCAGTAAAGGGGCTAGGGCTTGCCCAAGCTCACATACAACCTCTGTAGCCAAGCTAAGGTGGAAGATCCTCCCAGATCCTCAACCTCAGCTCTTAACACCCAAATCCCTGCCAAAATCACACAGCCTACCTTCAACAAAGTACTTGGGGGTTGGTTGCTTCTTTTTTAGTAAAAGGTTGGGTGAACATTTTATGCAACGCCTAAAATAGTATCTAATATGATCAGTGATGTAGATGAAGAGGAATAAGCCTGCTGAACAAAAATTGCACCACTCTGGTAAAAATAGTCCTGGAACAGGGAATTTTCTTTTTATGCTTTCTCGTTTTAGCACTTAGAATGGCGCTGGGGATGGCTACTTACTGGTGAACCTGAGAGGAGATGGGCTTTTCTAAACTAAGTATTGCCTGTTCTTCTGCAGTAGTAATAAACATTGGAGCAGCTATTTCACCAGCCATTGGATAGAGAAACTTGCTTTTCTTCCCCTCCTCCCCTCCTTGAACAGGAAAAAACAAAATAGAAGGACAGTAATTAATTCCGGAACAGCACATGCAGCATGCCACACCAGCTCCTTCACAGGAGTTCTATGGTGAGGAAGCTGGGGCTGGAGTCTCTATGCATCTCTGGTCTGCATCTCTATGGTTACTGGTACAGCGAGGAAGAAGGGTGGGGAGGAGACAGCAGAAGGTTGCAGGCTGAAGGAGCAGCTTCTGCAGCAGGAAGGGGCAAAAGATTTCAAAGCAGGGCAGAAAGTGTCCAGATGTGGAGTTTACTCTCCTTGTTTTTTTTCCCCCTCCAAGGAATGAGTATGCAACAGAAGACCTACCCCCATTGTGCAGTCAGCCCCTCCAGAGCCTCTTCAAGTCGGGATTATTTCTTCCCATCAGCCGCACCGTCTGCCTTTGCACCACAGCACATTCCATCACCTTCCTAGGACAGCCTGGCCTTCCTTTCAGCCCAGAGACACGTCCTGGTAATGCTGCCCTCCCCAGCAGCCATGGAGGGGCCGGCTGTGCCACACAGCACGGCCAGCAGACACGACTGCAGCTCCTGAGCGGCATCAGTACAGAAAGGAGCCTTCAGAACCCAGGCAACCTACGTCCGCTCTTCCCCCTTACATCTCAGCTTATTTGTTTTTGAAATGTCAGACGGATATTTTCAGGCACAATCTCTCCTTTGTGAATCCAAACCGACTCCTCAACTAAATAATAGATTTGAAGAATACCTAGGAAGGGAGCTCTCATTTCCATTTCACTCCACGCCAGCATGTTGCTGAAATCACACTGAAGGATGTGGGATATTCAAATCCTTCCAGGCCTGCTTTTTAGAAATGCCAATGCTGCTCAGAACCCTTTGAAGTTGTCAAATAAACACGTTCCCAGGTTTTCTTAGAAAATCTTTGGTTTTCAGTTAAATGATCAATGAGAGCAAAAGAATAAGAAAGCAAGAATCGTGACAGGTGCTGGTTAGCTCCCAGATTTTGTATGTAGATGCAGTATCATTGCTAATAACTGCTGCAGTATGAAGTTTCGTATAGCCGCCTCCTAACAAAGCAGCAACAGTCAGCTGGAGGGAACAGCCCAGACTCACTGCTTGTTTGGCCCGCTCAGGGGATGCCCGGTATCGCTGGCGGCCCAGCAGAACTCCCTGGGCTCAAAGCCTATCCGCAAAGGAAAAGCGACCCAACCTTCAACAAGGCAGAGGTAAACCTCAGTCTCAGAACTACAGAAACATCAGTAAGCTCATCTGATGTGATCCCACTGGCAAAGCCTGAGAGTGCCTTGTCACAAACACGTGGGCCCAGAGACTTCCTCACTGCCCCTGGAAGTTGGTTTCAACTTCCAGTCAATTCCTGCAGCCTGTGATATCACAAATAATCAACGGCACCAACACTGCTACATAAAGCAATGCCGCTTCAGCCTCGTGGCTTTCTACAAAAGCAACTTCCTGAGCTGTGCGCACATACCATGCACAACCCCTCGGGGGGCTGCAAGACAACTGCACAGTCAGCACCGTGTTACAAGGAGGCTCAGAGATCACAGGTGCTAACACAAAGCTCCCGTCATACAGTCCAGGGCCACTGTAGGTAGATAGATACTATCTACAAGAGAGTCATTACCATTTTAAACATGCCAGTGAAAGAGCTGAGTTTATTCTTTTTTTAACATTTTTGTCTTTAATTTCATTTCCCATGGAGAGATAAATGGCATGCATTGCCACATAAAGCAGTATCTGCAGCACTACAGCCACAGCGAGCTAGTAAGGGAAAGCAGGTTTTCCAAGAAAGGTATTTGCTCTTAAGAGAGTAATACTGGTACACACTGTAGTCAAAATGTACATGCTAATTAATCTTTTGGTCCACCTAAAGATGCCGTTCTTCATACAGAGCCTCCCTCTCACGCAGACAAGAGGTGGAGGCAACTACTGTGGCCGCAGTCCTGCAAGACATGGTGTTCGTGACTGCCCTGAGCACAGAGGGAGAAGGAGGTTTTGTCAGTTTCTTAGAAACGGCATCTGACTGTAAACTAAGAGTTAAGGGTGTCAAAAAAGGGCAAAGGTAGATCGACGAGGTTAGAAACAATGCTGGTGGTGTTATAAGCTGATCAACTGCTTTAGTAATTCCAGTTCTCCAAAACCCCTGCTGCTACCTGGCTGTTCTCTCCACAGCTTCCTCCCAACTCTCTTCTGAGCACTGCTCCACTCTCACTCCTCCTGTTCCAGATGTTTCCTGTTCGCACCCATCACTGTGCCCTCCCTTTCCTCATCCTTTCTGACACCTCCCTCACAATCCCGGCCTCCCCAGCAGGTGAAGGTCAGAGAAGTCAAAAGCCTGAACATCACGTGCTGCGTGACGTCTGTAGAATACAGAGTTTTTTATTCTGCTTGGCTGCGCTATTCAGCCTCCACAGCCTCATCCTGTCTTTAGAGGCAGCTCTGCCATTCCTTCTCTGCCTGCAGAAAAAAAGGAGTACTTTATGGAAGTGTAACTGACGATCGTGCTGATTCACTGATGCTGAAACCACTCTCCTAAGGCTGTGGGATCCCAGCCTGCCAAGGTAGTGCTGAAAATCATGGTCAACCTTCCCATCACACGTGTCTGTGTGAGCTGCTCCTGCGAGCTGTGCAGGCTTGGCCCCAGCAGGCCCAGTCCCCACGGCACTGGCCAGCAGCCACTGCCTGCATTCAGGCAGCACAGCACAGTCACAGCACCTGGCTCACCGTGCAGATCTCAAAGCTCACCGAGCACTTCTTCCTGCCATCATGCGGGTTATGACTAAGGCAATACTGCAGATGCAAACCCTTTCATTTCTTCTCATCGCTTCCCTCTTCTGGCCTACCGGTGATGGGGATGAATCAAAAACTTGCTTACAGTAAAACATCCCAGCTACTGCGATAGGATTTATTTGAATGTCAGTTTGTACTTCTCTTAACAATCATGTAACCTAACGGGTTTCAGTCAACTGCCGTGTCACGCAAAAGCTTTGGTTACTGTTCTGTATTAACCTTATAAATATAACATTTTAAATTCACCATTCATTTGTTGAATCAGATTTTGCATGATACGCAATTAAATTATAACCTCTGAGTTGGCACGGCCTTAAACACATATAAAGCAATAACTGCAACGTAAAACACACAAGCTTATGTTTCGCCTTACTGTGGGTTTTGGATATATAACTGTATAAATTCTTCAGTTCCATGGGAAGCTGGCACATGGTGAAACAGCACTGAAAACAGATTTTCCTGCAATGGGTCTTGTATCTGTGGGCTCCGTAAAGAAAACACATTTGTTCCTTCATTTTCACAATGCTAATAAAGCAATTGGAAGATTCACCTTTCTTCAGAGACACCCTTTGCAGCAGCTAAATACAGCCTTCCTAAAACCAGCCCAGCTCGTTATTTTCAGTTATTTTCTCCCATGTCCACACACTCATTCAAGAACTCTAAAAGCCATCTTGTTCAGCCCTAACATCTCACTGCTTTTCCTCGACAGCAAAACCAATGAATAGAAATCGCAGCAACGTGTAGCAACATGTAGCAGGATTGGTTTGAACAGCTTCTTACTTCGTGGCGCTTTATGTAACGGAGGCAGTCAGGCAGAAACCCAGGCAGGAGCTACCAGCATCCCAGCCACACCAAGGAGAAGCTGCTGTGCACTGGCTACAGAGGAGATGACCAAAGCTGCCTTATGAGAACACTGCTGACCCACACGGACACTGACATGACGCTACGTGACTCTGATGTGGCAGCTTACTTCTTCAGCCTGGGCACCCAGGTCTTTTGCATGGAGACAAATCTCCTCCATGGCTGCCCTTTGCAAACTGCAGCTTTCCAGTAAAAACAGTCCTGATTAAGAACCACTTCGACCTCTAAGACAAAACCCAGCTAAGACAATCTGCAGCCCTTCCCTGCCGGCCGTGCATTTGGACCAGAGTTTGTATTTCTCAGACAAAAGCAAGGTGGGGGCAGCAACACGGGCAGCGCACGTAGCAGACGTCCTCTGCACAGAGAGCCCCTTTACAAAAGGCTTCCTAATGGATTTTGACTGTTGCACTTACTGTGAAATGAGCATCGCAGATACCGCCGGCTAATTCATTAGCTACTTGTGATTGATTCTTGCTTTCATCACCATAAAAGCAGATTTCCTGTGGTTAACATAATGATCCTGATTCCCCCTTCGCTTACACACATTAAATCAGCTACAGCTCCACCGAGCCCACAGCAGCTGCTACATCAAGACCAAGACGGGTTAATGACTGCAAACTTGGACTGGGTAGCTCAGGGGTAGGTTTCATTTCCCCTGGCCTCACAGCACTGTCCAGAATGATTTTGAAGCTCTGTAAAGGAGAACTGTTCTCTTCTCTACCAAGCAGCTGCCTCAAGAGTGAAAAACCATTCAACAGTGCTCATTTATACTGCCTAAGAGCTCGGGGTGCGGAGCAGACTGTCACATGCCATTGCCATTAGCAGGCTGTTCGGGGAAGTTAACGTGGTTGTAGTCAAACCTGGTTTATCAGTGGACAGGAAGATAAAGCCACCTGGCAAAATGAAATTTCAGGTAAACAAAGGAGCTTGGAACTTATTTGATGCACCTCAAGGGATTCGGCCTTCTTCAGATGAAGAGGTGTTTGGATCAATGGCATTTTTGCTGACAGCTCAGTGGCTGCACTGCCAGAAAGCTGGGGAGCTTCTCACGTCGTTTCCACAACCAACATGGGGACTTGTTACCACAAACCATCCAGACACTGCTTTACAGCAACATCCACCAACACAGGGGAAGACTATTACAATTGCACTAAGCTTTTTAAGGGCCAGAATATCTAGAGGAAATAATACAAAAAGCAGAGACAAAAGCTTGGAGACAGCAAAAGCACAAAGATGTGATCAGAAAAGCTAAGGAACGACATGAATCACAATTAGCAAGGAGCATGAAAGGCAAAAAAAAAAAAAGATTCAATACGATCTGAAAAGCAAACAGGGCAAGTCATGGTTCAACAGAGAGGCACAACAAAGACGACGCACAGAAGAGTAGGATACAACACAGTCAACATTTGCCTCAATTTTCACAAATAAAATCAACTGTGAGTAAACACCGCATGAAATTAATTTTACAAAGAAGCAGAACCTTGGGTCAGAATGGGTAAGAGCAGCCTCTGAAGCTCTCAAAACAAGCTAGACGTAGTCGAGCAAATTCTCTGAGTCCTTCCTGACTCAAGAAGAACATGTAAGGTTTCCCAGCAGACCCAGATGGGATCGAACACCACACCCTCTCTTGAAAGGAAGCTGTGGGAAATGACAAACCAATCGGCTTAATCTCCTTTACACAAAGATTTTGGCACAAATACACGAAAACGCAATTTACAAGCATCTACAGGATGGGTGAAGAGTTGAAAACTCTTAGAAAAGCATTAGTTTGTCAATAACAAGTCCCAGCAAACTAATCACATTTTCTCTCCAGTTTGCATTTATGAAAGCTGGTTTTGACCCCAAGTTGGGCTGAGCTTTTTACACTTGGGGAAGCATGTTAACAATATTTTTAAACAGAGAGTGGCAGGAACAGGACCCCCTGTTCCCACAACGGTAAGGTGGGCCTCCCAGGCAGCAGGGAGGTGTCACAAGCCCTGCAGATATTTAACATGAATGCCACGTTCTGCCGCCCACCCTGCTACAGGTGCGCCTCAGGTGGGCTGGGAGAAAGGAGTTGTGCTGCTGCTGACCTGCCATCCCCCAGGATCCTGGCTCATCCCCAGGGTGGGATGGCTTCAGGTCAAACTGTTTGCCCGTGTGCTACTGCAACAGAGACCCCAGAATGCAGCTGCTCCCAGGATTTGCAAGGAGGCTCCTTACCTCTTTCTTACAAAGGTCTGGAATCAAAGTCAGCCTTTGGGCCGTGACAACTCTTACGTTGGAGCAAAATCTCCAGGCAGCGATGTGGAACCGAGAGCACAACACTACTGAAAAAGAGCGCAGAAGGAAAGGAGAGCAAAGAAAAATGGAATAACTAATACACATTTGCTCCAAGGTTCTCTCTGCACCAATTGGTAAAAAGAATACAACTGAATCATTAATAATTGAAGGAAATTGAAGACAAAGGCATTTTCAGCCAATGTTAGACAAAGGGATGAAAGAGGGCTGTAATGAGAATTCTGATTGCAGGGGGCGCTGGGAAGGAAAGTGTTATATTTAAAAGAAATGATTCCTTTGTAAAACGAGAGCAAGTTTTCTCATTGCTGATGCAGGCAGACGTATCTGAAAGGCCTTATTCAGCTGATGGTGTCACTGTACACCCTTTTGGGCACAAGCCTTCCACTAACAATATTAAGGATACAGATTCAACGATATTTGTTGAAACAAATATGAAGCGTCACTTGTTTATATTTTTTATCCTTGTAAATCATTAAGGGATGAATATTCAACAAGCATCCAATGTTCTGAGCTGATTCTTAACTGCTGCTTCTCCACATGTAGCTGATGGAAGGCATAGGCCAGCTTGAGTTTCCAGTGCTCCCAAGGCAGGTCCAACACCACGGCACAGTGCTGAGAAGTGCCTCCTGAAGCTGCATCCTGGCCAGAGGAACTTCCATGGTACCCCTCTGGAAATCCTCTCTCCCCCTCTAGCTACTGTGGCTTGCCAACACGCAGAGCTACCTTCTCCCTCTGGCCTTTTGGGCACAATGTTGCTTTATTATGTATTCCTGAGCTGTATCACTTTACCAACTCTGCTGTGAGCCCCGGTGCACCTCCGTGGCCATGCCAGGGCTCAGCAGCAAGCAGGGAGCAGCCAACCCACACGGCCTCGGCAGGACACGCTGCCCTGAGGCACACGCTGATCGCTTTAGCTCTGACAGGATGCCTAAACCTGTGTGGATTAAGCACATGAAACACGGGATTCACTTTGTTTAATAGCAGCCCTGATTCATACCACTCACAAATTGCCTAATATTAGGTACTGCCCTCATTAACCTTTCTTTAATCGCTTTCCAGTCAACACAAAACAGAAATCTCAGAATTTGAACAGCTGGCAACACCCTTCTTCAATATTTCATGGCTTACACTCAGATATAAACCTTTCTGACAGAGCTGTCACAGGACAACAGATTAGTGGAAAAGGAATGGGCTTTCATTATAGGATTTATTCTCTGTTCATCACATGCGTGAGTTTTAAAAGCGCTGTTTTAAATGTTTTAAAAGCACTAAATCAGTCTGCGTTTGCTTGAAAGCTACCAATTCACTCCCCAATTTCATTTCTTACTCTTTGCTACTTAGAGACTAGATTTTGAAGAGCAAAGAGAGAAACAGCTAGTGCACTTTGTAATAAAGGGGAAACATGAAGAAGTTAATAATAAACCACAAACACATTTAACGCTCAAACAAAATACAGGACCATGACAAAATAATCAGTTTTCACGTATGGAAAGAACACAACTCGAAACAAAGGAAACCTACACCTGCTGCAGGAAGTTGCTAGGGCAAGAGTTGGTAAAGTTCCATCTGGTAAGGCTGCCTCGGCTTCTGTGAGCATCCCCTGTTTCTCCAGAACACACCAGCCCTGTGCCGCAAGATGCTGGCCTCTGAGGCCACCAAAGGACTGGAAGTTCTGGGAAAACTCATGCTAAGTGTTTCTCCAACAGCACCCACTGGCTGCGCCCAACCTCAGCAAATCACTGGAGCTTTAACCACCACAGTGCCAGGGAACACAATTCATGCAGCCCTTCCTGCTCCATCAGCAGACTGTATTTGCTGATCTTCTTGCAGGATTTAGACTGCTCCCAGTTGCTGACCCCCTAAGCCCATCGGGGGGGCCCTAATGAAAGCAGCCTACTCAAAACATCTTCCTCCTGAGGCCGTCTCCCACTGCAGCATTCAATGGTCGCTGCTCTGTTCTCTTCCCTTGCCGCTCCTGAGGGCAGAGCTCAACATCAGCACGTGAGGAGCGTATGCCAAGGTTCAGTGAAAGACATTGGCAGGAGGTAATGGCTTTCCTTCCCTCTGGAGAGATTCAGAGTAACTTCTCAAAAAAATCACATCTCTTCTGATGCTCCACCTGCTGCCCATCAAGCAGAACAGCTGATTCCTGCCTCCCACCTTCCCTAAATTCCCAAATACTCTTACTCCAGAGGAGTTTAACAGGGTTTGTCAGTCATTAAGCACACTTAAAAGCCCCTCCCAGAAGCCGGCGCTGCACAGCCGCATTACAACTCCCTCAGCCCCATAACCTCGTGGCAGCAGCAGAGCACCCTGCGCTGAGCTTGTTCCTCTCATCTCCTACCCCAGAGGTACAGGTAGGGTGCCTCAGTCCTCTAGAGAAAGCTGCTTAGTGCAGGTGCTGGGCCCTGGAGTCAGACTTCTGCCCACACTTCACGGGTGCCGATACACGAGACAAACAAAATGCAGTGGTTTTCTCTCCGCTTTCCCACCGAACCTCAAAGCCTTTTTCCTTGTCTCTTCTCATTCGCTTGAGTAACAGAGAAACCACAAGCCTTCTCTATATAAAGTTATCTTTTATTAATAAGCATACACTCATACATATGTTCAGATTGACTCCAGCATATAGCCAGGACAGAAATAACTGAACACTGATTTATTTTTTATGGCTTAGTAAAAATAATTTTACACTTCAGTAAGTACAAAAAACCTTCTACCCTGCAACATGCAACCTGATGAGCAGAAGGCAGAGTGCAGAAAGCAGGTATCACTTGGAGACAGAAGTCTCCTGACAGCACGTCCCTAATATCCATGCACTGAGCAGCTGTCTGCCACGTGATGGAGAACTCTGAGAGCAAGACAAGATAAAAAGCTTAAGGGATATATATTTCTTTTCTATCTCATTTTGTTTTCCTTCAACTACTCCACATGCTGCTATTTAATTTTTGTGGCTCAGGTTTTGCCCCTTTAAAAGACCTAAAAGCTAAAGTCCTGCCCTGGACTAATCTGTCCCTCCTGAAAGGCACCGGGGGTACTCAATCGTTTGTTTTCCCCTGTGTACAGCAGCTGATGCTTGTCTGCATTGCCCAGCCAATTACTATTATTTTTTTCAAAGTCCACAAAGACTCTTCAGGAGTAAAAGCCCTCTTAGCTTGAGGCTCTTCACAAACACCTGCTAACAAATGAGAGGAGGCCATGTGGGGCAGAAGGAGAGAGGCTAGAAGGGGCATAGCAGCCTGATAGACCAGAGGTGAGAGCCCAGCCAGCTCCTGCATCTCTCTCCCGACTTCCAGGAACAGGAGAAACAGGCTAAGAAAAAATTTCCTGCAAGCCAGCTTTATTTAGTTATTTTCAATTTTGGTTGACCTTCCTAGATAAGGCCACATTCCCAAATGCACACAGCCTCAGTGCAGTAGGTTCTGTGCCTGCTCACAGCAAGCTTAACAGCTGCACAGTAAACAGATGACAACAGAGATGCTGACGGACAACCTCTGTCAGCAAAGTGATGGGTCTCAGCCTCCCAGCTGAGACCTGCTGGTGCATTTTCAGGTGGCACCACATGACATGGGAATCCTCTGGGGACAGCGAGGTGGCTCAGATACCACAGGACGTCTCCTTGCACCATCCTTCCTGCATGTGCTAAAAAAGAAAGCAAAAATGATGCAGCTCTAAAACCTGCAGCAAGTGGCCCTCCAGGCAAACCTCTCCCCTGGCGAGCTCCCAGCAGGAGCAGAGGCTCCAAAGGCAAGGCCCTGAGTTTGCCAGCACAGGCTACTGCAGAGCAAAGCCCAAGCTGACAAACAGGCTTATTCACTTGCTGGCTGCTTATTGTGTATCAGCACTGCGCCATCTGCTTTACTACATCCTTCAAAAGGCTGTAGCAGCGAGGGAAGGCAGCTTGGTTGCCATCCTCCTGCTGCTGCACACTACCAGGTGCCCCGCACGGAGGGGAGGCTGCTGATGGAGTCAGGGAAGGGAAGCAGAGAGCTCAGTACCCAGGCGGAGCCAGAAACTCCAGGACCAAGAGTGATGTGGAATACTAGCCCTTCAGGAAACACCAGTTACTGCAGCATAGCATCACTTGAGCCACTTCTGGAACAGCTGTCTGGCTGCTCCAGGAGCCTGGGCAAGAGGAGGGTACCTGCAGTCCTGCACCTTTGCAGGGCACTACGTCACTGCTCCCAGGGTCAGCTGTCTTTCACACAGTCCTTGTTCTAAAAGGGTCGTTCCTTGGGTGGAGGGAACAGCCTTGGGAGGGAAGAGTATGACTGAGATGCAGGTCTACAAAGAAGTCTGCTTACTGATTTCAAGACTGCTTGTCAAACAGGTGCACATCTCACAGGGTGAAGAGATCCCAATATTAAAGCCATCACCCACCCTATCCCACCACTGCTTATCACATCCTCTCCTCTGCACGCTCCGTCAGAGTGGTTGGGAAAGCCTCAGTGCAGCCCTGTGGAATGAAATCCTAGAGAACTAGATACATATAGAAATATATGTATCCATACACACACACCACATAACTGTGAAACACCCCATCTGCTCACGTTATGACACTAAACGCATGCAATTAACTGAACAGAAATGGCATAAGGATCTGGATCAGTCAGTGGCTTTTTCCCCGACTCCTACTATTTCCACCTTCCTCTCACCCTAACATATGGAATGCCATATGAATTACTGAATGGATCATGCTAAAACTAGAGACAGTCAAAGCTATTTTTAATGTAGATTATGGGGGGGATCTTGTCAGTCCTTTGTGCAGCATTGTTTGCTTTACAAGCTTGGTCTGTCACTACTTCTGGCAAGCCCCACTTCCAGGGCTGACAGCTGATCTCCAAACTCTTCAATATTTTCTCTCCACACTCCAAATTAAGTCTCCTTTCCCATCTGAGTTACCCGGCAGGAACTCTGCGGGAGTAGCAGCTCAGGTGAGAGTTACTGCAGACTCAGGAATCCCTGCATGTTCTTGCTCCGGCACAGACTGGGAAGGTACAGCTTTTCCAGCCCCTCACTGAAAACCTCTCCACCCTAAGAAGCCACAGCACCGGAGCCAAAGTCTTAGCAGGAAAAATCATGAAAGCAATTTGATTTGTTTACATGCTGATGTTTAAAACCCAATGCAAAGCTAGGCAGACTCACAGTTGAGATCCAGCTGCAGACACAAAGTCTCTTTAAGGCCCCAGCAAGCTCTGCTAGGCGTTTTAAAGCCAAGGCAGGTCAGGTCACCCATGTTATTATTAGCTCTGAGAGGCCCATGCATCACTTTCAGCATATGTTACCCAAAATAGCAATTGTTATTAAGAACTGCATTTTCTCCTACCCTCGAAAATCAATTAAAGCATTACCAATCTCATCCTGATAGCCAAGTGCATCATCAGCAATACAGAGTCTATCCAAAACCAATGTCAGATAAAAGGCTTCAGGTGAGGTAGTACCAACCTAGAAGGACTATCAAGTGCCAAAATAAAGCCAATTCTTGACAGTAGTTGCCTTTATTTTTTACCCCATACAGTCTCATTATAATCTAGCTCCACATTAAGCATTTCCTTCCACAGTTAATTTAACCACTGAAAGAAAAGCAGCTTCACACACCCCCCTCTGCTACTGACACACAACCACGTGGATCCACACCTTCTAACCGATCCCCAGAGGTAACGCTCACGTTTGCGTACTGGGTTTTCTCTGAGGAGACGCAGGTGCTGTCTGGGCAAACCAGGAGGCTGGGAGAATTCAGCACTTCCAGCTCTGGCAGAATCAGAGATGAACATGCTGGTGGTTTCGAGGTCCCAGCGGTCGGGGAAGTGATGCTGGCTGCAATGAAGCAACCTTAAAAGTGCTTAACAAAGCAGAAACTGGAACTGATGTGTCACAAAACACTATCAATTACCATGGAACTGTTACTTCATTTTAATATATAACAAATCCAAGCCTGTCTCTTCAGGGTACCACCGTTTCCTAAGCAGAGGCAGCTCAGATCCTCACAAGTGTTTTCACAGATGTCTGCTTTTCCCTCAATGAAAAAGACATCCCCAGCCATTCCTTCCTGGTTACCCTCTGCAGGACTCTAACTTTTGAAATGCTCTCGTGTCTTTCCCTATGACTCTGAAATGTGTTGGCAAGGCTCTGCCTTCCGGTTGCATATCTGCAGATCAGACTTTCACCCTTCACATACACACTGCAGCACTCTGCGCCACAGGCATTTTTATTTGACTTTCCCTGATGCAACCACAGACCAATGATCTGAAGGATTTCTGAAGCAGCACAAGGATGTGATGGGATTAGGCACCAAGAGAGGAATAGTGAGACCTTGCTCTCCCACTAAAGCTGTCTTCTTGTTGGACTGAAGGATATAATAAAGCAAGTCCCTATTGCTTCTCCTGCACAGAGGCAAGGGAGAAAAGGTGGGCCCATACTTCTTACATTCAGTGTGGCTACAACAGACTGGGAGGAGGGCACCCCAAGCTGGGAGAAAACCAGCAGGCAAAGGCAGCAGGAAATAAAACCATAGGAAAGCAGCAAGACTCCGGAGAGCTGGTGCACAGGAGATGGAGCCCAAAGAGAGCACAAGGCCAGACTTTGTGGTCAGGGCACCATCCTCACACAGAGCCAGCAGAGCCTTAGCCTGCAGAAGTTTCCCCAGCCCATATGTTTCTTTGGCTCTAAGCGTGATGCACTGTTCCTTTGCTAAAGCAAGAGGAAGAGGGGAGGGAGAAGGGGGGCAAATTAATTCAGAAGCTTTTGGCAGCCATGAGTATCAAAATAGAGGCAGAAGTTTATGTAGAACAGGCCTACACTGCCAAATGAAGTCACAAGTGGCTCAGTTCAGATCTGAGTCTTTTTATTATTGTTATTGTTATTATTATTATTAGCATTTGGCAAAAGGATCCAGGAAATACCTTGCTGGTGATGTCTGCTTCTCCCAGCACGAGTCTGTTAGGAATGCTGAATGGCTTACCCCGGAAAAGGGAGAACCCACACTATTTCCAAGCCTCGGACTTTTACTGCCATTGATTTAAGCCACAGCGCAACAACATAATTTTATTATCATTTTTAAGGAAGTTAACACAAAGCGAGCAGAAGTTCCCAAGAAGGCTTTTCTTTCCTCCTCCTTTATTAATCGGACACGGTCTCGTTGAGGGGGGGGGGGGAAATTGCAAACACACAAACTTTGGTTCAATGTAACAGAGAAAAGCCTCTGTTCGCTTTAAAGCTTTATAAAGAAAAGAATCCGAAAGAATCCTGCCTTTCAGATAAGTAAACACAAAATCAGAACACACTGGTTTATCTGAAAAGTGAAATACAGTCCCAGCGCAGGATATAAATAGCTCCTAGGCACACCAATATGAATGACGTGCTCCTGCTGCAGCACAACGTACGGTCTGACAGGGCAACTCATTTCGAAGTAACCTGTTCTTCACTTTTGGGCAAGTAAGTTCAAGCCTAAGGAGAATGAAGAGTTTTGTATGCTCCTTAGGAAAATAAAAAAGGCCCAATTTAGCAATACACAGAACATGCACTGAATTCACAGAACACTAACCAAGCCACCTACAAACCTCTTGCTTGAAGTAAAAGCCAGAAATACAGATCTCTTTCAGAGACTGAAGCCCTCCATCTGCTGCTTCAGCTCAAGTTAAATACTACAGCTTCCTAGAAGGGTCCTACAGGGACCCTCAAACCCTAGCATGAAGCTTTGGCCAGCTTTCTTCCTCCTCTCCTCCTGGTGTCCCGACGAGCTCCGTGTCATGGCCAGGAGACTTCAGGCTTCCTCATACCAGGCTGTTGGGCCAAATGCCCACCTCCATCACACGACCTAAAAGCAAAGCTGAGCAATCCAGCTGGCCCCAAGAGCAGACCACACTTCATTTCTGAGAGGTGAACTTGAAGCTCTATGCTTACACATTTCACCCAGTCACAGCAGGGTCCCATCTACACAATCACAAAGCATCATTTTGTATTCTCATAAGCAAAGGAAGCTTCTGATATCAAGAAACCATTAATCCAACAGCCCATTGTCAGCGTCAGAAATCAACATAATAAATATTCAGACAAATTGTGAACAATTCCGTTGCATGTTGTCAGAAAATCAGGACTTGAAGCCCTTTGCTTTAAAGTACAGCGTTTCTCAAATGACAGAGAGCCTCGAGAGCTGCATGCACTGATAATCATCTGCCCCGTGTGGATGGGACACCAGCACATTACCATTTAACTCACTCTGCTGTGGCTGTTCTAACTCACCAAGCTGTATTACCTCTCCTTTCCAAACGCTTGCTGAAAGCTGGGGGCAGTTTACATCGCTCAGTGTAAGACTGCTTCACAGCACATCAGATTACTTGAAGGAGCTTCTTCCTTCAGAAGAATACCCACATTACATCTAGGACTAAAAATGCAACATCAATCTTGCTGAAAACTGTCCTTAAAGACCATAATAGATGCAAGCAGTAAGACCTGGGGGTAAGAAACATGCAATACGCTTCTTGTGAAAGTTATCTGAAACAATTTCTTAAATATTCAGTATGAATAGTACCTTCACAAGCTGCTTCTACCCATGAATATTTAAGCTCTATTATTTCACAGTCGGCATTACAGGCTCTAGGAGGCCACGTTCCTGAATCAGCTCGTTGTGGCTAATGTTCTATGAATCGCAGAAAATTCATTGCCCTTCTTTCCTACACCATTATAAACTCCTGATGGAAACACAGCACTGGTAACCAGCCATTTATAGATTGCTATTTCACATCTCAGCCTCCCCTACCCATTTTCCTATAGCCATGGCTGGCAGAAACCACAGGTGAGGGCTCAGTATGGAAGCAGGAATTGCTAGACTTACAGTCACTGCCAAAACAAACGAGAAGCCAGTGAACAGACGTGGGAACTTGGTGCGTTATACTTACTACCATGTTACACACGTCACATGTACCCCATGGTTAGGAGAGAAGTAGAACTTAAATCACAACAACTAGCCAGCTCTTCAAGAACAGTGCCTGAGGTTGAGAGGCATGGGATAAATTCACACAACAACAGCAAACTAACAGAGAGTGCAAGGGAACCTGCATACTTCAGTAGTCACCATGCTGTCCACTTACTGTTAAGTCATCATTGCTTCGTTTAGACATTACAGTGAGGTATGTTTACATGTAAGAACTAAACTTGCATCTCCGTAAGTTCATGGGCTGAAAAATGCCTGAATCTGGATAGGTTTGCTATGTGGCAAAGAAGTGCTGCACTCACAATGTGCAAAGACAAACTTCTCAGTGGCAACCGAGTGCTCATTTATGTGCTGCTGAAACAAGTACCACCCTGCATGACCAGCAGCAGGACAGCCATCTTCCATGAAAGGCCACGATGGCACAAAGCACTGCAGCTCCTTCCAAATCAATCATGGTTCTGCCTCTTTGTCAGCTCTTCCCTCTTCACTCCTCCTTGTCCTTCTACACTGAAAAACTCCAGTTTGAAAGAACTGCAGGGAAACGCAAGGACGCAGACATGTTATTCACAATCCAGAAAATCTGTCTTCTGAATTAGTAGCAGCCAAAGGCTGAATTCGCCAAGGCAACTTGCTTCAACTACTTGATGTGGCTGGGGATAAAGCTGACAGGGCAGAAAAAGCCCTCAGATTTAAGCAATCAATTGCCGACCCACTGAACCGAATACAATTGCAGATAGGACTCCAAAATATTACTAGACAAAGTTTACATTAATTTGTGCAGCAGCAGCAGCCTCTCCTACCTGTGCCACGCAACTGCAGTTGAGGTCAGCAAAGCTGTCAAAGCCAATGCAACCCCTCTGCAAATACCCCCGACTGATGGCCGTTTCTCTGTCAGGACTGCGCACAGTTCATTCGCTTCGCCTATCAACTTCGTTGCAGAGATCAAATAACCCCATTTCAATAAAGCAAGGCCTAAATGGAAAGACCAAATCAACATGAGTAAAGTTTGGAGAAAACTAAGAAGAGAAATGCTAAGAGTGTCATATGCAAACATTTAAAGATTGCTGTGCACTGCAGGGAACGTGAGTAGTAGATAAGAAAAATAAGTACATCAAAGCAAGGACACCTAGGCAGTTATAGGAAGAAGCTTTCAATCAGCAAGGACAGTGAATCAAAAGAAAGCAGCACAAGCTGTACTGTCCACGCTAAATCCCAGGAGCTACAGCCAGAGAAAAGGAGCACCATCTCCAGCTCGTGGCTAACCAAGTTCCTTCACCCAAACAAATGCGTATTTGGGGTTTTGGCCTCTCCCAACATGGCTGCTTCTCCCCTCCATTAACTGCGACTTTCAATTTCATACACTGTCATTTCATCCTGCTATGTCCCCTCTGAACTAATATCCTGCTGCTAGGGGCAGCATAGAGCCTTCCTGCTTGCTTTAAACCTTCCATTTTCTGTGATGCGCAGCACAGCATGGGGTGCACATAGCTACATGGCAGAAAGTTTTAATACAGAAGCAGCCCCACAAACACCTCCTGGGCACTAATTGGGCCATTTGGTGAGAAAAAGCAGCCCAGGAAAGCATGAGAAAACCACTCGGTGCATGCCATAAAAAGGCAAATCATTTCTTCAGGCAACAGGGTGCTGTTAGATGCCCGAGTCTGCGGCGCCGGCCTGCAGTCAAAGGGCCAGCCATGGCTCTGCGCCCACTTCATCCCAGCAGGCAGCAGCCCAGCTCTGGCTGGGGGGAAGAACTGCCACACTGTCCCGTGGGGCCTGCAAGAAACGCTGGCAAGGTGAAGCTGCACGGCTCCATCTGTCCTGACGCTGCTGCCTTACATAAGGCGCTTCAGCCAGCGGACAGAGCAGCCCTTTGATGTGCTGGTGTCCCACCCAGCCCTCCTCCTTGCACAGAGTTTAATGAGGCTGTTTTTGAGCAAAGTCGGGAGGAAAACAATCATCTTTCTGAGCTGAATGAACACTGGACGTAATTGAGCAGAGTAAGGAGGAGCGGGCAGGAGGAAAGAGAACTCGTGGCCTTTTCCCCTCCCCTACATACAGCGCTGACCTTACAAGTACTGCTAAAAACTTAAGTCCAAAGGATACAACAGCATTTGAACTGGAAAAATATAGGAAAAAAGCGCATGAATAAAAGCATTCACAAAAACTTTCTTCCATTTTCTTTGACCTCAACTGCCCAGCAGTGTTCTCCTCTAGCACCATATTCTGCACCACCTCTTTGCAATCACAGTTCCTCCCCTGCTCATGCTCTCACCTGTGCCGCTCCAGGCAGGCGCAGTGCTCGCCATGTTGGGCTCACCAGGAGCTCAGCCCCATGTGCTGCCATCCCCCTGGCCTGCACCTTGCACAGCATCACCAGCAGCAGGCACTGTGATGAAAAGCCTCGGTCCCTCTCCCAGAAAGCGGCATTCCTTCCCAGCTACACCTGCATTGCTCCTTCTGCACAACACCACTCTGCGTGAGCACTTCTGTGACCACATTTACAGTAGGCTGCACTGATTTGGGCAATGATTATCACTTCTTATTTTGTTTACGACAGCATTTAGGAAACAGCTGAGAATGGGACTGTACCATACTGCACAAACACTCAGCAAGATTATTTATACAGATACGTAGGTGTTGTCCACTATCAATGTTTCTGTAGAAAATCAGCAGTGAAAGCACACATCCAGCAAATTTTAAAGCAACTCCAGAATCTATTCTCTGGCAGGCTGAAAGTGCTGAACGCTTATGGGGACCGAAGGATGGATGTGGGCACAGTGAGGCAGTGGGTGGTGCATTTCAGCAGTGGCAACAAACAGTCACCTCCACTGGTGCGTTTTTTTTTTTTTAAATGAGCACAGCATGCAGGCTCTTCTTCATCACTGGTGAAAATGCACAGCTAATGGTGCTGGCCGTGTTGAAAAACAGTGAGAATTTGCTCTATCAAATAGCATTACTGTGCTCTTTCGAGCTGTTGAAGTTTCCGTGGAAATAAATAGGAAGCGTTACTTTCAGAACAACCTATGTATATCTCTATGCACACATAAACACACACACACTAATTGTGCTTCTTGGTGATTTGTTCTCATGGTAAAAAAACAGAAGAGCTAAATTGTCACAGCAGTTCTTGTAGCTGCTGAGCACTGACTGCACTCGGTCCCCATCATCCTCACTTACTTCAATGGACGCTTCGGCATCCTTTGGGAGAAAGTCTTTAAAGATGGAGTTTACAAAGCATTTAAGCATCTATTTAGGCACTCGGGCAATCCATCCTCACTTAGCAGAGCACTTAGGCACTTAGAGTAAATCATGTGCTTGGTGGCTTTCCTGATTCAAGGCTTTAATCTTTCAGCTTCCATAGCGCAACTGAAAGACACAGCTCCAGAAGTTGGGACCACAGTTGGCTCACACTGAGAAGACAACAGTGTTAACCAACAGATGGTACCTGAAGCCCGGTCATCAGAAAAGCTGGAGCCTGCTTCTGCTACATGTTCCAAATATAGCTAAGTAAGGCTGGCTTTGCTAAGTTTATCAGCTGTTGTCACTATGTCAACATGTCCCAAACCAAGGGATATTTGCTCCTTTCTCTCTGCATATCTCCACACATACACACACCTCCAAACACTGAGCTCCAACAGGTGCTTCAAACAGCAAGGCTCCGCATTCTCCCCTTCTGGCATTGATTTCTGCACTCCACTTGAGTTGTGTGTAAATTATCTAGCAGTTCTCCCTCAGAAGCCCACCAGAGTAAATGGAAAGCTTGTTCCTGATTCAGTTACTGCAGTTCCCATTGAACTACCCAATCAACAATGAAAAAAATTCCTCCGATTCCTAAGGCATCATCAATCCCTGGTGTACTAGGTTTGGAAGAGATGTAGGATTCTAGTGAAAACAAGGACTCACCTTCGCCAACTATAATTCTCTTTCTTCCCCCAGATGAAAGATGATAAAACCTACTTATTAGTCTTGAAATGCTCTAGACAGGACAGGAAGACATTTCTCTTTCAGAAGAACCAGGTTTTGTGGGCATAGAAGTTAACTAGGACACAAGAGAACATCGGCTGAAGACAAAACTGAGCCAGCAAGCTTGCAGGACCAAGCTGTCCCCAGAAAGCCCCAGAAGGACAGAAGACACGAAGCACATGGTCACACCATCAGCTAACAGCCTGCTGCCAGATCAGCCTCACCCACCATCCATACTGCAAATCCCTGGCTCATGCTAAGAGGATGCTTCAACCGAAGCTCTCTGAACAAAGAGATTACTCATATTCAGCGTCTTAACACAGGCCTGGACTATTAATGTGATCTGGATGGCACTGGCATTGGAAGGCAAGGCATACCACCAACAGCCCAGCAGCAGATCGGACGGCTCTCCCTTGGCACACTTCAGATGCTTTGATCCACATGTAACAGCAGGCTCTGGCAGCCTACTTCTTGCTTCTCTTTGCAGGAACACCCAGAGGAGAAGCACAAGAACTGCCAGATGAAGGCAACAGTCTTTAAGACCATCATGATAAAGTTCCAACACCTGAGATCAGCAGAGGGATGAAGAGCCAGAAGCAATTTGAGATGAGGTCACTCACAGGACTCTAAGTGTCCCAAATGAAATACACACTCAAAATATTTAAAAAGCACACAAAGCAAGCTGCTTATAAAAAGTTGCTGTCCTCAGGCATTCCCTACAACAGCACCTCAGGCTGGCTGAGGTTGGCAGGGGCCTCTTGAGATCCTTTAAGTCCAAACACTCTGCTCAAAGCAGGGCTGCACCTGTTCATCTCAGCAACTGCTTCTCCTGAAGCAAACTATTTAAAATAACCCTTTAGTCTGGTTTCATTAGAAATAAGAAAATCACAGTCCTGCACATTAATGGATCGTGTCAGTGGATGTTAGACTCAGGTCGTTCCCACCTGAAAACACCCATTTTCATCTTTGTGATGAAAGCATTTTCTGCTACACACACAAGACTGAGCAATGAGTCAGCACACACTGCAAGTGAACTTGTATTGCTCTTTATTACCTGTTCATTTACCTAGGTGTAAGGCAGGAACAGCCCCAGTGCTGTCAACTTAATTACATTAAAGAAAGAAAGGCGCACAGCCTTCTAAATGGAAGAGGTAGTATCATGTTTTATTGCTTGCATAAAACACTGCATGCTATTACAGGCTTACAAAAACATGAGTGTTTTATATGCTATTAAAGCAAGCTTGCTGTCCTAATACTAGAGCAGCACAAGAAGCGCAGTGGATGAAAGCCTTCCATCCAAACACAAACCTAGCTGATTTCTGAATTTCTGCTAATACCAGCACACATACCCCTGCTAAAAGGATTGGGAGAAATGAACCGAAAGGATAAGAAAAAAATAAAGAAATAGGATCCAAGACAGAAGTCTGAAATACACAGCAGGTAAGGAAATAAAGAGCACACGTTCAGGACGGCCATTTTCATAAACCCAGGGGTCAGTTCTTAGTCCCAGCATCAGGCGTGGGCACCCAACAGAAGCACAAAGCACCTGCTGGCCACTAGTTTCTTCAGCAGAAAAGTCTCAAGCAAAGACATAGACAGCAAAGCCAAGTTGCCCTACTCATTCCAGTGAGGCAAGGCTGCAGCTTACCTCCTTGATGTGTAACTCAGCTCCTCGCAGAGGTCTTACCACTGCCTTCCTTGCTATGACACGATGCACCGGGTTGGAGCAGCTTCTTAGAAATACCTCCCCCCTCTCTCCTGCTTGAAAAGTGTCTTGAACCCTTCCTTGTTTTGCATGACTAAAGAGCAAGGAAGATGCTCTGGCAACCTGAAAGGTGGAAATGCAATATGGGACACTCACAATTCAGCATTACTAAACTAGAAGAGAAGCTGCTTCATCAGTACTGCGTACAAATGGGGGGAATATCTACAGCCTCAGTCAGTCTAAAGTCAAAGGGGAAAAAAAATTGTGCATTTTCAAAGATGGAGATAACAGTAAGCTGATTAGTTTTGCTACCAGAAGGCTGCAGGGATGAACACGTACAGACAAAGGACATCTGCACCATCTGAAGGTTTAAATGTTCGAGCTGTGGTTACAAAGAAACATTCTCTTACCTGATGTGTGGTTAAACACATGTAGATTCTCTCTTCAAGTAGTATAAAGACATTTTTCCTTGCAGAGATGTATGTAATCTGGGTTTCCCAGATGTGAGAAAAGAGGGATTAAAGAAAAATTATTAGTGTCGTTGCTACGCTCTCAGAGCCCTCTGTGGAGGACAGGCTGCAGACACGACCAGACCAAAAAGTACCAGAGTTTCCTCCAAACCTGTAACCCACTGCCAGACATCATGGATTCCGTTCTACATTTTTTCCATTCCCTCTGCCCCTCCACCAACCCCGAGGTTCATATTCCCTGCACAGGAGGGGAGGTAGCAATGCTCCTTCTGCATATCCAAAAACCCAGAGCAAGACATTTGAGCGTACAGACAGCAAATGGCAACATTAACATCCTAGAGTTCTGGTTACAGCCTTAAAAGATGTCTTATGTAGGAGAGTAAGTTTAATCATGTACATAATCCTCTAGAGTCTATTTACGGGCTTGAAAGTTAAGCTGGCACCTTGATTATTTTTCTGGAGGGAGAAACTCTTATGATTTCCTAAAGTGATGGAAAACAGCATTCCAAGGCAACTGTACTTATTTTACTGTTATTTAATGTCCACATTCCTCAAAGTAGCCCTTCAAAAATAAATGCCTTTAAACAGTCCACCACCTGCAGCACTAGATAAAGCCAATATTTAAGTGCAAAACAAAACCAGAATAAAACACAGCAGAAGAGAACACCTTTGGAGTTCACAGATAACAAAAAGCCCCTCCTATTCCACACGCACAAAAATATTTGTTGCTAGAATGAAAATAAATGAGGCCCTTCAGCCTGAAGGTAATTTGCTAAACTGCCCACAGAAGGAAAAAATAAAAAAAAATAAAAAAAATAAAAAAGAGGGATTCAGAACAGAAATGCTATCTTGCTAATAACTACTGTTTCTCTATCAAATAGTTTCCATTAGCAAGGATGACTCACTACAAGCACCACTTCCACTGCCAGCCTACCCCCAGCAGTATTTAGTCAAAATGATATTGCATCTCTCAGGAATAACATGAAATAACCATATGATTCCCTGCAATGAAATGCCAGCCCCGAGTCCATTGCTGTTGCTGTGAACGCTGCAGCTGTGCCTAATGAAGAGCAGAAGCGCTCCTCACGCCCCTAGCAGTGCTTCAAAGCCGTGGTGGCATCTTGTCAACAGGCCTGAAGTCACACCTCTTCTCAAATCTGCCATTCTGGTGAGCTGTCACTGCAGCAGAAAAATTTTGCCTGCTTTTCACATAAAAAGGACCGTTTTAGCACACGTTTCACTGAATATAATATATTTAAAATAGATGGAAACATTTGTTCACTGGAAAGTCCCAAGTACTCCAGCAGTTTGAAGGACTAGGACACAGCAACCAGGGAAAAATCCTGAAGGCAATCTGAGAAATGCTTCCACTTGATAAGACGAGAGGACCAGATGCGTTCATCCTAGAACAGCCAGGTTAACAAAGCTTAAAACAATCAAGAACCATTCAGTACCCCAATGTAACTGAAGGAAAAAGCAATGGCTGCTAGATCTGATGTACAGGCTGTGCTTCTGATCCCCACTGGCTCCCAGGGCTAAATTCTCAGCATCTCTTGTCGACTGTTACTTTCTATGAGTACCAGGGATATTCACCTTCCTAGTTAAGAATCTAATTACCTCAGTGGGGGCACAACCCAGGTTGACTGCAAGCACCAAAATACACATCCACAATCCTGCAGACAGAAAGCTGACCCTTTGCTCAGAGTGCACACCGTGTTCTTGTTGCACTTAGATTACAGAACACGCAGCTTTCTTGAGCCAGCCTAAAGATGCGATTTACCAAGTGGGGTAGGGAGAGGGAAGGGCACGCCTGAAGAAGGACCTAACCTTTTCCAAGTAGTGCCTGTGGAATGATAACCTTCACAGCGCTGCTTTTTGTATTTCCAAAAATCTGGTTAGCTCAATGTCATTGAAGTAGAACTGCTGCCATCATGAAGCGGTATCTCTCCCAGCCCACTCCGCAGCGCGACGCTAAGTGTTTTCTGAAGGGTTCACAGATTCCTGAAATCTTGGGAGAAAGTTCAAACAGGGATGGGGATTAAATACACACAGGCCCTGCAGCATGGTACTGCAGCACAATCCGTAACCGCAGCCAAGATTTCCATTTACTTTGAGGTAAATGACGTGCCAGTTCTAAATGAGCTTCCTCTCACTTTCTCTATCCTCTGCACTCCTCCCTGGCTTTCCTTTCACTTCCACATTTCCCCCATGTGTTGGGATCTCTTCCAGCTTCGTCACTGATCACCGGCTTTGCACTGCTGGATTCCTCCTGTGCACCCTCAGTCTGCAATGTTATATGGAACGGCTCCCGTTCCTTCGGGTCCTGCAGACTGATGCCAACTTCAGGAGGTAGCTCAAAATCTCTGACCAAGTAGGATACACGTCACATTCACTGCTTGTACGGGTTCCTTTAAAATCATTACCCTGGTCTGGGTGTAAAAAAACATTTCAGTAACTGAATACCAACCAAAAACATCCTTTAAGAAAGAAGAAAAAAAAAGGTAGTAAAAATAGAACTGGCTGGAAACCAGAGACCACAAGAAGAGCGGGCTTACAGGAAATTGCCCTCATCAGTTACTAGATGGGAAATTTTTTCCCATGTACTACATGGATCATGCAGAGACAGGATGGTTGTACACACACATGGAAATGTATTACTGTGGGACAACCTAGCCTAAAGTTCTGTGCAGCTGGGGAGAGAAAGGGAACACAGCAGCTGTTTCTTTTCAGTCCACCCCAGCGAAGTAGAACAGATCCCAGACAATGCTTTGTCCTGTGCATTAACAAGTTTCAGTTACTGAATTTCTAAAGAAAAAGTTTCAGCCAACAAAGAGCATCAAAAGGAAGTCAACAACACAGAAAAAATACACACGTGTAGGCCAACTGCTCAGGGAGCGTTATTCATGGCAACAACTTTCTGTTTGCTCAGGTCTTAGCATGCCATTCCATTGCAGAAGCATTACATCTATTTTACTGTGCTACTCTAATTGAGCTTAATAGCATATTACTGAACCAGGTCTACAGCTACAGGCAGAGCTAATGCAGTGCCTTTTAATACAAAAATGCTACATTTCCTAACCTGCCAATACAGTGCTTTTGTCATACAATAAGCAAATATTTGCACAAACGGGGCAGCTTTTGCATGATGGAGTCTCACCTATGAATGAACAAACAGCTAAATCCCCTCCCAAACAGACAGCTTTTGTGATGTGCAATCATAATCACAGTCTGGCTCTAATGTCTGGCCAAGACTTCAAGCAGCTTTCGCTACTTATACATCAGCACTCTGCAGACAGCATAGTGTAGATTCCTTTCAAAAAGTATTGAGTTATACCCCCAACAACTTGTTTTCGTTTGTGCAACCGGCTGCCCGACCAGCAGCGCTGCTAATGCACTCGTACCAGCAGCACACCCACACTACCCCAGCTCTGCAGCGCAGTACATGTACCATCAGCCTCATTTTGATATTGCTTAAGGTCACCCAGCAAGTCAATAGCAGCACTGGGTTTAAGTACAGCCTGCCCCAATACCTTTCTTCTCTACTGGCTGCAGGACTGGCATGCGTACCAGATCACGTCATGCTCTGCCCCACATCACGGTGCCCAAAGCCTGCCACAGTCACCAAGTGAATTCTTCTACCAATAATGCACCTCTTTTCAGTACATTTTAAGCAGCGCTTTGCCTGCCACGTGCAAACTAACTTGAACCTTCCTCCCCGCACACTCCCATGGAGGCACTGCGGGCCTGGCACCACAGCCAGCAGAGCTGCTAAGGACCAGCAGCCAGCCCTAGTGCCGAAGGACAGAGGTTAACTGGGCTACAGCCACTGACAAACAGGCCAAACTTAAGCTCCTAAGAAAGGACTGGCCTGAGGTCAACATTGTATGAAACTGGGGAATTTCAATGTAACACATAAAACATCTGGCCTAGGAAGTCTAGGTAAGTTGACACATTACCTACTGGGATACACAGGCCAGATGCTGCATTGCTGTCCCCTCCTGCTGCTTGCTCCTGGAAGTACATCACGGTAGAAAATTACAACATCGAAGTTAAGCTTCAGAGCCTGTTACATCCATTTCATATCCTTCATAATGCAATCATGCAGCAACTGCTCCTGTATTTTTTCTAACAATTACCCCTTTTTACATTAATATTTTAAAAGAAAAACACCTTAAAGATGTGTTTTGCATTATGCAGAATCCTGTTTTCCCTCAATACTTACCATGAAGTTGATACTCAAAGCACAGGAGAAATAATCATGGCATACTTATGTCTGATGACTGAAAGCTTTATCTGTCAGCAGTTAGCAAACAGAAAAGGTAGTCTGAAACTCTGGAAAATTCCAAGTGCTTACAGCACGACCTCTTTTTTCCCCAGAGCATTTAGCGCCTGGCCCTGCACTGCTCCCCACGCACAGGAAGACACGCTGTCACAAAAGCTGCAGCCGAATGGAGTGCCCCTCTCCAACAGTTTTGCACCCTGCCCATCAGAACGCAGCTCCGGGATGCTTTGAGGGTTGTGTTTGCTGGACTCCTCCCCGTTCCTAGGGCAAGCTGTCTTTACTCCTGTATCATACATGGCTGTAGAGACACCACAGGGTTCAGCAAAGCATGGAAATCAATAAAATGAAGGTCATGACAGAGCACTGAATGCTTTCGTTTGGTTTTGTTTTGAATCCAGTTCTCTACACGCAGGCCCTGCTTTACTAAGTTTATCACAGCGAATTCCCCATGAATTCAAGCCAGCGCATAAGGAACAGCCAGGCACTGTCAGCACGATTCTCCTTGTCAAGGACTACAGCAGCACACACCACCTCTGGGATGACAGAGCCCTGTCCTCCAGCACGGCTCATTTACCTGACTCTGAGCACTGACCTTATGGTCAGCCTTATTTCCTAGCTGCTGCACTCCCTGCAGCTGCCACAAGCCCCCATCCAATCTCACAATGGTAAATAGTCACAGCCTGTGCTCATGCAACGTTTTCATCTGCACCGCTTGATTTGGCATAATTTTCCTGGACTTTGTTATTCCTTCTTGAATAAATTATTTCCTCATCTCTGCATGACTTTTTGGAATGCTTACCACCAACACCTTTTTCACCCTTGCTCTTTTGGCACCCAGGAAGCCTTTGGATGCCACCGCAGCCCGCCTTTACACATAAGCACATCCCCTCTATTTACCAAGTTGTTTAAAAACCAGAAAGCTACGAGGTCTTCACTCTACCCTGAGGAGCAGAGGAAAGGTCACATTTTCCAGTTTCCCCTCTGATAATGCAAGCAATCATTCCTGTTCCATTTGCAATCAGCACTCAACAGTCCTGCAGCTTATAAGCATGTCCCAGCACAAGCACATTACATGAGAGCAAGCCACGGCACTGTGGCAGGGCCATGGGGAAAGACAGAGCCCCTCACGACACCCAGCCTGCGCGCTGCAACAGGGCCATGTGCAGACAGCTGTAGCATCCATCTCCAGAGGGCACACTGACACGCCACCTCTGGTCACTGGTGGTAAAAAGGGTCCTCAGCATCTTCTGGAACCTAGAACGCATGCAGGTCACGTAAACCTACAAAACTAGGTAGTGTATTTGCAGAGGAAATCCATCAGAGCTGAAGATACAGCCTTTTTATAATGGCAAGCTCTGACATTTTACAGCATGCTTCTCAGGGACATAGGTTTATTTCATACTTAAAATATTTTGCTCCATCTGCCTGGACAATGAGCCAGGAGCGATCCGACCTGACCAGGTCCCAGGCATTCTCTTTAGCATAACAGAGGCTTTCACTCTGCTCAGAGGGGTCTCTTCTCCGACTCCTCAGGCAGGTGACAGTCTCTCAAGATCTACTGATTCTGTGAAAGCTGCTGTTTTAAAAACACTGTGGGCTAAAGTCTCCTGAGAGTTTCTTATTACGTCCGCACCTGCAAGTGCAAAACTTGGACTTTCTCCCTCCTGGCTTCCAACTCCACACATACCACTGCTGATGAACCCGCACCGAGTCCTAACATCCAGCTGCTGTGGGATGGGATGTTAATTCAGAAGCACTCCTGCTTTCTAATCAAGGTAGATCCAGAAAGAACAGTGTCTATTCTGTACCACTAGAGACAGACACCTCAAGCACCCCATCGCCTTACAGCAAGAGTCCTGCTATGCAGGGCTGACCCACATCTCCCTCCAGCAGGGGGTTCTACAAAGCATCCCCTTGTTCCAAAGGTACTCCTAAAGTAAGCTAAAACTACAGCAAAATATAAGTTCATGCTCAGAAAAGAAGCTCTAGGACACCACATTTTTTTTTTTTTTTAATGGAACCCTTTGTCACCAGACACAAGGCCAGACAAAGGAGCTCCTGGCAATATCATACGGAGCACGGCCCTTCTCAGGCAGCCCATAAGCATCTGTCAGTGAGAAAAGGCTTCTTTAGGTGGCACAACAGCAGAAGAGCACTCCAATAAGGTCACTCGCTATAAGGTCACATGAAAGCACCAGACAGCATGACGTTCACGTTTGGATATGCCCAAAGAAACTGCAGCTGAGAAAAGTCTGCTACGAGTACGTCAGTGGCCAGCGTCTGTGATCTGTCAAATACGGCTTCCAAAAGAAGAGTTTGCATCTACATAATTCATCTTTTCAGCCACGAACACAGGAGGCAGCAGCTCCCCCTGCACCAGCCAAGGCTTTCACCCTCCTCACAGCAGAAAGGACTTGTAGAGGAAGGGTACCAGAGTCAGCAGGAAGGAAAAGCAAATCCTGGCCCTGACTTCTATCTTAAAAAAATGGACTGGTTTGTCTGTACCCAAGACAAACCCCTCTAGCACAGAGATTGTCCAGACAACCCGTGGCATCCAAATTGCACATCCCTCATGAAACACATGGGCCTCCAACCAGGCAGCTCTCCATGTGCTGCTCCACTGAATGCAAAGCCTCCTGCCTTGGTGAGGCAGGTGTGAGGCCTCCCCCAATCCAAACCTGCCGCTTCACAGCAGCCACCTCGTAGAGCAGTCAGGCTTCAGGGGTCCCACCAGCAGCAGCTGGGGCTGTGGGACTGCCCCATGGCTCTCTGGCCCTTGCAGCCAGGTGTTATTTTACTGCTGCTGCTAATTGTAAGTGCTGCAGAAACAGAACAAACAGTCCAAACTGAGCTCCTATTTTGCTTTGAAATCTTTAAGAGAAACATGCTCTCTACTGCATTTGTAAAAACAGAATGTCTATTCAAAGAAAGACCTGAAAACCACTTAAAAAAAAAAAAAAAAAAGAAAAGAAAAGAAATGGCAGGAATTAGCCCATAATGGGCAGAACCAAACAAGTCAAGTCCCTGCACTACAGTATCTTTGTGAGACTTGCTCCTTCTGTCTCACACACGGGGACAAAATGGACACTGAAAGCAATTCTACATCTTGTTCTGTCAGCACAGGAGGCACCTAATAAATCCCAAGATGTAGAAAACACCTAGAAGGCTTTTTTCCTGCTTCCCTCGGCTGTGTAATTACAGGCAGTGTTACTACATTAATGCTACCTCCCTCTCTGCCCTTGAAGAAATAATAAGCAAACGATGTGAAAAACACAGGAGATAGCCAGGAAACACCTAATTGCTATGCCTGGAGTAAATACAGGACATCTTTCTGAAACGCGACTGGCTTATACAGGATCTGGTGCTATTCTTTACGGAATGGCTCCAACCAAGTAATTTATTTTCTTAAATGGTTCATTTGCATAAGACTGCGAAGCACCTGACAGCAGGCAAAAAGCAGCCCCAGCAGCAGGTGCGGCACTGATCTCAGGCCTCCACGTCGCTGAATACCGGCCGAGATGCTGACAACAAGGAACAGACAAATGCTGCTTTGTAGCCCCACCGTTCTCTCAGCCTGAGTACCTCGTTCTGTGCTATGCACAGAAGGCACTTCTCCATGCCCAGACAGCACAGCAAAGCTGAAGGAGCTGCCAAGGGCCTGCAGCTTCACACAAAGAAGTTTCTACTGCCCACACAGCCTGCAACAGTGCTCCGCGGGAGCTGGAAGGTGAAACGTGAAGGTCTGGAACCTGCTGGTAAAGCTTGTAATGGTTCCAAGAAGGCAAAGCTTCACAGGGGTACATTAGAATCCCATGGAAAGCAAAAATAAAGCACGGAAACGGAATGCTGGGTCTTCCTGACTGCCCCTGAACCAAACCTGAGGCTGGATCCTTGTGCCCCAAACACAGCTTGCTGCTGTGTTACATTTGGTAGGCATTACAATCCTAGGCAACATGATTAGCCGTACCAGAACCTGACCAAAAGAAAGCAAACCCTTCACCACACAGTCCCTCTCTCTCAGCACCAAGAACCGCAGCCAGCAGTAATGAGAATGGCACAGAGGCTTTCCTGTTGCTATGTTACAGATGTTGCTTAGTACCTTCATGTGCGTTTCTCAAGAGGCTGTTTGCTGGCCATTATAAATGCATGTGGGTGCATGGCTATTGAAACCAGTGGAACTACAGCAATTAAAAAGATAAAGAAGCCTCCGACCCCAACGCTTCAAGCTTCCTAGCATGAACACAATGCATGCAGTTGCATCCCGAGCTTAAGCACAACAAACTCCAGTTTCAGTACTTGCTTATTAGGAAAATACGCAATGTTTAAAACAGAAATACAATTGTCAGATCCTGCCAGTATTCACAAGTCCAGGCTTTCTAGACCCGATCACACAGCTGACAAATGAAACCTGACTTTATATTTGCTTGAGAAATGCAGCAGCTTTTCATCCAAAGCAATGGTTTCCAACTGGATTGGCTGTGGTCCTCGTTTTCTCCTTCTGAGCACATTATAACTGGGCTCAGATGCATGCACTCCTGTACTAATTCAAAATAAATACAAGTCCACACACGTATGTGTTGTTGTTACTGTTTGCGCTTTGGAGCTTCTTCTTAGTTGTTAGATCAAGATAAGCTGGTAATTAAGATGTGTAGTGGAAACAGGTACTTTGATGGAACAGACAGCAGCACTGCACAGCTCATGAGATCAGTCTGATCCCAGCTGGGCGGCAGACTTGTCTGTCTGTAGATAACATTGGGTGTCTTGCAATGTGCCTCCCCACAATGGATCATAATGCTCCCTCTGCACTCCAGGAACACATCTCCACAAAGGGTTGGAGCTGAGCACCTTCCCAGCAGCATAACATAGCATTCTTTTGGCTCCTAAGCCACCTCTCCCAGGCACAGGAAGCCAGAGCAGACGCAGGCTGTACACTGCAGGGAAATACACACTCCCTCCACAAGAACCTCTGCATCACAAGTTCAGATTCACTTGTGACTCAGTGTACATTTGGTTCAGGCATCTTCCCATTCACCTCCCATCCTACCTCCACAGGAAGCAACTTGGGGCAGGCTCCCTTTCCTGATCAGTGCTTTTCCAAATCAGATTCTGGTCCAAAAACCTTGCACCAATACACACATTCAACCACTAAGAGCCTTGTCCCCCACCCGGTTCCCCGTCTCCACAGAGCCCTTCCTGCAGGAAGGTCAGTTTATTCAGTAGGTACTTTAAGATTGAAAAAGATAGCTTATGAAATTGTGGATTTCAAATGCAACATTGTGATGCATTCTATCTTCCCTAGCTTAAAAATTTAAACTTAACAATTTAAAGGACCAAGGTTTTCACATTTTCAACCACACAATTCCCCTTGATTCTTGTTCAGAAGATTGATTTGGAACCCCCAGCTCAAAGCAACCGTCTCTACCACTGTATCCAAGTGTGATATATACCACACTCAGCAAACCAAAGCGCTACACTGGATTATAACCTCATCCAAGATGAAAAAAAAGAAATCAGCAAAGTGTAAAAGGACCCTGTACAACAGTGCAGTGACACAGGTCTCTAAGAAAGTATTTGTATATTTGCAGCAGGAGAAAGATTCTCAGGTATTACTTCTGGATTTTATTTGGCAGTGACTTGACCATCTGATTAAATGGTAAATTGTGGACAGGAATAACACATCCAGGTCTGCCAATACTCCCCAGACTGGATCAGCATGCATTCTCTAGACGCATAGGGCTGACTTCATTTCATGAGAATTTGAGACGTCAGTCCTAAACACGCAAGGAATTACAGGCCCAATGGCTTGACAAGCAGTTATTTCTGCTTTACACCAGTATCCTGAGAAGAGGTAATGGAAGATGTATGGTATCCATATCCTCAAGTGTGTTGTGTATTTAATTCTTCATGGAGTAACGTAACCAGATGATAACAGCGAAAATACAAACGAGTTACAAGCCAAACCAGTGAGGCTTCATATGGAAGTTGCAAAATTAAGAAATTCCTGACCTTATACATAGCTCAGACAAGAGAAGTGAAGCTCAGACAAATGAATTGAATTCTACAATCCACTTTTCAAGTCTGAAACTCAAGAATTTGGCATACAGCTTCCATTAATATGCGAATTCCCCAAGCTTCCAAGGTGAGCAGCAACATTTAAAGAGACGCTGTAAAAGCTCCAGATAACAAGACGTGTTTATGCCAGCAGCACTTAACAGCTCGAAGAAGAAAAATGACTCATTCTTCCAACTAAGAACTGCAGGCAAAATTTGACATTCCCCTCAGCAGAGCTGCTGTGAGACCTTCACGGTGCCCTGACAGAGATTGTTTTGACCCTGGTGCTGCTGTTACTGCTATCAGTGGAGAAAACAGAAACAAAAAACAAACACCAAAGCAGACTTCGTGGGAGCAATGAAAGACTCTTGACGTACCATCAATTGACCGGTGATGGTTCCAGAAAGGTATGAGGATACAAGGAACGGAGATAAAAATCTATGAACAGGATATGAACCGGGACTGTAAGAAACAGAAAAGCTTCCATCTGTAAGCTGTACACACTGAAACGCTCTCCCCACACATAGCAAAACGTACTCCAGTCATAAAAGGCATTACAGCCACTAAGCTCAAAGGCTGTAACTGAAGTAAACACTGTAGATAAATAAAACATTTATAGATGGAAGACAAAAAGAAAAAAAGTAGAAAGAAAGGGTTTTGGAAATAGAAACCTGTATCTTCACCGCTCGCTTGCGAACTTGCCTGTTTTTTTTCCTATTAAATCAAATAAAAGATATCTTCTCTTGCAGAGGAGACTCAACTTGCTTAATTTAAACTTTTCGTGTTAGGATTAAAAGGCACGTTTAACTCTGCCTCAGAAGACATCACTGCTGTGACACCTACACAGGAAGGGCCTGGCTACTACTCCCATTGAAGTCAAGAGCACAACTCCCACTCATTCCTATGAAGGAGTATCTAACCTAAATTATTATCCTCCTGTCTCTGAACTTCCTTCCTGGTATGGAATGAAAGAGGTTAAAAGGGATGTTTTTACCCTCACTGAATTACTGAAAGATTAAAACAAACAAATAAAGTATTTTAAGAGCCTACTGGCTGGTCAAGTAATTTATTCCACATAAATGAAAAGCATCAAAGTTTTAAGACTTCTCAATTAGCAGAAGCAGACACTTGTAGTTCTACAGTATGTGTTGTTTTGTTTTTACAAAGAGTTCTGTACCACCTGCTCCTTCCACTTGCTGGTTTTTGGGGGCTTTTTTTTTTCCTGAAGACACTGCTGGCAACAGAATTAGTCATTAAACCCAACCCGCAAACACTTCCTCAGTTAACAAACTGGTGCCCAGGAGCTGCAGGCCTCAAACGAACAACTTCCTCAGATACTCCTTCAATAAATATTTCTCCGGCCCTGCCTCTGGGTCTCACATCTGGTGTTTGGTAGAATATTAACTCAAGCATTTGCTATCATTCAGAAAACTGCTGCTTCATTTATTTATTTCTAGAACTCTGCATCTTTACATATTTTATGAAATCCAAGGCAACAACAACAACAAAAAAACCCACTGGCCTTAATAAGCACTGGCCTTAATAGCATAATACCTATTTCTGTATATATACCATCTAAAGCTTTGAACAATACAAGTGAGCAGTGCTTTGGATGTGTAGTTTGAAGGCCCGCACCAGCAAGAACAAAGCAAGCTGGCTCTTTTGCAGCACAATACTGACATACTTGTGCTGCCTTCAGTAGAGTCATGCCAAGCAGAAATCCATGGGAGCCAACATGGCAAACACATCTGGCTCCACTCCAATGAATGTTCCGTGCAATAGCAGAGAAGATATTATAGCCACAGCTCTCCTTCAACACTTCCCACCTCATTTCCTCCCTAAGGCAGACAGGCTTCCCCAGTCCGTGTCCGACCCACTGGCTCTCAGGAGGAAGGCATCACGTGGCATCCATCCTGCTTCCCCAGGTATGAGCACAGGGAGTGACACATGGCTCTGCAAGGCACACACTCAGCCTACAAGGCCGGGCTGCTTAATGTCGCAGCTCGATGGCCTCATTCCTGAATGGCTGCATGCAGCCCAGAACATGTCCCTACCACAGCTCTCCTGCCCCCAGAGCCTGCAAGACTCCCAATGCAAGTGCAAGGCAGCATGCTGCTGGAATGCACAAGAGCTCCCTGGATGGCCAAATTCTGCCTCTGCCTACAAGAGGACCACTAAGAACAATAAAGTAAGTAGAACTTCCAACCTACTGGATTTTTTTTCCATAAGCTCAAGTTCCTTGTGACTTCTACATGTGCAGCCAAGGTTCAGTTTAAATAGCTTCTGCCTCATGTGACAAAACACAATTTCTTTCTAGCCAAGGTATTTAGCAGCCCTTAGCATCAAACCAAGGATATTGGAAACGATGATGTTAATGCCTTCAACAGGGAAATGGGTCCAGCACTTCTAGGCTTTTTTTTAATGTAGCACAAAGAAGAACATCACAGAAGAAACCTTCTAGTGAAAGGAGCTAGCCTTACTATAACGTCCTTGTCGCACTGTCCTTGTTCCCATACAGCACACGTGGCACTACTACCTAGAGGAATCCCTGCCCTAGGAGCTGGCGGTGTGGCTGAAGCTTTTCAGTTTCTGCTCCCAGCTGTAATGTGGGAGACACTGCTATTGATGAGACTACATAACAGCTGTGTAAAATAACTTGAGGTGCATTACCTTACACTGGGAACCAGTGATCCAGTACGCTGGTGTGATGACAAAAACTACTGCAAGAGATCAAGTGTCTTCTTACAATCATTTATTTGTTGCTGTACAGCAGGCCACTTTTATGTGATAACCAGACAAAAACAGCATTTACTAAAGACTGAAGTAGGAAAGACTTCATAGTGTAAGTGGTGATCACAGCTGACCTAACTCTTAACAGCGCAAAGGTAAACTTTCAAGTAGCTCTCCCTTCTGTTTACAGGATGTTTAAAACACAAGCTCAACCCATTTTTCCATACCTCATATTTGACAGAGTACAGAGATCTGCAAAAACAAAAGGCTTTTCACAGATTCAATAGAAAGACAGAGGATCTCCAGAATAGGTTTAACCACACATGACCTTCACAGGTCTCCTGAGGTGCTGATCCCCAGGCTGAAGACTGCCTTGCAAGCAGTATTCACACACAGAGGCCCAACATTCAGTTAGGTAACATGGGTCCTTGAGCTTCTGAAATTATCTTTCTTCTTTTCCATACCACTTGTAAATTAGCCATGAATTAGTATCGATCTGGAAATTATTTCTTATAGAAGTTAATATTCCTCCTGTGAAATACTTGGTTAAGATTTAAAAATACATTTTTGTTGCATGCTTTGATTTTATTTTTCAGGTTTACAGTACAACAACACTGCTGCACTGGCATTTCAGATTTTGTTTTGAGTATGTGGGTTTCATTGCCATGCAAGTATGAGAAATTAGGTAATATTTAGGTTCAATATATGCCTGAGCTTGCACAGACAGGCCTGAGAGAAACTGTTTTGCTTTCATTCCTTTGTGCAAGATCTAAAACTGCTACGTGATGAGCAAGGTGATGGAAAGTGCTTTGGGGCAGTCCAGAAACCAGTGCAAGAAATGGATCAAAATTTTTTCAGTGTCATTACATGAGCCATCTGAAAGGTTAAGCAAGGGCTGTAAGGAAGGCTATCAAGACAAGAGAGAACTGAACACAGGGTGCTGTGAAAAAATAACAACCTAAACGTGGCTCAGATTTATGCAGGAGAAGAAGGAAATACCATTAAAGAGAACAAAAAGAATCTAAAAGGTTTACTCAGCCTTGGTCTGGGGCTGCTCCTGCAGCCAGCGCTGTCTCACATCAGCTAACTCAAATAGGGATTCAAGCTACTGATTAATTAGGATAAGGTGTGTTTCTTTCCTCTCCATTTATGCAAGAACACAACTTCTCCCACGGTAACCTGTGAGCAGCTCAAAAACAGCTGAAGTTACTGACATTCTGCTGTTTATTACTGGCATAACTGAATTATCATTAATATCCAGGAGCAGACAGTTCACCTTACCCTTTCAGCCAAAAACTCACCAGCCTGCATTGACTTTTCTGGTTACATGCCTCTCTATTTGCAAAGACCCCCTGGTAAAAGCAGACAGCATATTCAATACCTGCAAGCAAGACTTCTGAAGCTCGGACTCACACTAGTGAATTCAAAGGCAAAATGAAGTCTCTTCAAGTTCACTGCTGCTCCTTGCAAAAAGCACCAATCAAACAGCTTTGGATACACTTGAAGCTCAGACCCTCAGCTCTCTCTCCCAACCAGTGTTTGCCGGAGATAGCTTCATTACAGCTTTCAATGGCCCAGCACTTGTTGACTATTTAACTTTCTGCACGATGAATCACATATAATCCCCAAAAAGCCTTGACACGCAGAGGCTGACAAAGAGCATCTAAAAAGTAGCGTCTCCCATTCACCGGACTCAAAGCTAGAGCTTTTCTGGATGGACAAGGAATAGCAAACACGATGAGCAGGACCCAGCAGCTTCATTTCACATCTGTTGACAACTGGAGGCTCACTGATACACTTTAATACCCCACTTGCTTCTCTCACTGCCTTCCACAACCACCAAGGCTTACCCGACTGCAGCAATCTGTCGCTGGTAATGCTGTATTCCAGAGCTGCCCACAATAACTGCACTCAAACATCCAACTGGGTCTGCTGCTCTCTCTCCTGTGGCCACACACTCTAAAGACAAATGTGAATGCAGCAGAAGGGAGACAGAAATAGTGTGGTCTGGCTACAGAGCCCCAGAAACGCCCCACCAATGAAACGTGCTCCACTCACCCTATGACCAAGAAGCTCACAAAGAAAATAGCAAATAAGACAACTGGAGCCCCTGTAACTCAGGGCAGGGCTGGGGAGGAAGGGGCTGCAGGTAGAGAAGAAACTTAACAACTAGATGAAACCACCCCCAGTACCTAGATGCAAGCACAACATGTCCCGGTTTTGACTCCATTCCCTACTCTAGACAGAGCGAGAATCAGCTGCTGGAAAAAGGGAAGAAAATACACAGAACTGTAACTTAATCCTGGCTGCATATTGTCACCCGATAAGCATGGTGCTTGAAGACTTCAAGTAGCTAAGACCAGTATTTTTGGGCTGAGGAAGAACAACTAAATAATGTGAGAATGGTATTTACCAACGTGTTGCTTTTCATCTGTGCTCTTCAAATAACCAAAAGCTGTCCGCATCCATTGCACAAACCTTTCTCTAAATAGATAACGCCAGAGTGCAGTGACAAATTCATGTATCAGCATATATATTTTTTTTCTTTACATCTGTGCTGCCTTGCAGATTTGAGTATTCTGTAAACAACCTCAACATAACATTTCAACACTGCAGAGGAGCAATCCCTCAAACACGGTGAGCGTGTGCAGACTGACGGACAAGTAAACAGTCCGCACTGAAGAGAACATTGTTGGCAACCACCAACCCTAAATTCGAAATGTGGAAAGAGGAAAACGCAAGATAAGATTCAGCTCACAGTGCTCGTACTCAGTAGCACCTGCATTTGGATAGCTCAGCTTGCGCTGCAAGTCAGACATTTCCTATGGAAAACCAACACCTGCACAAAAAGAATTTGGCAACACTTCAGTGAGTTTTATTTTTCACTTAAGTTCCCACCTCTGCACCACCAAGTCCTCCACTGCGCAGCCCAGGAAGTATACTTAATATCTTTGTTCAAACTACCCTCCAAACACAAAACACACGCATGCAAGGGTAAGAGGAATCCTGTCAAACTGATGCTTGAACAAGCCACAGAGATTCAGCAAGCAAACCATCGGGGTACAGTGAGAGACGTGCAGCATTGCCAGTCATCTGGAAAAACTGATATAAGACCAACAAAAGCAGAGAACTCACTTTTGGTGTCGTTACCACGCTGCAAGTCGCACGATACTTCAGCTCAGGTTTCCACAATCTGAAACAAAGCAAAAACCATCAGTTAGTTGCAGCAAGGGAAAGTATTTTTCATTTTTTTTGTTTTTTTCCAAAATGAATTGTAATTCCTGAGTTGCAGCCTATGAGTAACAAAACAACCTCCTCCTCTGCTTTTGTTAACATTCAAAATTACACCAAATTAACTTACATCCCCTGGTATGCATGAGACCAAGTCACACTACAGAGGCTGGACTGTTCAGAATGCTTCCTTTTGTGTGGAGTAGATCATCACAGAAGAAAACAGAATTCACCGATACATGAGCTACACTGATGGCTTCTGTTAGCATCAGGTTCACTTAAACTGAACCCCTTCCTTCTTTACAGAGGGGAGACAACCTGTAAATAGAATACCTTTTCTGTATGTAGGTTTACCAGTAGTGATCCACCAAAAATAACAAAAATGAGATGGTAACACCAAAAAACAGAAGTAAATTGAATCAGCAAACAAAGAACATAGATAACAGAATGCATTTTGCCAAATGCTTCCTTTTTCCCCCCCAGAAATCCCACAGTTGTACTGCATAGTAGCAGAAGAGATGCTTCACAAGCTGCAGACAAGACTGATGGGATCTGTAATTTGAGCAAAGCTGCAAAGGGGAAGTGCTGCTCAATGGTCACAGAGCTCCCCAGTGCACTACAGCTGTTCATAGCACAACTTTGAGCATGATTTGAACTATTCTGTGCCCTGGGTACCACCGTATCTTACGATGAATATGATATCGCAGCAGCTTAAGTTAGAATTTAGTTACTTCTTCGCAAATCCTGGGAATGGTTGGGCAGGAGTGAAGTACCCATACAGTGCAAATTGTTGCTATTAACAAATTGAGTCAAACTGTCTAACAAGGACGAAGAACAGGCAGAATTTCCTTCCTACCTTCGCATCAAAACCCAACAAAAAAGACCACTTTCCAGTACTGCCACTCCTGATCAACATATATCCCACCTGGACAACTAACTTCTGCAAAAATATGGCTAAGAAATCACAGCTGAACAAAGCGGTTCCAAATAGTCACTTCCTGCCAGGAGATGATACATGCTAGCAAGGATAAAAGCACTTGGTACTTTTGGTCAACTTTGCCATGTCTCAGAGTACCCACAAGTGCAGGTATTATCACTGAAAGCAATGGGAATCTTGCCACTGACTGCATCCAACTTAGAAACAAAGCACACAAAGCAAAGGGCAGATTCAGTGCCTTGCCAAAGTCAGCACAAGGGAATGACTGAATCATGAACAGAAAGCAAGGATCTCATCCCTACCTCCTGCTTTTCAGTACAAGATGACTTTCTGAACGCGAAAATGCAGAAGTTTGCATTGCACACTGCTGCTGTTGAGCAAAAGCTGAAAGCGAAGCCAAGAGAAAACTGGAAGAAAACAGCTCAGCTCTTTCTTCTTTCCTCCCGATACCAGAAAATGAAAAGTCAGTTCTTATAATATGGTGGCCAGGCGTGGTCCCTATTATCTTTGGTTAATTCCATATGTCTGAGAAGGAAATCAGCTCTAAGCCGGTTAGACTTGCTAAATGAGATTTGCCTAAGGCCCCACCCCCAGGGGCAGTGTCATGCACCAAAGATTTGGCATTCTTCAGAAAGATGATGCTACTTGTCCAGACACTGCTAATAAGGGCCAGCAAAGCACAACCCTTTAATGATTTACACAGCATATTCATTCACCTCTTAAGCAAAACTTCACTTTGCACCTTCTAATCTCCAAAGAGCTCCTAGTCTACACCCAAAGCAAGACACAAGTAGGGCTGGTACCAGCAGGCTCCATTCTGTCAAGTTTCTGATGAGCACATAAAGGAGATGCACACAAGTCTGGTGTTTCCAGCAATTATAAGGACTAGTCAAAGTTTCGAAGACAGTAGACTCATCCTAGTACCTTGGGTCATGATAACAGGAATACAAACTTGTGGCTAGCAAGGCAGTAGGGCTGTAAAACACAGAGCAGACATGTATTTACTCTTCTGCTTCACTTACTCTCTGTAAATTCTGCCTTGAGAACCTCTAGATTTTCAGAATCACAGCCCTGACTCATACAGACAGTAGTGAACACCCAGGATACATTTAAGAGAAGACTGATAATAAATAAAGTACTACGCCAAATGCTTGACTCAGAAAAAAAACTAGTAAGCACTGCCATGTGTTGGCATTTTGTCTTCTGAATGCTTGTTGGCTAATAAGAATCAGGAGTTGCTGTTAAAGAACATGTCTATATTGAGTAATTCATCTACCACTTTTCTGTAACTACAGTGATATTTGCTAGTAGTGTCAGATTTTATGTGAAGTGTGCCTGCAAGGAGTCACACTTGCATATCTGGCTACTAAAGACTTGTATTAGCAACTTTCAAGTAACCTGCTGCAGAGAAATCAAGCTGTCTGGTATTTGCTATCTTTCATCCTACATAAGCCCTGAGAAAGGGGCATATGCTATGAAGAGAGCCTGTTTAACCAAGATATCTTGGTTGGACGCATCAACATAACTTCTAACATCCCGGGCACGTTTCGTTTTAGAAGATGCAGGTGGTTCTGGCTAAACGACATATCGCGTAAATCTGAAGGCAGAAGAGAGATCGGGCAATGGTGACCGTGAAATGACAGCACCTACTGTTCCAACAGAAAGAAGCAACAGGCATAGCTGATTTGAAATACTGGAAGAAAGATTTCAAGTAACTGCACAAGTCAGCAGCACCCAATAACGGGCAAGACAAGTGCTAAAGAGGTAATAAAGATACAAAGGTAAACTACTCTGTGGCATGGAAAAGCTGGAACAAAGTAGTTACAGTACAAACCAAAATGGAGAAAGAGCTGTTTAAGGAATATTAAGAAGAGCCTCCTATTGTTAAGTCAGCTGGACCAGACTGAAGTAGTCCACAATTATTTAAAAGCAAAAACACTAATGAAAGAAACTACCAAAACTGCAAGCTCATGGAAGATGGAGCCCTGAAGTGCTGCCATCAGATAAGCAAAAGGCCACCTGAAAAGGAAATAAGAACATGGCAACCCAGAGAACTAGGGACCTATCAGTCTAACACAGATGCTTGTAACAAAGTTATCAATCTTAAACACCTAGAAGATGGTAAGAATCAAAATCAGTCCAGCTCTTTCTATCAAAAAAAAATAATAATAATACAGTAATAATAAAGACCATCTGATCTAGCCGGTTTTGTTTGCTTTGCAAAATAACATATTCTGGGAAAAAGGAAGAGTAGCACAGATGCTACATTCTGCAGGGGCTGGAAAGAAGTCTCAGACGTCCAGTCTGGTAGTCAGTTGAAAGCACTGAACTGCAGGAGTTTGCAAGCATTTCATTAGATCCAAAACTGTCAAAAACCAATGCCTTGAAATTCAACGACACAAAGGCTGCGCGGCTCAGAAGAAAAGGAGAGGATAAGCCAGCACCGTGACAGCAACCCTGCAAGGCGGCTGCTGTGCTCACCGCCAGCAGCCCAGTTACCTTGTGAATGGGTGGGACAGGAAACCCCTGGAAAACCTGCTGCCTTGACTCTCAATTTTGTTGCTACTCTGTTGGAAAAAACTGCCTTAGCAGAGACAGCAAAGAGAAACAGGTTTCAGCACACAGCTTCTTCCGGCAGCATCTTAGCTGAAGCCCAGCAGGCTGAGCCCAGGTACCAGACTTCACACAGAAGCAGCTGGGGAACAACCCATGATCCGCTGCTGCGCTTACTCTTAAGCTGAGACAAGTCACATCTCTCAGAAAAGCAAAACGAACAACTGGATATTCAGCTTCCACAGACATTCTCCAGAACTCTTCTGTCAGAGCTGTCAACCCGGTACTGTTAACACTGATCTGCGACACAGACATGCCTTAACACAGGAGATAATCCCCCAGAGTATAAAGCTAGCAGTTGTTGAACATGTCTGGAAGACTTGCAAAGGAGATTTAGGCTAATCTAACTAAATTAGGTACTTATTGAAGCAGCACACCACCTTCACTGGATGCTCTAAAAAAAGCAAGTAAGCACGACAAGGCCATCTCGAGGAACCTGCCTCCACAACCGAGCTCTGCATCGCACCTTTCTTCCTGCCTCGCACGTTTACCTTCCCTTAATCTGCCTACTACAGAAAACAGACAATCCAAGGTGTTTTTTTTTTGTTGTTGCTAGCCTGCTCGCATGCTATGAAGCCAAGTGGCAGGAGCTGCAGATGTACTCTGAAGCACTTGTGAATTAGCCCAGTGTATTGGCAGGGCCGTTTTGGACCAGGGTTCACATGGGAAGCCTACTGCTGCAGCCCACTGACAGCCACCCGCGTGAGAAGAGAAGAAATGCATCTTTCGTTTCTGTAAAGAACATCAGAAATTTCCAAGTACATTTCATCTGTAATTGGAGAAAGGCTGTTCCTCGTATGCTGTGGTATTTTTGATACTGTCTCCTACTACCTAAATGGTAAGTTCAATGAGTTCTTAAAACCCCAAAATATTTTAGCTTGCTTACACGTAAAAAATGACCTATGGTCAGAGTTGAATAGACAAACAACATAGCAGATAGGTAGGATATCTTCCCTGCTGCGCAAAAAGGAGCACATACACATTCAGTTTCATTAATGGACTCTGAGAGCCTAGTTTCCCAGGGGCTATATGCCACACACACGCTTTCAACTTTAATCTTCCAGTTTCAGGGATTTTCACACCGAAAGTACATTGCATGCTGCTGCTGCTCCTGCAGCAACAGAACCTCAAAGCTTCTGTTTGGTTCTTTGACTGGTCCTGTTATCCTTTTACCATTTTTTAATGCTTTAACATATTTTCAAAGACGTGACTCAACAACCTGCAAGGGTAAAAACGGTGCATGAAAATACCTAACAAAAAAAAAAAAAAAAGGAAAAAGACTTGAGTTTTAAGGGCAATCTGTGTTGCTCTAACTCTACTCCCTGCTCTTCTGAATTCCCAGTTCTTTGGCATTAATACTGTGAGAGAGAACACAGTTGGAAGCCTTCAGTGAGAAGACAATTGCCTGAAACCTGTTTCCTCTGACATAACATTTAAATTCCTCATCCGGAGCAACCACGGGCATCAAAAACTTTGGGGGGCTTCTCAGGCCCTGGGGGTGCTCTTGACAGAAACCAACACGTGCTCCGTTCCACAAAGCCCAGCAGCCCTAGCTATCCCCACATCGATAATAAAAAGGAGATTCCAGCTGCTCCATCACCAAAGGCTCAGTGACCCTCAGCGAGCGCGGCAGTGGTGCCCTGCCTTTATCACCAAGCCCAAACAGCTCACAGCTCACATGGAGCACTGATCGCTGCAGACAGCCCAAGCAGCTATCACTGGTCGCCCATAAGGAGAGAGACTTGGGCTTCACAGATTTCTTCCACCTCTAAAGCATGAGTGAAATCTCCCATTTCATACTAGGGTTCTGAAACACAAATTCCTAAACATAAAGTAGCCACATAATGCAAGATCGACTGGTACAGAAGCACTAGGATTTTCAGAACATAACATAACCTCACATAGTTTGCAGACAACAAAAAAGAATGGAGACATGCACTGAAAATACAGGAGATAGAATGAAAACACTGCATAGCTGTTTCCAACTGGAGCAACATCTATATCACACACTTAATGAGGCAGGAGCTCTGTGGAAACAAGCAATAATGTGATCACATAATTAAGGACTGCTTTATAATACACATGCAGAAGGCAGCCACAAAGGCTGCACAAACCCCCTTTATTCTGGTATTTCCTGAAATGAGCCGTTTGACTCAACAATGTTAAAAGGTTCCTTTAACAGCTTTTTTGGTCTGTGATACATCATCGAGATGCAACTGAGGTCAAGCAGATTAAAAACCTTGAGTAACATTTTGTGCAGCAACGTGACAAAAGAGGCACTGTCTCCACTGCAAGGGTTGATTAGCACTCGATCTATTTCTACGGCCACGCTGGAGACACATGTGAAAGTGGACGGAACTTCATAACAGAAGTTAGAATAGAATTCATAAACAATGAATTATTCATAAATAGATATATTTATTTATAAATTATTTATTCATAAATAGAATAGAATTCATAAACAAACATTCTAAATTAGGATGGTTTCTTATTCTTATGAATAAAATAGAAATACTGAGTCTTTGGTGGCCTCTCAGTCCCTCGTATGAATGACATTAGCAAGACAGAAACAGTACCTAAACAACACTACTCAGTGTAAATGTTAACTGGGGAAAGACAGAAACAAATAGCAAGGCTTTTTGTGTGCCTTGCCCTGAGACCTGTCACAAGTAGCTATGGCAAGTTAATTCAAACCTGGATGAGAGAACACATTTCAACTTAGATTAACTTTTAATTAGTAGGCACAAGCGTCATTCTCGTATTAAGCAAAGCCTCCTTGAGAAGTGGCATTATCTCTATTGTATTTGCATTTCAGCTAGAAGAATGCACCGTGCACTTTTTTGCTTTATTAAAAGCGCTGACACTCAGTAACATAATTAATGAGCAGCTTTGAATGCAGCCTTCTTTTAAAACCCCCTATTCAGGATCAAAATGCTGTTTATAATTACAGGTGCTGAGCACAGAGCTTGTCTCAGTACATTTCAAATTGTTACACTATATAATTCATCTCTGACTTTTTTTTCCCCCCTTTAAAAGGGAGATGTTGTCCAAGTTCAAGGGGCTTTCAGAACAGAAGGTTTGGATTTAACAGGGGCTAGTCACGGACGTGGATACTTGGAAAACTGCCCCAGCAACCCTAAACTGACCACTGTGGCAAGTACGAGCAAAAAAGAAAACGGGGCTCTGACAAAGCAAACTGTATTTGTTGAAAGGAGTCCTCAATCACACAAGCAAGCCCCACTCACTTCAGTGGGTCCTAGCACATGGCCATTTGTAAAAGCACGGAGCTCAAAGCATCCCATACATCATTTCAGCTGACTTTTTGATTCTTGAATAGCCTCTTCGACAGCATATTTTTTCAAAACACAGAAGGAAAACACTTACTTCCAAGTACCTTCGTGCTGTGTCAATTTACACCTGCAAAGGACGTAGCCACTTGGTCCCACTTCTAAAGAGGTTTACACTTAAACAAATCCTGTATTGCAGAAACTCTGACGCTGAGTCCTACCACTGGTTGAAGCATCCAGCATCTCAGGATAATACCTCATGCTGCCTGTCAAAGAACGAATCAAGATACTCGGCTGTGTCCTGCTGCATGCTTATGTTGACACTTCAAGGAATCTCAAAATATTCTGTTCAACTCATTAATCCCTTAATGCTGCTCCCATCTATCACAGAGCCCTGTGTAACTGCGGGTTTCAAAAAGCACCAGTAAGATTATTAACAGAGTAATGCACAGGACAGCACACAACAAGAAAAGAATATCAGATGCATTCCTATGCAAAGCTTGTACTAATGGCTGCAATCACTCCGTAGGTATCAACGTCAAAACAGCAGAATTACCTGTATGGAATAAACAGAGGTATACAAAGTCCTTCTCTGGAGATATTCAAAACCCGCCTATACGCTTTCCTCTGCAACCTACTGTAGGGAGCCTACTTTAGCAGGGGGGTAGGACTGTGTGATTTCCAGAGGTCCCTTCCAACCCATATGACTCTGTGAAGCCAATAAGATTCAAGATCACATCACAAATACAAACCATTTTTTAGGTGGAGATGCCTCAATTACAAAGCCTGCGTCCAGAAACTTCATTCCACACTGTTCAGCCGCTGGTGTTTACAGCAGTGACCTGGTTCCCTCACTCACCTCTGGTGAATCCCTGCCCGGCCCCTGCAGCACGCAGGAGTTGCATGCAACTGGACTTCACACTGTACTCTTCCGTGCTTGCAGCTGGTTTTCTGCCGCTGTGTAGAGGAAGGGTATACAGTCTTTCAGGAAAGGAGTTGCTGTCTCTTACTGATAAATCCCATTAACCAATTTTCAATTTCTGCTTGCCCTACAGTGACATATGTTTTAGACTGCCTCTCTCCTCTGCCTCTTCCCAACTCACTGTGCAGCATTCTGCCATCGGACTGCAACGCAGATAAATCACTTTCTACTGCTCTCCTTCGAGTGACACAGACAGGCTTTGGATAGGTGGGCATATTTGGCCAAGACAAATTCAGGCAGACCCTCTCTATAACACTCACAAAACAATCTTTAAGGTGCCTTTTTTTCTTTTTTCTTCTTTATTGAAACCATACAAAGCAAGCAATTAGATGTTATTTTGTCCAGGCTTCAAGGTTTTCCCACATCTCCCCCCACAAGCAGTCAAAGCAGGATCTTCCTGACCCCACACTGTGCTCAGAATTACATTATAAACTCAGGGGTCACATCAGGAAGCACGTGTGCTGTTAGGTAACTGTAATATGGGTGTTTACTTGACATCAGTGTTTAAAATAAGCTGTCTTCGGCTATGAAACTCAGTCCTCAGGTACCCATCATCAACCCATACCCCAATTAACACCATTCCAGATTTTCTCCCTCAGGTTTCAACCCTCAGCAGGTTGTTCTGCAAATACAAAGCTTTTCCCTGATTTCCCACTATCCCTTGCAAACTCCAGGTACCTCACCCCATCACTTCCATTTAGCAATGGGCTGTTGTAAGGCCAGCTACTGTCAACATTGTCAGCAGCTTTTTTTCACTGCTTCCCAAAGTCCAGAAGAACAAATCTGACATTTCATCTCATCTGTTTCATCTTATGAAGCTCAGGATACAAAACACTTGTATTTCAATACAAATATGATTCTTGCCATCAGCAGACTGCAGCAAAACCCCGCCATCTGTAGCCTTCACGCAGACACGGGATGCATGTGCTAGGGAAGAAGAATTTTTATACTGGAACCCCACAACTTACACTCCTATAGGCATAATTATTTCATATGGGACACTTCTGCACTTGACCAACAAAGAAAAGTGCTTTCAATAGAGCAAACTACCGAGCAACAATCAGCAAACTACACTCAGATCAAACAGTCACAGTTACATACACACTGAGTTGATGATGTCTGTAAGGCTAGTGCCTATTTGCACTGCCTCCAGCTCAAAGACAAACATGCCAGCAGGAGCTGTAACTGAACGAAGGGTCTGGATAATGCCGCCCTGAGGAGAAAGTATTTGGAATGGAGAGAACCAAAAATCAGATCACCCTTAGGAAGAGAAAGCTGCAGCACGTGCAGCTACGTGAACAGCACCTGAGCACAGTGAACAGATCTTACCAAGCACCAATGATGCAGCTGACATCGGTGCAGCAAAGGAGGAAGCCATCACGATAGCACGGCAGACCCAGCTCTGCTTGAGTGGAACAAAGCAGTGCTGCAGATGGGTACAGCCACACACATGGCACGTTGGGAACCAGACCGCATGGTCACAGCCTGCCTGTTTTCTTCCATTCACTTTTACTAAGAAAGTTTCAGCATTGAGATAATGGCTGAAAACCAACGCATAATTTCCCAATCGAGCCTACAAAATGGAAATCAAGTAAGGTCAACAGGACAAGCAAAGAGAATATACCTCACCATCAGCAAACACTGCTTTCAATTCTCCTTTTCTAGAAGGTAACAGCACATAAACACACACAATGACTGCAAGGGGTTTTATTAGTTTCTACACTTCTATGCGTACAGTCAAATTATTCTCATAATCGTACCCAAAGTTTACAGCAGTTATATAAAATGACAGCTTTGCTTCCACCACTCATACCTGTCCAGGATGGCAGTTCTGGTTCACATCCAAGAATTAAAATCATTAAAATATTCTATCCCTGTTCACCTGAAGTGTATTCAGTAATCTGCTATAACAAGGATTTATGCAGAGAACACATTATAAACACGCAGGCCTTAGTATATATGGAACTTATTTCATGGGATTCTTCTCCATCTCCCCCCCACCCACTACTCCCCCCCCCCCCTTTCCTGGTATTTTCTTAACAAGAAAATGTGCTGAAAGAATCATTATTACTTTTTCCAAGCTCATGGATGTGTTGCACCAACCATTTAAGCTTCCTAGATATAGTGTAGAAATTGCAAAAACACAGAAGCTACTGATTAGACACAGAATGTGGGTTCCCCATTCACTTTTCAATAAAACCATACTTTCAAACGTTAGCCCTCCCAGAAGAGGGTAACAGAAGCCACGGCACTATTTGTAATACCCAAAGAAAGACCTAGAACTAGTGATTATCAGTCATACTCTTGGCCCACTCTTAATTAATGAAGCAAAATCTAGGAGCTCTCTGCAACTGAGGAGGAGGAAGGAAAAAGCTAAATGGTGCTGTGAAGAGAGAATCTTCTCCTTGCACGCATCTAGTTTGAATACTTTACAACTGACTCACTGAGAAAATATTGAGACACACCTTAAATTCAGCGTTGGCTTCTCTACAGAAGCACAGGCTGGATATTCTGTTCCATCCTCCCTTCCCAGATGTCTGGAAAATCCTCACAGATTTCCAAGAGCAGAGACCACAGTTGTCCCGTTAAACACACAGCAGCGGCTATTGGACAACTATCAAATACATCTTTACCCAAGGCAGTGAAAATTGCTCCGAACCCCGGTGTGGGGACCCTACCCTGAGATCTTCCCCTTTCCTCACAGCACAGGGGAGCCCAGAGCTGAGCGGCACCAGCGCAGCAGCGCAGGCAGCAGGTCCATCCATGGCTATGGGGCAGCCAGCAAAGAGACGCTGAGCGCACAGGACAGCAACTGCCTCCGGCAGTGACAGCCTCCTAGGTGAAAATAAAAGCGAGAAGGTGCCTGTGGCCTGGCTCATCCTGTAATCACATCGACTCTTATCAGCTCTACAGTAGCACATAATGCTGCTGGAAGAGTTATGTGGCTTTTGTGAATAAGTATGGACTAAATCTATTTTTCTTCTGGGGGTTTGCAGATGGTTTTAACATTTTTGTTGAAATTTAAGCACGTGCTTTTTTTTCTTTTTTTTAATACTTTAACAAAAGCTTAAAGTTCATCAATACGTCAATCCTCAGACTACAACTATTCTTGAATGTTCAGTACCAGTGTCAGGTGAGCATCATCAAGGTATTTAACATCAAATAAAGAATGCCACTGTACTTCTCCCCCTCACTGCAAACACCCAAGTTTCCAGAGCCATGCCCACCTACCACAGCAGATAGTGTAGATAGATACTACAGCTGCATAAGCTGCTCAACCTCCAAGGCACCCAGTACTTCAGGAAAGCACATGCACCTTAATCGCGCTTGTTAACAGGAAGAGGAGCCTGAAAATTGGACGAGCAGTTTCCAAAAGACAGATTGTATTCAACATTAAACATTTAAACAACAGCTAAGAAAAATAACTCGAGTAACCAGAATTTTTGTACCAGTTGTGTTGCCACTGCTGGAAATAAAGAATTTGTGAACAACCACCTGTTCTACAATAACAAACTTCAAGATGTTGTTTCTACACAGTGTATGGGGGAAAGCTGTCACGCTTTTAAGGGTTCTTGGGGAAAGGTGCACCATGGGCTCCTGCAAACAACAAAGAAAATGAAGTTTCTCTCCCTGTGATACCATAACCACGCAGGCCAATTAACGGGGCTACCTCAGCAGCTATCATCAAAACATTGCTTATTTGCACTCTCATTTATTCAAAGCTTTTAAATAAATAATCATGGATGAAGTCAATTCTATTTTAATAAATCTAGTTATATTCAGATGGAAAAAAGCAACAATGGGAACATGCCCTTTTTCAAATACACCTTGCCTGCAGATTACTACAGGTAGAATCCTAGGGGAAAAGAGAACGATTCTTGCTCAAGTATGCTAAAGCCAGGAAAAAGCTTTCAAGTTGGACTCCAGTGTCCTTAATTGTCAGGGATGGCTGTATTTCTTTGACACACCAACAAAAGACAGCTTTTCTGAATTTCAAACCATTTGAAAGCAGTAAGTACATGACTCGAAAGAAATATTTACAATGATTCTGTACTGTACTTTTTAATTAAGATACTTATTAGTCACAGTAAGATCCTTTTGCCAAGGAAAGAAGAACTTACATTTCTATATACATTTTGAAGTGCTGTTTTTAAGACTTATCCGTAAGAGATCAATGTTTTGGATTCTTTTCCAAATGATCTCCTAAAATAACGTGTCAGAGTGTGAAAACAATCCGAACCATTTCAGTGTTGTGTATGTCAGACGCAGCAAGGAATGCTATTTGCACACTCTCACATCACCCTGCTATTTGCATACAAGAAACAAACACATCTGAAGTTGCCAACATCTTTGTGTCTCGTTTTTCTGATGATTCTTTAGACCTTAATCTCCCTGGTGGAAAATCCCTCCGTTTACTTATCAAACATCAACGTTTTAAAAGGAGATTCTGTGTTCAAATTGTTAAAGAAGTTTCTTTTGAAAACAGGAACCTTCTGGGGAAAGTGTATTTTATTCACTCCTGTTGTTCTCCTTCTGTTGTCGATGCTACTTAATTCGGCACAAACAGATGCTCGACAAGTGTGTAGCCCTTATTCCCAAGGCATGTGCTGCAACCAGAGGAGATATCAGTACTTGGTTTTTCCCCCTCCAATGAGCATTTTTAACATATTACACAGCAGCAAATCTTACCAGTTTAAAAAAAAAAAAAAAGTAATTCAGAGCAGTACAAGCTAGCGTGGCAGTGTGGACAAGATGATCCTACCTCCTGCTCAGTGTTTTTTTTCCTGACATGCCCATCAGGTTGGCAATGGACAGTGACAAAGCAGGGTGCTGCGCCCAGACAACACAGCAAGAAAAACTGGATATTTTCTCAGAGCAGCCACTGCAGAGCTGGGAACCTGGGTAGAGCTTTCCTTCCCATTCTCCAATGAGAAGCAACACAAGGAAAAATAAGACATGTCCTGCAAGTGTGTGTGTTTACCTTACATTTAACTACTCTATCTCTCATGGACTGTGCTTTAATAAGTAGTTTATGCCTCTATTACATGCTACAGTCCCAGGGCTCAAGAAAGCTAGGATATTCTCTTTAGGAATCACTTCCTTCTTGCCTTCCCATCAGCACAGTCACTCTTCACCATTGAAGCAGTCACAGTTTATTATGACATCCTACATCTATTTATCCTAAAGCGATCAAAAAGGCGCTTCAGAAGAGCACAAGACTAACACACAGAGTGAACAACACAGGTTTAAAGAGACAAAAGAAGCGGAGGTACTGGCACAATGTCTCGCCACCACTTCTCATCTCCTGGGCATGGGAAGTGTACCCTGTTCAGGCAAGCTGCTTTCAACCATTGCTTGCACCTTCAGATGGTATTCCTAGCATCCTTCTTTTTATCAAGTTCGACTTTGTGTTAGGTTTTACCTGAGGGAAAGCTTGAAACATGAAGTGCACTGGTACAAACTGTTTCAACTCCCATTTCCTAGGGCCAACACTGAAATAACCTCAGCATACACCACCAATACTTGAAGAAAAAAATGCAAAGCTTTCAAATAGTAGTGCTATTGCAGCATAAGCTATGCTGACATCAAAAAGCACGCGCATGATCCCGAAGGTAGGGTCTGAAACAACTACAGTAACTCTCACTGGTGTTGGTACAGATTCATCAGCTCTCAGAGCCCTAACCACAACCATATCAAGCTGCCCGCGTGCCACCAAGTCACCCACAGTACAACAGAGAAGGTTCTCTGTGACAAGGCTGCTGCTCTGAGCACGCATCCTATAGGACTGCACTTGGCATGGCATCTGAGTGGACAGCTGCATTACAGCAGCAATTGTTCACAGGCTAATTGCCTTCACATCTCCACTAATGTTTGCACTTGTGGGTCTTGGACTACATCAGGGACCCCTGCATCGTTCATTGTGCTGCTTGGCTCACCCAGATGAGGCTCATGCAAAACAATAACCCTGTTTTTTTTGAGATCCAGGTGCAATTCAGTGTCATATTTCTTAGAGCAGTACTCCAAGCCTGAATTGTTATTACTCGATAGAACCTCAGCGTAACAGAAATAAAATTCCCCACCGAAGCATGCAGACCGTTAAATAGCACTTGCCCTTGTTCAACATAATTCACAAAATCCCAAATCCAGTTTTATAAGCAGTTTTAAATGCAGCTGTCAGCCACTGGGCAACATCTGCTGCACATTGCTAAGACCCATTTGTGCGATACAGGAAGGGAGGCTGTTACTGCTGCTGCCAGCTTTGCAACTGGGTTGGGTTTTCACTTTGAAGTAGGTTTCTGTTCACACAATCACACAGCATTTGCACAAGTAAAGCCAGTTGTGTCAGCCCAAGACAAAGCCCAATAACCCAGCAACGCACAGACCTTTCCACGCGTTTCCCCATGGCACAACTCCTCATCTAGTTCTCACTACCATGAAAGCAACCATGTGGGATTTCAGCACAGATGTCTCACCCCTCCCCAGCCTTAAAATCCAGCTGTCAAACTGGCCAAACTGATTTATAACAAAAATAAATCCTTGTTACCTAACACATTCTACCCTAGTGATGTCAACAGGTTCAGAAAGTCCATGATTCCAAGTTCACGGCATTCAAAGAGAAAATACTCTCCCATTCATATGCAGATAAAGAAATGAACTCATTTAAACTAATATAAACTAAATTAGACCCTGTAGTAGTAATACTAGAACATCATGACCGTCCTCTTTGGGTGTCCAGGGCTGTCAGACATACTTAGGCTAATGAGCATCATTTGACCTCTTGGACCTCTCTCTTTTTCCTTTTTCTCCCTCCCCACCCCCAAAAGAGTGACGAGCCTCATTCTATCCTTATGGGCCCTGTCAGAATTGACAGGACATGGCACTATTTAACAGCATGGGACTAACAAAACAGTGCTGTGGGGAAAGAGGGACAGCGGCAGGGCAAGAATATGGCGAGACTCAGAAACAAAACAATGCAGAAAGGTTAAAAAAAAAGATAGAGAAGAAAAATTCCTATAGGTCCTCTGATAGCAAACGCTTATCAGTAGAAAGATGTGCCACAAGAATTGACTTCAAAGAGAGCAGCAGGGTATGACAGAGCATGGTGAGCAGCTGGTACAGCATCATGCCTCATTACCCACCAACAGTGAATGTGCACCCCTCACACCTGGCATCAGTCACTTGGAGCAGACTTCACAATTCACACAGGAGCTGCTACAACCCAATTCTTAAAAAGTACCATTAGCCGAAGATGTGACTCTTCAGTCTCTCTGAAAGATAGATTAGGAGACAGATAGATCAGGAGACAGCTCAAACCAGCGCAGGGAAGAAACCACCTTCTTCAAAGTAAAACCCTTCAATAGCAGCTGTCACCCTACATGTGCAGGCAGGGGGCGATCAGACAGCACACGTGCCACAGATGCGTTGGGATGGCTGGGCACAGCAGTCAGCAGATCTCAACTCTATTCAGAACATACATCTACCCAATCTCCAAGAACTGGGTGAACCAAGGCCAGGCACAGTTCGCACAGTACCAAAAGCCGGTATGTTGCTTAGCCCAGGGAGCCTCACCTGGGGATGCTACAACAGCACAAGTAGTTTTATAGTAAGGACACACAGTATCCAGCATCCATGCAAACAATATCAAAACTTAAGTCCCAGTTTCAAGCATCACTTAAACATTTCTCAGCCTTGGGCAGGCTCCGTACAACACCTCCCTAGGCACCAAGATACTCTGGGCTACTGCACTTCTCCTGTGGCTGAAAGAAAAAGGGAAAGCTGTATTTTAGAAGCTAAAACAACATCTCCAAGTCCAGTAAGAATAAATAAATACATACGCTGGCACATATCAGTACATACTTTAAATAGCGATAAAGTTTGGGTTTTGCTGCCCTCAGTGACCTTTTGTCCCAAATCGGCTGCTGAAATAAAAACTGACTTTCTTCTGCTCTTTTGGCTTTCCAGACAGTTCCGACAGTCCCGTTACTATCGCCTCATCTCCACCTCATGGCTTCTCAGCTGGACAAATAATTGGTATTGTTTCTCCTCAACTGTGTTTGCTGTTTTCATTTACCACCCAAAAGCTCTTCAGAAAGATTCAAACTAGCTTCCGCTCCCATTTGACAGGCACAGAGCTCTGTTTTACGCTCTGTTTTCCGCTCTGTTTAGGATGAGAAGTATTGATTAATGACTGTCATCTTATTTTTCAACTTCTCTCCCAGGAACCACAATCGTCTCATCTGCAATAACAATTAAGCTCATAAACCCAATTACAAAGTGGCTTCATGGATTATAGCTCCGTGATCAGAATAACAGAGGCCCAAATGAAACTAGCCACATCCTAGGAAAACAAATCTTAGTGCTATCTTGATGCACATCTGGCACAGTCCTGTCAATCTTAGCCAGCAATATGATATCTACAAATATGCCCATCAGCAGAACACTATCTGTTCAGACCCACAGTGTGTATTCATGCTAACAGTAGTACCCTGAAGGATTTTAAGTCCAGACAACCAAGAGCTCTATAAGACACCTCTGTAAAAAAGAAAAAATAAATAAATCACCCAATATATTCAGACCATCATTCGTTATGGAGGAAGAAGCCAACAATCCTGCCAGTCCTCAGAACTGACTTATAAACAGGTAAGAAGCACTTCCAGCTTTGGAGAGGCAGCAATAATATCCTTAGCTCTCACCATTTTAAAACACAGTTAACAGTGCAAACACAGAATCCCCAAAGCAGTGAGTGGAACTCATTGGTCATTATTTTGCTAAGCTGTCTGACCCACAGTAAAACAAAAAATAATAATAAAAAAAAAGAGAAACAGCAATCGCATCTCACCAGAAATCACCAATACAGAGCAGGAAACAAGCAGCAAACTGGGAAGTGGGATACAGATATTGAAGAATTATTTGTTGCAAATGCAGCTCATGTAGTATTGCGTCACTCAAAAATTGCTGTTTGCTCACTGAAGAGCGCTTTTACTGCTGGCAGTACATTAATTTTTTGACAATTAATTGCTTATCAGTGGAAACAAACTTATCACCTGCTATGAGAAGGTCAACAGCGTGCAACAACTTAAAAATGGTCTTACTTGATTTTAACACTTGTATTTTTTATTGATATTAAACACGCCATGGAGCCACAGACAAATTCAGGACCTCAGTGAGTTACGTGCTGCATCACAGATACTGTAAGGCCTTCTGCTCTGTGGAGTTCCTCATTTAAACAGCTGCCCCTACTTCCCCAAAGGGGTAATACCCACATACTACAAGTTTAGGAAACACTCGTGTTTATTTTTAATCCTAACCCAAGCACCATTAGCAGGATAAAAGAGAGACCACACAGGAAAACTAATTAAGTATCTCTACCCAGACACAGTCGTTTTGTTTGCTTGCTTGTTGTGGGTTTGGCTGGTTTTGTTTTGCTGCTTCAAGTTTATTTGTCTCTGTGTGTGATCCAGCTATTCAAATACAACTGCAAAGGACGTATCAAACTTTTTTGTGTAGTAATAACACAGGAAGAGCAGAAAAACAAATGTTTTACTCACAGAGAACTTACAAGCAGTAAGAAAAGTGAAGAGTGCTTGGCTGAGTTCCAACACTTTAAGAAAACGGACCCTTACTAGTTAAACAACAGTGCCTGTAGGCAGCAGCGTTTGCAGCCTTAAACTTCATTTTAAAGATCTTCTGTTCCATTTCTTTCTCATTCAGCAAGACAGATGGGAAGCAAATGTTTCCCAAGGATTATCACTGCAATACTACTTCCTCAAGACGGAGAAGCAACCCACTCTGATAGATATTCTAAAGCCCTCTTTGGCTGCACAGAGCTTTCGGGTCAGGCTGAGCGGGCTCTGCTGTGCAACAAGGGGCTCCTAAGCCAGCCTGGGGGCATTTCCAGCAGGCAAAAGCCCGCTGAGATTCCCTGTCTGAGCAGCATCACTTTAGCCTGCAACATCTGTCCATTCCAGTCTGCAGGAAATGCAAATGAACTCGGGGTCATCAACAGCTGTGGTCATATGCTGCCTGACGTAGCTTACAGACTTGTCTCCAACAGCAAGACGTAGACTAATTTTGTCTGATCAGAACCCACCAGATAAAATTTCAGGGGTCAGAAAGATCTCTGCTCTGCTGGAGCAATGCACACACAAATGCCACATTCACGCGCAATGTTCATTTGCTAAGGGATATTGGGCACGGCTCAGCCCTAGCACAGAGCCCAAGTGTAGAAATGCACTAAGAGATCATCATCAAAGCAATATTTCTTAATAATTACCTGCTATTAGCCACAAACAAAACATGCTGTTTATCCCAAGCACTTTTTAAGAGCTCCTCAGATATTCTCAAATTTTCAAGACAGAAGTCTTAAAGTCTAACCATCTCCAGAACAGATTCCCGAAGAGGCACTGAGACAGGAACCCAAAGTTGGTACTGCTTCCTATTTTCTTTTTTTCCTCCGTCTCCTGCTCTTTTCATGTCCTAGCTCATAGGAGCCAATCTTACCAAGGCAGAAGAGATTTAACCTTGGCACAAGCTACGACAACCAGCAGCTTTAACTCAGTAAAAGCATTTGTCACCCACAGACTAGCTAGAGGAGAAGAGAAATGACCTATGAGCAGCAGACATGTTCTGCTGCAGCCAGACAATTGCTGCAGAGCAGAAAGGGCTATTTTGGTCATGAATTGCGTGTGGACCCCGTGGTTGTTCAACAAATGAACTGAAAGTGCCAGAGACAGAAAGAGCCTCTTCCTATCCTTGCTATTACCTCCTGTTGACCCACTCGGCCTGCCTGCCCTGTCTCATCAGGGTCTCTGCCACCTAACATGGACTCCGTCCTGACTAAGAACATCCCACAAAGGAGTTCATCTTAACAGCTGGGTACTGCATGCCAAGACAGGAGGGGAAATATCCTATTGCATTACAGAAATTGCGCTGCTAGTTGTTTGCATCCACTGGTGTTTCCCTACTGTTTTTCACTTACACAACTCCACTCTGCATTTAAGCATACAAGTACATTTTATTGAACAACTTACAGACAACTCTACAGAACTACAGCAGCAGAATGGCAACTGTGATGGAGGGAGGGTCTCAACAGCTCTTTACTTTCCCTGTTGCGCTCCAAGTCAAGGCTAAAGCTCCACGTGGTGCTTGCACAAATCACCCCACAGCTGCCTACCCTCGGAACACCTGACCTTTCTCATCAGGTTCAATTTAAGAGGTTAGGTGGTCTTCACACATGAGACCACAATAAGACTCCCCCAGCAGCCTCCTCTCTTCTAGACAGAAGAGAGCCATAGCTCTCTAAGTCTCTCTTCATTCCTCATCATCTCTTTAATCACCCAAGCAGCCCTCCACTGGACTCATTCCAGCACATACTGTTACCCTTCTCATGCTGGGGAACCAGAAACAGGACACAACATTCCAGATGTGAGCTCCCATACTCAGCATTGATGCTAGAGATGACTTGCCCAAGGAGTGGGCTGTTGTAGGTCTCAAATAAAAGCAATGCACATAAATAAGGTACGAAAGCACTATAATTCTGCTTTTTACAGAAACTAAAGAGTGGAGTTCCCAAAAGCAGGTGAAATAAATCAACATTCCAGTTTGTGCATCCTTTCTAGCAAACATCTCCTCATAACTAACTTTGCAGTGAGACCTCTGCTCCAGTAATAAAGCATTTTGGTAATTCCAGTCTGTTTCCTCTGTCTTGAAAGCCCACCTGCACACATCCTGATGTAGTGTATTATAGATTCCCAAAAAGCAAGCATTTTATGGATACAAGCTGCAGTTCTGAGCTAAATCCTAGGGAGTGAGAGCACAGTAGCTTCCCACATTACATTATACTGCTTTTGTGGAATTTCCCAGAGCTACGGTGGAACACATGGCTTACAGGCACATCAGCACTGCCTGCTGGGCCAGGCTGTACTTCTCACACAGAAGGAGCAACCACTGGAGCCCCCAGCAGAGAGATTCCCTACCAAGAAAAAAAAACAAACATAACAAAACATCCCAAAATGACTAACAAGCTGAGCCTGAGTGAAAGGCAAAACCCTCACCGGGTTCTGAAAACAATGTTGAGTCTCTGTGCAGTATCTAAATGGCTAGGGAGGTTGCCCTAGCATCATGAGATCCTTTCAGCTTAACCGAAGTTTGGAAGACAAACATAGTTCATAATTCTGATCACATCCTTCACATTTTTAAGTGACAGCAACATTCCTAAACCTCTTGAAACTTATCTAAGAATCCCAATAGACCATATCAAACTTCTTATAACAATGCTTAGAGTTGAGCACACCAAACATGCAGTTGCTACCAGCAAGCTTCCTAGCTATTGTATAAGGGCAGAACACAGTCTGCCTACAAGACAGTTGAACACATCACTCAACAATTAAAGGCTGGACCAATCCACTTTCTTTTTGATCTGGCCACTGAGCCACTCTAGCTTTCCTAAGTCTTTCAATCTCCTTTCCCAAGTTGCCACCGCACTGAAAAAGAGACCTACTATTAGCTGGTATGCAAGCACTTGCTCTAAATAGAGGACTGAACTTCAACTGCAGGAAATCTTATAAAAAAACATAATAATTGAATACAAAGCTGGCTTTCCTACACCGTCTACAAAAAAAACAACAAAACCAGCGGTAGCTCCCTAGTCATCACAAGCACTCCACCACCTCCTGAACTGCAGGTTCCTTCCCCAGCAGGCTGCCAGCCCCACCACTCACCGTGAATTTACTGAACTAAGTTGGGTTAGCACAAGTTACCGCTGCGCTCAGTACTTTCGGACCAAGGTGGGAGAGAGAGCCCTCAAACCCAGACAGCTTGGCCAGGAATGGGCACAAACACACACCGTTCAAAAAGAAAACAAATGAGAAAATCTTGCTTTGGATTATGCCACAGCTTCACCCGTTTGCACCACTCTTCCCCAGGCCAGTCTCAGCTGCCCCACCCAATCCCCGTGCAAACAGCCTACATGAAAATCCCTGATGGTGCAATCCACCTGCTAATGGGAAGAAATCCAGGTCGCAATACCCATTATCCACACAGCTGGCCCTTTCAGTGTCAGGGACAGCAAAGAGGCCAAGGACTGAATGACTATACACCTCTAATGGAAGGGGACATCTCGCTCCCCAGTAATCTATTCAGTTATTTATGGGAAAAGGTGTTAATTCACTAAATATCATACCTCCATCTTTGGGGCAAGATGAATACTTAATGATTCACAAACAGCGTCTTACAAAAACAGCAGAACAACTGTTAGATCTGTTATTCACAGCAAGTTGTTTCATCACCTTCAAGTCCCAGGGTGGAGTCTCCAGGTCTGCCTCTGCAGGGTAACTCAAATATTGCACTCATGCTGTACCTTTACTCTTCCCATTTCCGTGCTTCCAAGACTTTTAATTCAGCTTCCAAAAAGCACAAAAAAACTCTTGTCAAAACAAAATCACAAATTAATTCTCCATAGTAAAGGGAGGTATTTGTTTTTCCTCCAGGAAATTCCACTTAATACACCTGACACTGCCGCTCGTTTACCAAGCAAACCACTTGTTACTGCAAAGGAGGCTGGAATGGCTTCTTGGAGATCACTCTCCAAATTATTACTTTCCCATAACCTAAGATACTGAAGATTTTTATGACAGAAATACACCTCACTACAGAACGAATAATACCTGGTACAATTCTCAGTTGACATTACAATTCCTGTTTTCCTAAAATTGTGTATTCTTCTTGGTCAGAAAAATACCTTGCCAAGAACAGAACAAAAAACTCTCCTGACAGGTGGTTTTGAGCACTACAGCCACCTGACCCAGGAGACAAGCCACGGTTTCCCTATTTTTAGGCATTAAATGGACTTCCACAAAGCAGAACTCCTGGTTGTTTTTTTTTTTTTTAACACCAGAAAACCCACTGCCCTAGAACAGTTACTGTCACGATGACAGCAGAAACAAGAAAAGGGGAAGAAAACACGAAGAGGAATTGCAAACTGAACACAATGCAAACGCACTGAAGACAAATTTAAAAAGCATTAGGAAAAGTTAACTGAGCAGAAAGTTCACATATCCTTTCCCTATTAAAATAAAAAAACAGCTACTAAAGCCATACTCCTCTTTTCATCTCGTGAACTGAAATAATGGCACTTGAAAAGAGCCCCCTGGCTCAAGACGTAAAGTGGCTTTTATCTTTAAAGGCATCAAGAGATCAGGCCTATCAGCACCAGCTGCACCTCCATCAAGGCCTGCTTACTCTGCTTCAGGTCCCCTGGGCCAGCGCTGAGCCAGCGTCTCCAGCCTGAGGGCACCTGGAAAGCCTGAACCCGCACCCCACACAGCTCCATGCAGCCACCCACCGGGGTGGTCCTCAGCAGTGAAACATTAGACTTGGCATTACACATAACGGAACACAAAGTGCACAGCAGCAAGTGCCCCAGAGCTGCACACAAGCTGGCTTGTGATTTAACAGGACTGTGTACAAAGAAATTCAGAATTTGCGTTCATCCCAATTCCCACTGCATTTCACACAGGCGTGCACACCTGCACTCCTTAGATCCTTTAGAAAATACCAACTTTAAAAATTTGGGCCCCTACATTCATACCCGCAAGTACACAGAAGGCAACAGATCCATTCATGTAACAACTGAACATTTGTTCTCATTTTCTTCGGGGAAATTGGCTCTATGTTGCCAGTTCAGTGGGATGGGAAACACACAAACTAACTGCCAAACAGTAAAATTTCTGTTTTGGGGAAAAAAAAAAAAACAAACGACAGTAACAAAAATCTTTCTTGCAGCATTAATTATAAAAGGGAGAGCTGGAAGCTAACTTCATGCATTTTTTGTGTCACATTGAGAAGTCATCATCAGCTGAGACTTCAGGGAGAGAATTTGAAGCTAATCATTTTCGTCCCTCTCCACTAACTGCTGAGGATGTTTCAGGCCTATCTGCCCCAGTGGAAGCTCAGTGTGAAGCCCATACGTGTGGATGCGACACACAGAGCGGACAAAGAACCACACAAGGAGCTTTCTGCTCTCAGAGGGAAGCTGGGCGTCACAGCTGTACCTCAGTTCCACCAGCTGCCTCATGAACTGTTCTCACAAAAGAACGTCTTTAGCAAAAAATAAATACAAACACAGATTAAGTAAACTGTGAGAAGTTCAGTTGCAATTCCACAATCCCCAAGTGACTCCAAGACCAATCTCCTTGGTGTTTCATCTGCACTAATTTAATAATTTATGTTGTAAGACCTATGGCCTACAAAAGGAAGATAGTAGGACAAACCTTGAGTGCATTATTCGCCTTAGTCCCACTGACTCCAAAGCATTACTAGGCCAATTACAGCAAACAAGATTTATCAGCCACTACCTGCCACAATGATTAGCAGAACAAGCTGCTTTTGCTGCTGCAATCAACAGCTCCAAGGCTAACAGCACCCACCTGCAAGCACATGCAGGGTAAGTACACAAAAAGAGGCAAAGCCAATGTGTCTTTCCATTCGCATTCCACTTTGCTAAAGTCACTACACAGCTTAATTCCCCCTCCCACAGAGACATGCAGCTTAAGGAGAACCTTCTAGATTCACCCATACCAAACGCTGTGAGCCAGAAAAATAACTGCATAGTATAGTTCGTTCCATTTGAAAGTAGACTTGCTTTGTTTTCTTCCCTCATCCCCTTCCTTTGCTTGCCAGGAACTTAGTTCGTCACTATTATTTCAAGTAACACTGACAAGCCTTTCAGCATCTCTGATCTCTAGAACAGCCAAGCGCTCCTTTTATAAGGTGCACATGGTACTAAGGTTAAGGAAAACTACAGAGCATCTTTAAAAGACATATCAGCATAGCAAAAGCTTCAGTTCTTAACAACAGATAAAAGGAGCACAAACCAAGCAGCACAACATCCACATCGTTCTAAAGCTCTTCTGCTACAAATCAGTCCAACTGAGCAGCCTCTACAGGGTGCCTCCAGTTTCAGGCTGCACTGTGCACTGTCAAGTATTTAGAAAGAAACCGCTCATGCTCTTTGAAGGAACTCACCTGAATATCATTTACAGAAGCATCATAATTCATATTCTATAAGCAGGTCTGAATGAAGATATGGTTACAGAAGGGAAAAGAGTATGTTGTACTTGTCCGCATACTGCTTTAACGCAAATTATCTGTGTGAACTGGGGACAAGCATCCCTCCCATGCCACAATCTGTAGTGGATGTAAATGTTAGTACGAAGATTAACTTCCTTCTAATCTGAGAGATTAAGTTACGTCAAGGATGATTTTAGCTTAATAATTCTCCCTCTATCAAAAAGTAATGTAGTCGAAAGAAGCTTTTGAGTTTCTTTCTTACAGAAAATAATGCATGCCCATGCTAACTTTCAGGTTTTGCGATCTAAATATCAGAGAAGAAAAAAAACAAACATTTACAGGTGAAGGGATGCAACTTCACTTCGCTTGACCTTAATCGTAATACCAGAACGCTCTTTTCAGTGCAACCATGAGTATGAGTAATTCTGCTGGAAATTATGAATAGCAGATAAATGACTTGTAGAGTTCTCCAACTGGTTTTCTATGTACATGCTCCAGTTAACAACTTACGTAACCAGGACGAGACAATTGGGCAGTGAAGACACCAGAGGAAATGCCATTTCTGCCTTTAGCCAAAATGTTCGTGTGAAATTTAAATTCTCAGAGAATCGTCAGGAAAGTTAGCTCCTTTTTTCCTCCTTGAGAACAGAAGCACAAGTGTTTATGAGAATAAAGAACACCTCCTTTCTTCTCCACCCACATGAACTTGGCAGCGTGTCCCAGTATTTTGTGATGTCAGCACTGAAAAACCTGCATTACATTGCTTCGGGGCCTCTGAGAAAATACAAACAACTAAACCATACAATGATTTAAGATCTGCCCTTTTCTCCTCTGTGTGCCCTGCATTCAAAGAGAGACTTGTTGGTTCCCCCAGTACGTCTGGCCCCAATTCAGCAGCTGACTGGGGCCAGCTCAAGGGATTCAAGTTTATCATGCGCACCGATGAATGTTTATGAATCAGAAGATCAGAACAGTTACCTGGGCAATGCGTGTGGTGCATTAGGGTTTTTAGACCCTATGCCAAGAGCAACGTTCAGAAACCGTAATGGAAACAAGACCTCCCTGAGATCTTTAGTAGGACCAAGGAATTGGGAAGTGCCATTTCCCCCAGAAGGCAGCACTCAGCTTCCTGCCCACACCAGCGCATTGTACAGAGGAGGTGGTTGCCATTTCTGTCTGCATCCACTGGCAAGCTTAGTTCCAATGAAAAGCCAAACACAGACACCTGCCACAGAAGTAACACAAGAATCCAGGACAGGGGACTGGAAACAGAAAACATATTCAGTTTAAATATGCCTTTCCTTTTTGGAACCATCAGCATGGTTCTCCTTGCATATATAAGAGCATCCCTCACCTTAGTGTACCGCAATGTCAGCAAAATCTGCAAGAGCCGACTGTAACCCTTTTTTTTTGTTGTTGTTAATACGGCCACAATTCTCAAAGGCACACCTGCAGATTCTCTCCTAACACGGGCTATTCTGAGCAGAGAATGATTTTTACCAGAAAACCTGAAAGGTCTGAGGACAATGCCACAGCAGGGCATGCGGAGTTCAAAGGGGAGCAAAGAGCTGGTAAATACACAATCACACTTCAGGTGCTAATCCTGCAACATAGCCTACAAGCACAGACTCTTCCTTATCCCTAGCGAAGTAACTGGGACCTCACACGCCAGCACTGATGCCACAGATAACCTGTTTTGTTGATAGAGGACTACAGCCTAAATCACAAGTGTAAAAAACAACATAAACAGGTTTTGTTCCACATTAGCAAACATCAAAATCATACTGCAATACAGTAAACTGGAAATCAGTCAATGGCCAACGACTGATTCAGGGAAAGATTTCACTAACGCTTAAAGACAAAATCATATTTTGTGGCATTGAAGCAGGTGACCCTCGACTCACATGTCAAGGCATACAAAGCTGGCTGACTATTCCATTGGAAAATAACTATCACACCTGATCTCCCAAGGAATCCTGTCACTGAATCCCCATAAATCAACAGCTAGGCAAGGTTTGTGCACTGCTCAGTTGCAGATCACCCTAGAAAGTTGCGGCAAATTTACCGTTTACAACAGGTTTCATGAACAAAGACATTCTCTCACAGGAACTGTGAAGAATGAACAGAAGCTATGGCTGTGTTATAAAATAGAATTAAAGCATACTTTATTTCTTCAGAAGGTTCTAGATAACTACTGTCTCCAAGTTCAAGATCGTATTAGCAATGAGTACAGGTTCTTCCACAATATACAATATGCGCTCTGAAACTCTTCCAATGAACAACACAAATTATTGAATCAAACACAGCCTAGATCATATCTCATCCCTTTCCTGTCCTTAAATCGTGCACTCCAGTGGAATTCATACTAGAGTTTCAGGCCTGCTCTGCTGACCAGAGCCCTTGGTGAACTCCTCCACGACAGCAATCTTCCCAACAGACAACAAAACCATCAGTCAAGAAGCCAAGACTCACGACTGAAACTGCTGTCAGCCTCTTGACAACCGGCTTACAGCTGTGGAACTTCTTCCACTGCGAAGGGAAACAAATCATGGGACCTTTCCCTTCACAGAGCAACAAACAAAGTGCATTTCTTCCTTTTAAGACCTTCAGTTAGGAGTTCGTAAAGCCTAAAATGCTACCAACACCACTGGGAGAGGATTAAGGGGCATACTTAACACTACAGACTGCACAGTCACCTAGCTGTCAGCCTGGCACGTAGGGCAAAACAGGAAATGAATGAGATGAGTTCGCAGCTCTTCTCATGTCAGTTGAAATATGAATGTTTATCTTGAAGCCATCTTATAATCAACACACATGCCGTTCTTCTTATTTTAGAATTTTCCACTGAACTGGCAGAGTTTACATATACATTTTTACATATCATGTTTGACAGATTACCTTAATATATTCCCTACAACATTTCCTTCGGTACAGTACTAAGTTACTCTTACTGCTGAAATCATTACTGTCATAGGGAAGGCTTCCCATTTACGGTCCTTCTGTATGTGGAGGAGCTATTGCTCAAGCACGTGAGAGCAGAATGCGGAGGGCGTTAGTCATTAACACGCTGCGTGGTCAGCACCACGCTGAATGAAGCAGTACTGATGACTGCAGGTAAAACGTCTCACTTGGAAGCTGGCCAGAGGAGAATTCTCATACATTGACAGTAAGGCACTACTGCTTACTCTGTTTGACACTGACCAAGTATTGACAGTATTAGTCTTTAAATAAGAATTTCCACTCTATTTAGCAATATTATATACGTGCACACATACTTACGTACGTGCCTAAAATTGTACATGAAAAAGGCTGCAAAACGGAAAGCCGACTGAAAATTAATAAAAGGCACCCACACTCCTCAGAATGGGGAACGCCTTGGGAAACTTCACAGGGACCCATCTCAGTTCTGTAAGAAATCCTGATGCTACCAGCACTCCGGGAAAAAAATACCTGCTGAATTTTTGGTAACTACCAGATGACATTGTGGAACAGGGATAATTCTCTAGCAGAATTCAGGTGTTGGTTTACAACTTCCCAAGAAAGGCAGTCATTCCCTACAGAATTCCGTCAGATTCAGGATCAGGATTTTGGGCAAAGTCCTCTGTTCCAGCCTCATCCCAAAATAAAAAAAGAAGCCCTGAGCATTCCCCAAGTCCTGAATTTCAAATAGACCATTATACGACTCCAGCAGACAGCAGGAAGTATGAAAGCTATCTGCTCTGAATAAACGACAGCGTTAGCCCAAACAGGCACTTCCCAGCATCTCAAATGCCATTTTATGAAGATGTACTTTTCCATCTAACAAGGAGCATGGTTTCATCAGTTGTCACCATAAAACTTGTAACGGCAAAATCAAAATTAAACTACAGCTTTTTCAGAATGGAAAAAACAAACAGCCGCTCTGTTTTCTGCCTGTTTCAGGTGGTCTAATCTATTAAGCCAAATAACACAGGAAGAAAAAAATCATGCTTTTTTTTAAAGAACACTGCTCCAACATGATTCACATCTCTTAGCCATCAAAATTAAACACCAACGTATAGGACCATGCACATGTCAAACACAACACCGCTTCCTAGCTTTGTTAAAAAGTCAGGCTGAAAGGGGTCGTCTTCTGTTTTCAAACTGTAGACTGGCTCTAGCAATAAAACTCAGACCACTTAAGATGTCTAGACCATGAATGTCTGTACGAAACATACTCCAATAAAGGAAAGCACTTCACAGCATTCCTTAGGTAAGATAACAATATAAAAATTAATACCACTAAGTAGGTACAAGGTAGAACAGTTTCAAGATTCCAAACATTAACATCCTTTACGTAATTACACCACAGGTCTTCCTGGAAAAAAAAAAAATACAGAACAAAAAAGAAAAGGAAGCTGAACGGCTATCAGGCAGAAACGCCAAAGTTGTCAGACATGCATGGTTTTAAAGCAACTTCACACAGACATGCACATCCCCAACAGATCTCACTTATTGTGAAAGCAGGTGCCAAAAGCCCAATACTGAAAAACATGAAACAGCACAGAGAGCTTCCAACCTGTAACAATACCAACCTGCTTCTCCCGGCCTACTGCATCCACAGATTAGCTCCAGTTTCCCCTACCACTTCATACATGCTCAAGCCTCCAGTAAGTTCTCCACCTCGCTACAATTAACTCCTTCCCAAAAACATGATTATTGTGCGTGGTTTTCTGCTTTGCCTACTTAAAGAGCAAGCCTTGAGTTAGTCCTTCGAGTCCACAAAAATGACATTCTGATTCTGTAAATGCCATAGAAAACTACTACAGGATCTATACCAGCATCTCCTGTTTGTCTTAGTATCAGCACATTGCTGAAGCAGTAAGTAGTGACATTCAGAAGCACAAATCTTAACAGGTTTACATGCAGCAGCAGCAGGTCTGGTAAGGAAAAAGGACGAATGCTCTGTTCTTCATCACAACTTTCCCCAGCTGGGGAACACCATCATAGCACGCAGCTGCTACTCATTCCCTTCTTCATTCACTGCTCAGACACCTCCTCCCTGATAAAAAACAAAACAAAACAAAAAAAAAAAAAACAAAAAAAAAAAAACCCACTCTCAAAGACTGAAGCTGCCTATCTCAAAGAAGTCCCCTAATTATGCCTTTCTCCCAATTTACACTTTAATTTTAGCTTCAAGGCAGCTGGGTTCCTCTCTGGGGAAAAACAACAGCAGCACACTAGACCCTCTGGGTACGTTCTCCCTGCCTTTCTTTCCAACATGCCACTGTGGGGTTTCACACAGGTCTAAGGCAGCATCAGTCTGCAACAAAAGGGTAGTTAGTTTAGTCTCTCTGGGTAACAAACTGTTAATGTAAAGGCTGTCTAACCTGGGGCAGTAGCTTTCAAGAACTGTGAAGATTTATTTTTCCTCTCCCACAGGTAAAAAAAGAAATACCTTATAGGTTAAAGATTCACGGAGATTAAAAGAAGGAAAGGCTTACTGAATGACTCGATCCATCCTTTCTGACAGAGTTGTTCCATATTCATGTGGCTCCTCTGTATCATTAGATAGGGTATTACTGGCTCACCTTTAAGGAAAACAAACCAACAAAAAACAACCCACCCAGCACTTGGAAGCCAGCTTGTCTTTAAGGAGCACCTCAGCTGCAGGACCAACCCCCACGTGGATGCCTTAAAAACTGAAAGGACATTTAGAACATGGATTTTGACTTGGATTCCTCAGAATCCACTGCAAGAAATTAACAGCAGTTCCTGATATAAACACTACCAAAGAATTGGTATTTGAATAGTAAATGCATATCAGATTTTAAAAGGAAAGAGAGGAGATCTTTTGCCGCAAAGGAGCTGCTCAAGAAATGCATAGGACAAAAGCCAACAATAGTGTGAAAAAAATTCCATTTGTGGCACAAGAACAGAAGTAATGAACAACTCCCTCAGGCTTCATGCAGATACTCCAAAGTGTTTGTAAGGACAGCGATCGCAGTTTACGCAGTCACAGGACTACTAAAGTCGGCTCCTGGCTTGTTACCCCCGCAATTCAGCTAAACCCCTTCGAAAGCAGGACTGCATTAGCCCTGGACTCAGTCAGAGCTGCGAGACAAGGGCCGAGACACACAAAAAGAACTCCTTTAGGAAGTGGCAGCTCCCACCTTCCAGCATGGCAGCAAGACAGCCAAAACCCACCCACACATCTCAGTACTGCTGTGCCTCTTCTACCTGCTGGAGTAGGCAGGGGAATATGGGGGATGTAAGAGAGGAGCAATTACCTCATAACCACTTCTGTGCACCCACACTACACCAGCCTGAACTCCTGGACCCACCACATGCCACCACCTGCTGCTGCTGCTGACTGATCACCAACCCAGAGGTGAGTGTGTTAGCATGGTGCTTACCAAATCTCTATTTCCCTCCAGACAGTCCCACAATAGAGAAATTTAAACTTCCAGAGTTAGCCCTTTCTGGATTGCAGACACACTGAAGGGGAAATACTAAACAAAATGAAAGACGGGTTGAACATTAGTTTGAAATACTGAGTCAAGCTTCTATAAATCACAGTGCAAACGTGCAAGTTCTATCCGGCTAACAATCTCAGCAGTCTGCAACCCTTCTCCATTGCACGCATCAATATTCAGAAGCACACAGCACCAGCTGCCCTGGGGGAGCAGAATAATACCAAATCTTTGTTGCCGCCACCGCTCTGCAGCCTCCAGCCCACCTGCCATCATCCCGGGCTGCTTTGTGTCTGTGACGGATGTGCATGGACTCTTTTGTTGTGTGCCTATAAAAAAGCACCCGCAATATCTCCAAATTCTAACAGTTCAAGTAGCTCCAATTCAGCTTCCAGCTCTGCTCTTTGTCCTCTAAAAATAACACACATTTAATTGCAACTTGCTACGATTTTCTAATTCTCTGTGACCCCAAATGTCTAAAACTATTACCCGAAGACAGCCACAGTAATCCTTAATGAAGGTGTGGGTATGATGCAGCATGCTAGCGGCCATCTGGTTGCCAGGTGTTTCCTGGCTTAGCTTTTCCTCACCGCATACATCCCTCCTCCTACTCCTCTAATTCTAAGAAAGACAATTTCCACCTCAGGACGCTCCTTCATTAAAAACACGGGCAAGGGTTTTACTGCAAGCACGTTGATTTTCTGCTTGCAGCAAGAAGCATGGAAGGGCTACTTGTTACCATGTATATCTTCCCATGACCAGCAGCAAAAGACTGTACCAAGGGTATTTCTGACTGTCAGCAGGAAGGGAGCGAAGTGCCGTGTTTTCATGGTCATCCTACATCTTAATGTCCATCCCTTACAACTAAAAAAACTGAATTAAAAGATAACGGGGCGGTCTTTTAGAGCTATCAGAACTATTCACATGAAGAGCTGACTGAAGGAAACACAGGGCAAGATTCTCAACCAGTGTAATTTCACATCTTTCAAAGAGTATCATAGCCTATTCAGAGACATTAGATCCTGTATTTTACTTTCAAAAGAAGAACACTAACTTCCCTGAAATCCCCACCTTTCGGACAGGCCTTCCCCCTCTCAGTTACATATTCCTATCCTTCCCCAGCACTCTGCAACACTTATATTTGCTGGCTCAGGATTAGTAAAATCAAATCAACATTGTCAATACAGGAAGGTACATACTTCACACCAATTAAACTCTGCCACTGTCAGCTTCTTAAAACGTCGGCAGTAATAAGAGACTACTCTCTCACAAATAGCGGTATTACAGGACAACAAGCAAAAGCAAGTTCATAAAGAGATTTCAAAGCAAGATTCTGTAACTCACCTTAACATCTCCAAAACCAACAAATCAGAATTTACCCAATAAGTAAGGCACAAACCTGAAAAAGTTGCACTAAAAACCATGACTACCACAGTCTCAATTCTGTCCTCCTAGGAGCTGTGGGTCAGGCACTGCTTCAGCAGGTACTGCTTGCCTGTTGGTGCCTCAAAGCCTGAGTTTGCAACAAGGGCTTCAAAAATGACTCAGTTCAGATGGACCAAAGAACTGGAAGGTACCACGGTTACACCTTCTGGGTGCACATCAAGCAACACAGGCTACAACTGCACAGGTCACCCCTCGCCCAGAAGCCGGCCTGTGAATGGAGACACAGGCTGCAGAGATGAATGATGGGAAAGGCCCGGCTGACCTTTTGTGCCCGCTGGCAGTTCTGGTAACACCGCAGATCAGTGCTGGCATCCTGCTACCGGGTTACAGGAGTGGAGAATCCCAATATATCTAAGCGAAAACACACAGCCATCCAGACATCTGAAGAACTAATACAATAAAGCCACTGTAAAAGTGATAAAATATGCTTCTAACTTGAGGGTGACAGTAACTCAGCTACATATTATTAATTCCACTCAATGCTAACACTGAACAAAAACAAGAAGGAAAAAAACAAACCGACTGAATACGCTCTTCTCACCAATAGAAGCAGTTCTGTACTACAGGTCCCTGTAAGCAAATGCAGTTTGACCACAGATTTTTTTTTTGTTTTTCCCCAATGTAGAATATAAATGGCCCAGGTTGGAAGGGACCTCAAGGATCATGAATCTCCAAACCCCCCCTCACCCCCCCCTCCCCCCCGCAACAGGCAGGACCACCAACCTCCACATTTAATACTAGACCTGGCTGCCCAGAGCCCCATCCAACCTGGCCTTGAAAAAAAAAAAATGTATTCCACAGAAGTACGTGCTCAATTACTCATACTGAAATACACGCTTAAGAGGAGCTTTCATGTTGCATTTCACACACTGACATTGTTTTACACAATAGTAGTAGCATGCCATTTTAAATAACCTGACTGAAGGATTATAAGCATCACCTACAAATCATCGCTGCCAATTTTGACAAACTATAAAATTATATATAGCCACGTTATGTCTTTTGTTCATCATCTCAGATATACATTTATTATATGCTGTAACAGACAGCCCTGAGTAATAAGAAATGCTTACATGAAATATTTGTCTAGGTCTTTTTGAGAAATGCAACCAGCTCGCTATACCGTGAAAGGCTTAACTTTGCAGAACACCGCGAAATGAAAGCCCTTATTTACAGTGTTCTATCCCCTGCTCTTTGGAATGAATCATGTTATTAACTGTTCCACGTTCTCCCTCCCCTTCCCCCCCCCCCCCCCGAAAAATGAGAGGCTTGTTTGGTTTTTTGTTTTTGTTTTATTTTTAATTACTCTCATGTGTGCCTGCCAACTTTCTCTTTACTATTCCACAAAATATAAATATTTTCCTCTCTCTGACCCAAAATAAATATACGGTTTCCTTCCTCCCGGTTGATGCATTTCTCCAGCATTTTCCTGAAGGAAATCTTTTAATGGGGCATCTAATTGATCATGTTAGAAAGAAGCGGCGAGGCGGAGGGGACAAAAAACTAGCTTGCCACTCTCCTTTTGGACACATCAAGTCCCACACCAAGCAAAAATGCCAGCTCTACTCTGGACAAGCAGCTGCACAGACACCAGGTCCCAGGTACACTCTGAACATGATGACAACCAGCCGGGAGCAGCATCCTGAGGGTCCAACTCTGCCCTCCCTGTGCCACTGCAAACTGAGAACTACTCTGACATAAAGTTGAAGGAGCTGGCTCCCCATGCAGCAAGCTCCCTCTACAAGTGCTTGCTGCTGAGTTTTGGCCGTTTTGTTAGAAAGTACTTCTCCCTCACATTTTCACGGTCATCGCCCAGAACTGCAAATTTTCTAATACAGGCAGAAGTAAGTGCTGAAGGAAAGCAGGGTAACCCCGCAGGCCAGGAAGCAGCTTAGGACCGACACACCTGGTTTCATCTCTGATCCACCCCAAGCTGCTGGTTGACAAGCAGGATGGGATATGAGTTACTGAGTGTCCAAACCATCCCTTGAAGAGCAAGCACTACTCTCCTTTTTCTTCACAAACCATTCAGTTACACATCCATGTCTCCCCTTTGGGAGCCTCTAGATTTTGTCCTCAGCCTTCTTGCACGTTCTCTAATTGCTGAGAGAAATAAAAGCTAGTATTGATTTCAGCATGAGTCAGGCAGAGCAGGCTAATGCCTAACTGTGCGAACGCAGTCTTGCTGCAAACAGGAGCAGCGGCCTGCCTACCCACCACACCCTGCAATACTGCCCCCGAAGAGCAGCCTGAGACACCTGAAAAGCACGTCTGACACCAGCAAACAGGAATCTGGCAGTGCAGAGACAGTGCTTATGAACATACAGCTGCTGTTAATCAAACTATAGCCCCGGTAGCTCAAACAAAGGTAGCAGCTCTGCTTTCTGAGTGATACCACATGGCCAGAGCAGGAACGGGTACCCAATCATATCTTACCTGATCACGTGAAAGCAGGCGAAAGAATGGGACTGGGACTTTCAAAGGCCTTGGGGTCTGTATTCCACAATCAGCCAGCAGACACTGGAATCATGTTAACTTCTGCAAGAGCTGGATAGCAGTGCTTGGAGCTGCTGCACTGTAGTGTGCAACCTTGGGTCCAGAGTCCAGACAAATCCTCCTTGAGGGGATCAAATCCTTCAGCTCCAACCTGGCAGTCACAGAAAGGCTGCTGCAGAAAGCAGAGTAACTTGGCACGGAAAGGGCTGGCTAGCAAACACAAGCCCCAAAACGGAACAATTCGGATCCAGAGCTGAACTCTCCTTAAAGTCAAAGATTTCGAACACGCAGTTTCAGCCCATTTCACAGCAAACACAAAAATGGTGTTTTCTTCGCAGGCCCTCTTGGTCTCTGAGCTTTCCCAGGGGGTAATAGGGCCCTTACACTGGTGGCCTGGCGCCTTGCGACTGCCTGCACCGGCTTAACAACTTATTACAAATATCTTCTATGGAAGATGTGAAGAAGGGGAGGAAGAGAGAGAGACTTGGCTCTACCACAAAGCCAGCTAAGGTGCCTTTGGGCACAGCCTGGACAGCACAGTGGTTGAGTTACACAGGGAAGTGGGAAGATCTGCTCTCCTGTCCAGCAGAACCAGATTTCTTGTCCCACAGTAAGGCACCCAGGTCCCTTTTGAATGTCTGCAGCATTTCTAGCACGCCTGCTGTTCATCTCAGGACCAAATCTGGCCAAGGGCCAGAATTCTCAAAAACTCTGCTCTGAGCCTTCTTACCCTATGTTCTCATTTTGAGACATTTTCTCACCTCATTCATCAAAACTGCACCCAAGATCAGAAGCTCAGAAGTGGTAATTTTCACACTGTGAGGCAGCTGCTCTAGCAGATAATGCATGCTTCTCAAAATAGAGCTGACAGCTTCCAGTTTTAAACCAGAAACTAGCCCCTATCAGTCTCTCCAGAAAATAAAGTGAAAACATAGGGTTAATTGAATCAATAGGTCTTATAATTAAATGCCGCCAAGTTAGCTGACATGACCAGAGCATTGTTCTGAGGATTTTTTAATATTGTTCATCCGCAGGTTGCACACACATTAAATACAGCTAATTTTGCAAACGGATACTGGAAATTTAATTTCAATTTCCCTCGGGGAGAAAAACAACAAGTTTTGCAACAGAGAATAAAGTTTCCATAGACCCAACTCACTAGAAGCTGCTGCAATCTGGCTGCATTAGGGCTCACAACGCTACCTCCTATCAGAAAACCCTTCTAATCCTTCTCAGGGGGCGTGACCAACATGAGACAAGGAATATTGCTCAGATCCCTGTACCCAGGAGCACCACTTGTAAATTAAGGAAAGGAATTTGCCCGTGGGGCTGAATTCTACCTACAAATCTGTAGCTCAAGAATTCACAGGTATAAATGATTATCCCCATTGTGTGCTAAAGCATCCCAGATTTATAATAATAAGAAAACAGAGCTGAGAAAGGAATTGTCTTTTTCCAGATGGTGCAAGTTACGTGCAGATTTGATGAACTCCATGTAGTCAAATTATTTTCTCTACCTGCCACTCTTGCTTACAATAAAATCAACACCTTCCTCATATAGCTATGCATGCTTATTTCATCTGGAAGACAGACACCGTGTGCTAAAACAAATACTGACTCCATCACATAAAGCTAGAAAAACAACGTGCTTAAAGATGCTAGGAAAAAACAACAAAAAAACCCACCATGTTGGTCAAGACTACTCAGGCAGCACCTGTCTCTCTAATTACCAGAAACAATGAGATTTGATAAATCCCTACATTACTGAGGTTGCCCAGGCCTCGTATTTGCACCACAATTCCTTTCAAGTTGGCACCCTAACAAAGCCACTAGATACTGAGTACCAACACTGAACCCGTTGCTCTATTAGCATTTTGAATGATTGCGACAGCTTCCTCTCCTCCCCAGTCAAGACAAAAGAATAAAGACCAGTTTCATCTGCATGACTGCTGTAGAGAAAAGCACCAGTGAGTGTAAAACCGTAAGGAGCAACTGCATTAGCTCATCTTTTCTCTTTAATAAAGCAGCAAACAATTAGTGTTAAAGTAAAATGGGTCAATCAAGACTTCAAATCTTCTTAACAGCTAGCACAGTCAACCCATGTGGCCACAACAATCCAAATTAACCCCACGGATGCATCAGTCTCTTCTTCCAATACCTAGAAAGCAATTACAAATGTCACATTTAATGCCCTTCTAAAACATCCTTCTGCAGCTTAGTAGCATAACCTGTGATTTACCCTACCCTTGAAAGAAAAGCTTTTTCCTTTGCTGAGGCAGATGGCTTAGGAAACCACCCGTTTCCATCAGTGTCTCTCTAAATCAGCTCCACCCCGTGGAAATCAGTCTCTTGCTGGCTTTTCCTTATTAGCTCAAATGTGCTACAGAACCACTGCTAACAAGCACACCTGTAGGAAAAGAACAGAGGGAAAAGGCACCAGCACAGCGAAAAGCAGCAAGGCCTATGTTCTCCCTCAGCATGTATATGTGTTAGGGGAAGGACATGCAACCTAGTGACTTCAAGGGAAACTGTTCACTTCCATGCCTTCTCTGGCAGTCCTCAGCACCACCAAACATCACCAGGGGTTTTCCACAATTAAGCCCGTGGACACTGAATTTAAACTATTTTCCTTTCCAAGCAAAAGGGTTTAAAACAGCCTTAAATTTAAAGTATGCTTAACGTTCATTTTCAAGAACAATTTAGAGTGTACTTAAACAACTGAATAAATCCAGACAGACAAAAGCAAGCATCCTTGAGTCTTCAGGAACAATTACACATACAATCACAGAATGGTTTGAATCGGGAGGGACCCCTAAAGGGCACCGAGTCCAAGTCCCCTGCAACGAACAAGGACATCTGCAGCTCGATCAGGTGCTCAGAGCCCCGTCCAGCCTGACCTTGAGCGTCTCCAGGGTTGAGGCAGGGCATCCACAGCACCTCCGGGCAACACATTCCAGTTCCTCACCGCACATATTGTAAAATAGAAACGCATTTCAAGTACGCACATGGGCTTCAAAAAAAGCACACAAATGAAATGTCCAGATCATCAGATAATTCAATCTAGAAGGTACCTTGGGAAGCCAGCTAGCCCTGGGGCTCGAGAACACTGTAGTTTTCCAAATTTCTGTCTCGTTACCCACTCGTGCATGTTAACCGCAACGCTCCCTAATCCATTTCTGGATAAAGCTTCAATTCAGCAACAAACGTGCTGAAGGCACAAAATTACTTAGGAGAACCCCCAATAAAGCCAAAGGGTGAAAGGGTGCTTTTTACCTTTTGCTAAGCCAGAGGTTATACCAGATAAGCTCTCAGCATCCTTACTGCCAGCACCCGGTACTACATGGAAAAGAGGTCTCAACTTTGGACAGACCCACAATTTAGAGACAAGCACTACCAGACCTTGTTTGTTTTTTTTTCTCCCTCCTTAAGCTGGTTGTCATTTGTCTTATTGTGGCATATCAGATTTCAGATCTGACAGATGCCTCATCTCCTTTACAAGTTCTATCAGTGCCTTCTGATTGTCTAGAGCTTACAGTAATGAAGCGGCAATTTCTTGAAATCCATTATCGTCAAGTCCTCACAAGCTAAATTCTTTTTGACTTCTCCCTCTTCTCACTCCTTTAAGAAAACAAACCTGTCTCCAACACACGTATATGAAATGCCACGTTCGGAGGTGACTGCTGAAATAGTCCAGCAGAGTCTGAAATGGGCCTCACCCGCCCGTTTCTGTGTTTAGATATTTCCAGCAATTCCCACAGCTCAGACAACTGTTCAGTGAGAACAGGGCCATACCTAGAGGGGCCAGAAACAGCTCTGGTGCCAGTACAAAGAGCAAACGTTTCCTCTCATGAATCCAGGTACACAGCTTTGCAAACAGTAACTCATACAGAAAGCAGCATGATGCAGGCTGAAAGGAAGGGTATGCTTCTGAAAAATGTCCATTAACAAGGGAATTCTTAACCCACAGACTGCAGCAATTCATTTAGGGCCTACTGTGATCACTCACGTTCCAGTGCAGGACCCCAAGGGTCATTAAACGATGACGATTTTTTAATTGTCAGAATATATTTAAAGAGCACAGCAAAGTGGGTACTGACATAACATACCATAACAATGACATCAGATGTCTAAATCAAGGGTTCAAACACTGCTTTATGTAACAAACTGCATCATAAGTGCAATGAACTGCCCTCCGCGTTCAAAGCGTGCTAAAATTCTCCACAGAAGAATAGTGACTTTTTATTCTCAGGATGACAGCTCTTTGGCTTCTCTCACACACTCGCAGGCAAACCACAACATGGGTGCAACAAATTATAAAGTTCCATTAACAGAATCCTTTACACAAAGGGATGGAGAGAGAAGTAGCACCGCTTCTCCTCCTGAGCCTCGCCACACAGGGACTCATTTGCTTCCTTCATTTTTGCTCTGCAAATGGCCTCGCTAAGCCAAAGGGGTGCAGTGTGTTGGTTCAGCTCACCTGTATGGCTCTGCAGCGCTGGTGCCTGAGCTCCTAGACTTGGTACCACACCAAGTTTGGGGTCCTGCCTGCTGCCAAGTGCATTCTATAAGCAGGTAAAGTCAAATGCACAGTGTCAAACTCAGTGGTTCCTAAACTGAGGCGCTACTGAGGTGAGTTTGGGGTTCACCTGCCATTTTACATACCACATTTTGAAAATACTAACAGCAGAAACACACAGCTCTCCACAAACTGACCTGGACTGTCTCCGTGCTAACTGAAGGGAGTTTCTGTCACAAGTAGGGAAGGTGTCCATCCTCTCAATGTGAATCACTTCTTAGTGATCTGTCAAGTAATGGCAGGGGGGTTTACATCAGGTAAAGCTCTCTCTGCACATTCCCTTCCCCTCCTCAGCAAGGGCTGAGATGCTGTAATCACGTCATCCAGTAGGGAGGGAAGCGAGAGAAGCTATTGGAAACAAACACATCCTGCAGCTGAGCTCTTTTTGGTTGCAGCAGACCCAATATCTGCACTCAAGACACCCACTAGCACAGGTGAACAAGACTTCTCTACAAGAAGAAAGCAAATGTCTGGGCAGGAAGGGGGAGATATGGATCAGAGAAGAGATGTGCTTTCACTCTGCAAAGAACGCGTCCAAAAACAAAAGGGACAGGTTTGCTGGATGGGGAGCAGCACAAGTGCTGGACAGCAAACGGTTCTTGGAGACAGAGTCACTGACACGGCCACAAAGACACGATGGATCACGAGAAGGGATGGCAGAGATTTAGAATATTTGGTAGAAGTTACAATATGTATGTATATAATTCATGATTTTATATGAACAATCCCTTTATGTGAAAGCCTGCTGTATTATATCAGGAAGAAGCCTGGCACAGAACGCCACCAACAAGTCAGAGAATATCTTTATTCAGAGGAAAACTCAAAGTTCCATCGGAAAAAATGAATTCCGTTGGCATCCTGAAGGCAGAAAGCAGCTCTGCAGGCACGTGGCACACCCCCTTCCTTCCCAAAGGTGTTCCACACAACACGCCTTATCCGAGCAGCCGGTCCTCACGAGCGTCTCACACACACACGCACCAACCTGAGGCGAACAGCGTTTATTCGGCAGATCTCCGCAGCGCAGAGCTGTGTGCCCGCGGCTCCTACCTGCAGCAGCTCGAGCGGGGCGCGCTCTGCAGAACGGTCTCTTCCACAACAAGGCTTTGTTCGCCGCCGCCCCGCTGCGGTTACGGCAGCCACGCGCGTTTCCTCCCCGCGGCTCATCCATCCAATGCGGGGCATTATGATTCCTCAGCCCCCCCCCCATCCCCCACCGCCCAAGCGCAAATTAGAAGCGCTTACACCCGCGGCACCCCCGCGTCTCCGGCAGCGTTCTTTGTTCAGCCTCACAGATCCCTTTAGAGGAGCTTAGGGTGGGGGGGGCGGGGGGGCAGGAGAGGACAGAAGGTGACATCTTCCACAGGGTCTTAAGCGCTACGGATGCTCAGACCCCTAAGGGGAGCTGACCCGACGGCTGCCAGGAGGATAAAACGAGCGCGTTCCAGGGGCGCGGCCCCGCCGCTTACCTGCGGGAGGTGAGCGGAGCCGACCCGCCGCCCAGGGTGGCCCCGCCGCCTGCCCGCGGCTCACAGGCAGCGCCCGCGCGCTGGGGGCGGCACGAGACCTCCTCGCGCCTAACGTCGCGAAGCGGTGGGCCGACGCGAGACCCTCGCGCGCTGCCCTGTGAAGGGACGCCCCCCGCCGCCCGCCCGGCCCGCCGAACCGCAGCCCGCCGACGGCGGCCGCTCGCTCCTTTCTGCCCTTCCTCCGACGCTCGCCCGGCGGACCCCCCCACCACACGCTCCCTTACCTGAGCGCAGCGGACAGCTACGGGAACCGGAGCACCGAAAGGCAAAGACGCAGCGCTCCTCAGCCCGCCCCGCCGCTCTCGGGGCTGTCGCCGGGACGCGGCCGCCTGCGCGCCGCGAGCCCCCGGGACCCGCCCCGCTCCTCCGCCCCCGGCCCCGCCCCGGTCCCGGCGCCGCTCCCGCAGGGCCCCCGAGGCGGTGACGGAGGGCCCGGCCCCTCGCCGCCGCCCCGCCCCGCGCCGAGCCCGCCGCCCGCAGCGGCCCCTGCATTGCGGAGAGGTACCTGAGCGGGGCGGCTCCCGCAGCCCGACATGGCGGTGTCGCGAGGTGCGTGCTGTCGGCCGGCCCCCGCCGTGGTAGGCGGCCGTCCCGCGTGTCCCTCACCTCGGGGCTTCCAGCGAGGCCGGTCGAAGCACCTTCCGTTTTTTTCCTTTTCTTCTAGGAGGCAGAGTGGTGAGATAGTTGGGAAATCATACCTCAGGATCTGCGCTGCTGCCGCCTTCCAGCTGTGCTGGTGTGGGGCTGAGCTCTCCAGCCCTTTCCTGGGCTCCGGCGATGACAGGTATTCTGTTTGCCGCTTAGCAGCTTCCCAGTCCGAACTCTCTCCTGTGCCCCTCGGGATGGCAGTTAACGTTTCCGTATTCCTTCGGTGAGATAAGAAACACGAGGGCAAAGGCAGCCGTCGTGCGACGGCAGCGGTGTGGCATTGCTGCAGCAGCAGCTGGCCGCACCCACTCGGTGTCACTTGGTTGCCGTTCTGCTGCAGGTAATGAGTGGAATAGGCTCAATTCTCTTTTTCTGAACAAATGAATCTAGCGGTCTTTCTTGAAAATGATTGTGCAAAGGCCGGTCTGCCAGAATCGTAACCAGCAATTCTCACCGCATCACTCACATAACGGTGCCAAACTTTTAAACTTTGACTTCAGTTCTGTCTCACTGTGCTGCACAACACAGCAAATACTCTGTCCCTGCTTTTCCAAAGCTTCGCTAATTCTAGGTACCTCGTTTGATTTTAAACATGGTTTTCAGAAGTGCTGAGCACTTTTTCTTCGTGGGCATTTCCACTCTGTAATTTGGACCTCAATGCCTTGGACTAGGTGGTCAAAACACATACAGGAAGGCATAGGCCTCACAGCTGCATCTGTTTCTTCAGCTGCCATAGGGAAATGGAAATCCCTCACCATTGGAGTATATTGCAGTCTCACATCAATGTCAATAAAGGGACTCAAGGATGCCAAATTATTATATTAAATATATATATATATATATATTTGTACATCAGGCTTTTTTTCCTGTGAATGTCTGAGTTTATGAATTAAGGCTACAGACATCTTTCTCTCCTCAAGTTACCTGAGAGAGCTTCCCACCACCACCGTTTCCTTGTTATAGCATTTCATCTATAAATCATGGACGTCATCTGCAAATCAGTAGCAGGCAGAGAAAGTGGGATTGTGCCAAGAGGACAAAGCCATCACGGTCCCCCTCTGATTGCTCTCCATCAGTGATGTATGTGAATCTGGAGGAGATGCTTCCAGAGGAAATGTTTGCTGCAGGCCATCTTTCTTGCAGCCTTCTGGGAAGACACCTGCTCAGTGCACAACACCCACGAACCAGCACACCCAGCACCTCACTGTTGTACTAAGGGACATGGCTTCTTGGGGAAACATGGGTGGTAGGTACACAATTGGACTAGATGACCTCGGAGGTCTTTTCCAACATTGGTAATTGTACAATTCTACGACTCTCTTGATGTAGCAGTGCCTTTCCCTGCCATCTTCTTCAGTGCTCCCACACACCCATGCAAAGACGTAGAGCTCTCCCCACAAGCACAGGGACTTTGCTACATCTTCCACCACCTAGGTAACAGGAATGCAGGCTTCAAATAAAGCCTCATTAGGCTGAGAGGAAATGAGCAGCTGACTTGATACTTCATGCAAATAGAATTAGATTTATTTTAAGCTTATAATATACAAAAAGGGAAAAGACAGCTTATACTTTTTGTGGGGGAAAAAAGCGCTGTAAGCATGACGTGGAAGAGAAATCTCAATGGAAAGACACCATGCCAAATAAATAGGCTGCGTACTGTCTATAAATGTCCCTAGGGGTCAGGGTGATATATTGACCATAGAAAGGCCCAGAGTATTCCATGCGCCGTGCAGAAATCGATGCCTCTCACTCAGATGCTGTACTGTGGCAGCATCTTTTCAGCAGCAGGCTGCAGTGAGAGAAGGTGAATGTTAGATTGTTAGTCATTCAGCTGCAGCTCTCCTTTAAACAGTCACCAAAGATGAAAAATAAACACATAAAAAAAAAACACACAGCATTCACCATTTTCCCCCAGATAATTATCTAAATTACATTATACTTTACATTAAGTATTCAACAACAGCGTTGACACTAGGTGTTTTAAGAGAGGAAGAAGTCATATAATTTATGTTAGAGATGTTAAGATACATGCAAGTATTCTTATTAGAAATATTCATACAGAGATCAAAAAGCATCATCCTACTAAGAGATAGTGGGGAAAGATTTTTTGTTACAAAGGAGATTTTTACATAACTTCACAAATGATGAGCTTTATAGTAAAGCTTTGACACGCTGAATTATGGATGGCTGTTTGGAGATTTAGCTTCTGAAATTTTTGTGGACTTTTGCCTGCCTGCTGAAAGGAGAAGGAAGAACGCTGTCTGTAGTTCTTTTTAAAATGATTCATTTGAAACTGTGTCTGACAAATGCCACTCTAAAACGGACCGTGTCAATATATATTCTTACTATGTAGTTACGATAACAAACCGCTTCCTCTCCTCTGACAGTTTGTCGAGATGTAATTGTTGGCAGCTTAGGTGTTTGGCTTCCCTTCTGAATAAAGAAGGAAACATTTAATCTCTCCAAAACACAGCACAACCCACAACTCAATGCCAATGTCACAACATCAGCTAAGTGAGCAGAGCAGTCAAGCCAAAGCCAGCTCTTATTTATTCACGATCGGAAGAGCTGCGAGCAGAAACGAGAATTACAAAGCAGTGGAAAACGTCCTGTGGAGCTTTTAGGCACGTTCCCCAGTGGCACGTTGTAAGTCTATGTGCATATGCCACAACCAGTTGGGCAGTTTTTGCCGCCTTTCCCCATGGAAACACTGAGGCTAAGGTAACCATGAAGGCATGATTACTGACTCAACGTTGCTGAGATGTTTCTTGCAGTAACAGAACTCTAGAGTCCCTCTAGTGCCCAAATGAAGGGGGAAAAAACATGAGTTTGAATAGCTCCTTAAAATGTGTTATCAACCACTAAGCAAAGCAAAAGCTTCCACTGAAAATATGTTTATCCCTGGCTTTGCACAAGAGACTGTGTTCAAGCTGCTTCTGACTGGGACAAGAAACACAGCTATATCGTTAACTCCTATGGTAAAATTTCCATTCTAAAACCTCCTTTTTCTGTGTGTCTACCATTTGATAGGATTTAGCTTTTAAAGATTACTTGGAGACGTTACCTGTCTGCAAACATATGTCACAAGCTGGCACGTGAAAGCTTTAAGCAAACACAAAAACCAGCCATAGTGGGAGGACTTTTACTGGAGCAACCCTGCCTTTGTAGACCCTTACTCTCTTTGGTCTTTTTTCCAAAGGAAGTAGGTATCCAAATGAATTATGATGAGTTAGTTACCTTTAGATGTCAGAAGCCAATCTTTGCATTAGAAGTAGTGTGGTTTGAAATCAGAGTATGAATTACTGCTTCCACCTGCTCTTGTGGACACAAGGAGCAAGAATTACAGCAGAGACACAATTCCAGCAGGTATTTGGATCCTTATTTCTCACTACTGTGATTGAAAACAAAGGGTCCCTGCTGAAGTGCAGAATGCACAGTGCAAATCTCTTATTGAGTAAGCAGTTATGCACAGAGCCTCCTTTCCCTCTGTCATTTACCTAACCCAGCTCTTTTTCCTCTCAGCTCTTGAGGCTTTGTGACATCTTAGTTATGGGGCTGGTTGCCTTTGCTGAAGAGGAAAAAACTGGATGTCAGACTTGTCACGTTAGGGACATCTCACAGGACATTTTGTAAATGTATTCAAAAGGAAGTGAGGGGATTACTGATCCCTGCAGAATGCAGCTGGTGACATTTCTTAGCCTAAACCATTTTTCGCTGCTTTAACCTGTTTTCTAGCGTAGAGAGGAACAGTTTATCTATTCAGTTCCCATCTCCACAAGCAGGGAAAGGAAGTCTCTCAAGGGAGAAAAAAAATAAAAATAATAATAATAAAAAAAAGATTTATTGCTCTTAACATTTTCTAGTTATAACAGGGAATGAATTTCAGGAAGTAGTGACTGCAAGTCTGTGAGCTTGGGCTGTTTGCTTTGCTGCCTCTACCTTCTCACTTGTACAAGTACTGCCATCTTAGTCTATTCTTAAAGCTGTAGGAATACTGCCCCATTCAGTATTACCAGGTATTCTAATGCAGTAAGCATCCACTGCCTACCTACAAAATTGAACAGGTTTAAGTAGTGAAATCTCTCTTTATATGTTACATCTGTAGTATGCTTATGTGGAAAAGTTGCTTTTCAAAGCAAATGTGGCACATGCATTACTAAAATTCATATTGGTTAGAACTTGAGGGGTATGCTATTTCTGAGAGTTAATTTCCTGTTCTACTTTTCTACTGAAAAGTCTGAGTTTTTCCAGTGGTATCTACAAAGAATGAAAACCACAGAAATAATCTATAGCTGTGCTTGTGTACTTGCACATGGAAACTCTTCAACTCTCTGATGCACCAATAGCTTGTTTTATTAATGTAGAATTTTGATAAGGCTTTATACTTCTTAAAATGCTCATACTCTTATTTTCAAACATGTAAATGTTACTGCATTGTCCAAGCCTAAAGCTTACATTATCGGTTGAAAACAGATTAGACTAATCAAGTTAACATAAGGATACAGAACACCAAGTTCATCTTGGGTTTTGGGCTTCTTACTTCTTTTACTCTTTCTACAAATAAAACACTACCATTATTTGTTATGAGTGGGGAGGCATCTACAGACATAACATGGAGTTGTTTATTTGCCTCGGCTACAAACATAGCCAGCTTGCTGCTAAGAGTCTTCCATTTTTGAAAAGGCAGCAGAGCGCATACCTTCAGGAGAAGGCTGGAGCGGGCACAGGATTCCTGCAAGCCTAAAAGCACTGAAGAATTAAGGTAACTTGCAGAGGGCCGTGATAGACCTCACCCTCTTATATGGAGCAACCATGAGAAGAGAACAAAGCCCATGAGGCAAGGTCTGTCTAAAGAGAGAAGAGGGACTTGGAAGTAGCCTCATGCACCCCACACACTTTCCAAATGCCCTTCTGGCTGCTATCCCAGCCATGCTTCAGGCTCATTGATCACAGTCCTCAGGAAAAGTCAAGATCTGCTTGCAGATCACACTGCATTGTCTCTCCATAACTGCGGCTTGAGGTTAAATACCAAATGTACTTGGGATCTGTCCCTCAACAAGCTTCAAACTCTGCCTACAGACTCAGCTGCTATGCAAACCATGAATGCAGTGAAGTAGTCCAGATTTGAGAATGCCCTCAGCCTGCAGCCTGACCAATGAGTGCACACTCACCATGGCTTAGCATGGCTGAAATACTTCCCCGGCCTGAGGAGGACAGCCCTAAATGCCTTAAGGCTACCAGTGGGCTTGTCGTGTGTCACATAACACCTCCTCATGCAGGGTCATCATCAGCATGTGTTTCTAAAGGTCTGCTCTGTATAGAAAAGAAAAAAAAAGAAGAAAAAAAGGAAAGAGGAGTGAAGTCCTAACAGGCATCATGTAAATTCACAGTAACTTATGCCCATATTTGCCAACAGCTATCTAGCAGCACAAATCAATACTCCATGTGCAGTTATCTGATCTAAACTACAGATGTTTTCTCGTGTAAGCACCCAGTTTAATGAACTGATACTTATGCTGCAACCAGCTTCTAAAATGCAGCCTGTGTGCCTGAATGTTCTCTCTTAAAAGCAGAACTGAAGAGCCCATGGGATCTGTGAAGGGAAGCATCTGCAGATGCCTTAGCAGACTTTCTGCCATGCCAGAAGTTGGATGAAGTTACATTAAAAAAAAAAATGTTCAGATCTTATTAAATCTACTGTCATCATAAGGAAGCAGTAGTTCATACAACTCCATTGGGCAAATCACAGATCGGTCTAGCAGTCACCCAGCTACATGTTTTAGCCCTAAAATACACTGGGCTGACGTAGGCCGCTTCTTTTTCAATTAGTAGTTTGGATTTTCCATTTGAAGGACCTGTACACCAAACCAAATCAAAGAAAACAGGGTTCTGGGGTGCTCATCCCTCTCGGTTACCTCAGCCAGTGATCTGAATGAAAAAAACTCAAAACCGAGATCAATTCTGCCTTAAGTCTTGAATTCTGACAAAGGAGCTGTAAGAGAAAAGTAAAGCATGTTATAATCAAGGACCTGATGGGTGGGGAGAGAAGCATTCCAGGTGGCTGTGAAACACACAAACATCTATTGTCTGAAGTGACTCGTTGTCATCATTTGATATTTCTGCTTTTCATAATATCTCTGGATGCTTGCGCAGCTGGTATGTTGCCATGGATACAATGGTGTCAATGCTGAGTCTGTTAGTAAATGGGCTGATCTGTTGTGTACCTGCAGAACGAAAAGAAGGAAGAATTCCTTCGTCTCTGTGGCTGTTAGCAAAGGGAGGCTGACAGTAAAACAAACTGACTCCATATAATGGAGTTCAGAATCTCCTCCTCTTTGAAATGATGGTGTAGTAAAGAGAGAGAAGATAATGAAGCGAAAGAATGAGGAGAGCTGTCAAGCACTTATCAAAACCCTGCCTGCGTAGCTTAAGGCAAGGGTCCCTACATGATAGTGTCAGCTATATTGTCATGGAAAATCAATCAGAAGGTTTAATAATTCAGTTTCCTAATGGCCTGGCACTACTTTCTGCAAGAGCAAGGAAAATCAACAGCAGCAACAACAAAAATACCAAGGCTAAAAGACGAAAAGCAGCAATCGATAGGCACCACAGAAGAGCAACTTGCTTTTGAGAGCTACTCTGAGAGCAAGCAACAGATACCCATTATAAAACTAATATTTGGATACGTAGGTCTCTCTGAAAGTAATGCCTCCTACTTCTTTCCATGGAAATTACAGCAGCTACAAAGAGCACAGTAACATTATTTGACAGAGCAAATTCCCACCTACAAAACAGTTTTTCAACATAACCAGCACCATTAGCTGTGCATTTTCACCAGTGATGAACAAGAGCCTGCGTGCCATGCTCATAGAAATCTGCATCGGCAAAGGTGACACATTGTCATTGCCACCACTACTGAAATGCACACCCACCACTCACTGTGCTCGTATCCACTGTTTGGTCTCCATAAACATTCAGCAAGCATTGATGAATATCAATAGGTGCTGTTTCTTCCACTTGGAGGAATTCAGTTCCACCCTTTTGCTTCATACTCACTTCTACGTCAGCCACCATTTTGTCAGGCCGCTCCTCTGCTGCCTTCAGTCACCCAGCAACAAAATATAATGGAATATTGGTGGTAAAGTTCAACCACTACCACCAACATCCACCTCTGATGCTGTGGGCTGACATAAAAATAAAAAATAGGAGGCATTACTTTCAGAGCAACCCTCGTAGCACACATTTAATGCTTTATAACCAGGCACAACTCCACTGCTAAGAGGTAAAACAGGTTTAGAAGTGAAAGGCTTGTATGTGCACAGGAAATCAAGTAACAAACCTGGGCAGGCATCCAGGCTATTTTCAAACTTTCGCTTTTTTCTTGGCGTTAGAACAATCTCATAAATGACACATATATATATATGACACAGATTTCTGAAAGCTGAATTCCCATACATTAAGGCCATTTTCTTTATTGGGCAACAACAGAAGACTGTTTAATTTGATTATGAGCTTTCATTTTCTGCTCTGGTATTCGAAGAGGAGCTCTACAAAAATTCAGTGTGTTACCATTTATTTCATAGAGAGCTTCTCTTGCTTTTGAATTTGGGGTCAAAAACCACCAAAGGGGTTTCAAAGGAGGGGTTTCTTCCCCACTACTTATACAAATGTTTAAGTTAAATAGCTTTTAACAGTAAGAAAAAAGAATAATATGAGGTCACTCGATGTACCTTCTCTCAGTAGGGTTGTGTCACTGTACATGGACCAGAAACATAAAGCAAAATATTTTATAGTGATTTTTTCTCAACTGGTAAGCTTTCATCCACATTGGTTCTCTGCTATAAAATAAGGAGAACAGAGTTGGTCAGTTCTGTGGTCAACTCAGCTCACATCTGTGAAGGTAGCATCAAGAACAATCTTCAGAGATGCAGAAAATAAGCAGAAAGCCAGGGCTGCAGTCCTTAACCTTTTGTAAGTCCCTTTGTTCCAGCAGCATTCTGGAAGTGTAGGCATACAGTAGGTTGCTTTGCAGCTATAGACCAGTATGGCCAGTAGCTCCAGAGAAGCTTTCCGAGCACAAAGCCTCTCCCTGTGGCTTTGCTCTGGGGACAGACCAGCAGAGTGACACAGCTCTGTCAGAGTGCTGCTCTAGTCTTTTATTTCCTGTTGCTGACTCATACTGAAGACAGCTGAACCTAGAGAAGTGCTCTCCACAGTCTACCCTTCCACACCAGCCATCACCACAGTCACCATAGCGGGAAAGTGCAAGTGCAGGCAGGTGGTCTTTGCGCTCCCAATGGCAGCATGAGGGAGCCTTGAAATACATCTGTTCATTTTTATAAGACTGTTACTTTTCATTACACTAGCACTACAAGATAGCAGACTCAAGTCCGTTCTCATTCCTCCGGGGTAATTCTGCTGATGCCAAAAGAGTGGCACTGTCTTGTCCTTTTTCCTCATAAATAAGATGCAGAAGTGTCTGACCACAGCTCTCCTTCATTCTCATCTGGCAGCATCTCTCCTCACCCACCTTGAGAGCAAGCTATGGCAGAAGTCACCAAGCATGTTGCAATTTAACAGGGGGTCCTAGTGTCCAAAAGGGCACGATTAAGCTCAGAAAAATGAGAGGGGTAAGCTCAAGATAAGCGCAGTCAGCGCTCTCTTTTGGTGCTGTTCACTGGCACTACAGGCAGGCATGTGAGAACTGTGCACAGTGCCATAATGACTAAAAAATTTTCCACAGCGAAAGTTTCACGAAGCCCTTTCCCATTGAGAGGCTGGCTTATGCCCTGGAAAATGACAAATCACATCCCTTCCAAAAATCTTGATTATCACTTAAGTCCTTGTGTTCACAGTCCTACCAGATTCTGCTGGAGTTCCAGAGAGCCCTTCTGCGTTCGGATGAACTGTGATTAAATTCAACTGTCAAAATGAGAGCACACCTTCAGACTATTAATTAGTATTGCTGGAAGCACAGCACTCTTGTCCTTCACATGTAGCCGGCTTTGGGAACCAAAAACATACCCAGGGCAGTCAAAGTCGTTTGTTTTCATGACACTGCAGAAACACAGTCACAGTTTGTGGAGATAGAAAGCACGGCACCGGTGCAAACCAGCAGGGAGAAGCTGAGAGGCGTCACCGTTGCAGACAGACGCATCGATATACACACGTCGCGTATGGGCAGTTGTACAGCTCACGTTGCTAATACATGACGTGGCTCAGCTCTAGTAACCAGGGCTTAACTCTGGGAATCAATGCTCCTACACAGAGTTATATTTTGGCAACAAAGTAAATGGAGGGGTTGCGTGGCTAATTTTCCTCCAAGTCTGCAAGACGTAAAAGGCGTCTTAAAAAGAAACTTCACGTTTCATCTTGCAGCTTTCTGCTTTTTAACTGCTCTGCCCTCGAGCCATGGGAACATGCTTCCACTAATTAATGATTCGTATAAAGAATTTATAGGAAGAGTAGAGATGTCCATAGAGAACATTAGGGCTTTTTCTTGCAGCAGCTGCCAAGGAATTTCTCTCTTATTTCATTTCCCCCTTTTCAAGGACTTTTGTTCAGTAATTCCCTCCCCAGACACACATGCTCCTTAAAATCAGTGTCACTGTGCGCACAATGCAAGCTACAGTAAAAGCTGAGCTAGTGACGATGCAGTCCCCTCTAACCAGTACCATGTAAGCTGACAGTCACGGTCACTAAAATCTCAGCATATGGGACCTGTAATATTCCTGCACGTATATCGGTGAGCATCCTTTGGGTCTTGTCATATTTGAAATGCTTCAGTGCCAGCTCTGCTATGGCTTGGACTGAATCTTGTAGCTAAGCAACAGCAGCCACAGCTGGGCAGTCTGAGTGATGTGGCAACGACAATTTATCCTGCACAAAACCTGTCCTCGATGCCAGCTCTGGACCACTGTCCCTAGCTAATTCTTACGTCTGACCGCAACTTAGTGTGTACTTGGCTAAAGGGATTCAGACTGTACAGCACCAGATGGGAAACATGGCAATTAATAGGCAGTGCCAGCACTGGGGGTGCTGCCTACCAGAGGACTGCTGTAACAGGAATAAAAATAAATCTACCTCTGCATGAACAAGGATGTAGCAGGTGGCAGACGTTGCATGCAGGAGGCAATTCAGAAGGAAAGCAATACTTCAAAGCCGGGCGTGTTAAGCACGCTGTTAAAACATCTCCTGCCTTCAGCAGACTTCACATTAACCCCAAAAGCAAAATCAGCAAGCGAGGCTAGGACAGCAGATCTTAACTCACTGTTACTGAGAAACATACCTAGGGAAGGGATCTCACCCAGAGGGAGGGCTGCAGGTTCCCATGTGCAGGGCTGGGAACTCATGGTCTTCGTTGCTGGGAGAAGAAAAGTGGGACAGCGTCAGCAAGATTAAAGAAATATGGATGGGATTGTTTTCTAAACACTTAGAGAGAAAAACAAACACAATTCAACCACAGCTGGTCATAGAACTGCTGCACTGAATTCTATGATTCTGTGACTTGGAGATTAAAGAGGAATTGTGGGAAATTGTAAATAAAGACATAATAGAAACAAACATCTCACAGAAAGCTGTTTCTTCTCCGGGCCTTGGGTGAGGGTCAGGCCGTAATTCTGTCATTTAGTGCTGTCTGCTAAAACCTTGGCTCCGAAAGCCTCACCTTCACCCTTGCCACAGCCGCTTGTTAAAACCCTGAGCATAAATAACGTCAGCTCAGATGGTGCTTGTTACTCTGAGTCAGGCCTTGTTTTCAGCATAGTCAAGCTGTATAAAGACCTGCAGGCACTTTTTGGCTTTAAAAAAAAAAAAAAAAAAAAAAGCATGGAAATTAACTTTTTTCATCTGAACAGAGCTCCGAGGTATGAATAAAATGCCATTTGGCAGCATTCCTGAAGCAAAGTACACGCACCATCAAATATTACTGCGGCCTTGATATATTCCAGCTGCTACTGCCCAGCAGACAGGCTAATGCACTTCTCTTCTAATGTCACCTTCAACCTGTTTTTCTTAATATATTCGCAACCATTTATGAATTAAGCCTCACATCACGCTCATGCCTTAGAAAAGGGTCAGTCTTGAGACACAGCAGCTCAGTGGTTAAGATGCCAGGCTGTAACTGAGGGCTTTGATGTGGCAGCTCTCTGCCTGGCCTTGGGTAAACGGCTTTGTTTCCACCTGAGACAGGGTCACAGGTCTTGTCCTCTAAAGCAGTGAGGACAAATACACTGATGTGTGCTAGTTAGGCTGCCCCATGTGCTAGAAGCTGCTTTATTTTTAGGTCAAAAGGAGAATTTCTGTCTTTTCAGATGGAGTCAGGCAGACACTCCAGGACTGTGCAGAAGCTTGGTAGCAGATGCAGAACTACAGAGATTTCCAACTCAATGCCATAAAACTGGGCTTTACTACTCACTAGAATTCTTTTTTTTTTTTTTTTTTTTTTAGTCATCTTACTTTCTCAGTAGCAGAATTCATATTTCTTCTTTACTGGGGAAACTGCAAAAACTTTCCATTATAGGTGCCTAAACTTTGATTCTTGACTCCAAATTTAGAAACCAGCATTATCATCAATGACTCAGCTGCTCTCCCTGCTTTCCGTTAGGATTTATACAGGATCTAACAGGGACATCAGCCTTAGGCTATTCCCTTCCTAGCAGGAGACATCTTTATGGGGGCAGATGCAGCTGATTTGCAGAACTCCTGAGAGAGGACTCAGTGAATGTGCAAATCTTAGGTGGGTTCAAAGAAATTCGTGAGGTATGAGGCAGGGGGCTAGGCATCTCGCTCATACATCTGTTAACTGCCAGATGCTGCAAGGGTACCACAAGTGGGACCTCTGTAAAACCCCTCTGCTTCTTAACTCTTTCCCTAAGCATTCAGTTCTTTTCTTTCTACTGTCCAGCTGCTACATAGCTGGTCATCCTGAAAAAGCCATAGCAATTCTTCCATTAACAGGGAGACCTTAACAAACCGTTTTAAACAAAGCATCAAGTTTAACTGTTTCTTAAAAAGTCTTTTCAACTAACAACACCAGAGAAGATGAGACATTTATATTTTAAGTGTGCAAAGCTCTTTTCCCATCTTGCAGAGCAAACTGACAGACATAATATATGGCACGATCTGATTTTAGAATTATCGTGTATCCAATTTTTTTTTTGTTTTTTTATTAAAGGGAAATGTAACTAAATTTCAATACCATTAGATCATACAATTAAATATTGGCTTGCTTAAAGATCTCTGTCTTTTGCCCCACATAAGAAGAACTGCATCTACAGATGCAAGTCTTTTGAGATTTTATCCTTCAGGTTGTTTAACAGTTACTAACATAAAAATATATCCTTTTCCTGTATATCTGAACAATCTTTTTTTTAATCTACAGAGGTGAATAGAAGAAAAGTTGCTGCTTGATCTGGGGAGCTATGAGATGTCTACTCGGTGAGGTCAACATGCTCTAAACCCCTCCAAGTAAGTGAAAAACAATTAGCTTTAGCTTCTGATGAGAAATGAAAAGAGTACAGAGCAGAAAATAGATTAAATACTGTCATATCATCATTAATTAACATTAATATGACCTATCTAGCTAAAAAGCATACGTTCTTGGTAGATGAATTATTTTTGGATCTCAAAAGTTACAGTTGAACAACACAACAACAGAATTTTAGAGTCGGAGGGCTTGGAACCTATCGCACACAGAACTGGACAAACACAATTTGAAAATGACTTCGTTTCATTACATGCAACAAACCAGCCCAACTTCATTTGATCCTTAAAGGAAACAGAAAAAAAAAAAAAAAAAAAAAATTAAATACTAAATTTTAGTACTATAGGAAAGGTCTGAGCTGGTTTTCTCAGTTCACCACAAAAACACTCATGGAAGAAAAGCATAGCCACATTAAAGATCCATTAAAGGAGATGTTTTATTGAGATGGCTCAGTATTGGCATACATGTTAACATGTTTGCCAACCAAGTCAACTATTTACCCCTGCTTTTAAAAATGAAAAAAAAAACCCTGATACAATTTGTTATTAATAAATATCAGCTTCCTTAGCATTACAATCAGGGCCAAATAAAATGACTTATTCAGTGCAACTACTTGCTTAAGCAGACTTCTCGATCCTTTCTGACCTTTCTACTAGAAGACAAACGTTGTCTTAGAGAAAGCATAGAATATAGATTAAAAGTGCAGATTCAGGATGTGAAAAATGCCCAAATTGGTACTGTGTTTACAAATGTGTTATCAACTGTGATGGTGCTTGGGCTATTTAACAAGCATCTCAGACACCTGTGTGGGGAAGCAGCTGGAAGCCCTAACCTTACCAGCTGGTCCAAAGTAAGCAATCTCCACGGTTCAACCAGAGCTGTCTTCTAACCGGTCAATAAGATTTTGGTTCTTATGGAAGTACTGACAGAGATAGCACTCAGTGTCAGTCTGATTTCTCAGAGAAGCTTTACTTTGAAGTTTCCTTTATTGAATATATATGCATATAGTTGATACATATATATTAAAGAACACCACCACCACCACCCAGCATCCTACACCAAAAGACTATGCCAAGAAACTAGTAAATGATGAAATTGATGAAATGGCTCTCCTTCGATTCTGTGGGCACTCATTCAAAATATTAATCTGATAATCAATGTGGCTGAAATTCAGCAAGGTTGTTAAGAATCTAACTGAAAGCATATGAACAGTCCCATTATGGAGATTCGTGGGTTTAAAAATAGAAATATATTTAAATGTTCTGTTGAATGCTCGGGTCTAAATGAAATCAATATATGCTATGCTTCTTATTCATTAAATATTAAAGGAAGATGCATAATTTATTGTACTCTGTGTATGTACTTAGCACTGATTATACTGTAATAGAGCTATGCATAATTTAAACTCTATTGTGCCCATTTTATGGGGAAAAATCATCCTTAAAACGTAGAACAGTTCATTTTTTGGTGAACTAGGCATTTGTTTTATTCTTAAATCCATTCTCACATGTTCAAAAAACCCTTTTCCTGAGGAAAAGAAATCATAGCCTCTTGTAAAGTGCTGAGATGGTAGCGTGTTGCTCTCTGCAATCTACCAGGCAGCACAGAGGTCCTTTGCTGACCTCTGGTGACAGGCAGGCAGGGCCACAGCCTGCACCAAACCGGAGCACACAAATTACAACTCAGGGCCATCCATCAGCAACAAAGCCAAAAAAATCCCATCTTGTATTTAATGGCGCAGCCAGCTAGACAGGAAAAAAAGAGGGAGTCCATTGTATCAAAGCCTACGTTATTTATTCACTGCTGTGAATAACTATCATTATTACAGGTTTGTAAGCCATTTTCTGTTCTGCCAATGGCATTATGGTAGCTGTGAGCCTTCCAGTAATATATAAGGACTTTCTGAGAGAAGTATGCAAGGGCAGACTTTATTTATGGAAGAAAACACTCTTCTGCTCTGCAGTGCTCATCAGAGAATGTGTAATTAACCTGCTTCAAGTCAGCATGCATTTAAAAGCTTGGCTTGGCTGGTAGACATAGGACATATTTAGCACCTGCCTCATAGGGGATGACGTTTAAAAGCTTTGCTTCCTTTTGTTGCAGCATGACCTTTCTGCACCCACATCTGAAGCACGCTCTGCTGCTTCTCTCCAGTTCAGACATTTCTGTGCCCCACAAAGTCAATTAGCTCTAAAGACAATGCAAGTGGCTACATTTGGTCATCACAGCCAGATCTGCCAGTAGGGGTGCTGCGATAAGACCAAAACTCTCACTGCTTCTCTGTCCCATTCTGGATTTCTTTTGCTGCGAAGAAATGAGTTCAGCAACACAACAGCTACTGGGCAATGTCTGGGAATACTCCTAAACCTCACTGCTTCCCAGCCTGTGTGTAAGGCTTACAGATAGCCTGTTTATTTTTAAGCAAACAGGTACTAAGGAAATAAGGAAATTGATCAAAACATTCCAGTGGTAACATTGTGGGATATTTATATTTGGCACTGGTGGTTCTTTTCACCAATTTATTATACCTGAAAACAAGAGGGTTATCATCACCCTTGACTTCTCCATACCAGTCGTTTACTAAGCATGCAGTGATTAACATTTTCATTAACATTTGACAGAGAACATGCCTCCTAGCTAGCTGCTTTGGAAAAGCCTCTAGAAAGTCTGCAGAATTTTGCTGGAGCCTCCTGAAATGTAGAAAGAACATCCTCAGAAGGCAGATGCTGAGCTGTGCTTGTGCAAAGGCCACCTCAGCTGGGAACATCAAAAATGCACTTGTGGCCCAGTAGTCAGTTGGGACAAAAAACACTGAGAAGAAAAAAAAACAAATAGACCTAAAGCCAGGTTGACTGTATAGGTCAATAAGACACACGGAACATGGAACTCTGGAAATCTTCCATCATCGTGTGATTGTCTTTTGTTTGTAATTCTGTGGATCCACAGGTCAGTGGCACTATACAGAAGTGACTAACAGCTCAGCATGCACTATCCATTTCCAGCTGCCTGTAGCCTTCCTATACCCCGAACAAGCCAAAATAGGCCTCCAATTTGTTTGATGAATCCTCCTTATCCCAATTTCAGACTGATCTCCACATACATATCCAGATAAGCTTCAAACTCACTAGCTTGCTGTGCATGCAGATACGCACAATACCAGAAAAAGCCTACAAAATACAGGTTATGAATTAATTCTTTGGAGTGGAACAAAATAATTTCCAAGCTTTGCTGAGATTACTTCTCTAAAAATAAAATGCAGCTACAAATGTTTGATGATAGATGGCGCTACATGAACATATTTGTTTTTTAAATAACAAAAATTTAATTCGAATACTTGATATTGCATATCTTAACAAAAGTGCCTAACGAGTGCCAGCGTTATATTTCTATTATTTCTTATGCACGAATAAATGATATATTAGAGATTAAAAACAAGATGATTAGATGAGATGTCAGACTTCTCTTGTGTTTTGCAAGGAGGATACTGTCACATGCACAGTCCAATATCTGTCACGGGTCAGACACCGTCATTTGGGTCCTCTCCCACATGCACTGAGCATCCCAGCAGTCTAACCCGGCTTACTGATAAAGGCCATTCAAACTGAAATGTGTTGTCTGCCCAACCCCAGCTGTAGATGACTGTACCAATGAGGAGGTGGTTGTGGGCAGCAAACTGAAATCAACCCAACATATCTAACAACTTCTAATTTCCTGGGTCCACAAATAACAAAGCCAACAGAAACAAGCAGCACTGGCAAGAGCAAAACTAGCAGAAGTAAACTTCCAATTGACCTAAACAGCAGTCCTGGCTGTTGCCTGTTGGCTGGCTGCTGGAGGAGAATACAACAGGGAATGACAGGCAGAAGGGGGAAACGCGCATAGAAAGACTCAAGGGCTTCCAGAGCACCATTATCAGTAGCCACATTGGGCATTAAAATACATAGACCCATACTGGTGTGAAATGCAACAAAAGGCTAACAAGTTTTCTTTCAAAGGTATCAATCTTCACTCCTAATGCCTGTGGGGGAAAAACAGTCTCTGACTCAAAACAGTGTTCTCTCTGCCTCGCACGCGTGTACGCTCATAGATACTTAAACAGCAATCGTAATCAGCAAAATGTGTTTTCTTTGTTTTCTCATTCTACTGCTGGTAAGATCAGTGATTGCTTGAAACCAGCCTTTCACCTGCCAGAGCAGCTTACATTTGTGACTTGAACAAGGGGTAGAGCAGTAATGGCTAAGTAGTGAAAGTGCTCCCTATGGAACAAGGCAGAAATCAAGAGAGCGCTGTCGTTGAGAGAAAACCAGAAAAGGCTAACTCACAGGACTTTGTAAAAGGTAATTACACCTCATACCATGAGCACATGAAAGAATGAAAAGTTTGTTTCACCAATGCAAAATTTTCCACTGACAGGTTAGAGAAACTGCAGTCTACAGATGCAATATCAGAAGTGGGGAAGCTCATTACCTCAGGCTGAAATACAGAGGAGACAGAATGGCAATGCAGGGATGCATTCAGAGCAGTCACCTTCTCCTTTGAAGCAAATATTCTATTTGTCCTCTGCTCCTGCACTTTGATTCACATTACAGAGCATCCTTTGGCCACCTAAACCAGAGCTAAACTGACTGATTTGGTCCTATCACCACAGTGAGCTCAGGCCACAGGAGCAGACAACAGTTAGTACGGAGCAAAGCGTGGAAAACAGGAACATCACACAGGTCGCATCCTCAGCACCCACAACTACCCTCTGCAGATGCTCTTCCATTGAGCTGCCTTCCCAATGGGCGTAAGTGCAGCCTTTGCATGTAGCCAAGAGGCTCCACTCAGCTCCTCAAGGTAAGCCAGTACTGCAGCTGCCTTGGAAGGACAGTCATAGTTTGGTCAAAGAAAAAAAAAAAAAAAAAAACGAAACAAAACCAGTATCACCCTGTTCCTTCTCACTGGACTCAGATGTGTATTTTCTTGCTTGGTGCCCAGAGCTTCTCTCTTATCTTGTTCTTGAGATCGGTATCCTGTAGTGACAGCTGGTGGGGCCCATTTCCTCCTCCTCCTCCTCCTCTCTGTAAATTACCGTCCCCACCTCCTCACAGCATTTAACAGTGAATTGATAGAGCTCCTAGAGGGTTTTCTTGCAGAATTGAAATGGTGATCATGTAATCTTTCTGACATTAACTGCATTATTAAATCTGCAGTATATGAACCAGATTTAATAACACACTTGTTCCGAGCATAGACAGTTAATTTCCCACTATCTGCTCTTAGCCCTCAAAATATTTCTACTCTAGCTCTGAGTTGTGCATAGGCTAAACAGTAATTATAAAATGTAAGTAGCATCTGGGGAATCTTCCTGTCTTGTTTTACATTTGCTCATTGAAGTTTTCAGGTCAAATAAAATTGTTGTTCTCTTCTTTAAAGTTAGTTTCTGAAAACTCAGAAACAGAGTGGAGACTGATAAGAATAAAAAGGGTAATTGTATTGGAGAGGAACAGCTACTACCAAAGTCACGTGGAAGCATCCGTGAGGATCCTAGCAGGCACAGATAAGACTTCTGAGACAAAGGGAGGGAGGAAAGAGAACTGATAGCTGATTGCTTTTATGCAATTACACAAGTCTTGTCTAGTGAGTGGTGAAATACTGTGGGAGATGCGGCTTGCAGTAATGCATTGCCCATGGAATCATCTCCTATACTCCATGGAGCAGAAATTAAACCAGGAGTGTTGCGTCAATAAGATATATATAAATACACTTCCCTTGGAGTCCCTGGTGCAGCTGATACATGATGATGCCATGAGCCAGATCTTCCAGCCATGATAGCAAAACAACCTGTATCTGAGACCCCTCATCTGCAGAACTTCCTGTCGTGGACAACCAGCTTCCAAGGAAGAAGGATCGTAAAGTGCTTGAAGAAATCATCTTTTTTCAGGTCAATACTTAAGCTAATTCATCCATCCCATGGAGATTAATGCATTTAACATGGCCTCCTACTGCCTTTGTTCAGATAAGGAGGAACAGAGTTTAATTAACTGATGCTATAGAGGACTGGAAAAAATCATTCATAGAGCAGTTGATCATAAGATAACACTTATTACTAGTGAGAGTCATGGCTGCCTGCTAAAGTGAATTGTGTAGGAGTCATTTATGCCCACATGTAGCTGTGAACATCACTTGGTGATGGACTCTGCCACTCTGCATCCTCTGGTCACATAGGTCCCCTTTCATTCCCTTCTCCACAGCTCAAACTCTGACATCCATGAACTCTATCCCAAGCTGTCATTTGCTGTGTCATTTCCCTTGTAACTATTACTGTTCTCTTCTCCTTTTCCCCATCTTCATGGGAAAAAGTAAGTGAGATGTTTTATAAACAAGAAGCAGAGAAACCAAGAAAAAAAGCATGTAGTATACTGCTGAACTAAGTCCTCATTGTCATTTGACAAGCTAGCTCAACTTGTGGTTAATCATACAAACATCAGAAACTTCACAGACTCATTACACCCTTTCTGGGCTTATGTATCCTACCTACCTGTTTATATGCCCCAGTTACAGATTACTGCATATATCTATCTCTTTCCTGGAAGTTTACCATATAAGCCCTGCAACTTGTGAACAATTAGTGGGCTGCTCTCATTTTGGATTGAGTTAACATTTCTACTGAGTGGAAGAGGCTGTGAAAATAGTTTATGCAAAAGAATCAGTCCTAACAAGTATTTGAATAAAACTAGTGTTTAAGTATTAAAAATATATATATATATATTTAATGCAAGTTTTCAGAAGTATTACCAGACTAATAAGAATTTATAAAGTGCTCTTTCTCAATATTTCAATGAAAATAGGAGTACATGTTAAGTAAAATTAAGGAAACAATCAAAACAATCTTGTGCTAGAACTAAGTTACCATTTATACACACAAACCGAAGCATCTTTTGGGGGCAGATAATAGCAGGCTTGGATGTTTTCCTACAGCATCTTTTTGGGCAACAGGAAAGCGTGAGCTCTCAGAGGAAGACAGGGAGATTTCCTGGGCTGTGAGAATAACATCAGGTGAATGGATCCACATCCTACTACAGAGAGGAAAGGGGAATTCTTGGAAGTGGATGAAATGGCTGTAAAATTTTAGCGCTCTGACTGTAACAGTAGGCAGGAACTGAAGATCTCTTTTTCTACAGTTAAGAGAACCAACCATAAATACAGAACTTGGGAGCACTAGCACTCAAGTGCAGGCAAAGTATTTGATAACAAATCATGCTTGTAGAGCGATGGGAAACATTCGAGCTGAAAAGCTACCTCAGCTCTTTTAATTATGGACAAAGATATGAATACAGAATATGGAAATTCTGGATTCATCTACTAGTTAACAACTACAGGATATTTGTAACATAAACATCAAATTTTTCGAAGTAAATGTTTCAAACCAACTTCTGCACATTCTGTGCTCCACGTTTTTTCTTGTGTGTATGTATCCTGCTCCAAGAGTAAAGCTATTCCAGCAGCCTGATAGAGAATTCATCTGGGAAATGCTGGAGGGAAGTGTAAGATTGCAAGTGCTTCCCTCCACCTCCTCCCCTTTCTCCTCAGTTCCTGTTGTTTGTCTGCACAAATGTGTCTTAATTTATTTTAGAAGTATTAATAACAACACTGTACCTTCTACCTTCATGCAAATAGCTGAAATTCCAAACACTGGTCATATAAAAAAAATAAATAGCACTTCATCTCCTGGATAAGCTGCAGACCATCAGTAAATGCGCAGTGTAAAACTCCTCCTGCAGCACATTATTCCTCAGCACCAAGAGGAACATACAATAAAGCTCTATTAACTGCTGTAACCCTCAAGCCATCATACCATTATCTTACTCTGTATTTCAGGATAAAGCAGAAGGAGGCCCATTTGTGCTACTTATACAGCTGTCTAGTACACTAAAGGGAATTACTTGCATCAATTGATAGCAGTGAACAACATTCCTTTTGGGGCATTTACATTAAATAATTATTTTTTCTTTAAAGCAAGATAATTATCCTGGAAGAAACCGTTTCTTCCAACTTCACTTGTTAAATATTCACAAAACATTTGGCATTCCCCACTGCATTAAGATCAGATATTTGGCAATCTGATATTTGGCAAGCCTTATAAAAAGATCACAAATAATTACGTATGTGTTATATATATACGGAAAACTGTTTTCACCACAGGAGTGGTCAAATATTGAATCAGGTTGTAGAACCTCTAGCCTTGGAGAGGGCAAAAAAAACAGCAAACTAATCTCTGAGCAGATTAATCTAAATGGACTTGAATGACTTCAGGAAGTCCCTTCAAACCTGAGCTATGAGTTTCAGACATTGGTAGAAGTCCTGATCTTGTAGTGCAACTGAGAAAACAAAAAGAAATAACTCACAGCTATCAAAAATGTAACTAAAAAAGCTAATCACGTGCATTTGATAATTTTGCTCTGAAATACTAGTCTGTGCTACTGGACTCATAATTCACTTCAGAAATGATATTCTCTGGTTTCCTCTCAATCCGTATCAGTAATGTTAAAACGATATAGTTTTGTAGGAAACGGTTAGATTAGCCAGTAAATTTTTCAAAGACTATAAATGGTCACCTCCCCCCCGCCCCACCACAGCGCTGCTTGTAGCACAGAGCCAACAGGATCAACGGGGCAAAGAGCACTCAGCTTCAGCCTTTCTTTTCTCTGCCACTTTCACTGACAGCAAACCTGTCTGCCCAATAGAATGTTACCATTTGGATGACTCAAACAAGATGATCTGGCCATACTCCCACAGATTTGGTCAAATAATACTGCTCTGACATCTTCTGCAGAGAATGAATCACACGCGTAGGAACAGGCAACCATTCAGACATGTAAAAGGAAACACAGTGCTAGTCATTCTCCTTGAAAATTCAGGGAGAAAAGAGATTAGTCTCCAAACTAGGCCTTTAATTTGTAGTGTAACCCACAGTCTTCTCCTCTTGTCTAAAGGGCAGAACTTTTAGTGAGGTCATCTGGGAATGCATATTTAGCATATTTTTAAAACATATGCCCAGAAGTAGATTTGTTTTCCTAACAAGTGGTCTCTCATCAACCTGACATACTGCAGCCACAAAGACTGACCCGTTTTCAGAACTTCTTTGAGCCTCCGAGATTCTTGACAGAAATGACACTAAGGCCCCATCAATCTTTCAGAGTATAATTTAAAGACACAAGATGGACAACATCATATAAGCTTTGGGAAAATGTGATGCATTTCTGTGTTACGTGCTTATTTCTCCTCTGAAAAAGGTACAATGCATAACAAACAATTGATATGCATTCTTAACCAACAAGTTACTTGATTTATTTTAGAAGCTGCATTTCTACTGTGTATCCTGCTGATGATTTCTGAGTAGGTGGAATTCCTGAATGTTTCTGGGAGTTGTGAATGGAGAAACCCATGTCATTTCTGTGCATCTAATAGGCTAAATATTTCCAGCGTGGCCGACTTTAGTTACTTGAAACATGAAAGGGCAGGAATATTTTTTTTCTTGCTATAATAACAGGACAAACATGAAGAAAAGCTGTAGTTACAGATCTTAATTTGCTTACCATTACGAGGAAAGTTGCTTTATAAAGCTGAACAGCACAGCTCATTGGTACCAGACACAACTCGAGTTCCCAATTCTTTGGTTATGGATAGGCCTCAGATACTATACCTAACTTTTTCATGCATAACAATGATACCTGGACTACTGCTTTCTCACTTGTGGGTTTGTTAGCACCAAATAGGAGGGAAATCTCAGACTAATAGAGCACTCTTAAGGAACAAATAAGTGTACAATAGAGCAAAAAGGATCAAAAACTCAATTCCAATATTCCAAGAATATCAATTAATGGCAAACACAAGACAAGTGAAATATACTTGCTAATGTATGTTCTTCATCTATCTCTTGCTTATATGAAATTTATTGACCTCCTGGTCATGCTCATGGTCTGAAGATTACCTTTAATACATCCCGAGGTATGTGGAATTCTGAGAAAGGAGAACAGAGTGCCATTGGATAAAATTAGAGACCTTGTACTGACCCCTTTCTGTCAGTAAATTATGAATTATCACTGATACTCTGCATTATATAGATCAGCACCAAAATCTCAGTTCTAGGCACTAAGACTTACCCTTGAAATAGATAAGGCATTTTTAATGACTTGGTCTGCTCTGAATTTTGAAGAGACTATAGGAGCTTCTTCCCCCCTCCTTTATAGACATAACTGAACAAATAATAAAGTTTTTAATTTTACAGGAGATAGTTATCTCAAAATACTTTGTGTATGGCTCCTTACCCACAACTTACCTTTTGTCAGCAAACCAGTATTTTTACACAGCACTGTTACTGTGTTTATCACTAGCGTGTTCCACTGCAAAGTTTGAGGAAAGCAATTATAAGGTAGGCTATGGTTAAAATAAAAGATTGTAGCACTTAGCTAGTTCCTTTAGGACCTGGTTTGAAACACGCCTAAATAAGAAGAGCCTTGAAGAATCTTGAAGGGCATCCTCTGGAGCACAGTGTCAGTTCCAGCTCTGCAGTAGGATGATGATCACAAGCAACCCCGGTGATCCTTCTGAGAAAAAAATAAAAACATTCTGGGCTTAAAGGAATTACGATGTGGCTTTCTGGAGGAGAACATTACATAAAAGTGCTCCTTAGGGTCACAAAAAAGCTATTAATTTCATTTTCCCTACAAAACTGTCAGGTGTGTTGGATTTCTTGATTAACTTCAGCTAACTCTTAACCCGTTATGAACTTTCTGTAATGATATCAGTCACCTAAGAACAACTGACTTTATTTGATAATTTGCAGTATCCTTTCTTGAAATAAGCCCTGCTTGCTTAAAAAATACGAAGCTGCACTTTTATTCAAATCACTGGAGAGAGAAAAAATCTCTAGACCAGACTTTTTCATAACTATTTTACACTGTCTTGAATTTTTTGAGGTTCAACCTTGCAACCCACAGAGGCGCTGGGCGGCACATCGGGTATGCGTAGTCCTCCTTGGCCCTCATACTCAAAAGAAAACGTACTCAAGTAACCGACTAGCCTGGAGCACCCTCACTTTCAAAAAACCTGCTGGACATTATCTTTCCCACCAGTTTCACTATACAGCCAGCCTCAGATTTTTCTTATGTGCTGCACCCAACCATCCCTTACAGCACGTCCAGTTTTCACCCACGTGTACCCAGCACTCGTCTTTCTGTCCTGCACCTCAAGATTGTCATTCCTCTTACAAAATGCTGCAAAGCCAACGAATACCTACATGAAGATCTCCACAAAAATATTCTACAACCACCAAACTCCTGTAAGAAAACCTCCAGATTACGACTTTATCATCAACGTATTCCTACTGGAAACCTTTACATTATCCCTGAGATTCCATCCAAAACCAGTCTAGAAACAAGGACACACTGTCCCAACAACACGTAAAACTCTAGCAATCAGCACAAACTTAAAATCAAAAGTGCTCTGTGATTCTGTTGGCAGGTGTTAATACAGAGCTCAGTTTGAAAGCTGCTGAGTGTATAACTTGCAGTTTTATGAGGAGTGTTCTGAAAAAAAAAATCAGTACCTGCACTTATATAGTGTGGATAGAGAAACTTTTTAAAGAGCCACTAAATCTTCAGTGCTCTGAGGCTGAGGATAGTCAGAGCTATCTGCACCTCCTTGTAAACATCTTGTGCTCCATTTGCTGGAACTGACACAAGTTGAACCTGGCTTAAAACCTGCAGACCCCTACCTACCCTTCCAAAAATTTGGCTTTGGTATATGAATATCTTCTCCACAGCAAGCAGTGGCAACAGGCTACATCTGTGGAACTTTTGAAGAACCGACCAGATGAAGCCTCAATAATCCTGATCTGATATGCATGGCAGCCTCAGTGATGGGCCTCAAGGGCTCCTGAAACCCCTCCTATTGTCAGCTATTGTATGTGTATGTATATATTCACACACACAGAACCATCGTTTCATGGTTGTATCACAGATATTTGTTAAGGGACAAGCTGTTAGTACTGTTCTATAAACGCAAAACAGCACAAAAAAGAATGAAAACACAAAATATCCCCTTCCATTGAATTCAGCGTACTCACTTCTTAGCTGCAGTCAGAAAAATAAGCATCTTTATGAAATCAGAGCAAAATCTTACATTCCCTGCCTCTGATGCTCACGTACACTTAACACTGAACGCTTCTCTTGCAACAGAAAGAAATAGTTACAGAAATAAAATATAAGAAGTGAGAAGAAAGGAAAAAGTGAAGAAGTTAATTAACCGTCAGCTTAAACTCAATGCCTTTTTATAAGACTAGACCTGGCATTTATTTCTGAATAACTTTCAGGAACAATATTTGCAAGCTTGATAAAATGTTTACAATTCCTCTGGCAGAGGATTTGCATTTTTACAGACCTTTACCACAGATTAAAATTATTGAAACACATGGTCCAAACACACCACCAAAAAGCAAACAAACGGAAACGAAACAGAGTATTGCGTTACAAGGTAAGACAATGCCCTATGTGTTACTGCAGTAGGCACAAGCCAGCAACACCATACCAGATACATTTTACCAAACTGCTTTAATTACTCCTTTTCTTTCCTAGTTGGAGGGCCTGTAATTGGCCACAGCTGGTAGCACTTAATGTCACACTGCTTCCAGCAGCTGGAGCCCTGACTGCACTTTGGACACAACTTTAATTAGCTGTTATATTGTGGGTGTAATTACTGCTTAAAGTTGATTTCTGTCTTTTGCTTTTTTTTTTGTTTTGTTTTGTTTTCTCTCAAGAATTACTGACAGAGGAATTCTTTGTTTCTCACTGTGAAAAGGGGTGCAAATACTGAAGTTGCCGTATTAGAAAAGGGAGAGAGGTAAACTAAAGCAAACCTATCTTATCTTGCACAAAGACTTTTTTTTTATGCAAGAATTTTTATGTCATAGGATTGAATGAAGAGTTTGCGAGTTAATGGTGAGCAAGCTCAATTTTACTACTCAAAATCTTACAATGTAACATAGGCAAGTGTACCCGATAAGGTCACCAGAGCTTGTTCCTTCACTGAGGAATAATGCAATCCATATGATACTGTAAGATACAAGACTTGAGGTTCAGAATGTAAACCCAGAGCAGATTCCTCCATGTTCCTCAGCTTTACGTGCTTGCAAAATGCTGAAATGCGCAGTACTGATCATCTAAACCCACAGACAAAACACTGGTTGAAAAAAAAAAAAAAATAAATCGAGCTCATAATGGCTAAAAAACCCTAGAAATTCTGACAAATACCATTGCAGTGGCTCTATCATTACAGATACATGGAAAGCGTTTCCCATTCTGAATAATCTCTACCATTTGAATGAAATTATTATTTAACTCAGACTTAAGATAAGCCGAACTTATTATAGTCAACTGCTTCCTTTAGGGGAGAACTAAATGTGCCTGGCATCTTTGAGGATGTCTGTAACTAAATATATCAGCATACAGAAAAGCCTCCTGCCTTGTTATTGCTCCTACGTTTGTGGTTGGAGCAGAAAACACTGCTGCCTACAATGAAGTTTAAAGACCACGGAATAATAAATGAAGCCCTTTTGAATGAGTTACCTATTCTGTGTTTTATGGACAGCTGTTAGGAGTCACAATCTAGCAGCACAAATTTGGAATAAGTTAGCATTCCTTCTAAGGGCCAAATTACTGCCACAATCAAAAACCTGCTTCAATTAACATAAATGTTTTCTGTTTTAAAGGAAGCTTGAACTAAATAAGCAATCGTTTTTTCTTTGAAATGCAAGCTGTCAATTAATTGAAAGCAAAGAACATTGACTCTCCTGATTGAGCACTTTGGAGCCTGCTGTCTGAAATACTTAGAACTATAGAATCTCTGGGCAACCTGTTCCAGTGCCTCACCACCCTCACTGTAAAAGACTTCTTCCTTATATCCAACCTAAATCTACCCTCTTTAAGCTCAAAACACTTTCCTTTGTTCTGTCACCACAGACCCTGCTAAAGAGTCTGTCCCCTTCTTTCCTGTAGCTCCCCTTTAGAAATTGAAAGGCTGCTGTCAGGTCACCTCGCAGCCTTCTCTTCTCAGCCTGGAGCTTTAGATACATCTCTCCAGGGGAACATCAGTTGCTTGTTAAAAGCCAGCCCTCTCTTCTGAATACATTTTCCAGTATAATTCTCTCTCATTACCCAACTTTTCCTTATTCTGAGACAATCTTCCCTGACAATAGTTTGTCACAGCCTCATGTAAAATGTGCTGCTTGGCATGCTTCCGTTTTGTTCCAAAGTTTTCACTAAAGCTGGATATGAATATTGCATAAACATAATAGTAATAAAATTTTCTACATAAGGGTATTAGTTAGCACATAGCTTTCACAAATACAAGTAGTTCAGTTGCTATTTAACTGGAGTTGACATTGTACTGTTAGATTCAGCTTCTGTTTTTCCCTTCGGAAGCCCATCATAATGATATTACTGACTTTTGAATCAGCACTGCCTCCTTTTGAGACCAGTAGTTTTGTTATAAGAGCTAGTTCTTCTCATACTATATCATTATGAAAATTGGCAGGCCTTTGTCAGGGTTCTTCTGCTTTATACTTCTAAATGCCACCCTTACATCTTCTTGCATGTCCCTTCTTTATTTAAAGCGGTATTGAGCTAATATTTACTAATTTTTCCACCAAAAACAGAAACTCCTCACTTGAAAACACTGCAAACTTTATATATACATGCATATGTATGAAAAAATCTGTGTGTGTATAGCTTAGCGCTTGATCCACGTTATTCCAATTTTGTGTTTGCTTTCATTCTGCTTAGCACTGAGAAAACTCAAAGGAGGCCAACAAAAATCAGCGACACTTGTTTCAAGAGATTATTTTAGAACTGTGATTTATTCAACCTTTTTGCTATGAAATGAGTACTTGTGGGAGATATATAACCTAAAGCAGTTTTACTGGTCTGTATCAAGTCATATGCAAGTAGAAGCCATTTTAACTTACCCAAGTGAGTAATATTGAAGAGGGGAGATTTAGATTGAATATAAGGACAAAGTTTTTTACAGTAAGAGTGGTGAGACACTTGAACATGTTGCCCAGAGAGCTGGTGGAAGCCCCATCCTTGAGACATTCAAGGTCAGGCTGGATCAAGCTCTGAACACCTGATGGAGCTGTAGGTGTCCCTGTTCATTGCAGGGGAGTTAGACTGGGTGGTTTTTAAAGGTCTGTTCCAACTCAAAAGAGTCTATGATTCTGTGATACTACAAAGACGCGTATTTACTCTGTACATACCCTAAATACATAAGCACAGAAATGGTAAAGGCTTCAGGCTCGCTCATACCTCTGTTACGCTGGTTAAACAAGTAGTCAGAGATGAGATGCCTCAGATGGGACGTCAGCTTGTGCAGGGGAAGGCAAGGAGACAACTCCTTAGCAAGTGATTTTCCAGTAGCAGTGCCAGTCATTGTCATAAGAATAATTGTGTGGCTTCTTCCCAGAAGATCTGAAAAGATTTTGCATGTCTTTCGTTGGCATAGAAGCTTGGCTTTCCCTGGATTTTGTTGCCTGCAGGATTATAGAGTGATTTTCCAAGCCGTTTCTCTTGCTTTTTTGGAAGTAGCCTCCCACTAAGTTTCCCTAGCTCAAAGGGGCAGTTTTAGGTGTCTGCTTTCCTTGATTTGTTAGTGACTATTCAGTGTCTGCATAAAGGAATCCTTCAAGGTTGAAGTGGCTTGGCAGTAAGGACCTCTAGTACCCTATAAATAAGGCCAACTAAACTTAAAGTATTGTATTTCTTAAAAGTAAACTAGCTGGATGGAGAAGGACCTGGCTGTAACAACCCTCAGTTGCACTTCTAAAGCAATTGGAAATGGGGATGTTTTCCACATATGGGGCACTTTCTGTACTTTCTGTTTGCTTTTAAGACCAGCACCACCCCTGCTAACGTACAGGTGTTATCCTAAAGAAATAACTACAGCCTGGAGAACATGAATGTTCACACCCCTGTCATGTTCCTGGGGGGCTCCAGTGCTCCTTGGGCTACTGCCAGAGCCTGTTCAACTCATCTGAATTGCAGAAAATTGGCTGGGACCAAGGTATCGAACAAAGGGTAGGAGACCTGCCCCTCTGGGTTGCAGGAAGCCTTAAGGGCTGAAAACTTTCTTTTTTTCTATGCAGCCTTTGTGTTGTTTTCACCCGGTCCCTGACTGTGTGTGTCGTGTTGCATAGGAGCAGTCTTCATCTCAGTGCTCTCCTATCTGAGCTCAATATAACGGAGCTCAATGTGGAAGAAAAAGTGATATGGAAGAAATTCCTGTGAGGTTTATTCGGTGAATCAGCCCTTCTGTCAAAAGCTGTTGCAAATCCTAAGCAAAGTCTGAGGCAGTGAGCCTTGGCCGTGCTGCTGGTGTTGATTATGTTGTCTTACTGCTTGTCTCCCTGGAAAGGAGCAAGATATACTGAAACACTGGTGTAACAAATCCCTGCTTTATTAGGCTGCAGGCCTGAGCTTTTATCCCACCCAGAGCTGGCTGCCATTTATCTCAGAGTTGCCTGCATAGTGCATAACTCACCGTAAGTGATTTTGCCCTCTGTGATACGCAGTCACCTCCTCCCCAACCTTAGTTCCTCAGCCCTAAAGTCCAGCAGGAGAGCTGTGTTAGTTGTTAACCCATGCCCTTCCCCAAAACAACATAAAACCTGATGTGTCTGCCCAGCTCATAAGTCCTTGTAAAGCCTACATGACATAACAGTACTGTGGCCAGTTTCAGGCGTGCTAAAACAATGTTTTACTACAGATGATGAAGAATAAATTACTTCAGTTTTAAGTTTTTTCATGCTCTCCCATTACCACATGATTCCTTCTTCCAATTTCTGATCTGACTACATTTCTTCAAGCTATGTTTTTCTCCTATCTCCAAAAAAAAAAGCGTATACTCAAAAATTAATGGACTCTTCATCTGAAAAATATGTAGTCATCAGGGAGTTTCATGCTTAATTCCTTGGCTCTTGTACTTAGGAGATCACCCACACATCTCTTACTGAGTTATTCAGATCATATACTTTTACTTATTACAGAAGATTGGTCTTCAGTGTTTTAGATAAAATTAGTTTCTCAAAAGCTGAAGTTTGTCATCAAGAATGTGGAATTTAAGGGTAGATTAATCCTAACCACGTGATTCACTACAGCTTGATATGCAGCTAACATCATTTTCATTGGTAGGTAGTAGTGTCGTACAACCACCTTCCACATACCACAAAAGTATATCACATAACAAGACTCCTGATAAAAAACAGTTTTGGAATCAGTCACAGCCCAAACAAACACTCTTAGAGTATGATCAGATTAAGTTGTTTAAAGTAGGGGGCATGTGGAAATCATCACAAGCTGACATCAGATGTAAATCAGGCTTCTACTTTAAATGGGCTGAACACAGGGTACGTTGTAGTATAAGCTCAGAAACTTTACTGGACTATTTTCTCTTCTTGAATGTTTTATCAAAATCCTTTTAAAACATGTAATAGACATCCAAAAGGGTTTTACAAAGTGCTGTTAAATTATATCTATAATTTTACTAGATGTTGGGGTATCTACTTTAAAAAGCAGAATGCGAGTAGGAAGAAACCACTGTGGTGCTTTCTGTAGAGGAGGAATTAGAACCTAAAACATAATTGAGATTCAACAAAGCATGGAAAGCCTACTGTAAGCCTGCCAGGAGACCCGAGAAGACCAGCATTTTGCTGGATCAGCTGTCACAATATCCAGTGAAAGCGTGTCCTTGACAAGGAGGCATATCTAGCTTCTTATAGAAACTCCAACAGATCCATTTCCCATAAGTGACACTGTGATGTTTGAAGATATCTGTGGAAAATGAGACTAGTAGAAAAATCTACTAACTTCTATAGATACGTCCTGCATGTCTTAGATACCATAAGAGACATTCACAAACACCTCTTATGTAAAAATATTTTTTAATAAACTACTTCAAAGTGATTGGAAACATGACAGTGATGATGACCTATCATATCTGATGGATGTGATGCACAAGGAGACGGTTCCTTCGATATACCTGTGCAAAATATGCAGAAAATATCAGCAAAGCAAAAGGAAATATTTTTCCAATTCCCTGAAAGCAACACACATAGGACACAGAGCCAAGCTGAAGGGGAAAGCATTGTCCACTGTGGACATCTAGGTGACAGAGGAAGCTCTCAGACTCTTCCTTCCACGCTCTCCTGATGCTCCCAGCCTGCAGGAGGGCCCACTCCTGCCTCCTCACCTTATTTGCTCACAGCTCCAGTCTGTCACTGGGCTGAGCAGCCCCATGAAGACTGCGCCTCGTGGTCTTTGGTCAGGATAGGAAGCAGGGGCTGAGAACAGTGAAGAGGAAAACTGATTATTAAATATATTTTCCATTAACATGCTGGCAAAGGAAGAAATACCCTGACATTTACCTTTTCTTCTCAACCTTCCAGGAACATCTGAATTTTATGCAAAGATGTCTCCTAGCTCCTTTGAAAACTGTCCTTGACAAATTTGTCAGCAACTGTGTGTATCATTCAGGTATAGTGTGGAGGGTGTGACTTAATTCCCCATGATTGATCCAACCCCCTAACCCTGCAAAAATGTCTGCACTGAAACTAAGCATTTCCTTGCTCCAGGGCAGGAAAAGTTAACTCCTTCCTTGCTGATACAGAAGCCTTCAAAGACATACTGAATTCCAGAAAGATTCAGTCAGCAGGAGTATGAAGAAACTTCAGATAGACTTCAAGGTGCACATTGCGTTTGATTTCTGGAATGAGGGAGTTCTTCAAAGTTATTCACACAAAATACCAGAGGCCTGGGTATCACTTATAAAATATTGTACAGCAATAGGGGAAGAAGGGTTTCCTCTGTAGTTTGAAGTAAGAGAGTGATTTCCAGGCATGCCCAAGTGGTGCTTGGGATGATCAGTGAAGCCCAGCCTTCACTTCTTGTAAATGAAATGCCTGAGTACACATGGCATCCCCCATCAGCCTTGGGCAGCTGATGCTCCAGACTTCTATTTATTTCTATTCATCTTATTCATAGAGTGCTGGAGAAACATCCCCTTCTTTGACAAGCAGTGTCCAAGGAAGACAAATGAATTCTCCTGGAGCTAAACATCTGGCAGATTGCAGAGGGATGGAGATGAAGAGAACCCATACCTCTAAGTGCACGGGCAGGCAAAGATTTGTGGTAATACCCTGTGAAATCTATTTCTCACTGGCTCCATCATGCATACTGCAAGGGAATGAACCAGCAGGACACGCAGAGCATTGGTTGCAAATGTAAATCAAGCTCCAAAGACACCTAAATACTTAAAAAGACAAAGATGCAAATAATTAGAAAGGACATCAAAAGCTACAAAGAATTTTAGCTGAAGGGAGTCAAACAGTGCTCTGGGAATTAACAAAGAGGGGGTTACCAGGGATTTGGCATGAAAATTCAAGGATTAAAGACCTTTGAGCAAACCTGTTTTCAGGATAATGACAAGAATGTGGGCATCAACATTTGCATATGCTTTACTATGTGATTCTAAGCAGGGGCAGGACAAAACGCCTGACTGATCTCCAGGCATTTAAGGTAAAATGTACATCTTGGCTCTTCCAGTTCCTTCCAGAAATATCTGGAATGCATAAAAACATTTTGGGATCCAGCTGATACATACTGGATTGATGGGAATTTCTCTGCAGCAGGATAGTTATCCCAAGGAGCCTCCCCAGTGCTGGTCTGAGCTGGCCCTCCTTCCAGCTGCAAACGCCTACTGACATTGAGCAAGAATGAATGTGCTAAAAGCAACTGAAATTCAACTGGCAAACTCTTAACATCATTTTTTCCCCCCTTTTAGTGTGTTTAGAACAGCCCGTGCTGGATTTTTGCACTCAGGAAGCTGGGCAATGTGCTTCTCAGGATTTAGGTATCACCTGGGGGACTCTGGACACCACAGCGCTGAAGTTTTCTCCAGGTTTCCATTGTCAAGCTGTAAGTCCTGAGCTGAGATATTTAGCACTTACATAGCCTGAAATATTAAACATCAGCTGTTTATGGCTATTTTGTTGTTTATTATGCCCTGTTTTCAGATTCAGTAATTTCCAGGGGTAAAGCTAGAGAAGAAAATTTATCGATTCACACAGGCAAAGAGAAATTAGTTCTTCCATGCAGCACCTCCAGCACATTCATAGGTGATTTGAGAGGGTAGGAATTTGACATTACATTGTGAGTATCAACAACATGCTAAGATCTCCTTGACATTTCAGGTCCATTCCCCAGATGGGTCTGGTTGTTAAATTCCCAGAACGCACACATTCCCCTGTAACCAGTACTCACAGGTCACCTTGAAAGTTCATGCAAGCTGAAGGGAGGGAGCAGACATCCCTGGTGCCCAAAAGCCAGCAGTGGGAGGATGGCTGCAGCTGCAGGAACAGGGCTACAGCAGACAATGAGCGGAAGAAAGGGAGATAAGCAGCCAGGAAACAGGCAGAAGCCAGAGCAGAAAGCTGAGAGGCAGCAGAGAAGGGAGAGCTGCAAGGGGAAAAGCAAAACCAGCATCCAGCAGTGAACAAGTGGGAAGCCTGTATTGGAAAGGAAGGCCTCAGGAAACGTCAGATGGGATGGCTGAGCAAGGATTCTGGGGGAAAAGGCTCCTTTAGGCTGGAAAGCGATGACAGCAAGGGAGAGCAAATTGACTTTCATCCTGTGTGAAGTCCCTTGATGGGACGGAGACCGGAGCATGGAACCGAGGAGCCTGGTCTTCCCATGCCATGGTGGCCAACGTCCAGTTAGGGAGACTCAGTCTGGAGCACAAGTAGTGCAGATTGCCCTACTCAGCAGCACAAAGAGAAGGCCAAAAGGAGACATGCACCCAGGGACAGAAACGTATCTTCATAGGGACAGATAGATTCAGTCTTCCCAGCAGACCATACAGGATGATGCCATCGAAATTTCTTCAGGTCATCTACTTCAAACCCTAAGTCTTTGTTACAGGAATGTCAGGTTTGCTCTGACAAGCATTCAACATTTGCAAAGTCCTAAATGTAAAGCTATTGATAATACTTACATTCAGTCCACTGTTGATCTGCAATGGTGTGATGCTGCCTTTAGTTATACCAAAACATCTTCTTTAATTCCTTGATGGGATCCAGATTTTTCTAACTGCTCTCTTTACCTTCACCAGTAGCTATTAAAGCTGCAGCTATCAGCTGCACAGCATTTCAGCAGTGGTTCTCACAAGTACTTACAGGAATGAATGTATTTGTCTTCCCTGAGAAATTGTAATCCTATCTCTCCTTTCTTCAGGTTCTCACCTTGAGACCTGTAGTTTTAGAGTCTGATATTGTGTTTCCCTGCCTAACACCTCATCTTCCATACTTCAGAACCCCAGAAGCGTCCCATTTAAAAAAATACTGTTAGTAACAGAGCTAATTCTGCATCTATACCGATTTCTTCAGCATGAGCCAAAAATCAAAGTCACTGCCCATTTGGAAAGCTCCATGCATGGTGGCTCCAGGTCAGACATCCAGGAATGCTCCCAATATATCTGATTCTCTTGTTTATCACCAGTAAGGGGCAACTGCTTTTCAGGGATGTTTACATTTTGTTTTCCTTCCTTTCTTTATTCATTTTACTGAAGGCTTGCAAAGCACTGATCTGGAAAGAAAGTGCTTGCCATGTGTCATATGCAACACAGCAACCATCACCAGAGTCTGCATTTCTCAGTGCTCCATCACCACTGTCCAAGGTGAATAATAACCAAATAATCTCGTTAATACCTTTAGGAGGGAATAAAAACCCTTCCTCTGAGGATGTGAAGAATGATTTCTGTAGAATGGGGAGCTATTGCACTGCACTATGGGTAAAGCTAAACACATTTGTTTGAAGATAGCAGTGCTGCCACAGAAATTGGAGACAACGTAAAATTGCCAACTTGTTGTCTGCAAACTACTGGGACTGTGTTAGGAATAGGCCCTACCAGCTGCCATGGTATTTGTCTTATTTCGTATCAATGAAGAGAAGCAATGGTAGCCAGCACATCTCTCCTGCACAGGCGGATTTAAGCATCCCCTGCTCTATTAGCTCCCCCGCTAACATATATGATGTTAATTTGTTCATTCCTTCTTACTATCTCACTGACTTACCTACTTACTCTATACCACAAACTTCAGGATATTGATTTTGGCATCTCACCCTGCATGTTGTGCACATTGGCAGCCAACAGGCTGGGGTCCTTTGCAGCCAGCTACTTCCCAGCTGGCCCTACATTCACTCGAGTTTAGCTTGGTGTAGCCATCTTTCATCCCATCACTGATATTACAACTCAACCACTACTTTTTCTCATGCTTGATGGCACCCAAATCTTAAAAAAACAACACCTGATTCTAGTTGAGTCATATTATGCAGCCGTACGCTTTCATATCTCACCCTCTCTTTAAACACACTGACATTTTCTCTTTCCACTCGAACCTCCCCAGCACACAGCCTGAGGATCCTGATTTGGCATTTTTCTCAGAACAGACTTTCGGAGAAAAAGAGGCCTTTATTCTTCCTACTTCTCCTGGAAATCTTTCTCTGCAAAGCTGTAAAAATGAACCACGCTACTCTCATTCATATAAACATGAAAGTTGTTCTCACCATATATACTCCGCTTACTCTTGGTTTTAATAGAAGGAATTACAGATAAAAATAATCATACACAGGCTGAAACGAAAGTGTGTCATTTTCATACTAACACGCCAGCACCTTCTGTGCAGATCTATTAACATCACGAGTGAACCTCCATCAGAAACTAGACATGGCTCACAAATAGCTTTGGTGTTCAATACTCCCATCTTGTCATCTGCTGAGCTGTGCTGGGAAAGGGTGCCTTCTGATAAGCAACATGTCAGGCTAATTATCCACAGGGATTTCAGGCTGCATATTTGCTCTCTGGAATAATATAACCCAGATGTGGGAAAGGCATGGTTTCAATCAGTCCTTCTATACATCCCATGACACTCGGTCACATGTGCATGCATAGGTATGTGTATCACCCAGTAAAATAACCGCATTATACACAGCCAACAAGCTGGCTGTCACACACGCTTTCTTGTTTGCACTTCTCTTATGCAATTTCAGTGCTGTCTCCAAAAACCTTCTGAAAAAGAAAGTCCACGTATTTTCAAATGAAACAACTAAATGCTTTGGGTCTTTCCATGGATACAAAGATTTTCACAATAGATTGATGATGACTCGTGAAGCCATTTCACCGCAGATAAAAATAAAGGATTAGGAGACAGATTTGGTCTCTATACTGCTACAGAAGAGCTTGGGAAAAAAAGAGGAAAATAGCTCTCTCCAACACATGGATGGCCATTTAAAGGGACTCACCAGCAAAGACACGGTGTGATGGGCACAAAAGCTATGAACGAGGCTGCCCTTGCCTCTCAGCTACTCTCCTAGCCGAACAGGAGCAAGAGGTAACCAGCTGTCCTCACCAGCCTGGTGCAGACTGCTAACACATTACTAGTAGTTTCACTCACCTTCAGAGGATGTCATTGTGCCCCGCTGTCCTTGCTGGAAATGCATAACAGCAGAGCTTAACAGCATTAAATACAGCTGTCCCACTTCCTTGTCATCATGTTGTTACACAACGTTACACAAAGACTGGGCACGAGTTCAGGCCTAGCAAATAAAACATTAAGGATTTGAAGCTGACAAGAAACCAGCTCTCTATTTAATGAAGGGAGCTACTGCTTTCCTCCGCTTTTGTCCCCAGAAAGCTTTATTTTCCCTTTGACCCAGCTCGGGTGATTAAAAGATGAAGCACAAGTGTCTTCCAGAGACAAATGCAGCAGATTCTAGATGGGGAGGAGGACCTTTACAATCTGAGTTAAATGCTACCTCTTAGCAGGGACTGACTTTCTTCAAGTGAAGTTCTGAAGTGATGATAGGGGCAGCACAAGCCAAAGCTCAATGCAATTTGAGGAAAAAACAAAAACATTTTCACACCACAGAATATAAATTACACGATAGATTAGATTAGTCTCTAATTGAGAATTAAGCAGGGTGCAGAATTACCAACTTCTTAGCTTTCTTCAGAAAGCTCTGAGTATGGGGAGAAGAGCACAACAGGAAATAGGATTACTCAGAATTGCAATTTTCTTGACGTTTTGTGCAACAATTCTTCCTTCTCATATGTACTGCCTGCTATTCACTGCTTCATAAAAAAAAAAGTCCAAAGCCCAATAAGTAAATATGATAGATAACACTGGCAGTGGGCTTCATAGGACTTGCTGTTTACTCACTCCTCAAGTCTGTTTGCTGCTGCAATACTGATGTTCATCCTATGTATCTGCTCTGACCCACCACAGGCAGACACCTGCTTGCTGACTGCATGCCAGAAAAAGCCAGGAACCAACCAATAGAGTAGATGAGAACGAACTACAATGTCCAAAATACACTAGAGCAAGGTTTCCAGATGTGATTTTTTTGTTTAAATTCAGCTTCTCCTTTGAAAGCCTTTCCAGAGTTTCTGAGCCAGCCTGTGCAATTTTCTGAGCAAACACCAAACCAGCTGAAGACTTAATATCCCACTGCAAACTACAAAAACCAAACCAAACCAAGCCAAAAGAAACAAAACCAACAACAACAACAACAACAACAAATCAACCCACACCGATTTTGAGTTTTGCAGGAAACAGGTCTATCTTTCAACTTGCTTGGTATTCTGATGGAAAACTTGCCCTGGGACCCTGTCTTATCAAATGTAATCTTGAAATGACATTATTATAAATATTCCCAAGTATTTCTGTATGTACTTGTTGCCAGCACGTTTTCGACCTAACAACTGCAGCACTGCTTTGCTAGCAAGAGGCAGCCCAAATGCATTTAGGTGAGCTAGGAAAACAGCTGGCTATGGAAAATATTCACAGTTGAAATCCCAACAGCCATCTTAAGCAGAGTGGTTTCCCCTCTGTATATTACAGTGGAGAGAGCTGTTATTTTATTTACATCATTTTAATTTCTTTCAAGCAAGAGAGAAAAGAAAAACAGAAGAACAGAGTGATTAATTTCAAACATGTTATTACTATCTGCAAAGAATTTTATAAAAGCACAAAAAGGAAAGGATTTGGGGTTTTATATTTTGAACAGCAATATAAAAATACGATGTTGGTTCAAATATCAGCTAAGGTCCACATTGACAGCTACCATTTTTTTTTTTATTGGACGTATTTTACTGAGTATTGAACACTTGCTTATATAGGCACTGATTGAAGGATAACACCACAAAGTCAAAATGATAAAGTGCAGACCTGTACTGAGAAGCAGGCCTGGTAAGGCAGTCTACTCCTACAACTCAGCATAAAGAAGGGGGAAAAAAAAAATGAAGAAACTGCCATTATAAGAGAAGAAATGTGTGATCAATTAAGTTCTGCAGTGGCAGAACTACATAAGGTTTCCTACAAGGTCCAGAGAATTAGAAAAATTTGGTTTGCTCTTCATTATTTTTTCCAGAAGTGCCAAGTGACTCTAACCGGCCTGTGTATATGGCCGTTATATTTTCAAATAGGAATGTATGCACTTAAGAAAGTCCGGCCCAGTAAGGAGGTTTGCAAGCAGTGACCAAGGCTGTTATCAGAATGACTGAGCCAAGAAAGCCGGTGTGGGTCACTAATGGTGGGCTGCACTGGATCTCCTGCTTGCACAGGTACTCCCCCTAAGAAGATTTGCGAGTTAAAATGGCAACTTCAGTACATCCTGTCCTTTCCTCACCTCACAAGGGCAGTTTTCTACAGTTCTTAGTAACATAAAAAACATATAATTTCCAGGGCTTGCACACATCCAAAACCAAACAAACAAACAAAAAAAAAAAGGTAGAAAACAAGAGGGAGAATAAAAACTAATATAAGCTAAAACATTATTTTGTAGTAAACAATAGAATATAACGTGCAATAGTGCAATTTCTCCTTTGCTGCTCCAACAGTGAAGTCTTGACAGATAGTCCACTGAATTTTGGTGTAGGGCATTTCACGTCTAGCTGCGAGCTTGCCGGGCATTGCTGGGCTTCCCAGTCTTCAGCGCCGAATCGCTTTGTCCCGGCTCTCCTTTCCCCTTGCCAAGGTGGCGGAGCTTTTGATCCCAGCGCTGCATATCAAAAGGCAGAGGAATTGCAAAAAGATGACAGAAGTTAGTTTATAAAAAATAAATGCAACTGTGTGGCTTTACAAACAACAACAAAAGCCACTGCTGTTGCCACCACAATACCCTGTGTTGGGCCCCAGTAGAGGAATGTGAGGTTATTAAGAATTATTATTTCCAACAGAGAGGAGCATCCATTTCCTGGCCTGGTGTAGTGCATTCTGTGAATGAAGGGGCTGATGGCAAGGCACAGTACAGAGTCTTCAGAAGTATCTAAAAAGCATATGTAAATAAAGCCACCTGTGCAGTCGCTAGAGGAAACTGGGGGAAAAAATCTAGTGCTTTTTTTTTTTAATTATCTTTTCCAGGCAATAACAACCGCAGCACACAAAGGCATAATAAATGTAACTGAAAAAATGATGACGCTTTACCAAAACTGAGACTGGGATGAGAAGTGCCATCATTAGGCTTCTCCAACTGTGAACAACATTCCTTTCAGCTTCTGCCCCACACTCACATAACACAGTCTGAAGGTAAATAAATGCCACGAATTCCTAATTAGCAATTTCTTGCCCTTTGTACCTTATACTTTAATTTATTCAACTAGTTTCCTGATGCGAGCACTACTACTGTACCAGAAGTCATTGATATAGTGGCACAAAGACCTTCAAAATCTTTATCCACACCTGCTATGTATCAATAGCTATAAGAGCTGAGAGCGCAGCAGGAATGAACACGTATCACATGATTAGGGAAAAAAAAATTAAATTGAGTTTAGGTATTGCTTTTTTTTTTTTTTTAATTATCTGTGAGCCTCTTCAGTGCTGAGGCACTAGACCTACCACAAAAATGCTCTGCGTATTGAAGCCAGTACTGGACAGAAAAACAACTGAATTGGATTGAAACCAGTGCTTGATAGAAGGCAATCCCAGCTGTGCAATAAGCTAGAAAATATGTGAGCTCCCAAGAAAGAAACCATATATCACCCTGCCACCCCCGAACTGGGACTGAGCAGAGATCAGCCTGCAGCAGCAACCTGGTGTTTATTCCATGGCACCGGATTTCAGAAAGTTCTGCCAAATCAAACAACAGCTTGGAATAAGATCCCCATATCTTTTCACTCATGTAATCGCTGTGGATGTACCATATTTACACAGAGAATCCTGTATTTCTAATGAGAACAATATTTTCCTGCCAGTCACCATTAAAACTGTTGGAGAAAGCGCTCAGCAGAAGAGACTGGTTTGCACAAGTACAACCACTGTGTCAAGACAACAGATGAGAAATTGTTTTAAAATAAGAGAAATCTGTGTAAAATGTAGAAATAGCCAATACTCTGCTGTGCATCAAAGCATAAAAAGGCAGCCCTTCCTGAACATGGAAGACATTAGAATACACTAAAATTAGAAAACGTTTGAGAAAACATTCATATATTGTTTCCATTTGAGCTCATTGCTTCCAGCTGGCTACTGCATGTAAAATACGAGATTTCCTTATCATGCACCTTCCATATCTAAGCAAGAGAGACAAATTTAAAATGGTCATTAACCCATGCAGTTTGTTAACTACATTTATAATTTGCTTAACTACGCTTTAAGAATATTAAAATCGGAAAAGTGCAATTCTGACTTAGTCTGGAAAATACTTGTAAAGCCCTCTTTTTTTCATTAATGTTGCAATTCCAATGAAGTACATATGAGTTGCAGAAGGCACAGTTTCCCTACAAAGGCAAACACTTCTGTGGTCTGCTTTGTTGAGATGAAGATTTTGACTGCTATCCACTTACGCTACTTGGCACGTATTTCTGGGTAACATAATAAGCCATGTTAATTTTTGATACTTATTATTAATTGGCTCCAGTTAGCATTTGTCATTTTCCTTCGTTTTGTAAAACTTCGGCAGCTGTTCCATGGCATCTGCAATACTTGACTTTTGTTGAGGTTTTTTCATACCTTTACTTTTTTACCAAGTCGATCCTTCCATTTCTCAGCTATGGAGCCTTCCACCAAGAGTAACCTGTAGAAGGAGATAAACTGTTACTCTACCAGCATTCATGTATGACCTACAGAACCCAATACATGCAAGAATCACGCCTCTGTGCCTGCAGAGCTTTGTGGCTCTCAGCAGTCCCTCTGAGTACAGAATATTATTACAGTGCCACACAGAGGGACACAAAGTTTGCCTTAGCTGGTGACTATGCAATCTCTATGGACAGGAGAACAAAAAACAAATAACACCTCAAAGACAATGCTGCAAGAGTTACCTGGAGCGCTCCTCATCTTCGTAGCCCATAATGATGTACTCTTCATTGGCACTCAGTGGTGGACAGAGGCAGCCGGAGTTTGTGTAAAGGTTTACAGTGTCCTTTGGGATGTTCACCAGGGAAGATTTGAGAATCTCCTTTACTTCCACTACTGCAGTGACATCATGACATTTAGTCTTCACCTCCTTCACTTTTGCCCGAATGACTAGGAAGAAGTAGCAAAAAGTACAGTTAACAGCAGCAGATAATACAGGTCGCCCCTGGGCCATTCCTGATGACCTCTAGGATCGGTCTTTTGTACGGTCCGTTATCAGAAGCTCAGCTGGACTCTGTAACTCCCCTGCCCCCAGCGCTTCACTACTTCACCCTCCAGCACGAGGCTGCAGGCAGCTCAGTATATTTCAAAACAGAATGAGTCACAAGCAGAAGTTATGTACATGCAGATGTAAAGGTGTTTGGTTAAATTTGGGCTTGATTTTTAGCATCCCCTCCTCTTTGCCCTTCCCACTTCACGTATTTAATTCATTCGTTGTGTGTTCTCCTTCTGCCTCATGCTACAACTGTTCTCTGTTTGACTGCTTGCATTAGAGACGTCTGAACTTAATTTGTCACTCTCATCTTTTTCATGAGACACATCAAAGCTTATTGTATCACTATCTCTATTGGATGACAGACCCTTACCTTTTTCATCCTCTTTCCACTGACCCAGCACCAATCTGTTCTGTTCCTTATGAGCACCAAATACTCCTGATCTTGATGTGGTGACCTGTTTAATTGTTTCTTCCCTTGCTCTTTCTTTTTGCCGTAGGTTGCATAGGAGGGAAAGTTGCCTTTCAAAGGCAACAGATATTTGGCTCACTCACAGTGACCAGTGAACTGATGTTGCATGTAAATGCAAAGCAATTCCAGTGGTCACACTCTAGAGAATACCACATCTTTCACAGCTTGCAAACAACATCCTTTCCATTACAGATAATAAACTCCTAGGATTCCTACTTTCTTTGTAACCTATGAAAAGTAACAGTGGACCTGACATGCTAGAAGATCAGGGCCATTTGGACAATAGAGGACGTACAGCACTTTTAAAGGTTGTACTGACTAACAGTCAAAAAGTCATTCACTGCTGGCTTCAATGCACAAGAAGGCAAAAGCCTAGTATGCCTATTAGATGCCATGGTGACATTTTAGGCATGAAAATTAGCAAAAATATCCCTTTCTGTGAAATCAGAATGTATCAAAGCTGTAAATCCAAAAGGAATTTCAAGCATAGGAGCCCACAGTGTCATTTTTAACAAATGACTTTTCACACTAAAAAAGTGCATGAATCCCAAACGCCCATAACACCCATGCTGACACTGAAATAACTAGCACTCAACGTCAACAAAGACACTCCTGTACTAACATATTAGGCTAATCCCCTCTATCCTTCTCTAAACACTCTCAGTTTTGAATTTGGAAAAGTTTCAGGCCACATCTTCTGTAATAAGTCCTACTGGATTAACCATCAGTAACTGAAACCATAGGCTATTTTTGTGACATTTTTCCCAGTCCTATTTAACTCTCTGACTGTAGCCTTATAAACAGCGATCTCCTAAGATGACTGGGAGCTGGCCATGCAGCTGTCCTTACCATAGTTATAATTGTTGCGTAGATAGGTCTTCTGGGTAGCTTTTATGGGTTTGCATTTGCAGCGTTCTACAAAACAGAAACTTTTATTTAGAAAGAAAACAGCCTAGGTTCAGTGATAACCTCCCCAAAACCCCAAAGTCACACCTAACAAGAATTTCTCTTCCCTGAATTTAATTATTTATTACAGAGAAGTTAAATATCAAACAACACAGAGCCTCCTCTGCTGGTAAGTGCTATAAATCTGTCTGTAAGATCTCAAATATTTCTAGGAGAAAACCTGAAGTGATGAAATTTTATTTAAAAAAAGAAAACAAAAATACATAACAACGAAATAAATTTTACATGTGAAGATGTCTAGGAGATACAATCAATGGCTAAAGTATGTCAGAAGATGGTGAGACAAAGAGATAAATGGTTTTCTGCTTGAATGCTTCTAAGCATGGCCTTGAAAAAAAGGAACTTCAACCTTTTTAATTTCGTACATACTAAATATTAGCAAAATTTTTCTTCCCATGAAGGTGGTCAAACACTGGAACAGCCTTCCTAGAGAGGCAGTGGATGATCCCATGCCTGTGAAGATTTAAGAGGCATTTGGACAATGCCCTTTTTCATATGTTTTAACTTTTGGTTAGCCCCGACGTGATCAGACAGCTGGACTAGATAATCTCTTAAGGTTCGCTCCAACTGAACTATTTCAATCTAAAGAAGACACCTCAAGCAAGTGCTCTATTTTAAAGTAAATGAGTCAAAAAAGTAGACAATAGTTCTTTCTTCCAATACAATACACAAGTACAAAGATGCCAATCTAGCAAGTACTGTTCCAAAGCATCACAGTGTAGCATTTTTCATACACACGCTATAAACAGTACTTCATCTAAAATGCTGATCCAACGGATAGGTAAAGGGCTACATCCAGCACAGGACTTTGATACAACACAGTGCACAACTTTCAGGTCTAATGCCACTGTTGGAAAGTCTGTGGATAAGAAGGAGCAGTGAAAGGTGCCTGGTCAGGGTGCTCATTCAGGCTGTGCAAAAAGCCCACCCGACACTGGCACTGTATTTCACTGTTAAGGTAAAAGCCACGTAGCAGAAAGGGACAAAGGTTAGAAGCTGGGCTCTTTTGCCACAGACACACTACTTTCTCAGCTAATTCTCGGCTAGACATTATTTTCCCAGCTAATTTTACTTGAAACAACTTAAGGAGGGGCAGTGCTCAAGTGCCGACTACTCCCTTAAGAAATTATAGAGGACTAAAAATTCCTTCAGTAACAAATGACTGCATAGGTGTAACTAAAACAAGGAGCTACTCATGAGTCTGTATTACAGAATGTGGGACTGAAAACTGGGAGAGCCAGAGGGAATGAAGTTATTGACCAGCATGCAGTAGAGCCAGCTGCTGAAAACCTCTGAGTTGTGGCAACAACCACCTCATTGAGTATAAAACTCAGCAGATGCTTGCAGCCAGCACTTTCTAAGGAGGAAAGCTCAGCAGTTTCTTGGCAATGTTGCCCAGATCTCACCATGGTTCCACCAGCACGCTTGCTCTCTAATTTGGGAAGAATAATGCAAAGAGGCTGCCACGGTCAACCTTCTGATCTACCTACACCATGTGTCATCAGCCCTGAGTACAGTTGGAGCCTGTGCTTTGGACACACCTAACAACAAAGCTAGGCCAGCTGTTGCTTGGGTTTGTGATCCAGAACCCTAAGTATAATTAAAATTGGGAAATTATTAGCTTTTCCAGTAGGATGACCTTCAAAACACAAAACAAATGAGTGCTGAAGAGCAGCACATCCAGCAGCGTTGCTTCCAGACAGCTAGAAACAGTACTGCATGTAACATTTTCATTAGTGCCTCGGGAGTGCTAATGCTGAAACCCCAGACCCGTATTTTCATTAACACTAACAATACTTCACTGCCAATTATTCTAATGCAAACATCCACTTTTTTTGACTAGCATGCTAGTAGAGCTTGGCGGACTCTGTCAGACTCAGTGAACTGGTAAATTCCATCCAAGCCCACCTCAAAGCCTCACCCTTCTCCAACCGCAGGTCCCGGTACCATGTGCATGCGGTCACCTACTCTAATGTACCACTGAAAGTGAAATCTGATTTGGAGAAGAGTAGGTGAGCTGCAAGTACAACTCAGGTGTCCTCATTCACACTCGGTGTCCTAAACATCCAGTCTTGCCTGCTGGCTGCATTTCACTGCATTTCAATAAGAAGAGTTAACACAGCCTATTTCTATGCATCGCTGTTCTAAAATAATGATGCATACAGCCAGTGATTTCGTTAAATCCACCGTGAAGAGTTTGGGAAATAACTTCTATTTTCTTTTTAAGATTTCTGCATTAAATAAAAAGATGGTTATGGACTTCTCAAAATTATTATTTATTTTGGACTGCAAGGGTTTTTGTAGTTGAAAATAAAAATACAGGAAAGAGGAGAACATCTCAAAAGAAGAGGATATTGTTTCCTTGAATTTCAAACATGTCCTCGGGAACCTATATATAGTATCCTACAGACTTAGGCTTTTGTATGGGACTGTGTTAAAATAATAAAGGCTGAGAAGGGAAGTGATTTTTGGCTTCCCTTCTGCCTGTGGGAGCTCATGCATACTTCAGACCAAATTATGGCCCATTTTATAAGCTGCCTTGAAACACGCCATAAAAGACGTGCTGCTCTGACCCACACTCATGCAGGCATCTTGGCATTCGCATTCAACAAGTTTTACACTTTAACATTCTCCTGCTCTACAATTCCTTGCTCTGTGACACAAGTAGAAAAAAACCAACAGTCTACATTAAGGGACAAAAACACATAGTCTCATATTTCCCTATTAAAAATAAAACTTGGGGAATATCTTTTATTACTTGTTCTAGAACTAACGGATAGACCTGCACATGTCCCCGAAGAAGGATACCTTCCAGTTGTCCTTGTGCTTCACAATTTTATATACTAAAGAACTTTACAAAATGATGCATTATTTCTTATTACTACTTGGGAATACAGAAAGTAGCACAAGGGCACTTGCCAAGGTCAGTTCTAAAGCCAGACACAGAGAAATAAGCAACTCGTCTCTCTCATCACCTGTTACGGTGGCTTTCAAAGGGAGCACAATGCAAGCATTAGAAAACATAATTCTATTTCATGCATGTTTCTGAACTTTCACCAGCAGCCTTGTAAAAATTCACCATCTCTTGATCCTAAGGGGAAGCCTCATTTAACCTGACTGTCTCCTCCAAGGCTGCCTGAAGGGCTCAGGGACCACAACCGCATTAGGGCCTAAGCACCAAGACAGACAGTAGAGGCTCACACCAACTAGGACTGAGATCTCAGCTGACTTTGCCATTAAATATTCTTTTTTAAAACATGTTAACATATGCTCAACATCTCTACCATGGGAAACTTCTCCCTGTAAATTACCAAAATAAAGGAACTACAGGGAAGAAGGTTTTCTGCTATAATCACTACCTACAAACATGTCATCTTAAATACTTGTGCATGCACAGTCTAAGCGAACGCTCAAGCCTGGCAGATGCTTCCATTTTAAGCTGCGGATAAAGAAGTCTGGAAAATTTTCTAAGTGGCCTGAATAGCATCTCATGAAGCATACAAAAATCTAGCTTACTTCCAAGAGACAGAAAAGCCAGCTGAAATGGGTGTGGTGCACTGAACCACAAACTGTGTTCCAACAGTAAAAAGCTAGTGATGAAGATATTACCCTTCCTCTTCATCAGCACTTTTTCTCTTCATCCTCACTCTCTTTTGGATGCAGTTTTTCAATTCCACGTCCCTGAGGGCAAGCAGTTCTGAAGACACATCTAATACTTTTGATATAAGTTGACAGGAGATCAATGCTCAAGTCAGCAAAATTTGGTATCTAATTCTGCGTTGCTCAATCATTATTTAGGTGCTTATACTAGCAAACTGGACATCAGTATGTACTGTAGCTGGAGAAGAAAAATTCCAAAGGAATAGTAATAAATTTCAAAAAAAACCTACAGTTGGCTTGCTTAAGCAACAAATCCACCTTTCTATAATGTCAGCTACCAAACTGGTCTTTGCTTTTCTTTGTGCTGCCTGTGAATAGTGGTGACACTCGAGAGATTTCACTCCGTTCAGTGAAAACAAAACCAATCAGTAAAGTAAAAACAGCAGGAGACTTGCTGGAATAAAAACAGCTTCACAAGGTCTCAGCCTCCATCTCCTCAGGTTAGCGTGAGTTTTACCACTATCTGCAGAGAAGCTGGAATTTAACTGGAAAATCTGAGAGTCATAATGAAGCACAATCCACAATGTTTTTACCCCCAGTGACTGAGAGAGTTGGTGCACTCACCAACTTGCTACAAAGTGAAATAATTCCCCTTTTGTACTGAATCTCAAACAGTCTGCTGGAATCTAGCCTCCTTTGGCTAAAACACGTAACACAAAGAACATTACATGTCCAACTTGTTTTCACTTCGCTCCTGCAGCACGTGACCGTCAACACCTGCAACTTCACTTCTGCTCTCCTTGCAACTTACAACAATGGTATTTATAAGCTGATAGAAACTCATTTTGGTGCACGCAATCCCAACTGTGTCGCTTGGCAGTTTACAGACCTGGGATTTTCTTTCTCATCATTTCAGTAAGCATTTCTCGGTTGAATCAAAACTCCTAGTGGTATGCTAATAAAAATCTGCCAACGACTACAGTATTATCCTCCTCCCTGCATTTTCAGTTCTGCATGGATGCGCTGAAGAGAAAATGACATTTTTGGTAGTAGGGAGGCAGTAGGGAGGAAAACCCACGTAATGATCATTCTCACTGTTTAAGGCAAAACTTGTAGTGAATTCAGCACAGCCCCCTTGAATTGTACAGCTGAGTCGGTCAGAAGTGCACTGTCTTCCCAGCCCCAAATCCCACCTTTTCATGACAGATATAGGCACAAATCAAAAGCAGGATTCAAGATAGGGCAGAATATCTATGCATCAATTAGTCCTGCTCTTTATTAAGTATTAAAAGAATGTGCTCATACAGCTTATTATACAGTTTTAGATAAAGGTACTCACCAATGCCAGTGCCTCTACAGTTGCCATTATTAGAATCCATTGGGAAATCTGGCACGGGTTTGACAAAACACATAAAGAAATGTTAGCATTCTTAGTATTGCATTATTTCAACACATATACATACGATATTTTATCTTTCTCTGATATTCAATATATTAAAACACGATGAACAGGTAGATTGTAAAGTTCCAGAAGACAGCCTGTTTCTGCTAGAGTTGTCATCAATTCTTAGCTGAGCTTCACCCAAACACGGCACATAATGTTACATGCTGAACCGTATTAATAGCCTGCTTCTAGCGGTGCAGAGACTGGCAGGTTTAGGACAAGGGTGGAAATCCATGGCGTCAATTTGCCGCATTTAAAAATTACGCACATAGAATTTGCATTTAATTAGATGAGGAAGGAGAAATTACTTTTGGTTTGGTTTTTTTGGTTACAGAGGACATCAAACCAACCACAATCATATCACTGAAAGAAATGCCAAACCAACGTTTCAGACCCTTCCATATTCCTCAGCATGTTTAAAAACACGCTGATTATTTTCAAGGACATAAAGAATGGAAGGGGAAAAAAAAGGCATTGTGCCAAGCTTCCAAAGAACTGCTTTCAGACACGTCTGTATGTGGAACGTGCCTCACGTTTCAAATTTCAAATCTATTTTTTCATTAAATCACATAATGTAATGGATTTATAAATATATTTGATACCAAAAGATGTGTATGTTAATGCATGTCGTCTTGCACAACTTAAGGAGAAAAAAAACACACATGAGCAACAAGACTAGGAAGAGAGGTAGCATACTTTATTAGAAGGACAAATAAAATGTAAAAATAAATAGGCTTTAAATAAAATCCCCTTCTTTAAGAGAGCATGGCTAAAGGTTTCTTCACCTTTTCCAGATGTCAAAGCTGGTATCATACAAACACAATCTTTCTTGTACCCTTATGGGCTCTACAGCAATCCTGGTATTACAATTAAGCCTAGGATGACACTTGGCTTAGCTGAAGAATTTAAGACGTGTGGACTGCAGTTTAAGAGTGGGGGCTACTACTGAATCACAGATTCTGTAAACAGAGAGCCCCAGACATCCCCAACTGCACTTACCAGTACAAGACTCGTTTGTACTGACTGAAGAACCATCCTCAAAACTAACACCAGTGCAACAAGGGTGGTAAACACTCAACACGTGCAATATAAACCTGCTACTGCAAACAAACACCAAACCCAACTGTTTTCCACCAGATGTTCTCTTCCCCTTCTAGTTGCACAACCTAATTGTCGTCGTTTTTTTTTGGTTTTTTTTCCCTTTACAAAACCAATTCCAGTGAACTTCATCCCCAACCCCCTTCCTAATTCTGCAGGCCTTCATTTGCCAGGTCACTCCTCCAACCCCCAAGCCAGTTGTTATGGGTATGTGACGTAACAGCAGGCTGTGCAACAGGAAAGCAATTCAGCTGTGTGCAGAGAAGCTATTCATATAAACTAGCACAATTTCTCTGAGTTCAGGCTGAGGTGTGCAGTGTCTTGTGCTCTGCATTTGTGGTCAGTGCATAGTGCTTCTTGATGAATGATGGAGGAGTAAACAGATAACACTGTGTCACTTCATAGAATCATAGAATCATGATTTATCTTACTTTTGAGGTCTTGGGACAGGCAAGTTTTGACCTTAAGGAGATGTTCATCGTTCTCAGGGCACTTGCATATGTTAAGAGATGAGCAGTTTCTACTGAGAGAGAGAAGCGTAGGCTTATAGAAGCAACTGGAGACTTTTCACCACTGCACAACATGTCTTGGAAGAGACTTCCAACTTCCCAGTCCTTCTTCCGTGGCCAGCAACCACACAACGCTCGAACCACTTGGTCCCTTCCCATTTACCAGGGAAGGAACAAGGAAGGTGGTCATGGCCAGCCCTACCAGCAGCCACCAGCTTAGACAGGCCTGAGGAATCATGGTATGCCAGCCCCTGACCCCAACCATCTCAGAGGACAGGACCTCTCCATCAGGCTTATCCACACACTGCTTAGATCTCCAGGCAGAAAAAAAAAAAAAAAGCAGCTATTTTAAAAAATAAGCAGCTGACTTCCTATTGTTCTACTCCTCTTCTGAGAGGACCTCTTAGCCAAGTTTTGTCTATGCAAAACAATCTTTTGAAAGAAATAATTGTCAGTGATGATTAGCAGGATTGCCAAAGAGGAAATATTATCCAGAGCTTCGATTCAAAGGCTTCCTATTAAATTTCGGTTGAGTGATGGGGAAAAGTCCAAACTGATTTTTCCAATGGGCGGTTTTAATTAATACTTTTTCAGAGGGGTGCTATTTAAAAAAAAAGTTAACGAAGATAGTAAAAGCCACTTGCATAGTAAGTGCACAGAACAACAATTCCCAAACCACAGATTTGGATGAGAGCTTTGGGAAACAGCAGCAATTCGGTAAAACTTAATCTTGTAGACACATCTTACGTATCTTATCCCATCACCTAATGGAAATTAAAATAAAAGCCATCCTGGGGAATTCAGGTCTCCAAAGGCAAACAAACTGAAGTAAAAACGCAGTCAAAGTGCCCAATGGTATTATCATTACTATGGTCTTTTTCAAAGCTTACACTTTGCAGTTTTTTTGTTCTTTAAGAAATGAGACCGCCTGCAAATTTTGAGCCAACAACTAAAACAAATCTCAAATTCAAGACGGGCGTAATTGCTCATCCTCTGCACTGCCCTGACTACTCCCCCTGCCTCCTTTGTGAGTTTGGACCGCCATAAGCAGGCACACGCAAAGCACGAGTCGGAGCAAATCTGATCTTGAGTTTGGAAACCACTGATTCAGAAAGCTAACAACATGTGAAAAACGAGCATGGGAAACAGTTATTTTGCTTTTAAGTGTACAGTACCAAATTCAAACGCTGGGTTACAACAACTTCATCTGGGCAGACAGCAGATGTGGAGGATCTGGATTACAACTGAGAAACCACAGCTTCATTTCAGATCTAAGAACACGTCTCTGTCAATTAAATCATATTTTATGTTCTTTAATGTTTAAGGGATTATATTTCTAAAAGGAGGCAGAATTTTAATCCACTGTTTTATGGTAATCAGTCAAAATGGTTCTGACATTTATTGTACATGTGTATGATGTTTCCCTTTTCTCCAGCATCTCACTAACAGCCTGATATGCCTTCAAGTCATTTTTATGTCAACTTTTAATACGGAGTGCTCCTATTCTGGGCCAAAGGGATAAAGTATGTGCAGTGCCGAGCAGGTGGTTTGGTGCAGCAGAGAGGCCACTTTATCTAATACTGAAATCCATAAGCACTTAAAACTGGTCACAGAACAACTTGTGACAGGAGCAGGAAGAGCCCCACCAGCTCCTAGGGAGTCAGACACATGAGCCCTGAGCTCCACGTATGTGCAACCAGGTTACCTGATGCATATGGATTATCTACAGAGGATACAAATTAAATCAGAGATTTAATTAATAACAAAACATTTAAGAAAATAAGGTATGATGAGATGCGACTGCCTTTACCAAGGCACCACTCAAAACTTCCCAAAGGCAACATTCAGGACTGCAAAGTCACTCCCGCACCTGCTGGGTAAGCAACAAGATAAGAGTTTTTCCTGTTTTTTCAATCACGTCCACACTTTATTGTGATCTTAACATCTGCAGAGCCAGAAATTCAACCAATGTATCTGTCGTCTGGTACGGGCAGTGCCCAGTTCCATCTTCAAAACTGGAAATGAATGCAACACTGGAGACATAAAAAGAATGAGCACACAGGCCTACATGTGCGTGCATCTGAGCATCAGCAATTAACGCGGGCACTTTGGTTACTTATTGGGTGCAAAATTGAAGACATGATACATTTCCCATGGAATGCTGGCTTGAAGGTGGCACTCAGAGCTGCAGGCCAGCAGCAAGGTGTAGCAGCTCATCTCCAAACTTGAGCAAAGCACAAGCCCAGAGGGTTGGCTGCCTCTTAACTCTGGCTGCACAGCTCTCCTCTAACTGAGCCCTAAACAAAGCACTTGCACTATCCGCAGCAGTCTTCTCCATCATGGACATAACAGTGCTTATTTCATATCTTCAACATATAATCAGCCTTGAAGCAACATCAGGAGAAAGACACAAATACTTCCCTCATTCCTGCTAAAAGGAAGCCCCTAAACAGGCCCTTCAACCGGTGCTGCAGATAGAAAGAAGACTCAGGAGATGCTCACACAGGATGTGTAGCCCACAGCTCAATAATAGGAAGTGAACTTTCCTCTGGGATTTGCCACAGCTTCTGCCAACCACAGCTTCTCCTTATTTGGCAACAGCCCGAGTCCAGCAGGCAAGGGGAGGACAACTAACAGGGAATCTTTCCATCCTTACTGCGACATCAAAAGAAAAATATCAAGCGAACTTCAGTTCATCTTCAAGTTAGCATCATTGTCCTAAAAGCCAAGATGTAATGGTGAGAGGGAATTCTACCAAGGTGTGCCTTGAAGGTCAGAGGAGCACCTCGCTCATCAAAGACTCAGACTGGTATTGGAGAAGGAATGGAAACGGAGCTTCCTCGCCTCTGCCCCTGATCCAAACACGACAGCCCGTGCCCTTCAGGCTGCCACCTTACCAAGAGGATCAGGCAGACAAATCAATCCTCACCACCAATAACACAGAAACCTTGAGAAGACAGAAAACAATTAAGAAGTCTTACTCTGCAGGCAGCACACTCCTATGGAAAAATGAAAAATCAAGACTTAACTTCTAAAAATAAAAGCACCTTCTTCTACAAGAAAAGCCCATTACAAATGCGTTTATAGTTCCGCCTGCTCTATTAGGTGTTGTTTGCAAACATCGTGAGGTCTGCGAGTGCGCAGGAGATAAAGCAAGAGCAGCATTCTGCTACAGGCCATTGAGCAGCTTGCTCTCTGTGTCTTCTGCTTGGCTGCGATGCTCCATTTGGAGAATTGAATTTGGAAGCGTTCACCTTACCTCTTCCTCAAACAGGAATCTTTCCTTCTGCTCTCTAAAGGAGCATTTTCATTCCCTCAAGAAGGATTCTTTCAGTCTGGTACATAATGCATCGGTTCAACATTTTCAGCCCAGAAATGAGAATGTCATCAGGTTCTCATTCACTGAAAGAGAGTGTTCATGGATCCGGCACTGGAATCCCTCAAAGAGGTCATTGTACTGCTGAGGTCCTCAGAAATAGGTAACTCGGGGGCAATTTTAGCCAAACTTCCTCCCTCCAGATTTGAATGCGATTGCTTTCACATCGCTGCAGGCTTGCCAAGGCTCGCTCGGTCTGGGTCCATTTTTAAAACAGTTCTGAAAGCAACTCAACGCTGCCGAGAAAGGCGCTTGGTGTTGAAGAGCCCAGCAGGTCGGCAGCCCTTACAAGGCTGCAGCAAGGCATCCCCAGCACACAGCGTGGGGAGAAGGACAGGTGAGAGCGGGGCGGCCAGAGAGAATAACTAACAGCAGTCGGAGGTACCAGGGCACGGCACCAAGTGCTACGTTGCAGCTCGAGAGTTGGACCGGGCTCAGAGCAGCGAACTTGGTTCAGCTACAGACAGAACACGGGGCAGCTGTGGGGCTGCCTCCGGCTCGGAACATCACCGTTTTCGTACGGGTCGAAAGTCTTTCGACATAGCCACCCACCGCCCCGCTCTAACTTCCACCGGTACCGCCAAGTGTCGCAGCCCCCCGGCAGGGTAGGGAGCCGAGCACAAGGCACGGAGCAGCGCGCAGCCCCCACGGAGCGCTCCCGCAGCCGCCCGGCGCCGCGGCGCACCCGTTGCCTTTGCCCCGCGGGAGGCGTCACCTCGGGGCTTCCCCGAACGGCGGAACCACCCCGGGACGGGACGGCGGAGAGGAGAGAGGAGGAGAAGCCGCCGGGAGCCGGGCTTTGTGCGGGCGGCCCCGGCCCGACGGCGCGCACTCACCGGCGCCCTCGGCGGTGACGATGGCCTCGGGGGAGATGCAGACGCCGCGGTCGTACAGCGGCAGCTCGTCGCAGGCCAGGCTCTCGGGCCACGCGTGGCGGTAGCGGATGAGGACGGGCTCGCAGCCGGCGCGGGCGCGCTCGCAGACGGACTTGCAGGGCTTGATGGGCTCGTGCTGGAAGTCGATGGTGCAGATGGGCGCGTACATGGCGCAGAGAAAGAAGAGCAGGTCCGGGCTGCAGTTGGTGCCCAGCAGCCCCTCGAACTGCTCCATGGCCAGCACGGCGTTGGCCTGCGTGCTGTGATGCAGGTGGTTCGGCATCTTGGTCATGTTCCAGGGCAGCGGCTTGCATAGCGGGATGCGCACCGGCTCGCAGGCCGCCGCCCGCCCCGCCGGCGCCCGCCCCAACAGCAGCAGCGCGGCCAGGGCCAGCGCCGGCAGCCCCCGCCACATGCCGCCGACGGCCCCGAGCTCAGGGGCCGAGCGCCGCGCCCGCCGCTCCGCTCCGCTCCTCGGCCCGACCCCGGCACCGCCCCCGGGCGGGCGGGCGGGCAGGGAGGGGTCGCGGCCGGGGCCGGGGCCGGGCCGGGCGGAACAAAGGGGCCGGGCGGGGAGCGGGGAAGGCGGCGGGGCCGCGCTGCTCGTGCCCGAGGGCGGCCCCTCGCAGCGCGCGGTCCGAGAAGAAGCGCCGTGCGGAGAGAGAGTGGCGTCCAGCACGTCCCGCACCCGGCGGGTAGCGCACCTGGCGGCCGGGAGCCCCGGGTTCTTGAGGACGGCGTGCGACTCTCAGCCTTACCTTTGGCTTCGCGTCACCTGTTAGCGTGCGCACAAAACAGGTTTAGAACGTTTGCTATGCTTTGCCTCCAAAGTTTTCCTTCAATGTACTTTTCCTTCGAGGAGTTCTCACAGAATATTTCTAAGGTTTTTGCTTTAGAAAACCAAAACGTAAAATTTCTAGCGCCGTTGCCTAAGCTTGGGTTCAAAGCTCCAAACAAATACCCCCCTGCATGAGGAAAACTGTGGTCCCGATGGCAGTTATCAAGGACAGACGAGGAGGGGACAACACCAACAACTGCAGCACCACAGTGCACACACAGACTGATGCTCAGCACATATAATGGGAGCTCAGAATTCCAACCAATGCACTCCCCAGCATAGCACTGTCTTCAGATTGACTACAACATCTGCCAGAGAGCTGGTGGATGCTGAGCACTTTGACATCGAAATCAAGGAGGTGGGAAAGGGGCTTCGCTTTGGGTGCCGCTGCTCTGCCCTTCATCGTTCCTGTTAAGGGGAAACATACTGCTCTGCAGCTTGCACGAAGCACAGTGTCACACCTCTCTCGTGAGAACAACAGGCTCCCTCATCACAGGTAGCCAAAATATGTCCTGAAAATGGGTCCATCGAACAGGAGCAGCTGTGTTATTGCCACATGAGCTCAGTGTGGTGTGCGATCGGCACTAACTTTGTGATGAAAACATGCCCGGGGCTTCCTGGTGAGCTTTGAGACAGTCGTGCAGACCCATAACATTAAGGAATAATAACAATACAGCAGTAATATCACACTAAGTCATTTCCTAGAACAAACCTGACCGCAGCAGGGATGGATCCTCAGGCAGGGATTTGCTTTTGGAGGAGCTCATACACAGAAGGACAAAGTTTGTTATTGTTACAGCATCCCGCCAGAACCCTGGTAATCCACCATAGCACAAAGCACATCTGAAGGCCAAGCTGCCCTCATTGCTCTTGTATAACCCCTCTAAAAAAAGTGAAAACAATAAATCAGTGGAATTGCCAAAGCAGGAAGATGGATTTCAGCTGGCAGAGGTTTGATAACACAGTTGCTAACACAGTGTAACTCTAGCTGGGAATGTCCATGTAGTGGCATGTGGAGTGCTGCAGAGGACATGGAAAGGGACTGATGTCTTTGTTGGTGCACCAGAAGGAGCAGAGTAAGGAACTACTCCCAAGCCAAGGGTTAATCCATTCAGCCATTAGTCTTTCTTCCCCCAGTGCCAATCTTTTGCCCTCTGCTTCTTTTTCTCCCGCAGGAGTCAGAAAAACAGCAACAGGCATGAGAAGCAAGAGTGGCTTCCCAGCAGTAGGGAATGGCGTGGGCTCAGCCGTGAGCACTGCGTGATGCTGAATCCTCTGCCACATCACTGCTCACACGGTCCCCAGGCCCTGCAGCAGCCTGGGAGCAGCAGACAAGGTGCTTCGAGCTCAGGGCTGCCCTTGGTGCTACCAGGTCTGAAGCACACAGGTTGTTTCAGGGCATGCTTCTGCCCACTGCAGCTAAAATAGGAACATGCCCCAATCTGCATTTGTTCAGAAAAACAGCTGAGAACACTTCTTCAGAACAGGCTTTCACTTTCCTGAGACTTCCTGTAGCAATCTCAGGGTTCTTACAATTTAATTTACTTAAATACACTGCCTTGGGGAAAAAGAAAACACAAAACAAAACCAAAACAAACCACCCAAAAACCACCATGCCCAAAACCCTACAATACTTCTTCCACGGCTGTTACTAAAACCATAAAGTCATTGACTTCCACAGTCATAAAAACGGGATTTATTGTACATTTCCTGCTCCAGCTTGGGTCTTGTTACAGCTCCCTCAGGTAGACAAAGCACAGGGGGACCATTAACTCACGTTAATAATCTCCGTGTGGATGGCTTGGAAGTGGAAAGGAAGAAGAAAAGGTTCTTTTAATGCAGTCTCTTTCAGACTCGCAATTTTTCAGGCTGTTTTTGTGAGACAGCTCATTGTTAACTATCCCGTGCCCTCGGGACGTTCATGCATATACTGGAGACAAATTTGTCACGTTATGTTTGCTCACAATACCTGTCTTGTTGAAATCCCAGCAAAAAGCTGCTGCTTTGCACTCTGTGTTATGGGTACAATCGATAGCGCAGGTAGGGAAACACGCTGGTTAATCTGCAAACACCTGGAAGCACAGTCTGACACACATTTCAAGGACAAATGATGCCAACCACAGCTTTAGTTCCTACCATTGAAGACACTTGGCCCACAGGAATAAACCTGTGTGCATCTGCCTCGGATGTCTCATTCTGCGGGGTGAACCCGTTTGCTGCTTGGGAGTCTCTGAGCTTATGTGGCTGTGCAGGCACTTACGGCTCCTTGCTGATGGAGTTTCCTGCATGCAATGCTCACTTCCCAGCCAGACACTGGAAGTTGCACTTGCTTCGTTGCAGAACACTACAGCCAGGTGCACTGCAAGCAGTGGGCCTGATAGAGCATCCGGCCACTTCGTGACTGAAAGTGTCGGAAAACGAGCCAAAACGTTCTTACAATTAAGAAATGTCACAAACCCCTATTTCTCAGAGGCACCAGAAGTGAAGATAAACAGAACCTTTGTCCCCAGATCCACAAACATGCCCCTCAGATAACAGCACTGCGGACTACTGCATTTGCCTAAGTATTTGCAGGATCAATTTGCATTGCAGAAAAAAAGAAGAAAGCAGCAGAAGGAGCAGAGCTGAACACGCACCCAAAGCACAGCTGGTTGGGCTGCACTTGGGCTCATAGGCCAAAGATTAGGAAAGTTTCTCTGCCTTCTTTTTTTTTTTTCCCCTCTTCTTCCAAATTGCTCCTTAAGTACTTAAGCATACGAGGTAGCCCCCACGGCAGCATTATGTGCAGATGTGCAACTTGTATATCCATTTATGTCATTGCTCTAATACAACAAATGGCTGCGTGCTGGTACAATGAACGTGCTGATAATGACAAATGCACGCTATCCTCCCACGGCAGCCCTACTCAGGACACAAGACACTTAACCCTTCTGGAGCTACAGCCACCTCCAGATGGAGCAGTTAAGGCTGAAACTGCAAACCTCTATAATACTGTCTACGTTTTGCAGCATTTCTATTCCGGCCTCTATAGAAATAACCTGAGCTGCCTGGCTTCAGTGCCACAACCACAATGAATTTAACAAAATTAAATTCACTGTTGGGGATTTATAGCCTCCCTGGTCGCACTGCCCAAGCCTGCTCCCGCTCACACAGATTTACGAGCCGCGCGCAGCAGCATTAAGTACCAAATCACACCCACACCTAAAAATAAACCCTGCAAACACAGCGCAGCTGTATGGGGACCGCCCAGTGCTGCCAGGTGCTGAACATGGCCTCACCGCTGATTTCAGGAGGAGCTGATTGGGTTGGACGTGCCCTGGGATCAAGTGTTTCCTATATATAGCAGCCCAAACAGCATCTGCTTTTTACTCGTGTTTTTAGCAGCTACCAGTGGGATCGCAGGGGGCTGCGATGAAGCCTCAGCAGTTTTCGGAAAAAAAACTGTGCTTTTCCTGAAAGCTTTCACCAACGTGAGTTTGGGACCCTCGTGGGTTTCTGATCATCCTTCTTAATCCCACAGCTGCTGGGGAGTTATGCCTGGGACATTAGCAGAGCACTCATTTTCTCCTACTTCCCTGGCAGTATTCAGCTGAACATAGAAATGGGGACACAATGGGATGACAGCATTGATAACTGAAACATTTTAAAGCTGCTTTACTTGTCCACTCAGTGAACTTCCATAACAGAAACCTCCCAACAAGTGTTTTTTTCAGGCTGTTTGTCAAACGTCTATAGGCTGCTCCTACAAGAACTTTGTTTTCTCTCTCCTGGAAGCCGCAGGTTCACCAAAATTGGAAACACCGATCCTTTTTCTTTTCTTTTTTTTTTTTTTTAAGCATACATGCAAGTATTTGGCAATTTAAAAGGGCAGGGATAAATTTAATGAAGTTTTTGTGACTTAGGAAAGCCTTGCATGCTTTATCTGCTCACTGAGGGCCAATTATGTCTACGATGACAATTAGCAGGGCTGTAAGGCACATGCTGGAATCATTAGAATACAAGCTTAGAAAAATACCACAGGATTCTTTATTGGTAGTCTTCTTTCAGCAGAAGACAGCGGTGGTTTTGTCTGCTTTGCATCTCAGCTCCAGTGCTGCTGGAGGCTATCCGTCCTCTCACTGCCCCGTCCCAGTCAGCTCAGACAGACAATACAATGGATTTACAATGCTCCCAGGAGGTTATCACTGCCTCAAAGTCATTTTGTCCCCCTTTAGGGGCTCACTAACACTTACCAGCTTGCAGGCTTAAAAGGTGAGGTCTGTGTACCTTAACATTATGCCAGGGGCTCCATCTGTACTCTTCCCTATCTTCATCACCTAGCTGCAAAATAACAAGATCGCTAAGCAGCTGCTTTGCTGCTTGGATCAGCAGCTGGAGAGATGCTCGAGATCTCAGGAACTCTGACTCCTCACCTTGCCAGTAATGAGCCAGCGAACCAATATTACAGGATAAAATCCAAACCCATTCTAGTCTGATTATTACAGTCTCCCTCTGAACTTGTATCAGATAGCAGCTCACAAATACCACCCCAGCATTCAAACAAAAAGCCTGTAAGAGAATAGTAGTGCGATTGGTTTCTGAAATCAGTTATTTTTAAAGCAAGCGTCACAGGCTCAGTCCACTCTAAAAGCTGCTGCTTGGCCTTCGGAAGGGCTTTGCTATCCAAGACAATAAACCCTTGTGCTTACCCCACGCTACTCAATGTAGCACTGTTGCTAAATGTCACTCCTGCTGTCTTCCACCTCAAAGACATAAATGGAACTAACAGCACTGAGCCTCTACGGCTCCACTGTAACAAAGAGAGATGCTCCCATCCAGTTTTGCTGGCCTGGTCTTTACAATACATCATACACATCATACAAAGACGTCTCAACATTTTACATGTAATCTACAAGTGATTGCTGTTGCATCCCTGCTACTAAAGAGATTATCATTTGATGTTTATTTACAAACAATAGAGCTCTCTGCATATCCGCCCATCAAATTAATTTAAATTTAGCCAAACACAAAGGTCCTAAAGTGACTGCATTAGAGAGAAGGGCAAGGAGGGAAAAGCAGAGAAGTTCAGGTCGTAACTTCAGGTGACCACCACCACCGTCCTAGCTACGTTGCTAATAGACCATGAACTGCACTTATTAGCACTAAGCTTTTAAATGCTGTAGTGGATTTGGAGGTCTTATCTTTACACATGGGTGTCAGTACACTTTTTTATTAACTCAATTTATTCAACAGAAGGAAATACACAAACCCCCCTGCTGTGTGCTAGGCTCAACATATGCTTTTGATTCAGAATTTAACACAAGCATTTCCAATTAATAAGCTGTGTAAGACACACTGACACCGTACCCAGTCAATGGGTCATTTTAACCTAATAGCACTAGGAACAACATGACTAATAGCTAATTAGGTGCGGGTTTGGATGTAGGCCTGGGTGCTGGTGGTGCATTTTGTTACGTGTCACTGCAAATGTTTACAGCTGATAGAACACAACAAAAAAATAGCAAAAGCACTTAGGGAGCGTTCACGTTCTACCGAAAAACACTCGTCATCTCCAGGGAAAACTCAGTTTTAAAAAAAAATGAATCAGAACTTCGCTTAAAAAAAAAAAAAAAAAAAGCAGAACTTAAGTGTTCCTGAAAATTGGTTATTTGACAGTCCTGAAAATAGCTGCTCTGATCCACAAAGCCAACCAAACACGCGTAGCTGCCAGCTCGGCTACATTACTTTGCACAGGCTGCGTCTGTGGTTCAAGATTCACTGACGAAAACAGTTTCCCTGTCTTCTTTCAATCCCAAATTTACCAGCCGTGTTTAGTAATGAATACATCTACACTATTTCCTATAAGATCCAAAACACACGATGGAGTTGAGTTCTGAAGCTTGTATCTAAAACAAAGCAACAGATAAGATGACTGATTTAACGGAACAATTCGCTATACCGGTAAGCCTCATTTTGAGTTTGGTTCAGCTCAACAGATTCACTGAAAAATGTTCCAGCGTTAGTTTGGCCATAACTGAACTTAGAGAATCGGTAGTAGTTCTTGGTAAGTCACTGAGTGCTCACCCTTGTACGAGGCTGTGCTGCATCTGATGGACCGGGGAAGCTTTTGGCAAAAACAGAGTTTAGCAGCAAGGGCTATTTATGTACTTGTGGTCAGCAATTCTTGAATCTGGAATAAATCATTTATCAAGTCCCATAACAAGTCCATGATGACCTGCTGAAGGAAGCTCCTATCTTTTCTGCAATCACTGACCTCATTTCAACGTTTCCTGAGGTTCTCCAGTGCACCAACAGAGGAGATATGTTTCAAGTATTAGCTTATCAATTCCTTTTCCTATCTAGAAAAGGAACCGCTGCAGACAAAAAGGATTAACAGCAGTCATTTACTTCCGTGATTTTTTTTTTTTTTAAACCAAAAAGTAGTTTTCTGGGCAGTCACGGGACATTATTCTTTCATGCTCTGTCCTGCACGACAGAGAGCCCTCCCCCCACAAATGAGGTATCTGATCCAAACAGGCTCCATATGGGACCAGCTCAGCTGTCCCTGCTTCATGTTCCAGAAGTAGAAGCACTTGTGCAAACGCCACCTGAGGTGACTCAACATACACAGCATCACATGAGCTTAAAAGCTGTGGAGGACGCGGTGCTGCTGGCTGCAGAGGAAGCATTCCTTCTCTGCCTTCCTCCGCTGCAATCTTGGTTGAACAGACATATTGCTGTCTGTGTGCATGAACACCAGTCGCCTTGAGGCCTGCGGTCGATGTGTTCTGCCTTCAATAAGCGGGCTCTGTGGGTGTCTCAGCTAAAACCAGAAATAAGAGCAACAGAGTAAGAACAAAGCAAGAACCCCCACCCCTAAAAGACAAGAAACCTCACACATCTTCAAAACCCAAAACGCTTGTGGCTGAGTCCAAATCTCTTCCCAAATTTCCTCTGCCTTCAGTTTGGCTCTGAGCCTTTGCAGGAAGGGCACCCAGAGACATCTCAGGCATCTGACTGTCCAGAGTGGTTTCTTCACAGAGATGCTGCTGCCCTTGTTATCCATTACTCATTGTCTAGGATTACTTCAGTAATACCTCACAACGTGGAAAGCTGACAGGGTATGATCATGATAAATGACCAATCACAATTCCTCTGAACTTACAAAGCTGAAAGACAAAAAAGGCCATTTCTTAAACCACAAATAACTTGAATTTTTGACAAGTCAATCTTGAAAGTCATTTTTTTTCCGCAAAGGGCTAAAATACAATCAAAGCCTTAATTAGGAGTAAGATATCTGAATGTATCTGCTTTCAAATAATACCGAATTACACTCTCAAGTCTCACACGTGACCTGACTTCTTCACGAACAAACTTCTGTGTTACGTTACTGAACTACCGACTTAAGAACAGTTCTGTAGTTGTAACACGAAAAGCATCATTAGGAGAAATACAGATGTACTGGAATAAAATTGTCCTAAGGAAGTAAGGCAGTACTTTTATTCCTCTGGACACAGGAAGCTATTGTAAATGAGCACAGAACAGCTCTTTCATAATAAAAATAAGTTACCAGCGCGTGCAGAAGCTGCATGGAGAACAAGAGCTTCATACAATGTCCAGAGCACCACATCTCTTTCCACGCTGCGGGTTACAGAGCACAACCATCTGGTCAGCTTTCAGGCAAAGTGAGCCGATGCTCTCCTGCATGCCAACGAGCACCACTGATAAAAGGAGGCTCATGACACAATCGGTCTCAGTGATGTCTGATGTTATGGTTTTAGCAACACCCTCCTGTTCTACAGCTGTTTCAAGTTTTGCATTCTAACTTCTCCCTACTGGCGTAACTGGCACCACTATGCACTATATAAATGCTTTTCCCATTTTATTACCTCAAGGTAAGATTTAAAGGCTAATGGCACTAAGCCCACACTTTTTACACCGGCTACAATTCTTTCTTCCACTTTTTACAAGAATCACTGTCACATAAGCCAAAAGGGGGATGATGGAAAGAAATCTTCACATAAAAGCTCCAAGGATTGATATTTAATGAACTCTGAGATGTAAATCAATGCACCACAGCACAGTTTAAGCTTAAAATACTAGGATAACATTTATATTAAAAATAATTCACCTACAGGTAGTACAGTCTAGTGTTTATTGTATGTTATGGAAGGTACACTTGAATTTCAAAAATTTAAAACATATAAAAAGTGGTTAAGGGCTAACATTTTATCAACGTGTGATAAATGTGTAAGAATGTTTATTATACAGCAGGGTACAATGGTAGTGTTAATGCCAACAGGGCACCACAGAAGTTAGTTTAAAAAAAATTTCCACTATGCTTTATACAAACAACACCACTTGCTGTTGTTTAAGAGTATGGGGAAAGGATCGCTGCCTGAAGGGGAACGTTTGTAATGTTAGATAGTGTCGTAGTACATAGATCGGTGAACGTTTCAAAATAAAACTAGAAATGCTGTAATTACTTCACAGAAATGCACATCCAATATTTGTTTTCCATAAGAACAATAGGTACAAGATTATAACTCTCCCTATATGAAATAATTTACACACAGATGGAAGCTACGCTATCTAAAATAATCACTAAATACATTTCTCTTCTGGGAAATAAACGAGCAATTTCTGTTCTGCATGATCAATATCAAAAACGTATAGCAGAAGTAGTATATCTTCCAACATAACTGATGCTCTAAAATTTAAAAAAAAAAAAAAAAAAAAAAAAAGGAAGAAAGGAGAAGAAAAAGATTTTCCATGAATGTGCAACCTAAAATCAACCAAGCTGATATTGTAGTACAACCATATTAAGAAACCACTGATCAGAAATACAACTTTATGGAAAAAGTTTATAATCCACAAAACTGTTCATCAGGCCATAAAGTAAAACAGCTCCACAGCTGACAGGTAAAACCGAGGCCACATGGATGCGTGCTATGTCTGATCTCCAGGAAGCAGATACTTAGGCAGAGGATGTGACGCTTTGTTTGTAGACAGCGTGGTACGCATTTCTCAGCAAGACGTAAGGGAAGCAAGACTCCAGGAGATCCATCGTCAGGAACGGGGACTCCTGCACAATCTGACCAACAGCAGAAACGTAAGGTTGTGCACAGCACCTTCTACCGCTTGTTGCTCATACCCTGTGCCATGCGGCTAACTCTAGCCTGCACTACACCACCACCTCTTCTCACAGCAACAAGAACTATTACAAGGTTGGGGAGAGACAGGAAAGAAAATAATGGCTACAATTTCAGTGCCTCTCCACACCAGTCACATAGCTTTCATACTTACACGTATAAAATGATACAGCGTTCCTTCCATTTTCAGAATAGACACTGTAGTATAGGAAAAATGTCTCTAAGCAAAGATGACCTCCTCTCACACACTCTGAACAGCACTTCTTTGATGTAAACAAATTGTTTTAATATCGTACAATCAACAACGGGAATTGTCTGAACAATATGATACCGCGTGCAATGGCAACAAATGACGATGTGCTGGTGCTGGGGGACGTGAATTACTGACATTAGAGTATGAGTAAGAATGACATCAGAAATTATTTCTGCTGGCTGATGAACTAAAACACCAAAGGTGTGAATGTGATGCCAATCCTATTCCTTTAGTTACTTACACCAATAAAACAGACAAAGCTTACCATGTCCAGTAGTAGGTAAACAGACTCTCTGTTTCTTGTAGTAGTTTTGTCTGTCTCCTGGCCGATCTTCAGCAGACTAGACGATGCAAGCTGCATAAAATCAATATTTCAAAGCAATAAAAAAAAAAAGCACAGATAAGCTGCTACTTTTTCACTCCACACACATTTCTGAAGACATCAATAGCCTATTCAACAGCGACAGCATTGAACTTGCAACTACAAAGCAGCCAGCAACCACCAGCGCTGGACTTTGCTCTCGGGGAGACATTTTTATTACACCTAGCAGTGTTTAATAAGCAGTCCATGCTATTTTAGTCAAAAAGCCATTTCATTTACTCTGAAGAACTTCTGCTCATCAAAGCAGATAATCAAAGTAGGTAAGTTGACTGGAATTAAGTCTATAAAGTCAATGACAGAGCTCCCTTGGGATCAAGATCTCTCTTTCTTGGTCTTTCCCAATATGCACATGAACTTACCGCATTACAATTTAAAGTTTTCTCTGACTGATATTATAACCATTTTGCTGTAGAAGGAGAAGTTTCACTTCCAAAACTACATGTTTAATTTAACAAGTGTCATCCTAACTGTAAATTCATTATATTTTATTGGACTATGACCAGCCTTCCATGACTAGTTTTAAAAGATAGCCTAAAAATAGATATCCTAGCAACTTACATGTATAAATCGGTACACATGATGACAGAACACAATCAAATACTTGACGTGCAGATGAGTGTGCAGCCCGTGTTTTCATACCTCGCAGAATACAAAAGCATCCAATCCGAGAGCAACACCAACAAAAAAACCCACCTCTTTTCTGCTGTCAGGTATACAATTACACACTCACATCAAGCAACAGCAATATCCTTATGCAACATTTACCATAAAGGGATTTTAATTTAAAATATTAACTTTAAAAATGTCAGTATTCCTCTTGAAGCAATTTCTGCAGATTCATTTGTAATGTTAAGTGAACGTGCACGCTTCAAAAGAATCTTAGCACATACTCATCGGTACTAAAGAACCCAGTGAGTTTTATCTGTCTTTAATTAACGTTGACAGGAAAGCAGATCATCTCCAGCAGCATATTTTCTCCTCAGGAGATGCTTTCCTTCCCAACTAGCAGTAAGTGACAAATAAAAGGTGTCACAAAAGATAGATTAGCAAAATATCTGAACCATCAAGTCACAGTCCGTGCAGTGGTCTAAAATCAGTTCATGAACACTGCAAAAATGCAAACCTCATACCAGAAGTGTTTTTGTCACATGAAACTATACTGGTTTCCTTCACTTGTCAAATGTATGCAACTTGACTCAACCACCCCTCTTTCATCTCTTACAGCCAGCAGTTGCATTAGACAAGGTCGACGGCTAAAGGTTTTCTCAGTTGAACAAAATGCAGTGAGCTTCCAGAAGGGAAAGAGCCTCTAAGGGAAAAGAAGGAAGACCGCTTCTGCAGACTTCTCCTTACAGAAAGTGACCGTGACCCAACCCTCGTAACTGAGGAAGGTAAGAAGCAGGGTGCATGCGTCTGTTCATTTCACAGATAAGCATCAAAAAGGAAGAATCACTCAAATCAGTATCCTTTTAAGGAAAAAAAAAATGAAGTCGCCATTTTAACCTTGAGTTTCCCTTTAAGTAGTCGGTAATCAAGAGCCACTTAAAAAACTCTGTTTCTACTTAAGAAGCGTGCCAAAATGAATTTAAAACACATCTTCAGAACCTAAAGGCTTCTGACTTCTTTTGAAGCGTCGACAGGGATTCCAGCACCTTTGATCTTCTGCCTACTCTAAAGCATAAAAACGTCTCTTCCCAAATATCCTTGTACTGTGCAGCTATCAGACAGCTCCTGTGCAAGGAGGGCAGACACGTCCAAAAGTACAACTCAAAGAACCACTCCAAAGGTACCTTCCCTGAAAAGGTAGAATCATTTAAAAGAGTCCAATAAATCAAGGGAAGAGTTGGCTAGACAGAATCATGACTTCATGTACACTACACGTCTTTTTCCAGTCATGGACTGTATAAGAGATGATAGTGCTAAAAAACTAATTAATACACAGAGGATTATACTGAAAAAAAAAGCTAATTTTAGAAATAAAATCATACATACAGCCAAAAATTCTTTCAGACGGTCTTCGATGCTTCCCTTGTGGATGGTAAATAAAGCTGCAGCAATCTGGTTGATAGCTTTTGCCAAGCAATGAATGTTGTTGCAATGGCCTAAACAAAAACATGCACAAATTACCTCAGCACTGTGTTTGAAAATGATAATGTTTTGGAAAATATTATCAAACAGTGAGCTTACTCATCACAATGAAAGAACAAATTTCACCATCTTAACAGCAGCAAAGCGCTCTGTCACATGAACTTGGTATCATCAGAGCAACCAGAAGTACAGATCTCCCTCCAAATGCTGTACTCTACTGCAAAATTCGCTGGTATCACCACTTGACAGATAAAAAACATTTTGTACAAAAAAAAGGCTTGATCGGGCTAACTGGCTATTTTCTTCCCCTTTTTGTACATGAACAAACCAGCAAGCTTGAATGGTATTCCCCCAAGAGATCCGTGGGACCTCCAGAACAGGAGTAGTGAATTTCTGACAGCTGGATGTAACCATCTTGCTAAGATTCACCTTGGCTTCAGGGGGCTGGAAGGCAACTGGATGACACCAGTTCTCAAAAAGAGATACAGCTGAAAAACGAGAACTGCTCATCAGCAAGCCTGCTATTTCTTTTGGCAGCTTAGTCCAGTCTAGCACATGAGAACAGAACTAATAGATACCTGAACAGATAGCTTGGGAAACTGGAAAAAAAAAAAAAAAGTGGTCTTTGAAGGAGTTAACAAGCAAGGATGTTTGCAAACAATGCTGACAGGTTATTCCAAGCTACCCATTTTCTGACCGTTGCTGATAACCGAGTTCATTTTGTTTCATTACAAGACGACTCCTGAGCAGCGAGGTCAGCTAGACCCCATCACCTCAAGTGAGAAATAATTATTTCTTCTCCCATGCACATATCACTGTAATCATTTCCAATGGTTTTCACTTGGTACTTTATGTACAGTGTCACAGTATCTATCTGCAGCTCTTCATTCCTCTAGAACTTCATAGATTATGTAATCTGCTACCTGGTCCTTCACCACTTTCCCAGATGCCCATGAATCTGCTGCTCAGTAGGTCCCAGCAATGATCCACATGAATCCCCACCAGCGGGTCCTCACCCCAGCCAGCCGCAAGCTACTATTCTGTTCTCTTATTTTTAAATTAAATAATGCTGCATCAATAAGCTAATCCAAAAGGGAATAAATAGACAGCTGCTTCCTGTCAGCATCAATCAAGAGCGTCCGCTCTGCTTAATGCTGCCCATTTAAATTTATGCTTGTTTCTCAAATGACTTGATTTCTCTGTCAAAGACTCAGCAAGAGGAATTCAACTGAGAAACAGCAGCCTTCCAACGCGTGGCAGGTTTCACGCTTTCAGGTCAGGCCGTATCTCCATAGCCTGCTATTCTAGTTGTCTCTAGACACAAACCTGTGCTCTGTTCTGGAACATGATTAAGTTGGGATTTCTTAATGGGAACAAAACTCAAGCAAAAAGAAAAGTCTGTTAGAGCCCAATCTTGTATCTGAAACTAGTGGAAGAAACTGCCTTGATCTTGAAGGCAGAGGGAACACAGACATTGCTGAAGCTGTCCAAGAACTGTCTGTGTTTGGGACAAATCTCTTGCCAGATTAGAAAGCTGAAACTCTTTCAAAACTGTGACCTGTTGATGGTAAAATTCAGGATTTAGCCAGGGAATTTACTTCATAAAAAGCAGCATTTATTAAGTTCTCATTCTGGAAATAGCATCTGCATTAAGTGTCTGAAGTCAGATGTTCTACAGTAAGGGGCAGAACAGCAAAACATAATAATACACAGCTAAGGCAGAACTTACAAGGTCTGTTCTGTTTGTTATTTTTGTAGAGTGAACATATTTCATATATTCCTTCTGCCAGACTATTTTCCTCTTAATAAAAAGGAGTCCACACAGTAAGGAATTACATAATACAGAGACCACATCTCATAAAATCGGTAGCAACTCCTAATACGGGCTTATTTGAGTTCTAGATGCAACTCCTCTCCAGTCACAGTTTTATGAGATCTTATTAACTTCAGAAACCACTTAAGAACGAGGCTTTGCCTGACTTCAGGTTAAAAGTTACTGAATTAAATGACAGAAACCGGAATATTTTGGCTGCATCACATAAAGCAGATAGAAGATAATCCTCATCTATTGTTTCAGACTGCCAGCAGCCCGAGGACAAAGAGGATCCTTTTGAAGAGAGGGGAGCTGAGGGGAGGCAAACTGCACGAGTTCCAACCTGCAGGAGAAAATCTGCGAGCAGCAACATCTTGCTCGCCTGACTCGGGTTCGTAGGAAGAAGTTTTCAGAGGGGTAGGTGCATCTCATTGACATACCTTATTAATTAATAATAAGCAAATGTAATCACCAGTAAAAACACGTAGTACAGACCCTGTGGCAAGTAGTATATGTTTTGGGACCACAGCAAGGAAGAGGCTATTGAAGGAAAAAAGTCAGTATCAGAAAGTGCTTTCAGCTGATCTCTTCCTATGAAACTACAAAAATAAGTATTTAAGAGATGTGGCCTTGAACACATATAAGCAAGGTCATCTGGATGACGTTTGGAGAACCAGCCTAACTGTCCACTAACAAGCAAATGCCTCTGCCTGCCCCCATCAATCATTTCATAGTCCTTCATACTCTTCAATGTATTCTGAGTTTCTCATTCAGCCATTCTGACCGAAAGAACAGAGTGGCAGAAACAGAGTGTAGATAACACAAAACAACCCTGTGGGATACAAATTGTTCTCACTGTTCATCACGACAAGCTGTTAGCTTCAAATACTTGACCTTTCAAATCAGTGTTCAAGTTCTACTCATTACATCAGAGATTTACCCAACTTTTTCACAACAGGCAAAGCGCTACACAAACCGTTTATAACTAGACTTAGCAAACCCCTGATCTTTTAAAATTGAAGATGTTTCCCTATCAAGAAGGATAATTCAAATGTAAGTACAAAATTATTAACCTCGTTTAAAACAGCAATCTTGGGAAGGGAGGATAAGTAGGAAAAAAAAAAAAAGGATCTGCATACCACACACTCACTGAATGACATAGAAGGCTATCAGAATTTTTGGTCTTTTCCTGGGACTTTAAATGTTCAGAAGTCATGTTAGACACTGTCCAAGTTAAACCTGACCTGATTAAAAACAAAGCAACTTAGGAAATAGAAAGAAAACCTCACACTGCAGCTGGTAAACGCATGCAGAATAAACAGTCCTTTATGCAAGCTACACAACATAATGGCAATAGCTTGAACAGCTGAAAGGTGACTCTTGTATGTATTGGAACAGTTTCCTCAGTCATTCTTTTTCAACTTAATTTTGCCTGAAAGAACTTTTTTTTGTTGTTTTTGGTGGATTACAAGCAAAGAACTTCCTTGAGGCAAACTACTCTGTAAGCTGAACTATTCTGTAAGTTACAGTCCTGTTCGCAGCTTATACCTTCTGGATTCCATCTACAAAAGTTTATGTTCAGTAATATGAATAGCCCATTAAACACAGAAAAGCTACTATGTATGAGTAACGCAAAGGCCAACAAAGCCAATGCTAAACCATCTATGCACTATGCCCTAATTAACGTAGAATATGCTCTCTACCAGTTTCACACACTAGTACAAGATTGCCCCCTACAGCAAATGAACTGCTCTCTAAGTCTCAAGCAAAAGATTCCTCCATAGCAAGTCATGTCTAAACAAGAGATGAGCCAATGCTTTACAAAGTAATTCTCAGAAAACCCACTCTAATCTTTCCTGGATTTTTAACTTTTGTTCATTAAGAAACAAAAGGAAATATTCACAGCAGAAGTATTCAAAACACTCCCAGGACTATTATGAAGAAAAGCATGCAGGGCAAACGTTTTTCTGACACCTACCTTCAATGGCAGGGCTGTACTGAGACATCACGTTACTAGCCAAAGTCGGCAAGGAGACTGCCACGAAGACCATGAGAAGGCAAGCAATTTTGTATTCTTCTTCCGGACTAATGTTTTCTGAAAACAAAAATAATAAACCCTTTAATACTGCACCGTAGCCAGTCATGAAAACATACAGAAATCCCCTGCCCTGTTCACACAATTTCAACATGTCGTAACCACACCTCAATGAATGCTATTTAAAATACCATCGCAGATACCAGCTGTCTTCCTAATATTACAGCTATGTGTATCAACATACAGTACATAGCAACAATTACACTTTTGTATTTTACAAACACATTTTGTATACATATTGTGCTTGACAGAGATCTAAGTTTTAATACTGGACTGCCTCTTGAAATTATCTATATTTTCTCCTGCCATGTAGCTACTATTAAAGCAAGGAAAAAGCCAACAAGTTAACATCTACGACAGTTACAGTCTGATTATAACTTAAATTATCCATTACACTCAAGGGGGGGAAAAAAAAAGGCATAAAATACTCAGTAAGGAATCACAGACTGGCTTGGGTTGGAAAGGCCCTCAAGGATCATCAAGTTCCAACCGCCCGCCCCAGGCAAGGCTGCCTACCACTAGATCCTGCAGTAGATCAGGTTGCCCAGGGCCACATCCAACCCGGCCTTGAACACCTCCAGGAACGGGAAGACTAAGACTGTCAAAAAGCACTTAAGAAACTTAATTCATGCCTTCAAAACTGCCAGAGTAAACAAAACCGAAAAGCTTCAACAGCGGTGCACTAAAGCGCCAGGAAGTGTTATACACGTGAGGGCACCAGTATGTTTGGTTTACATGCTTCCCACTGTAAAATGCATGTTAGCATCTGTATCACAGATCAGTAACAGCGTTGTCAAATTCATCAAAAGCGTTCAGCTGGCATTTCAGCTTTTAATGTCTAATTTAATCGCACAGATTTGTTACAGATCTGTGCAACAGAATTGATCCCATCTATAGCTGTTGACAACAGAATCCTATTTCCAATGTCCTTCAAGTACAGCAGTTTTTAACCACCAGCCATGAGACTTCTTCAGCATCTACCCATTTTCCTTTTCTAGGTCAAGAAAACAATTTATCCGTAGTTGAAAAGATTCTCAAGATGTGCAGCCTGCCTAGAATGCACTGATGAGCAAAGCACGCACGTTCTTCAGGCAATTTACTAAGTTCAAAGGAATACAAAGCACCCAAGGTACATAAGCCTTCTCCTAGCACTCTGAACACACCCATGCCTTCGGGTGCTCAGTTTTTCACTCTTCCTATGATTTTTCCTCCATTATACTTTTAAAATTGTAACTTCTTACCTGATTTTTGGGAGGACAGTGCTACAACCAAGGCAGGATCAATCTCGCAAGGCAATCCAGCAGCTGATGACAGTTCATATACATTCATGGCCACCTGAGGATCAGGAGAAAGGCAATTACAAGATAGCTGAATGCTTTTGTGTAAACTTGATGAAGCACGGTAATGCTGACACGTTTAAAACATTTACATTAGTTTGAGGCATTAAGGGACTTTGAAGACATGGTTGAAACTAGGTGAAGAACCTCTAGATTTTACTGTTTTGTTTTTTCCCCACCTCTAGCTTACTCTGAGCAGGTCGGTCAGTACTTTGTGTGCTCGATTATCATTTCTTTCTCTCAAGCCAAACAAAGCTTGTATACTTTTCTACATGACCTCCAAAGCAAACAGCCTGACTTTCAATTGGCCATTTCTGCTTCTTTTTTCTGTTCAACAAGAAAAAACTAACACGATGTCTTCTACCACAAACAACCAGCATCCACCAACGCTGCACTTTTAGACAAAAGCCACAAGTCCCAAGCTAATGAAGCTAATCAGAGCACACAAGCTAATCAGAGTAAGGCAGGCATCTTACAACATACAAATTTGATACAGATTCAGTGTTCAGTGATTCCAGATGCCAAGAATTACACTGTAAGTGATCCCAACACTTGGAGGAGCTAAGAATGCCTTTCAATCTAGTCCATTTTCAAGCCTAGCTCAGGCTACATTTTATATTGTTGCCTACATAATTCTACATTTCTTTCTTTCCCTAATTTACACGTGGAACTAAACACTTGAACGTGCAATTCAAATGAACCTCTCCAAAAGGAGGTTTGTACCAAAGGGCCCCGTGAAATGCTGGTGATGTGCCTCACACACAACAGCACCCTCATAAACTCCCACAGAGTTGGCCAGCTGCAGAAGGTGGTACTGTGCTTACCCAGGTGGTCGGCACAGCCGTCTGAGGGCAAACCCCGATGCAATAAGGACATTACTTGGTCTGCATGATACTTTGCTGTCAGCAGTCACGTGATAGCTTGAGTACAGAGCTGCCTTCAACGAATTACACAGATGGGAGCTGGCTCACAACAAATGAGTTAACTATTAATGCTGGATCAAGTGTAAGCCTGCCTCCAGTAGCAGATATTGCAATACCTTGACACTAAAAACAAAGGCAAAACAAATCTTCATTTTCTTCATTCTATCAGTCTTCCCAAATTTTAAGTTCTAGGGCTGCCAAAATAATATTTCATATTAAGTATACGTTTCATTAACAAATTAAAGCTATTTTCTAAAGCAAATTCAGTATACAGAATGTTACTATGTTACTGTATCTTAACATAAGCAGTTTTCTAATCTGCTGTACAGAGACTTCCAAGTTCTGTACATGACAAGACTGGGGAGAAAGTTCAAACAAGGAACTGCTGACTGTCTACAGGGCTTAATTGTTAGCAGGCTCCTAGCTCTGGCCGCATCAACAAGCTGTTTTCAAGACAAAACTCTGGCAAAGTTCTGGGTAGTACATGCCAGAGTTCCCAGTATTCCCAGAAGGCACTGCGGAGAGCACTACACAGGTTTGGCTCCTTCTGCACTCACAGTCCTCCAGCGTTACCCTTGCAAGCTTGTGCTGACTTCTTAAACAAGGCTACACATCTGCAGCCCACACCACAAGATGCAACATGTAAGCTTGATACCGTGCAAACAGCAGCACAGACTGTACCACAGTCCTTGTATTATTTCACACAGTTTGAACTACATATAAAAAAAAAGCACACAAAATAAGTACATCATAAGAATAATAGGGGAAGTATAGAGGGCCCAGAAAAAGCCAGCAGCCAAACAATACATAAAGCAGGGGCAAGTAGCCGGTGCTACATGGCATGATCTGGAGAGCAGTCCTCAGTACAGTTTCATTTAGTAGTAGACAGCTTCTCTGCCACTCAGTTATTTCAGTGACTGCAAATTACTCTGGGGACTCGCAAAAGAGAAGAAGCAAGCACTGTGCTTTGTCATATCTGCTGACACAAATGAGTTCAGTGATGGCATTAAGGATCCACTCAGATCAAGATGATCTAATACAATCAGCTTTAAAATGTCAATGGTAAAAGACTGTCCTCAATGATTTATTACTGTTGCAGCCTTTATTCTGCCCAATTTTTCAGCACTGCTTTGACACCAGGGGTCATAAGCTGCCTAACTGAAAAGATCTGGCACAAGCCAGCAGTGACTCCTAATCCTCTCCCCAGACTGATTCTTCAGACTCAATAACGGAACATGACACTGGTGATCAACCATTTTCTCTGCAACCATAGGTGAGAATTTCTCTCTAGCAAGGTAAAAGGCTTTTCTTCCTAAGAGCAAAGGCAACTTACATCATTCTAATGCAATTACTGTAAGCCAGCAACCTTGAAATGTATTTTCCATAGCATTTCCACAGGTGGTGGTATGAATTTCAGAGTTTTCTGGACCTCAAACACTTACACACAGTTTGTCAGCATTAGCAGTTCCAGAAAGCACATGGAGTATCAGTTCGTGCATTCGTCACACAACCTTGGACAGTTTCAGACAGACTGCTAAACTGTGTTTTCTGAACTGGTGATGTTCATCTTAGTGGGCTTTAACTGTTCTTGTAATACGCTTTTTAGAAAGGTGAAGGACTTTTAATTGTTATATACTACATTCCATTAAACGCTTAAGTTTTTTGTGGCAAGAATCAATGCCAAAATATAACCTTCAAGTTCAGGAGTAACAACATATTCCAGCCCTCCAAAAACCCGTGCAGCTCAAGAGCAGCTTTCAAGAAGATGTTTCTACACGTGTGATTGACGAGCTGTGCAACGTGCAGCCACTACACATTTTCTGTCCCACCACAATACCATTAAGGAACCCGCAAGCCTTCAGAGGCTCCATGCCAGAACAAAAGATTAAGAAGAAACTCACTAGGTTGCAGCTACTGTGCATTTAGGGCCAGAAGCCACGTGATGCACTGACAAGGGGTTCTGAAGTAAATACACTACCATTCAGAAGTGAGGCATTTAACTCACGACACTGCTTCTTCTCAAACATGTCTAAGATGGGGTTTGGAAGAACTTGCTACTCAGGGCAAAAATCAGGCTCGTAGACATCCCATGTAGAGAGCTCTAACCATGCACACAGCCTTTTAAATACTCAGTCACACGAGTTGCACTGCACATTCTATGAAGGAAAGCAGCATTCCTCCCTTTATTGCTTAGTCACATTTTAGCACTTGATAAACCTTGTTCTTAATTATTGCCATGAACGTTCTCAGATGTGAAAACAGGTAGAAAAAGACTTGCGTGCTTCCGCCGGTCTTTTTTCCCCTCAGAACATAAGAAGGCTGCAGAAGGATAATTACTTAGCTCTTTGGAAAAAAACACTGTTCTTAGGTTTCAACATTTATCGTAAGGAGGATGAAAGTCTTGCCCCTTGCATATTTTCTGTAAGCTCCAAAAATGACTCCATTACCCTTTGGGCCTCACATTACCTTCATGTCAGTCTCTCTTGGAATGTGATCTTTGAAGTCCTCAATGGAACTTACAAGGAAAGGAATGTGGTAGGATAAGACCTAAGAGACACAAACACAAAATGAGGACAAAACATTCCCAAAGCTCACCATCAGTTAGACAACACCATTATTTTTTTTGAATGAGTCATTTTTTACATATTACTTTACGGACTTCAGACATTAAAGCCCGATGAAATCAAGCCGTTGGTAAAACAACTGAAAGCAGGCTTTAAAACATACTAAGAACACCAGGAGGCATGCTGCAACCACAAAAGGATGGTTTTAATGCAACATTTCTCTATACAGTACTCAAAAACTACTTTTTCTCCTAGAATTTGCAATTCAAGCTTCAGTTATAACTACTTTTATCACACGTCAGCCTTTTCAAAGCTGTACGTCTGAATAGGCAAATCTCAAATACCTTCTTATTCTATTCCATTCAATAGAAATTATTCAGAAAATATTCAGTCGTTTCTTACATCTCTAAGTGCTTCCTGTGCCAACGACCGAAAAGACAAGATGACACCGATAATGGTCATTCTCTTCAAAACACTGTCAACAGCTGAAAAGGAACAAGAACAACAGTAAACAAAAAGCTACCCAAGTTTACAAGCTCAATTCAACAGCAAAAAAATATGAAATAAGAAAATAAACCCAAGAAGAAAAAAAAAAAAAAATCAAAATACTGCAAATAGCACGATAGTGAAACACGGGCATTTAAGAGCCAAAATAAACACATGCTCAAGCAGGTTCTTAAAGCCAAGTTGATGAGATTTCCTGAAGAGATTCCCTGCGAACCACTCCACAAATGAAGCCTGTTACACACAGATGATGGCATTCAATGCTAACACTAGAGCTGCGTTTTCTTGAAGCCAAAACACATCACTAATTATTACTTATCAAAAACAACTGAGAATTAAATTGTAAAAACCCTTACAAATAATATAACAACTTATAGCAAAGGAATCAGAAAGTTGTGTCAAAAAAATTGTGTTTCCTATTTACATTTAAGTATTCATCTAGATAATTGTTGTTACAGATGCGTATTATCAGCCCTGATGAAAGAATGATGCTAAAAGCTCATCACATACCACCTACACTGAAATCTCATTTGTCTGTAGCTGAGCACTGGAGTATTTTGAAGAGGTCCATCAGCTTATGAGTTCACACATGGAAAAAGTAGCAATCGTTTCACATCCAGAAAATGTAGCACACATCTCACCACTCTCTTTACTGTGAGGGTGGTGAGACACTGGCACGGGTTGCCCAGTGAGGCTGTGGATGCCCCCGTCCTGGAAGCGTTCAAGGCCGGGCTGGATGGGGCTGTAAACAACCTGGTTTAGAGGGAGGTGTTCCTATAGCAGGGGGTTGGAACTAGCAAATCCAAAAGATCCCTTTCAACCCAAACCATTCTAGGACTCTATGATTCTGTCAAGTTTATACAGAGACATTCATTTTGAAGGTGTTCTTTACAAAGATAAGGATAGAAACAATTCTACATCTTCAGTAAGGACCTTGCTAGTTACCCACATGATAATCTTTTGAAGAGTGCTGCCATCTGGTCAGGCTTGTCGAAGCTGGTCCTCATTTGTGTCAGAACTTCAACGTTCTCCACCACAAGTTTCTAAAGAGAAGCAAGGATTCAGGTCAGCTATCCATTCTCATAGGTTAATAAGATAACTTAAATCATGGATTAGTTTCTTCCCACTTTCCTGTTCTCACTGAGAAGCAAGGAGAAAAAAAAGCAATTCTATGAAATAAACTATAAAAGAAGCAGCAAACTAACCACTTCCAAGAAACTGCAAGGGTGTATGCACATAGCCAGAAAACTAATTTCTGTGCTGAAAGACAGAGAGCAAAACAGATCACCAGTTTACACTGAAATCAAGCTTGGCAATTTTAAATCAGCTGCTGTACCAGAATGTATGACATTCAAATTTAAACTCTTCAAAGGTCTACAGAATTCAAGACTGAAGGCAATAGCCCACATGCTGCTACTGAGTCAATCTTTCAGCTTCACAAAAATAACCAGCGTATTGGTTTAAGATTTAAAAAGGACAGGCAGGAATACAGTTCAAACAGTTAACTGAGGCCAACATGTTACCCCTCCCCCCTCCTCGTTTTAACTGCAGATACAAAACCAACACCTGGTCTGGGAAGCAAAAGCAAGCATATGGAATCCCACTCTTCATAAATTCCCCATTCCTATTCTCTTGGTGCTTCTTTCCCCCAAACACAGATGTTTCTCCGCGCTCTCTGCAAGGCCAACCACATCTGAGCCAAGCAGATGAACATTTTATTACTTTTTTTCCTCCAAATATGTGGTCATGTGCACGTGGATCCACCTTATGTTTTGCTTATCCATAGCAGTATCAGAAAACAAACCTCAGAAACAATTTCAAGTTGAAAAAAAAACAAACCAACCACCACAGAGCTACAATAACAAACATGCTGAAAGTAAGGAAGTAGGACAAAAATAAATGGACAAAGACAGAAGCAACCAAAAACACCTATCCAGTGGCCTTCTGTTTTACTTGAAATGTGATAGATGTCACCGTGCATTGCCAGGAGTGTTATAATTTAACCCTCTATTCACAACCTTCTCACCCGGCAAGCCTCATTCTAAAACCCAACAGCTGGAATGGGCACAAAGAATCAACAGCCCCATCCATCCAGCTTGGTGTTGATCACTTGGGTCAGGGTACCTGCATCCCCCTTGTGCCATCTGGGAAAACATGAGCAGCCCCTCTCAATAAAAGGCTTCACAACTTTTTGGGCTGTCTATGTTCTAAGCAACTCAGCAGCACTAACATCCACAGAGTTCACAGAGAGAATATCTTTGAAGACGTTACCTGAGATGCAGCAGAAAACTATACTTCTAAAGGCCTGGTATGCTCATACTGGCTGATGGAGTAAAACTGTAAGTTTCTTCTAAGTACTGACTGTGCCTTTTTAATAAAGCAGCACACAAACAGCTACAGAAAACTCATTACGGTAAATTAACAGAGCCTGCATGAAGTCCTGCCCACTCAGCTACTCAAGAGCGGGATATACAGATGTACTGCACATGCAAGTGTAACACACAATAAAGTACAAATGCACAGCTTCACCGTTTGTGTCACGCGGTCGCTTCATAAGGACAGCACACAAATAGCTACTGAACATCCAAAATGAAGCTGAAACACAAACCCACCCTCCTTTTCACCCATGAGTTCCCCAGAATTACCTTAAGCTCAGCAACCTGCGAAGAAATGTGCCACATCAGACTTTCACTTAGGAACTTCATGCCATACGGTCCCAGCAGTTCAGAAAGGGCTCTCATTTCTGAGAAATAAAACAAATGTTCTTCAAATATTCCTTCTTCAGTTATTTGATGTTCCTAACGTATCAAGTATTACTGTTTTAATTACAAAACTTTTACCTCAAAACTGCATTTCAGATTTGAGAACTTGCACTGTAACAGAACTGAAGCAGCAGTCACTGACACACCATACTCCTATTTCAGTTTTTCATTTTTAAACCAAAAATAAGGCACAAAGGCAGCAGAAATAAAAACAAATGAAAATACTCCGCAAGTTAACAAGAGCTGTCTAAGATAAAACGCTTTAAGAGTTCCTGTAATTCCCATCACTGAAGCATACTACATTTATCCCTCACAAATATTCAACAGGAACATCGAGCAAAGTTTACCTGATATGTCGGAGTATTCCTCAGCATTAAAAGTTAATTCATTTTCTGTTGGCAAATTCACAAATGCCTTCATAGCTGGAAAGTAGGCTATGTGACCATTGCTGACTTGCCTTAGCAATGTTTCCAAATACCTTATGAGAAAGGGAAGAAGTTTTAAGATGAAGACATACATTCATAGAAGTGATACCCAAAACTCTTAGCAAGCGTACAAACAGTTACTTACCAATTTGTGTACAGACTGGTAATGGTTGGCTCACCATGGCTATCTAAATGCTGGGTTTGCTGAAGCAGAACATTGTTAAATACTCGTGTAATGTCAATCTGTACATAGTTCTCTATTGACTGCAGGACCGTCATGTAGGCTCTTACACTGGTTAACAGCTCTGAAGGCTTTGCAATCTCCTGTGTTGCTTGATTATACATCGTCATACCAACAATTGACCTTTTAAAAACAAAAGCAATTACATGCCTTTCTTAGAAGGGTTAAGCAAAGATGCAGATATAAAACTGTTCATCATTTATCATTTTAATATTGAAGATTATAACCATTGTGGAAATAACGATGTGAAGATAAAGGTAAGAACAGATGAGTTTAGAAAGTGACAAGGTTTGTTTTACTCTTACTTTAAGAATCACAGTAATTAAATTTTCTGTTATCTTTGTCTGCCACTGAGTTCTGATATTCAGATTTCCCCTGCAGCAGGCCAGTAAACCCAAATACTTGAAACAATGCCATATGCTGTGCAAAAGAATTGTAGCAAGCTTATAAATGCCTAAAAATAGGTATTACCAATTCCTACCAAAAAAACACAAGACTATGAATGGAGGATGTGGCTATTCAGTAGATGACACTCATTTCAATACATTTAAGTCTCCACAAAGTTTAATGTAACTTCAGTGAGAATATGACTTCAGAGCTTTGCAATCCACCTTTAAAAGCTAATCTTATGTAGTAAGCATACAATACTTCTAATATCAAACCAAGGCAGACTTATCTTGTTTATGCATACATTTATCTTCCTGTTATTTCTTACTTGGTAAAGCGGATTTCCAGGTGAGACGTTAAATATTCTCTTGGGGTAAACGTGTGCTCCCAAACCACCATGTTTGGTACATAATTGATTGAGAAGCAGAGCTCAGAAAGTGCGGTGTGCAGTTTGTCCAGGCTTTAAGAAGTCAAAAAGAAATAAAAAACATACATTTAATGTAACATAATAATAGGAAGCAAACATAGATGGAAGATGCACAAAGATCAGCTACAGCTCCCTTCTCTCAACATCTCTAAACAATTGCAGTTCTCCGATGCTTGGTTGTTGCAACTGTAATTCCTTCTCAGCAGCATGTGTGCACTTAGCCACTTCCAGACATAACACTGAACACCCCTTGTCCTCTTCTTACAGCTCCCTTCTTCCGCTTACTTCAACCTCTATAGTATTGCCCTGTGATCTTTCCTAACAATTATTTCCTACCTTGCTGCTTTTCCCCCCCATCACCTCCTACATCCCAAGCTGGATTTATTCATCTCTCCTTCTCTCTTTCTAATGGGTCTTGATTTGTTCCTGGTTTGCTAGTGTTTTCAGTTTTCCTATAGCTACAAGTAAGTAAACCTCCCCATCCCAGCAGATGAAGGCAGCAAACTGACTTTCAGCTGCAGGAACTTTCAGTCCAATCTATACATTGTCCAGCTAATAATGTTAAGCAAGGCAGAACCAAAAGATGCCACCCACGCCTTGGGACTCCCACTTCCTCAGTTGATAAGACTACAGGAAACCTAACTACAGCACAGGAACACACCCTTTCTGCTCAAGAAGGGAAACAGCCACAGTGATTAGTAAGAGTTACGCATGCCTACCGCTCTAAGTGAGAAATTCCAGTCTCTGTACAAGGTATGGGTACCATATGTTCACAGACTAGGAAGTTATCGTATTTACAGTCAACTTTATTGAAAGAATGTAAGCAAGAAGTAAAAATCACAAGTTTAGACTCGGGAATCATGGTGAAAGGAACAGGAGAGGCGGCTTACTTTGTCACAACCAATCTGTTTTTTCTCATGCTTTCTACTCCTGGTTTCTCCCTTTCAGGTTCTCCTTTCTTTCCCGTCTGTTTTTTCGACTTTTTGTTCACTGCTTGACTGATGGTTTTGGCACAATGCTTTGGCAGCAACTAGTAGAGGAAAAGAAATCACCCCCCACAATTAAAATCCAACTTTACTGCAGCCGTGAGATAAAAAAATAAGCTTACATGTAGGCGGAGACTTCATGACCCAAGTAGTATCTCCTTTCATTACTAACAATGCAATTTAACGTAAGTGTTCATCAAACCACTTAGCACTTCATAAACAGAAAAATTCCTCAGGTCAGGGTGAAGAGAAAGAGGTGAGAAGGAAACAGAGCCATAACATTTCACAAACTATCTAGAAAGCCTCAACGGGGAATTAAAGCAGACAAAAAAAAATACTCACCTGATCACTCAGCGTACACTGTTCTGTGCAAATGTCTGTGATAAGGTTTCGAGCTTGCTTAGCCATTTCATCCAGAAACATGTTACATAAGGAAAGACTACGATCTCCAATGTGATGCCGCTGTTTAAAAAAAAAAGAAGTTGGTTGTCACTTTCCTCTTAGTTCCTCACTACTCGAAAAATGCATACGTTGTTCTGCAGCTCATTCGCACTCAGAACTGGAGTGACAAATAGCACATTAACGAGTCCTTAATAACCTCAGCTCCTTTCATTCTCCAAGATAATTTTTTTACTGGAAAACCCTGAACGGTGAAATTTTCAGTGGCTGACAGTGTGTTGTATACTTCAGGAAAAAAAAAGCAACAACTTCTGTAAAAGGAGACAAGTTCTTATAAGCAGATTTTTATCTTCAATTCTGAACTATATCTGAAGCACCCAGTACGCTGCGTTTCTGCAAATCTCACATTTAGTATTGGTACAAATCAACGAAGAGAAAAGGAGTATGTAACTTGAGCTACTGCAAAAGCACACAGTGTCATTTGTACCCTCAAAGAAGTCAAATAACAGAGCCCTGCTGCACACATTCCTGGACTCGGTTCCTTTGTACAGGATCCACACAAGTACAGCTTTCTGCCCTCATGAAATCCTTCTTCTACCGCTAATGCTTACTTCGTAACAGCCACACTACCACACGCAGTACAGCACACAGCAAGGATTATTTTTCCAAAACTACAATAGCTACAAGCGATACAGTTCATACACTGAAATAACACTTCGGGTGGCTGTAGCACAAAGTGCTCACTCCAGCTGAATTCACAGTAACAAGCACACAGCAGGCTTCGGCCACCAATTCCTAGCTATTAGGATGGTTCTGAAAGGCAAGTCCTGTCCTGAAGGGAAGCTTTCCTGGAAGCTTTGTCATAGTTGCCTAACATAAATAAGGAAAAACTGACACTACGTACAGTCTAATATGAAATTACTAGATCTGTTAACGCTTCAGAATGAAAAGACACTTTCACAAGAACTACACCAGACTGTCCATGCTAACCCCTGGGGTAATTCCGAAGTCTATGGGCATACAGGCAATACTAAAGGATCTATTTCATCACATAAAAATACAGAGAATTTCCTCAGAATGAAACTTGCTTTAACCAAGGATCAATTTTCCGGAAGCAGCACTCTGCATTTCGCGTTCCTATTTCTAACCAAAAAAGAAAATATAGCAAAGCGAATGCTCACATTACACCACGTATCACTCAGGATTACATTTTTGAAGGCTTGCTAAGGAAAACAGTACAACAAGCATTGAAGAACTCCCAACTTGCTATTCCACTTTTCTAACTAACATTTTATAAACTATGAAAAAAGAACCACAGCTTACAAATTTTAGCAGGCATACAGCACACATCTGCACCCAAACCCGAGTGACCCAAAAGTCAATTCACCTTTGTACCTTAACTCGATCTTTCTTTAAAGCAAAGACAATCATATTTCAGAAAACAATTCTAAGCACAATAAAGTGCTGAACTTCCCTTTTTTTACCACTCTCCTTCCTCTAATCCTACGCTACTACAACAAATACCTTGCAGCTCTGATCACCAGTACTTTCTACTTTAGGCCAGAGCTGATAAGATCCAAGACAATGTATTGAAAAATTACCTCTTCTGGGCACAGTTCGTGGGTGCAGCTCATAAAATGAGTACAAAGCAGCGGGAATGCAATTGAGTATCTTGATTGAGAGGGAAGCTCCAAACACTGCTGAAACATCTTCTCAAAAGCACGACTATAAAAACTGATCAGAAATAGACCATTTAATGGAATACATACAGAACTCTGCTGCAAATGAAATCTACTTACACAAATCAAACGTGTTGTTAACGCCAGGTATGTCATTATAACGTGTGTGACATCAAAAAGCACATCATGTTTTCCAAGACATTCACTTCTTACCCATTTTGTTTGCATCTCTTACTATGATATCATGTTTATTCTGATGTTTGACACGTGGGCACTGCAAGGATTTGCAGCTTTTGCTAGAATTTGTTACGTAAGAATTCACAAATGACCCCAGATCAGTTGTGTGACTGAAGAATCTCTGACAGACCTTCAGAAATACTTTCATCAAACTAATTCTGGCAAACACTAAGACAACCTGTATTCCATTACTGCTTCTTTTTAAGTCAGCTTCAGAAAACAATACCTTAATGTATGCAAAAAAAAAGAAGTCCACAAGTCACTTTCAACACAAACATGACAACCGCATGAAGATGACTTCCACCATTAAATCTTGCCCATATAAGTTTGTGTTGTCTCCATTTGAAACTGAAAAAGAAGAACCTAAAATACCACTGAGAAAGCTTCTCAAAGGATAGTATTTTTACACCGGGACTTGCAATGATTTCTTTCAACTACTGCAGATGCTGCAAACATGTAATTCTTTGACCTTAATCAGTCAGAGAGAGATTCCCGAAGTACAAATTCATAAACCCCAAACTCCGGAACACCAACCATCTCAGAGAAAAATAACATGTAACCAGAATTTCATTTGAATCTCCCACTGAAGTATCCTACGAAGCTTATTAATTTCAAGTTAAAATTGCAAGAACAAATCAAGCAACGATGAACAAAAATCCGCGCTCAGGTTTGTAACATACCAAAATATAGAAAGATCTGAGGTTTCAACCAACATCTCCACCAAAGAATCTACCATTTTTGTGTGGAAAATGATTGTGTTCATCATTTTGCCTAGCTCCCTGTGGTCTGCCAGTCCAAGAGAAGCTTTTGAGACACTGGTGTAGGCCTGGAAAGAAACAAGAAAGAAAACAAACCTACTGCTGCTTTTTTTTGCAAATTTTATTGCTATTGCCCAATACGAAGGTTAAGCACTGATTATGCTATGCATAGAGCAAGTGTTTTTAAGACTTCGCATAGCCCATTTTATCCTTCTACTGTATTTTAAGTAAAGCAAATGGCCTTTCAGCAAAGCCACCAAACGTCTTGAGTATGACAGCAAGGCACAGATGAAGAGAGGCAGGAAAGCACTGACAAAACACGCATGCACACTAGTGGAATCAAGCATAGAGAACCTGCCCCTCTGCTTTTTAATATTCAAGTTTTGGTACACAAGAGGAAGAAAGCGTACTTCAAATAGAAGAAAATACCATGTCTATCTAATATTGAGATAAATATTGCCTGAACAGTTCTCCCCCTTTTACTATGTCAGCGGAAGACAGTGCAACCTCAGCATGCAGAAGTGATCCCACTGAACATTTTCTTGCTGAGTGGTCTCTACCCTCCCTTGGCTGGGCAGGCTGAACCATTCTCTGCACAGTGCACAGCTGCCAAACTCCTCAACACATTCCACTTCCAAATTGTTATAAATTCCCCAAAGAATTATTTGCAAAAAGTAGGCGATGCAAAGGTAAAAAGCAAGTTACACCAGAACACAGCAAATTGTCCTGCGTATTTGTTTGACTTCAAATTGTAAAGAATATCCTTACACAGCCTGTCATCTGCTTGCAGTAGCAGTAAGAGAATAATAACTTGAAACCAAAACGTGCTTTAAGTTAAACGCCATGCAGACACGCTAAGTCTTACCTGCAATCTAAACCAATCTAATCTCATTCCTCTAAAGTCAAATACCTCTCCATCTTCAACTGAAAGAAAAATGAAGGAAAAATACAGAACATAAACACTCGAGGGAAGTAACTACAGCAATTCAGAAACACTAAGTCACTAAAAAATTACGTGGGCATTGAACGTCTTTTACCTAAAAACTTCAACCCAGCACAACCATGCTAACAGGAACTGAAGTAATTAATTAACAATATGTATAATATCCTTTCTAAATTAAAGCTCATGTTCTTCAAATAGTGTTTTTAAAAGCCTTATCTGTACAGACCTGCCCAGGAAAAGGGACACAGAGCAAGAAGCAGATACCATAATGGAAAAGAAACAGGGAAATCAGTTGAGTTTATGCCATTTATCTGCTACTACTGATTGCACAAAACAGAAAGCCATGAAGCTTTCCAGACAGACATTTCACTTAGTTCCTATTTTCCCCCATGTTCATAGGAATAGACTTACCTTGCTTCACGCTTAGCGAAGTCATAGTGTTTACAAAGGAGGACATGATGATTGATTCATCCTCTGGGCACACTGAAAGATTCTGAAATAATTGTTGTTACTATTATTATTTCAAAGCTCATTAATAAAAGACTGTCAAAATTTATGACAAATTATCATCTATCATCTGAAAATATGTTCTACCTACTTTACGAAAGGTAACTTAATCAATGGAGTTAATTCGCACTACGCAAAAAATGTTCTGTTCTTCAGTTCATTGGTTAATGACAGTACCCACAAAAGGTTGCTTCCAAACCAACTCAGCCACAACACAGAACAATCTGTCAGTAAACATGCCCACACATTTTCAGGCTGTTGTCATTTACAAAATGGACAGGGACTATTTTTGCGTTATACAAGAGACACCAAACATTTATCAGAGCTCTACAGGCACCTGATCTGTCTGCACAGAAAAATCAGCCAAGGCAGAATATAGCAGAGCCAAGCTCAGAATTACCAGGCTTCCCACAGAACCATCCATCAATAGATTTCTGCTAACAGCAACTTGAGTGACTTACAGCACTCAAAACTGATAAAGAATCTGTTTGAACAGTTTGTTAAAATGAACAGCAAAGGAGATAGGTTCCCCCTTCTGGTCACTGATGCGGTACTTCAAGTATGAAAGTTACTTCTGAAAACAACAAAAAAGCTTAATATTCAACAGAGGCTTCTCCAGTTTGAGTAGCTCCCATATTCTCTAAATTTGGGCTCCACCTCGTGGCCACTTGGAAATGTAATCAAAGCAGTTCAGAAATCCTGACAGTTTTGACAGTGAGTTTTTTGACAAAAGTTTTGACAGTGCAGGGCTACATGACACTGCATCAACTCCTAGGCAGCTCAGAAGCTCCCCAGTGTATATCCACTTGCGGTGATGAGAAAGGTAACACAGTAAAACAGTCTCTGGTGACACCCGCAAATACTTGACTTCATATTTAGGCTTAAGCATGTCAAGCTACCTCAGTTGTCCACTTTTTCTGGGAGCAAACAGGAATGCAGACTGGTAACTGTTTACTGGAACGATACAGCACTGACCTCAAATACTTAAATTACTTCTTCAATATGCTGATGCCAAACAAGAGAAGCCATCCATTTATTGAATATATTACAAAAGAATACCAAGGGATTCTCATTGCTCTATATTTCACTTGCCGCCACTTGTTAAAAGACACAAGCCCTATTTTTCCATTGCACCAGACAGCAGAAGCATTAAACAGTATTAAGGGTGTCATTTAGGCAGCACTGCTGCTCTGGAAAGACTTCAAAAAAGAAGCATTGTACATAAAAGAATCGTAGCGAGCAAGATCAGCTCGACACTGTTGCAAGCACAGTTAGCTTCCTCCCACTCAAGAGCAGCAGAGAAAAACTCTATCTTGCTCAATAATAAAACAGAAGCGTTCCTGAAAACATTAAAAGGAACCCCAGGCCTCCAGGAGAAGCCTTTAAAGCAATTCTTGCCCATCCCTACAGTCTAATGTTAAAATAAATTACAGCTTGCTCCTTGAGAAGAAAAGCAGCATAATGGTCTCTGAATAGAACACTGCTTCGTAACATTTCGGTATTCATACAGCAAACAAAGGCACAACTCTAAATCCTAGAATTAAGCAGTAAGCTCAGATACTTGGCCTTATTCCATGACCAAATCCACCAAACCAAAATAAGTTTCAAGAAGACATTTTGGACAAAAAACCCAGGACCCAAACCATGGTCTTGCCATACCTGAACGAGCTCATTTAAGACTACTGCATCAAAGCCAGACAGATACTGCACGTAGTATCTCTGCATCACGGGTCCGTATTTGCGCACATGTGCTCTGAGCTCCTCCATGTAGAATATTAGCTCAGCTATGTGCCTATGCAGAAAGAAAACGGAAAGGTTACAAACACAAAGTATGAAAAATATTGAACGCTTCTATCAGTGTAATGCTTCCCATGGCGACTTCCTCCTAAACCTTGCTTTTAAAACTATCGTTTACAGGTAATTTTTGTATGAAATATTATCTCACATTATATAATGTTTTCATAAGGAATTTTCTCTGTAAGGTAAAATCCACTCACTTGGAAATAAATCAACCGGATCCCCCTCACAGTAATCCTCAAAGGTTCCTGTAACTACCCACTTCTTTCTGAAGAAGCCCTTTCGTAACAGTCAGTTAAAAAGAAAAAAAGCTTAAGCGGTTAAGTCTGAAAAACAGAACTGTAATAATTGCTTATCTCAGCTCAAGTCAGAAGATATTTATTCTAAAAACGCACGACTCTGTAAGATGGTAAGATGCCCACCTCTGCTGAAAGCACTGCACAGAAGATACTGCACGTCACTCCTTACATAGACATGAATAAGCTAAAGGAGTTAACACTGAGCAATTTTCTATAAGTAACACCATCAGGTGTTCTAACACCCGCGACTCCAAGCTGAAAATGAGTGCTTAAAATGCTCTCCCAATTATTAGACTGATAGTTTCTTGGAATAAGCCCAATGCTCTGTGAGAAACAATCAGATGGTTTGACAAACTTATCCAACGTGCATTTTCTTTTGATAGACCAGCTCTGCTCACATTTACCTCAGCCTTGAGAAGCCCAAGAATACACGGAGTTAGAATTAAACTTTTAAATCCAGAGTTACGGCACAAGACAAGAAAATGAGATATGACAGCAGCGAGTTATGTCTGTAAATCCAACTGAGTAACTGTAATGGCAGCTGGCTACCTAGACTTCAGTCCAGGTGCATGACCTGGGAAATCACAATAAAAACCACCTTCACTGTTGCTCAGAAGAGGTAGACAAAAAGATTCCCGCAAACATTTTAGAAAGGTATCTCATCTATCTGCAGTACTGCCATCCCTACCACATAGCTCAGAGAACAAAACCCAAGGCTTTCCTATTTCAGCTCTAGAAATACCCTTGGTTGTCACTTATCAAGTGGATATGCTTTCAGACTTTGTTCCCAAGATCAAACTGCTGTGCTGTCTTATCTTGAAAACAGTGCATGTACAACCCTTCAGCCTACTCATGCTCATAAGATTTCTTGATCTTATTTCTCATTTTTACTTCCTGTTTATGATGACACGAATCGTATATTATACAAATAAACCTTATCTGATTTAAATGATGGCTCTGCTATGATCAAGGAGACAATCCACAAATCCATCTCTGGAACATTTTGTTTTCCCATTCATTAGTGACCATACAAGTCCCGTCGTCGTCGTCGTCGTCCCCCCCCTTTCTTAGAGGAAAAAAATGCTTAAAATGAATCACAAAAAATTTTTCCCTCACAAATAAATCTTCTGCAGAAAATGAATTATTACCATTACCATAACAATAAATACCTCTGCTTTTCTGCTTTGATGGGAAGAAGATTAGCACTGTCAAAAAAAGCCCCAGTTCTCCTACCAAGTTATCATTCTCTGATATTCCCTTGCCTTGAAATGTATTTCCTCCATAAAGTTCTTGTAAATATTAAAGCCATCACACTAAAAATTGTTAACGTACTTATCTATGAAATCATCTGCACTCTTCTTTGGCATGTTATCTGCGTGACGAAGAAGCCAAATAATTTCATCACGAGCGAAGGATAATGCCATAAATACAAAAAGTGCCTGAAAAAGAAAAAGTATTCTTAAGGTTTATACAACAGTTGGACACTTTGTGCACACTAAGACACAGCGAGTCTCTAAAATGAAAGAATCTTAAAATCTAAGCAGGTTTTACCTCAGAGTACAGAAGGTTTTGCCCTCCCTCAAATGACACAATATTACCAACGAACAAACTACAATGCAAGATGAAACAAGGCCAGTAATTACCTTGGGGCCCAGCAGGCCTGGCTGATCAGACAGGACTGTAGCCAGTTCTTTGAGTGCAGAACGTAAAAACTTGCGTCTCTCTCTGTGCATCGAACCTCTGCATCAAAAAACCAAACCAAAACATCATCCAGCATGCAAATCACAGGCACCTGACTCATTCCAGACATTTAAGGCCCACCTCTTAGCACATCAACTTCAAAATTTCAGTATTTCAAAGGACATGATTCATTTGAAATTAGCATCTCCATCATCCACACTGCATATTCCTCAAGTAATGCAATACTGACAAAATGAAGTCCTGTGCCCCAGCAGAGGATTTGCATTGGACTCCACTAAAACATTTCTATTCAATTTGCACTCACATTAAATACCGAGACAGAAAGAAACAAACTAAATGCTCTGAAAACCTGACAACTAATGTAAGACTTGCTAAATTCAATTGTTAATGGCATACTATTAAGCAAATCCAGAAAAGTCAATGTATGGGCTCTCTTGAAAACGCACAATTAAATTGGGATTCAACAAGTCCTGTTTATACAGTCTTTGTAACCTCACTGAGAAGAAAATTCAACACTGATATCCCCCAGAAAACTCTTTAAGACACTTACGCATGTGAAACAGCCGCTTCTTTGCACTCTCTGATGTCATTGATACGCTTGTTGTAGCTGTAAGAGAAAGAACAACCCAATAAGGTAACAAAACATCAGCAGCACAATCTAGCAATTGGGAATTGCAAGGAACTGCAGTTCCAATACAAGCAGGGTAAAGCAGAAAGCTGAGGCAAGACTTCTTCCCGCATTCAGATCTAAATCAATCAATCCGGATACTCAATAGAATAACCACTCTCTACTCAAGTGCTCCTGCAGTTCTCTTGTAGAGGACTCCACTTTTGCCCGAGTTTTTGCATGATGTACTGCAAAAACAGTGACAAATGCTTACAACTTTTCAAGCGCACTCTGCATTCACGACATGGTTTCTCTTCCCTAGATTCATGGGCACTGATTTTATACCCTTGCCATTTCAGAGACCAATTCACCGGAAACTATCACAACTAGGAATAAAAGCAAAACAAAACAAATAAACATGACTGTTATTAAACGGGCTCTTGGAAGTTATGCATTAAAGAAACAGTCACAATACTAATAATTCTGGTTTTTCGTGTTGATTACCTTTAAGTGGAGCTCATATGAAGTAGAACTTATGTTTCCAGACTAGTCCTTAAAGAAATGATACACTTTCAACACAAGAAAGAAGACCAGGAGAATGAAAACTTACCCTCGTATGTTTACAAATAAATCTTCTGCAGCTTTGTGAATATGGAATACTTCATCTCTGAACAGAGCCAAGCAGGAGCTGCTTTGAAGTGCAAGTTTCCAAAGGTTCAAAGCTGTCGCGTCACTATTTAGGACTCCATGGCACAAAATAAATCCAACTTCAGAAGTTCATGTCAACGTGTGTCATAAACAAGATGCACAAAGACAGTAAGAGAACAGTGAGACTAAAGGCATTTTCTCTTAAAGTGGACAATTAGTTTATTGATAAACTCTTTAATGGAAGGCACGTAGTTACACACACACGAAAATACTCCACAATTCACTGCAGTAGAGGAATTCTTACGTTTCTGTAACAAATGACGCATAGTTTTACAACTACTATTTTCCTGTGAGTTACCACAACATCAATCCTTTGTGAATGTCCAGACTAACCTCATGGCAATCTACGTTCCAGCATAAGCCTAACTGTAGCTTCACTACACAGAAATTATGATCCATACAATTAAGATTAAATCAAGCTCTCTAGATTCTTTTGTACAGTACAGAAACACAAACTGCCTATTAAATGTTAGTTCTTCTCTTTTTCAAATACAACCATGAGCTATTTCAGACGATCTTACTTACAAATAATCCATTTTTCCATTGCATCCAGGGAGAGGTATTCACACGGCATCTGTTGAAGAAACAGGAATTTGCAGCAAACCATTTGTGTACAAGTTGTGACACAAGAAGGACGTTTTACAAAAAAAGATTAAAAAAAAGTCCTAAACGCTGATGAACCATGGAAGATTGCTTCTGATTACCGAACAACTCACTGCTTTACAAACTAGGAGATGGATCATTAAATGAGGTTCCAATACTTGCCAATACTTTGAAAAAATACATATATTTTGACATTGCGTTTAAGAACAAAAGGCTTTTGATGCATACCAATCACAACCTGACAACTGCTTGATTTTTTTCCCCCCAAAACATGACTATTCCTACCCCAACTGAGACAACAATTGAAAACGGGAAACATTTTAAAGAATGCATCAGTTCTGACTTTCAGTCTGTCGGCCCCAAGTTGTCTGACAGCACACAGCATTCCCTTGCTCCACACGGTAGCAGTAACATCACTTCCCTTCATGTCTCCATGATCAAATTTTAGAAATAAAGGCACGGGCTACTGCAACAGAAGCATTTCCATCTACAAAAGGATGCAACTATCCCAGCTAATCTACTTATCTCCCTGATTAGGAGCCTTGTAAAGGTTACCAAATAGAAAACAAATCATCCCTACGTTATTTTACGGAAAACCTTGCTTAACTTCATCATATATGTCAAATTAAAAGGCCATACTGTGTCAGACTGTGCAGGATTAAGCATTGTACTGGGTGCACTGATGAGGCTCAGTAGTTGTGCGTTTCTCCACTGGTCAGCTGAGAGATTCCTTCGAGGATAGACCATCTGGAGTGAAATCAGAGCATCCGAAAGGGACTGAAAAAGAGACAAGTGAAACTGGTTAGAAGCCATGGTAATGCATTAGCACAAGAGTCTTAACTCACAAAGTGATTAGAAATGAAAATTTACACCAACAGCTACATACTAGATCTCAAGTTCAAAACTCCCATAACTCAAGCATAAGAGAAAATAAACATTATTTCATTAGTGCTGTTTTCTCAGGGTTATTACCAATAAATCATCAGTTGATTTGAATGAGATAGTTCTGAAATTTAACTTGAGTTTAAAGCCACCGAGCCGAATGCATTTCACAGACAGAAGACTATTCTAGGCTGAGGGGAAGGATGAAAAGAAGCAAATTTTTATTTGTCTGTGTAAATGGAGTTAGAAAATTCTCAGTTCAGAATTAGAAGACACAGAAGAAAGCAGCAGGGGGATAATAAACCTGCGACAGCTAAAAGCTGTTCATTATTTATTCAAGCATCTCACCTATCGTGTTATTCCCTACTCCACCAATTATTTTATGAGGTTCCCCACTCTTTGCTAGCAAATAAGTATTATTTTGAGCAGATATTACAAGAGCATCTTTATAACAGAATAAGCATATCCAAATAATTCTGGTCCCATGTGCCTTTTCCTGGTCTTCTGCATCAATACTGGTGCTTGCATGAGCCCTCGGGGAGCCAGGATCTAAGCATTAAGACAGCACGGGCAAAAAAAATGAGTAGTTGTCAGCTGAAGCTAATTTATAAAGGGCTAAACAACTGTCAGGGCTACTGCAAAGTTGTGGGAAGATGGAAGAACAACTAGAACGTGTAGTTCCACAACAGTTTAACTTAAGCATGTATTTGTGCAGTAGCTGCCTGAAGGGATCCTTGACCCCAATTTATACCTCTAGCAGAGAATCAGAAGAACAGAAACTGGACTGGCAAATGGCTTTACAAAACATCTCAAGGGAAAAGACTGGTCCATTATTAAGCACAAATGCATAAACAAAGATGGTACAGAAAAGAAGCACGAGAACGTGCACAAAAAAAGGTTAACTGCAAGTCAGATCCTTAGCAATGTCTCTTAATGAGACAGGAATCATGCACAGGAAACTGTAATAAAAGTGAGATTACTGATCATGTAGACAAGTAAGTAGTATTCAAAAACTATTCGAGTACTACTTAGAAAAATAGTTGGAAAGCTTTCAACTTCTAGTGACCATCTTCAAAAGATAAGGATATAAATAAAATCTCAAGAGGTGAAGGAAAACACAACCAGTACCTAGATTTCAAAGCATGAAACAGACTAACTAAAAACCTCAAGCAATTACTTCGTACTTCACTTAAAATCTTGCAAAAAAAATTCAAAATGAGTTGTTAAGCAAACAATTTGTAAGCATCTAGAAAAGAACACCTATATAAATGACAGCCGTTGTGGTTTGGTCAGCACTGATCACAACAGACAAATTTCCTTTGTCAGAGCAGTAATCCTAGCAGACACACAGAAAGTGATTAACAGGGAACACATTGCTCGTCTCAAGGCTTCGCTTATCCCAGGTATTCACACATGAAAACACAGCTTATATAAATTATCACTGAACTGGTGCACAACCAGATGTGTGAGAAAGCACAAATTAAAAAGTACAAAAGAGGCTACAGGCTTATTTAACTCAGTTAAGTCAGCTGAGCAAGGTGCACAACGCCAGCTTTGTGCAGAGAGATGTTATTAAAGAGGCAGTGGTGAGCAGCTGCTCTCCAGGATGCCAGATTTAAGGAAATTCCAAAGCAAAACCCTCAGGTTACAAAACAGAAAGAAACATTCAACTAGGATGGTAAACCCAAAGAAAACTTGTTTCTGAGAGATCTCCTTTGCTTGAAGCTACAAATCAAAATATAACACAGAATCAGCTACATGTGATTTTTAAGCAAGTTTTACTCCTCACTGAATAAGCTAGAACCTTATCAAAGCATCACAGCATTCCTGCACTTCTTAATTTTCATTTAATGGGAAGCCAATCTCCAGCCCCAACCATCCATTGTAAATAATATCTCCTGTAAAATTTATACCTAAGTGCCTTGACAAAAGCTCTTAAATATTTCCTTTTTGATCTCTGCTTCTCTCAAATAAGGTTATCATGTTCCTGTGAAAAATGGTTACATACTTTACTGTGAGGTACAAACTCCTCCATCATTTTCTTTAAAGGATTTTCATAATCCACAATCATCTGGCCAAGGCGTGGATATTCTCTGTCACTTGAAAAAAAAAAAAAAAAAAAGAAACACCAATAATTCACTGAGGTGTAATTATTACCTCTTTAAAAACACATTTCCTACACAACAGATTCCTACCTCGCTCCGTGTGTCATTTCATGAGCGTAGTTATACAACCCAATGATAGCCTTCCTTTCTTCAATTCGAGACAGCAGTATCATCAGCGTAGTGTAGGTTATAATCAAATCTAGGTAGTTCTTGGTCAAATCGAAGTTTACAGTCTAGAGGTAAAAAAAAAAACAAAAAAAAAAACCAACAACAAATTTCATTCCAAAACCTTCAGAAACGAGCATAAAACTTTTTCCTCTTATTGCCACCCATCTTTGACATTTTTAATATACAACTGACTGTCTTGATCAGTGTTTTTGTCCTGCTCGTATGCAGACTTGGTATGACGTTAATTTATTCACCCGAGTCCCCAGAAACGTTTTTATTTGTGCAAGTAACACCCAAATAAACCCATCCAGGCTCAAGTGTTGCAGATGGCAGACAAGAAATCTCTTCTTGGATGTTACAGTCAACAAGCGCCTAGTCTCCAAACTAGATTTAAATAAGACTCTTACTAAGATCTTAATAAGACTCAATAAGCAGGCAGATACCCCACTCACCTGCCACAACCACTCCATAGCAAAGTCAACCAAAGTTAAGAACAACTAAAACTAACAAGGTGACACTAAGTACAATAGGAAACAAAGATGAAACCAGGAGAAGATTGACTGTATTTAAAATGTAACACTTTTAGATACTTTTGTTCTTGCTTTAGCCAGAAGATGTGAAGACCTCACACATCGCAAACATACTGATGGGACAACAGGAATATTCCTGGCTTTGAGCCTCACACAATTTACATACGAAGACTACAGTAAACCTCTAAGAATGCAGATGCTATAAAGCAAAAAAATGCTGTCGGTATTTTGCTGTTAACTACAGTCCATGATGAGCCTGTTCCAAAGGGTGCACATTCTGATATCACACTATTTACAAAAGCTAGAGGTACGAACATCCTAACACATGTATTTCTCTCCCACTTATAACTAGAGTTGTCATGTCTCGGGCCAGCAAAATCAAATCTTGCTAATTCACCATGCAGAACTTTGACTGGAAATAGTTTTAGTTGGCTTTTAACAGTTTGACCCAGAAACTTACAATATCAAAGAAGACTTGGCAAACATCAATAGTGTTCAGCAGCTCACAAACATGGTCCTTTGGGGAAAAAAAAAGGAATACTTGAGAAGAAATTCACATAAATCACTTCACTATGCTTAGTGACTGAGATCACGCTGATTTAAACAAAGCAGACCTACAAATTCAACTACCTTCATTTACAAATAGGAGACAAATCTCACATGCTGTCCCTTACCTTAAATTCCATAACATCAACAAACGTGAAGTAGTACAATGCCAGGTTCTTCAAAATCTCTGACTTCTCTTTCTGCAGCTGAGCAAGCTGTTGCTAAAAGAAGAACAGAAACACGTTCACTGTTGCGAGAGCTTGAGAAGACAGCTGACAAATACTACCTGCAAGGCGCAGATTAACCACCAGGTCATCAAAGGAAGTTTTAACATAGTTTTCTAAGACTGAAGCTCTGTGCGCGTCTTAAAGGCACACAAAGCTCTCAAAGCGGATCATTTAATAGCTGCTAACTATAGTTTGGAGATAAAAATCAAATTAGTACGCATTAGTACCAAAATCTTATTGTTTAGCTCAACTAGAGATAAAAATGGGTAGTTAGGAAAATAGCGTTATCATGTGCATCATTAGCAAAAGCACAACAGTACGTGAGCACGAATCAGTATGACAAAAAAAATAACAACGTTACTTGAGGTGGGAGAAAAGAAGGTGGCAGGTTACAGATTTTACTACAGGAAAACATTATGCTTTTGAATTCTGAACTTACCAAAAAGAATATCCAGGCAAAGCCACGTTAAGCATGCAAAATAAAATGTAGATACAAACATAAAATACAGTAACGGTTCTTTGACCAGTTCCATATAACACAATAATACATTCAAACAAAAGCAACAAAATAAAGAAACACAAAAGAAGCAAAACACTAGCAGTAGACACCGGTGGATAAAATGGAAGAGGCAAATGTGAATACAAAGGCATAAAACGGTCCACGTGGATGGATTTATTTTTTTAACAGACAAAGAAATCTCATTTTTTTTCCATATTCTTCAACATTTTCTTGAGGAGTTCGACAGTTCCCTTAAAAGACTACAACTGAGAACAGAAGATGCAGCTGTTAGAATAAACAGGACAGCTGTTCAACAGCTATATATCAGAGCCTCAAAGCACTACAAGGATCCAAACATTTAACCTCCAATATTCAGTTACTAATAATTGTCTCGATACGCGAATTAAAACAGCCTCATGACATTTAAAATGAAAGACCTCCCTCTAAGTGTCTATGAGACTTACAAATGATGAGCTCCACCCTGACCATCAGTGCCAATGAAGCTCTCCCAGTGCACACCTTACACTCCAGCTACCCAACACTCAGAGAACGGAGCATCAGAACCATCATACGCAGAGCAAAGAGCACTTGGTACATTCAGGGCTGCTCTGCCAGTGCACAGCTGTCACAGGATGAAAGCTCATTGCCTAACATGTTTGAGTTCAACCTTCAGCCTGGATGTTTAAAATACATATTGCAAGTGAGTTGTATTTAAAATACTAAGCAAAAGTAGGGTTTATTCCTGCATAACTAAAAAAGCATGAATAGGATGAAACTGAAGAGCCATTTCATCAATCTTCTGTGACAGACCATAGGAGAGGAAAAAAGGACTGCCATCCCAAGCACACACGTGCCTTCATGTCTCCTTCCTGCTGCAATTCCAACCTGAGCAAGGGGCGATGCTAAGGTGATACTACCATGGCTATAGGGTACTGCATGCAGCGCCTGCATCTGAGTCTGTGCTTCATGCTTCAAGGCCACAGTGTGGGAAGGCACGGCAACAGGAGACACTGCTGGAAACTCTGCTTGCCAGAAATTCCAGGAAGTTGTTAATTAAATAAAATTATCTAGAGAAGCATTGCTTGCACCCTACCACATCTTAAGGCATCACTGCTGTACACTGTCAATGATGAGAGTTGCTCTGAACGTACAGCCTCCTATTCTATTATTTTGTTTTGCTCTATCCGGTAATGTTATTGTGCTCTGGAAATAAATAGGAAGCATTACTTTCAGATCAACCTACGTAGTTACTTTTCTAGCTACCTTCCCAGAAATATGTAAAGGCCATTAAAGCACCCTTATAGCACCAAGATCATCATTACTTGAACAATGAGACTTAACAAGGTCGGAATAATGTCTTCTTGGTATATTGTTTCACTTGGATTTTTACCTCGCCAACTGCAATCACTGTTAGCAAAGCACGGTGCAAGAAGTTCCACTCATACAGCACAAACCAAAGAGTGATATTTCAAAGCAGTTTACATCACATAGGGTCTCGGATGTTTATTTGCATTTTTATCCCTCAGGAATGCGGGTGTAGCTCTTACCACACCCACTGCAACAAAATTTTCCATGACCAATGTCCTAGCAGCTGTTTAGATGCATTCGGTGCCATATCGCCTTGTATTTGGTTCGAGGCTGTTTTCCACAGCTGTAATTCTCACTTATCAGCAAACTCTTCCATTTCCAATACTCAGCAGTAATTTTAAAGAAGGCTAAGCTGAAATATAACTATTGCCATGAGATTGTTTTCACTGCCCTTAACTGCGCCTCGCTGACTGCTTAGACAGAAAAGTTTTATTTATTCTTCAAGAACAAAACACACCAGCAGGGATGTCAGTGACACTGCCGAACAAGGTTAATTAGGTTTAAGACATACGAAGAGCAAGAACAGAAAAAAGTCATGTATATGAAATCATTAACAAACCAGCTGTTTGTTAAGCACGTTATCTGCAAGAGAGAAACTGACCTCTACCAAGTTTTTGCGCGTTTCTTTCTTCATACTAACCCCCTACATCTTGAAACAACTCATTACGTTCACAGAGAAAGCATCTTACAAGAAACAGGAATCCAATCAGCAATCACAAGCCAGCATCATTTAAACCTTGTATGAATGCTCAGTGATGACCATAACAACAGAGATGTTGGCATATTATTGACATCAGTAAATACGAATACGCAAGAAAAGCAGGAGACAAGTGAAAGAGGCCGTAAGGGAATTGTATGAAGAAAAATAGGATAACCACAGCTCTGTAACTGCTGCATCATTTATTTGACTAGCAGCAGCATGTGCACAGATGCCTTATTACATGATCCACGAATAAATGATAGGTAAGGGAATTCTCCAATTTCCACACACTGACATCTTTCCTGCATTAAACAGTGCAGTTCTTTTTTTACAAACCGACACTATCGTGTTGTGCTTACAATGCCCTCATAGGACACACCATCACCTCCATCTTGCCAGCTGGAATACACGCCCCCAACGCAGTATTATAAATTCTGACTGCTACAATTCAGAGGATACAGGGAAAATAATCACTGACAGTATTCTTGATATTATATGTATTTTATTCCATATGCCTGCCATGCATAGCATCTTCCAATGAATACTTCAAAAATCCAATTCATTTGAATGGAAGTCTGCATCTAGAGGAGAGAGAAGAAGAACCTAACTAACTGAGGAAAAGGTTTTAACTAGTGTAAATTAACTGCAGAACAATAAAAGTGCCATTGGTTTTCACTCCAATTTGCGTCTCGTACAGGCAAAAATGTTTGGGGCCAAAAAAAACCTCTATCTGCCTGCACACTTCACATTTACAGCCTGAAACTGGGAAGAAACTTCATTCAAGACACATGACAACTTTGAGAAGCCATCACTATCACCATCACTACATAACTAAGACACTGATCAGGTACTAATAAGAGCGTGGTGAGTCTGTGCTTCTCAATGGCCAGGCTCTTGAGAACTGAAGACATCAGAAGTACTACTGCGCACAAAATGAAAGCAGTAGGTACAACTTTAATCAGAGCATGGCACTGGCAGAGCACTTCAACTTTTGAATTATTCTTTGTCAAAATATAGACAAAAAGATGCAGAGAAGGTATAGTTTCTTCTAAAGTGTTATCACAGAACCCTATTCTCAAATATTATTAAAAACAACAGCTAGCGCAAAGCTTAACGGAGAGCGGTTGTCGCTCAGACTGCTTTATTCATGCAGGGCATCTCCTACAAGCCAGATGACTGCCTTGGGGAGCTCTGGGAAGCTAAGCTCATCTGTAGCGTCTACCGCACTGTCAGTTCTTTGGGCAGCATGGGAGCTGAACAAACATCTGTGCAAGAAGGGCACGGCATCCTCTGACCCAGAAAGGTTTTTACCTTCCTGGTCAGGAAGCCAGGTAGCTTTGTGGCAGCACACAGGGAGTTGGTTTTATTGCTTCAGCAATAAGGTGTCTGAAAAAAAATCAAGTCTCCAGGCAAGAGACCTAGCTTACCAGAAGGACGTTTATTTTCAAGTTTGCTGGCTAGGAGGATTAAGTTACCTGACTTTTAAATAACAGCTGCCATAGATTTTAATACCACACCATTCCCTGGAAAGTAAATGATTATTTTTTAGTGAAGAAGTATTAATAATACATGAGACAGCATAGTTGAGACCCTGAAGTAGTTTTCCATCCAGGAGAATTTCTAGACTGTATCCACTAGCACTGTGCAAACGGCAATAGTAAGAGTTCCATTAAAAACAAAGAAACCAACACCACTTGCTTTGTGGCACTGTAGTGGAAAGAGCAGAAAGGAATAATTTTAAAAGAGCATTATTTTAAGTACTTAAGTGTCCTAAAAAAGGTAATTGGAAGCATCTACCACAGATGAAAATTAAGGTTGGTTATAAAGCCCATTTAAATAACATTACAATACAAGAAAATACTTAATAAAAGCATGCTTCAGCCAAGGAGGTCCAGCCAACGTGTGCCCCCCAGCACCCCTCCCACACTCAGCTCATTTTCTGTGCAGCCCAATCAGACCAAATTGAAACCGCTAAAGGGAGAGCAAGCAGCCCAGACATACATACTGCCATCTAAAGGGAGAAAGCAGCACCCATGAAGAACAGCAAATAAAATTCAGAGTGAGATGGTTCGCATGTACAGACCCTGGGTTAGGGTCTCACCACTTGCGTTCTGTTCTCATCTGATCTTATTTCCAGTCCCCTCTGACACAAACCAGCAGACTGCAGCTGGAGTTAAAACAAGGAAATAGCTCTGAAAGGATTATCTCAAGAACCTGAGATCAACCTAAATGAGGAGACAGGAACAATAACAGGAATGTAGCTACTGACAAATCAAGATTAACGGTATCTGGAAAGCATGGACGCTTCCCCCACCAAGCATACCTTACACACTTGTGAGTAAGGTTTCATCAGCCTGCTTGCTGTTAAGCAGTGACTAAGTCACAGCATCACCAGAAGACATTTCAAAATATAGGAAGTTTTTCTACAGGAAAAATGCTCGGCAGCAATCTGAGTAGAAGAACATATGTTCAAGAAAGAATGCAGAAATTCTCACTACTTCCCATATGTGCTGGTTCGGAAAGCAGAAAGCGAGCTAACTATTACATAAAACAGAATTTTACCTATGCAGGCAGTAGATTTTCACATCCTACCCACAACGTACGGAAAATGTACATCTTCTCTCCCTCCATCTCCAGCTCCCCAGTGTGAAGTACTTTATTCTGTCCTCACACTGTAATTCAATGTTAGCAGTCACTAAGAAAAGAGTAATTTTGAGGTCCTACTGAATCAGATGACTGTTCACACACATATTTCACATGCTATTAAGCAGCGCTACCTTGCTAGCCAACATCATTAACAGGCAATTGAAGAGTTCAGTCTTCACACTACTCATTTTCAAGATTACATGGCTCTAGATAGCGACCGGAGAAGAAAGGGCAAGCGTAAGGCTACTGGGACTGCCCTCTGACAAAAGGAGAGAGTTATGAACTGATGAGGTCCTGAGTTACCTATAATCGATCTCCATTCAGTTTTTCAGCCTGGTCAGCAAGGATTCATCGGGTACTTCATTTTTGTGTGTGTGTGTGTTTAAACTGCTCATAACCTTTCACTCTTGCTGCAGTACTGAAAGTCAGCAGTTGTTGGACATGAACCTAGCGTGACAGCATATCAGAGAAGGATCACAATCAGCTGCCACGGTTTTAGTCAATGAAAACCTAAAGCTCTCTGTAGGAAACACCACAGAATGAAAACATACTTTAAGATCAGGCCCCTATTCAGCTGCCGCAGAGACCAGCCCTATTCTTCAGTAAAGTGGGTTGTTCACTTTTGATGCACAAAGCACTGCAAGTGATGGTATGTGAGAAATCCACCTTACAGCTAAGAATCAGAAAAAAAAACATAATGAAAAATATAAGCACTAATGATTCTCTAAGTGAATGCAAGCTTGTCTGCTTTGCAACATCACCTACACAGCAACATGTAATACTAACTGTGTAGATGCACAACGTTAAGCAATGGAATTGCTGCAGCTGAACAGACAAAATCCAAAAACGGTCCTAAAAGGCCATCCTCCATTTTCATCACAAGGACACGGGTTATGACACCTCATGTGCCTCCCCTGTAAGTATCCTCAAAAGCATCCTATCGACTGTTGCTCCCTTGTCCCAGCCAGCTTCTTGCCCTTCCCTGTCTTTCATCATGTTTCCCTGCTGAAGGTTTTAACTTACAGTTAGCACTGGTGGCCAATGGGAGAAAGCAGACAAAGGAACAGCGATAGGGGATCAGCATCTTCCTGACTTGGCCTTGATACTTACGCCTTTCCAAAGCAAAGCTTTATGAACAGAAATTTATCTCACATTGAGCTCTCTCTGCAATACGACGTGACTTTTGTCCCATGAGGCACTGATAATGAATAAAGACTTATTTTGAAAGATGCAACACTATAAAAAAAAGAAAGAGCAGCAAACCGCTGTTTGTTGTGACCATGGATGCCTACTGCTCCAAGTCAAAATCCATAGCTTTAACTGTGCTCATATACAATGCAGGCTTTTCATAACCTTCATAACCTTAAACATGGCCCTCACTGCCTCATGATAAACAAACTAAAGGCAACAATGAAACTCCTGAGTGCATCCTATTTTAGAAAACAGGATTGTCAAAATATCTCAAATGAGCTTTGATCAACTTCCATAAACCTTCACAGCACCAAATTCATACATACCCATCATTAGTTAAGCTCTGAACTCAAAGCCAAGAACTGGAAGACATTGGGAGCATATACTTAACAGTGCTGAATGAGTTCTTATGTACATAACTTTTTTCAATAGTGTAGTTGCCACAGAAGTTGGGAGAACACAGAAGAGTTCACCAAACGTTAAGGAAAAAGGAATGCACTTTTTGATGCCGATTTGATAAAGAATTTGCCCTGTTTGTCACTAACACGACCATATTCAATACTAAAACAAGAAATATCAAGCAGTACAAAAAGCACAAGCTCAGAAGTAAGAAAGCACGCTGTTCGCATTGGAACTGAAATAGTTTCTACCATAAAGGAGAGCTTCTGCTGGGTTTTCTTTTGCTTTCTAAATTGTTGTTGGCATTACGGAGGACATAACTCGGGAATTCTACAGGTTTCAAAAACAAACTCAGCTATCACTACCATTCTGCAAAGACCAGAATGTTTAAAGCAAGCCTAAACCTCTCAAGCACACATGCAATTAACTGCATGCAGGGAACATGCAAACCCCATCACCTACCTCTGCACTCCACCTTTTGAAAGAAACATAAGTAGATAAAAAGAAAAAAAACAATCTTTCCCTTGACTTTCAAACTGAAACAGAGAAACTTGATGTGCATTACCTGCCAAAAACACACCTGCAATCTAATTAAAGGCTACAATGTCATACTCGGCAATCGCAACTGATCTCAACCCATCTGAAAACAAAATAACTTTATTTCTTCAGGATCTGCGTTCTGTCCTGTGCAAGGCTTCTCCTACACACGCATCCCTTATTGCCATGGAGACTGCTACCACAGGCGGGAGCACCCATGAGGCACAAACACATTTTCCCATTTCTCAGTCAGCCGGCTTTTATTGCTTGTCAGGCCTCATCGCAAGAAGTCAGAAGTCACACAGCTTCCATCTTCCACTCACCAACCATTTCTGCCAGCAAAGGAAGGCAGCATGCAAATTTACATTTTTGGCCAGGATTGTTCCCCGCTAACAGCTCTTCGAAACTGAACGAAGAATAAGCAAAAAGCAAACTGGAAAGTAAGCTACACTAACAACAACCAGTTACAGCGAGGTGTAATATTCTAACTTGGGAGTTAGCTCTTGCCCTAGGATCTTGTCAGACATTAGAATCAACAACTGCATTTCAACTATGACTGTCAGTACCAGGAGCTTTACGTATTACACCAAACCTCACAGAACCGAGCAGCATGCGTCAAAGGGCATTGAAGAAAGCAGTACACATACAGTCATTGAGTTACTTACATTGTTGTTGCGTGTTTCTACTGCTGGAAACTTCCTGACTATGAATTTGACGGCAGATTCCAGGTTTTTGTCAATAAGATAAGATGGTTTGGCTTTGGGGTCACCGCATGCCTATAAAAGAATACAATACAAAATGTAGTAAAAAAAAAATAATCAACCACGCCAAATTAAGCCACAGTTGCAAATCTGAAGACAAACCAGAAAGATTTTTTTGTTTTCGTTTGTTGGTTATTATTATTTTTTAAGTGAGCAGGTGATAATGAGAGGCAAAGTGCAGGGACTGTCACAGCTGAAGTATGCAATGGGAAACAGTACAGAGATGCTCTTCTACTGAAAAAGATGCATGGAGGTATCAAAGCAGTTAGTGCAGAACAGCAGTGAGGGGAAAACAACTCAATCCTAAAAGAAGGAAAAAAAAAAGGTTTTCTTTTTTACTGCTATTCCTGGTTTGAGGTAGTGTTGTATTCATCTGGAGTTAATAAACTGTTAGAAAATTCAATCATGTCATCACCTATGGAGGGCTACCCTTGGTGAAACGAAACTAAAAAAGCCCCACCACCAACCTGCATTTAACTTCGCTTTAAATTCTGAACTGCGAAAGAGTTCCCCCCCCCCCCCCCCCCACAGTAAAAACACCAATACTTGCCTAAAACGCCCTAATTCTTTAAATTAGCAACTCACGTTTTGCTCATTTTCCTTTACTCCTGCAGTAGCATAAGCTGTGCTTTAAAAGCAGCAATGAAGAAACTTGATTAAATTTCCATTTGAACAGAAGCCACAGCTCAGTGGAAGCCTCTCGAATAGCCTACACAGACATCTCAGAAGCCCAGGTTGGAGGAGCGACTCAGCTACTTTAGCCAGCTGCAAAGCATGCTGTTGGACACACTATTTATTCCCAACTACTCTAATGAGCCATGCTACACGGTTTAGCTGGGAGAGACATACCAAAGGCAGCAAGCATCATTAATGCAACCGTTTGTGCTCAAATTGTATTTTCTCTCAAATATGTATTTAGCTTTTTAGTCCTCGGAGGGATTTTTGTGTCTCATGCAAAACTGAATTACATGCTACGCATTTCTACGCAACAGAGTGAACTTGAATGACAGCTCGTTTAAACTCTTCCACATCGAATTCTATGGCTGAGTTGCAGACCGTAGAGACAGAAGTCATGGAGTATGAGACCGGTTCTGAAAGCGGGCAAGCGGGCAAAAGGGAAGGTGAAAAGCTTTGCAAACCTTCCAAACTTGTCCTTGCTGGGAAAGCATTGCAATAGAAAGAGAGAAAAATTACATATAAACAAATGACTCAAATTCTACAACACGTTACATTTAAGTGAGCTAATACACTATTACCTACATCCAAGAGAACACGACCACCATCTGTTACTATAGACAGCACACTTTCTAACGCATAGTGATTATTCTGATACGCACAAAGATTTTACATGTACTTAACAGAATGTTACTATTGCGCACAGTTGGAGTATAAGCTGAAACACGTAACTTCTAATAGTAATTTCAAACGTAAGTTCAGGAAGGAAGGAAAAAAAGGAGTTCAACATCACATGCATCTACAGGGGAAAAACAGGAGAGAAACTCAGTGAAGTTTTACATACCTGAAAAAGAAACGGTAGCCAAGAAAAAAAAAAACAAAACAAAAGTCATTATTGTAAGTTTCTACAACGCCTGCCTGCAGCACACGACCGTCAGAACGCACGTTAACGTACTACTGCGACATCTGCGCTCTTCCGTTTGCTAAGTTTCCCACAGCACATACCAGACCTTATCAAAATGTCACATCCAGAACAGTCCAAGAGGAACCCATAACCACAATCAGCTCAGCAACACCCACGTCATTGATGAGGTGTGAAAATGGCTGCTTTGGTATTCTTACAACAGCAAACAACGCGTGCCACAAAAGGTCCGTTCCACACGCACTTGAAAGTCTTCACTCTATTTCTAAAGTAAAAATTGTAAGTGGCAAAAATTAAACGACTCACACTTGCGATTTACCAAGTCTTCATTAACCAGAAGCCACGGGTCTCTCAAAAATGCGTATCAGCTTAATGCAATTTGGTACCCATGCCACACACGACGTAGCTTTCTCTATCAAAAGGATTACAAACTAAGGAAGGATCTTAAAAGCCAACGTGCATCTGTGGTCCAGTATATTTCAATGCACTCGCACTCATACAGATGACAAATGTTAATCCTGCCACCACTGATTTCCTAAGTTTTCCAGCCTGACTTCAGAAATTACTTCCACATACACTATTTTTCATTGTTTCCTAGCACCGGATGGTTTTCCTCCTATAAAATGAAGGCTTACTTTACTAGAAGTCATGTTCTTAGCAGGCCCTTGCATGCAGTTTCTTCACATGGAAACAGAGCTCTGAAAACACAAACACCCTCACTATTTATTCACCTCTCAGGAACTTGGTTCCCAGCAATGGCAAATGTTATTCACAGCCTAAGAGGCAAATCCCTGCTGATATCCAGGAGTCCAAGAGGCAGCCTCGTTCCTTCCCACTGCATATTTGCTAACATAAAGCACCTGCAATTCTGCCTTCTAATAAACTACGTAAGATTAATCCAAAGAGCAGGAAGAAAACTTCAGCACGCTAAGAGCTTTAAACCATTACTCATATAACCCCAAATCCCAGCTTTTAAGAAGCTACACGAGCCTGCATTTCAAGCCTATGTACCTGAGCATTGAAAATTCCAGAATTAATACAGACTTGCTAGCACAGCATTCGTGGAATACAGCTCTCTGAAGCTACGGGATTCCAGCCCCTTCAAGCTCAACATATTATACCACAAGAATCTCCCAGCAGTCACCTCCCAGTTCTTTTGAACATTACTAAACAGCTGTCAAGCAGTCGTGATGAAAAAAACGATGCAGAATTACCACTGAGACTAGTCTACATCACTGATTAAAAAATACAACTAGGAAGGACTCGGATGCTGGATTTCTATCAAGCTAGACTCCATTTCTTTTCACAGCACCCTCCTACAGCAAGCTCTTAAAAAGGAAGAAACTTTTCTTTACTTGATTCTGTGCATTCAACCCTAGCAAGAACAAGCAAATTTCTACAGCTAACAGAGTCATTAATCAGAATATTTCTTTGCCATCATACTCACAGGTCATCAAAACAGACTGGATGGATCAAGTTGCATCAACTGCTCAGGTGTTTTACAACGCCACGTACTCTGAACTAAAGCAGCATTTTCCTCCCTCGGGAAACTACATTATTAAACAAAATTCTAACTCCTCTCGAAGCTAACAACACTCCTCTATACAAGTGTCACTTGGAAAACAACCAATACTACATGGCTTCACTTTCTGGGTTGTACCGCATAAGCAGCAACCTACAAGAAAGCACCCAACAGCAGCACACTTAATACCTACACTGAAGGTTCCGTTGTCTCTAGAGAACGCCAAAGACTACAGTACAACTGTCCCTGCACCACAGAGCACCAACGTTAAGAGGTGTGCTAAAAAAAACTCTTGCCACAGTACAGCTGGAATTACCGCCGCAAAAACCAAAGCCTAACGCTTTACTTCCAAGCTGAGGACATCGGATGTTGGACAAGGGCAAAAAAAAAGGTTAATTGACAAAACTACTGCACATACACAATCATGGTATCATTAAGGTTGGAAAAGACCTGAGATCTAGTCCAACCATCTACCTCCCACCAATATTTCACACTAAACCATGTCCCTTAATACAACATTTAAACGCTTCTTTAACATCTCCAGGGATGGTGACTCAACCACCAGCAGCCTGTTCCAGTGCATTACCACCCTTCCAGGGAAAAAATATTTCCTAATATCCAACCAAGAACCTCTCCTGGCACAACTTGAGGCCATTCCCTCTAGACCTATCTTTAGTTACATGGGAGAAGAGGGCAACCTCCACCTCACCACAGCCACCTGTCAAGGAGTTGTACAGAGCTATAAGGCCCCCTGTGAGCCTTCTCTTCTCCAAACCAAACAATCCCAGCTCCCTCAGCCACACCTCATAAGGCCTGTGCTCCAGCTGTGATGACAGCTTCATTGCCCTTCTCTGGACACTCTCCAGGGCCTCAATGGCTTTTTTTAGTGCAGGGCCCAAACCTGAACACAGTACTCAAGGTGCAGCCTTACCAGAACTGAGCACAGAGAGATGACCACCTCCCTGCTCCTGCTAGCAACACTATTTCTGATAACAGCCAGGATGCCATTGGCCTTCTTGGCCACCCGGGCACACGGCTGGCTCACATGTCACCAAGCATCAACCAACACTTCCAGGTCCATTTCCTCCACACAGTCTGCCAGCCGCTCTGCCCCAAGCCTGTAGCGCTGCCTGGGGTTGTTGTGGCCAAAGTCAGGACCCGGCATTTGGTCTTGCTGAACCTCACCCCGCTGTCCTCAGCCCAGCTACCCAGCCTGTCCAGATCGCTCTGTAAGGCAGATCAACACTTCCTCCCAACCTGGTGTCACCTGCAAAGTTGCTGAGGGTGCACCCAATCTCCTCATCTCAAGCATCAATGAATACATCAAACAGGATGGGCTTCAGGTGACACGACACAAATCATGTGCAGGCACCATCGCTGCCAAAAGCCAGTAGCATGGCACTGTGTGCGGAGCACCATCTCACGTTTGTAACGCCTACACTTCACTCCGGCCTTTTGCACAGACCTGCAGCGTTCTCAAGAGCACTGGGAAACGCTACTTCAGTTCTGTGATGTATGTAGCTCTAAGTTACAGAAACATGGAAACAGCTTTTATACCTTTCTTGTTGGCGCTAAGCCCCATCTATTCCAAATGATGAGTAGGGCTACTGCCCAATTTAGAAAGAAACAGAGCTAGCAGAGAGCTATAGTTTGAATCAGTATTCTTCTATTTTCATTCTTCAAACTGTCAACATCAGAAGACTATCATAAAACAAGTCAGATACTGCAGCAGTTTAACATGGTTTTATTATTTAGGATTTTACTGCTGCTACAGACTTGAGATAAAACACTGCAGAGCAGTTTTACTGGTGACAATGTATACCGAAACAGTCCATGAATCACCTTCAAGCTTCATTTATGAATGAATCTGCATTAAAAACAACTGAATGTAACAAGCACATAGATGGAATTTCAATGACAAAAGTACATTTTAAAAAGTCATTCCCTGAGCTAGTAACTTTCATTAATAAAAAGAAATATGCTAAGATCTCTAGTATTAAAAAAGAGGAAGAACTCCTGTATCATTTACAGCCTACTACAGCACATTCTCTCGACACACAGGAAAGGCATGTGCAGTAAAAACCATTCTTCTTCCCTGATGCTTCCATTAAAGGCTTCTCCCTAAAATATATCTGAATTTAAACGCTTGGTTTGTGGCTGCAGGTCCTACAAAATTACACTAAATAATAAATGGCAAAGAAACATTTGAAGAGACAAGCTCGTTATTAACTCTATGTTTCTGTAGGACACAGCGCACTGTTTATTTCTCATTTACATCGTGCATTTAGAACTAATGAGATTACCAACTGACAACCTCTGATTCTGAAAAAAGTAAAACTACAGAGAACTGAGAGGTGAATAATCGCTGAGTAACTGCTTTGAAAGCTGAGTGCATTAGGAAGCAGTTCACGCTCCATTAGCCCTACTATTTCTGTTGAAACCTACCATGGCCGCTTTGCTGCACTTCAGGTTCGGAGGAAGCTCGGGTTCAATAATAAACAAGCTTGTCCCAGATGATCTTTGTGAGTGAACCTTTTTAACAGCTACGGAATGATACGCGAGTATCAGCCAATCACACAAGGGACAAATTATAGCTTAGTATTCTGATGGCTAAAATGTAACTGTTCTACTCTAATATTATTTGCTCATCAGCGTGCACTGAACCACACAGTATCTACTTTATTTAAACTCAAAGACCCAACGCATCAAGTGTAAACTCACGTGAAATCTGAAGAAACAAAGCCAGAAATAGGTCTTGAGAACTTGCCCACCCTACTTTCCCTGTCCAAAGCAGGGCCAACTGCATTTCTCTTGCTTTCGGGAGGTATCTGTTGAATCTTTACTCGCAGTCCTCCAACACACTAAAAAAGCATAAAAAACCAACAAAAGCATCCCAAAATGATCTTTTCCATTATTTAATCATCTTTATCGCCAGAAAGCTCTAAGAACTTAGCTGTATTTTTCTTGCTACAATCTAATCCATCACTTAATGCTCTCTGTGGCCATACTGACAAGTTACTACTCCCTACAGCAGCTTAAAATATTTGAAAACTTGTATCAAAGTCAGCAAAGATAACAATCTACTTTTTAAAGAACTCCTAGTTCAGTAGATCAGTTTCTCTTCATCCTAGGTCACTCGCACTGTTCTTTGGATTGCCCCCATTTCATCCACATCCTTCGTCAAGAGTGTATCGAAACACCTATTTTTCAAGCGAGTGTCGATGCGTGCCCTGTACCTACTCACTCACACGTTCATGAAATCTGTCTGTATTTCTTGCAGTTAAACCTAGATGGCTCCTGTTTTCTGTAACTTCCCCCAACTATTTTCCGCAGACTTGTCCCCCCATTGCTCTTGACCTTTCATTTCACATTTCAATAAGCATACACTAACTTACAATCAGGCTTGCTCAGCTACCTACAAGATTTGTTAGGGCAGATCTACAATCTGTTAGGCTCAAACTGAACTCTAATTACATTCTTCACTATTTCTGCAGCTCTTCCCAGTTTCTTACCTAAAAATTTAATAAGCACACTGCATTCATCACCTGGCCTGTGTAATGCTATAATGGGATGGCAAGCACCACAATAACAGCAGGGTGGTAAAGTCTTTGGCTACAGCAAATGAGAATGAGCCTAAATGCTCAGCCACAGGTACAGAAACAAAGGAAAAGAGCTGCTAAATTTTTTAAGGCCTCAAGCAGGCAGGAATCTCCAGTACGAGATGCCCTCACCTCCACTGCCAACCCTTAAATGAGGTCTGGGAAGGGGTGGAAGCTGGCTCCACCCCTTCCCATCACTCAGAAGCATTGCATGCAGCTGAGCTCCCCAAGGTTGGCCCTGCCTTCTCTCCAGGTGCTCCATCACTGCTTCAGGCCGTGACTCAGCATTGCCACTACAGCTGTCAATACAGAGCCTGGAAGGAGCAGAGCTACGACACAGCCCAGTGAGACACCGAAGGACTACAATACAACAAGGCCATTTTCATAACCTTCCCCTAACATGGTTACCCATCTGCTTTCATTATAACCATGTCATACAGACCGTATTTCCTGAGATTGTTTGTATGAACAATCAGATGAGGTAACGTCAGCAGCCTTGCTAAGGTCAACGTACCTACCAAATTGTCCTTATGAGTGACCTGTCACCTCACTGATGAAAGAAACATGCTTGGTTCGACACTACCTGTATACATAAATCCATATTGTCTTTTTGTGTTCATAATGCTTATTTAAATAAGCACTTGGGTCTATTAATCAAATATAGGGCAGATGAAACACAAAGAGCAAAAATGCAGAGAAGTTTCACTCCCACAACACTTTACTTGATTGTAATTCATAAAGTAACACTAATAAAAGAAAACAGGGCAATGGGAACATCCTCCCCATTTCAACTCCAGAGCACAAATTGTTTAGATTTTCCAGCTCCATCTCCTCTGCATGCAAATCTCAGAAATCTCCTGCAACAAAAACAGAACTTGTTTTTTTCAACACACAGTAGAGAAGGTGGAGAGCAATAGGGGGGCGGGGGAAAGCAACTCCTATGAACGTTTATGAACTAAAAAACAATGCAAAATAATTTCAGGTGCCCACCACTGAGGCACAAGCATAAGCCCATTTAGATTTCCTTCTGTATATTTCAGAAGGTCTCGTGGGACATTTTGGTACTGTGTTTGAAAACTTAATGTCTCTTTACAACATGAGTTGCTTTTGGGAATCTTTTTGACATGTTCAATCTGAGAAAAAAAAAGTCACAGGATACCATCAGTTTGTATTTGCTTCCAGAGAAAAGTCAGTCGCTTTTCTGCCTTGGCAGCATGGACCATAAGTTTGTTTGCTGTTTTCTCTTGACTACCAGCTGGGCAGTATTTTGAACCATTCCTCTAAGGCTACAAACACAAATGGACCAACAAATACTGTTGTCTTAACCTTTGAAGAACTGTTAATATCAATCAAACACTAAAAATAGCCCTACCCCACCCTAAGTCACTTCCTGATGACTTGAAGACCTTATCTGCTCCTTCCAATACCAGTCTTACAACTCAAAACAAGATTATCAGTGAGCTTCTTCCCCCAGCTCAATGCTCTGCAGCCCTCTTAGAGCTCGGTGTCCAAAGGGTGATCTAATCCTGCACGCTTCCACATTTCAGAGCTCTGCAGTTTGGGAGTTTCTCCATGTTCGCCAGTCACTTAGAAGGATCTTCTGCTTTTCCAGAACAGCTGCTGCAGTGCCTGAGCAGAACGGCACACTTCACTGATGAGCTCACAACTTTCTCATCAATGTTTAGACTTTGTCAAGTCCTCTCCAGTCCAATTTTGGAGCTTTTGGGATCTTTTCCTTCACCCTAGTCTCATGACCAGACTGAAAGGCTGAAGAAGTGAGGGTCTGCCCTCTATGCAGGCTTAGCTGATCCAGCCAATTTCTCACTGTTTCACCACAGGAGAATTGGCGCTGTCCTTCTTTACCCTCGCAGCACTGTTGCTCTTTCATAAACAGTATGTAATTTAACTGCTGCAGGAGATGAACAGGAAAAAAAGTATTCATTCGGCCTTTAAAATGGCTAACAAGCAACACCCTTAAGATAGGTACAAATACACTATTCCCAAATTACATTTCTAAAGTACTAACCAACAAATAACCAATCACCTACTGTGATCTCCCATCTGACTTATCATTATGCTACACAGCACTTACAGTAGGACTGGGACCAAATTTTACTTTAGAATGGTAAAGACAAGACCAACTAAAGCCCTTGCAAGGATTTATTCTGCCCTTTACCTAAGCTTTCAGCTTGGTTATGCAGTTGGTATCTGAGAGTCTGCTCTAGGTTGTCATCTGCAGATACCACGCGATCATGGGAGCTCTGACAGCCAACCGAGCGCTGCACTAAGGACATTTTAAGAAGTTTTGCGTACAAACTTAAAACCTGTGCCGTGAATAACAGAACGACGCTGCTGGCAAAGCCATTAGCACCAAGTAACACTCAGCGTTTTCAAAGAACATGTACTCTAAAAGGTCAAACCCCTCTGATCCCAAACAGCTTAGTTCTAAGCAGCACTGCTCTGACACCCATCAAAACCACACTCTTTCGATTTGCTCAAAGTCTGTGATTCTGCTATTTCAATGCTGAATCTCTTATTGCAAATACTTTCTGGTATCCAAGCAGTTTATAAACAAACAAAAGCAGACCCACACACATTAAGATTATTTTTCTACCGTCACTCTTGAACACCACGCTGACTTTACTTACACAACACTGCAGCATCACACAAAGCATACCAAAACCATCTCTCTGACTGCTCTGGCAGTAACAACAGCATTCAAGTCTCACCTGAGCCAGGATGGCATGAAATAACGCTGTATCTGACTCACAGACGCGGCTGTAGGCACAAACAGCAAGAGCGATAAAACAATTGTTGGCCTGTGCAATTGAGGATAAACATTTTAAAAGCAGAAGGAGCAAAACAGGAGAGAAACTGCAGTGATAACATTTCCAAATTCAGGGCTGATGCTGGTCCCAGTACAATAGGCAGCTAAAAACAGCTGAAAGCAGCAGGCAGTGTCATTCTTTATAAAAAGTTCCACCTCCATACAGATCAAGTAGGAGTTCAGCCTCACCACCCACTGTTACTTCAGTAACTCTGCATTTCATATCTTCCATGCCGCTCTCAAAGAGGCAGAAAATCGTGTGTTGAGACATCCCATCTTAAAAAAGAGCCGTAAACCATGTCAGAAGACAGCGGTACAGGCCAGCAAACAGGAAGTGAAGAACAATTAACAGCTATGAGGAAAATGAGATGAAAATTGATTTATTTTTCTTTAATGGGAAATGCAACTGCCAAGTTCCTAGTTGCTTTTTCACATTTCTGTAACTGAGGAAAATCTTAATCCCTTAAAATCTCAGCTCCCTAAACAGCATCTACAGCAATCTGTGCAGCAATGATGAGCACGGCAGCTCTCACTTCCTCTTATTAAACTGAGTCTTAGCCATTTCCTTTGACCGCAATACCGCATATTGTGCAGTTCTCTACAAACTCGAGTTTTGATATTGTCTTCTGCGGAGGAAGCCAGGAGAACCCCCAGCAGCAGTTCTGAAACCAACTGTTTGCAAAGAGGGAAAAAGTCGGAAAACAAGAAAAAGAAAGGGTTCCAAGTATCCAGCTCTGCTGAAACCAGTCTGAAGGGATGAAACACAGACATCTCAAGACTTCTGGGGCACACCATCAGAGCCAACCAGCTAACACCATCACTTACCAATAACCAATACTTACTGCAGCTTAGGAAAATAACCATTTGAATAGAAAGAGCTCCATCTGCTTGTCTCCAGATTGGCCGAGCTCTACATTGCTCAGTAACCAAGCCACTTGGATGTGCCTCCTCTCTCTGTACCTAAGACCTAAGCAGTTTTTGAGTCCGGTTCACAGTGCTTGCAGGAAAACCTGCTGTCACCTCCAGTGTTTCTGCTCCCACACTGAAAGCCCATCCACACGCATCACTGCACCAACAGCAATGCCATATGGACCAACCCGCCCAGGACTCCCTCTGCCAAATGCACTGACGGAAACACATCCAAAGGAACCATGCCGCTTACTGTGAGCACCTCCAAACCAGTAATCACAGCACAACCTGCACTTACACTCGTTAAGGCACAGCTTTATGCCAAGAGATGCTTCACCTGCCTCTTTTCCTGCCTCCTTGCTACACAGCACAGCTCTGCTGGCAAGGACCTCGCTCAAGCGCAATCCTACTGGACCAGTTTTGTGCCGACACGTCTCTCAAAACGCGACACACAAATGACTTCGACATTTTGATGCTTTTCCCCACAAACAGAGAAATTCTGCTTTGCATTACAAATACACTTCTACTACTGCCAGTAATAAGTAGCAGCACGTTTCTGACATATAAAACTGCAAGTTAAAAGGAACTCTGTTTCTATTTCTAGAAGATATCAACTGGCAATAATTTGATTAGATTAGTTGACCGATGCTAGTGAAACACTTAACAACTGCACATCAACTACTGGTGTTGGTTGGGATTAACACTGATTCTGAATACTACAGTCACTTTCTTTCTCTGGAAATGACAGCCAATTAAGACCAACCCTGTGCCTGGGACTGCTAGCAGCTCCTGCTGCTCCAGAGCACATCTGCTGGACAGAGCACTGGACAGGATGACTCCTCATCAAAAGGGGGGTTCAGGGCCACAACAACTAACTCACAGATGGATGACGAGCAGCTCCAGGCCCTTTGGGCCTCAGGATTCTTTGCATCCCCCAAACACCACTGCAGCACACAGCATAGGGAACGGCACAGGCCTTCTAACGCACTCAGCCTGCAAACGTGCACTCGCTGCTCGAGCACAGAAGTGAGGTTTCCTTTGAAAAAATGAAAAACTCCCATAAACTATATTCACGTCTAAAATTCGCTACTGGAACTGGATTATACAAACGCATACCTCCAGATCATGTATTCGCATCGGGAAAATCGAGCCAGGAAGGCCAGGCGAGCAGCTGGAGCACCGGCACGGCGCTCCGTGCCACGGCACAAGGCAGGGATTTCCGCCGCAGGAAGGGCAGCCGGGCTGCGTCTCGGGAAGGCGGCGAGCAGCCGCAGCACCCGCGGCAGCTCCCAGCTCCGGCTCCCGCCGGGAGCTGCTAAGCAACGCCGACTCGCGGGAGCCCAACTTACTAATTTTACCCGAAGCCCTGCCCGGCCGTAGCGGCGCGGAGAAGCCGGGCCGCCGCCTGACTCACGGGGAGCGGCCCGGCCTCGGGCCTAGGCCCCGCGGCGGGGGGCTGCGGCCTGCGCGCTCCGGGCCCGCCCGCCCGCCCGCCGCCAGGTACGGGCAGCGCCGGCCCCCGCAACCCTGCGGGAGCGCCTAGGGGCCTCCCGCCCCTCCCTTCTCCTCGCCGCCCTGCCCTGCCCCTCGGGCCCCGCCGCTAGGCCGCGGCGCGGCGGGGGGCGACGGGAGGAGCGCCAGGCGGCCGGGGCCCGGGGGGGCGGCGAGACGGGGGTCGCGGCAGTCCCTCTCCCCGCCTCCCCGCCGGGGCCCCCGCACCTTCTTGATGTTGTAGAGCCGGGTGAGCATGCCGACGCCCCGGTCGTTTAGGATGGTCAGCTTCTCCGCCAGCTTCTGCTGGCTCGGCTGAAGCACGGACCGCGACATCCTGCCCCACGCCGCGCCCCCGGCCCGGACCCCGCCGCCGCTCGCAGCCCCGCCGTGGCGCGGCCGCCGGCCCGGCGCTGCCTCGCCGCCGCCGCCGCCGTCGCCGTTCTCGCTCGCTGCCTCCGCGGGGCGTGGCCACGGCGCGGCCCGGCCCGGCGCTGCCCGCGGCGTCACGTGGCGCGGCTCACGGCCGCCCCTTGCGGTCCGTCGGAGGAGCCGACGCGGGGGAGGGCGCTGGGTTCTCCGGTACTGAGGGCGGTGTCATTGTCACGGCTGTAGGGCCGAGAAACGCTCTTTTCCAGACATCAGGGTCAGCGCAGAAGGGTGATTGTTTTTCTGATTGGTTTCTTGGATTTCAGGGTCATTAGGCTATATTTGAGTTCCAGTTCTAAGTCACGCTTGACAACAACCGTGAGTGTTCTTCCTAGAAGTTCCTAACGATACTACCTTTTGCCAGCCATCATCTAAAACCCAGTGCTGACGCTCAGAAAAGCACTGCAGAGCAAATCTACAGACATGGCACCAGTGCACCTGAGGGAGAATCAGACACTCGCAGAATCATAGCCTCACTGAGGTTGGAAAAGACCTCCAAGATGGCGTAGTCTAACTGCCAATGCATCCCCACCATAGAAACATGAGATGTGGTACTTAGGAACACAGTTTAGTGAGCAACAGTGAGTGCATGGTTGGACAGGATGATCTTGGAGGTCTTTTCCAACGCTGTGTGAGCTGAGAACAAATAGGTGCTAGAATGAAACGTGTCAAACTTAACTCCTCTTGTGGCTTATACAATGAGGTCTGAGCTACACATTGCTGTGACGGGATGAATTTCACAGTGACTGCTGCCTAAAGGCCCGAGCGAGAGCTCAGTGCCACCCGCTGCTGCTGGCTCCCACAGCCAGCTGCTGTGAGGGGCTCCCTCATCTAGTTGATGGGAGTGGCTTAAGAATGAGCCTTCTAATCTCATTTTTAAAATAACAGCCTCACCATCTGTTCCTTTTGGTGCATATTAATACTCCTATTTAATTTTCAGTTTGCATTTCTACATTATAAATCGGATTATTTCTGTCTTTCAACAGTTTTAAACTAATAGAAAGCATAGAATTGAATAGGAGAAGCCTAAATGTAATTGAATTGTTACTGACCTCCTTCCTTTTAGCTGCTACAAGATCATTTATGATTCAGAACAAAACCGGGAAGCGAGAACTTGGAGTTCCAATCTTACAGCTGCTGTTGACTCATTTGTTGTCCTTTATCAAATAATTTTCTGTAGGCATTCTGTCCAGGAGCCTGGAATTCCTAGCAACAGTGCTGTCTGTGAAAACATCAGAAACATTCAAATCAGTCTCTAAACTAATAAAGCACAAAATTCTATTTAATTTCCAAGTGTTTAATCAAATAGCTATAGGAATATTATCACATAAAGATTGTTCCTCCTGTTCTGAATTCATTTAAAAAATAAATAGGAATGTTTCTGGTTACAGTAAAGATGTTTCCCATGTAGTTACACCCTAAGAAAAAAGAACAACGCTACTGCTGAATCACAGAATGACTTAGATTCTAAGGGACTTCAAAGCCCGTCCGGTTCCAACCCCCTGCCGTGGGCTGGTTGCCCCCACCAGCTCAGGCTGCCCAGGGCCCCATCTGACCTGGCCTTGAGCGCCTCCAGGGATGGGGCACCCACAGCTTCTCTGGGCAGCACTGCCAGGGCCTCACTGCCCTCTATGTAAAGAATTTCTTAACATAGAATCCGAGTTTCCCATTTTTTAGTTTAAAGGCATTCCCCCTTGCCCTGTCACATCAGATCATGTAAAAAGTCAATCCCCATCCTACTTATACACTTTTTTTTTTCCTCTCATTTACAGCTGAAACAAGCAGCAGCCAATTTTTAATCCAGCACTGAATTACTTCTGAGCCATATTCCATCTACTGCAACTTTCAAACAATATCAGCCAACTATCTATATTGCCAAGTAAGTGGAATGGCATTAACATTGTGGCAGCTCATTGTGAAGTTTTGGGCGTCATATTAAATCACCTCTGGGCTAACATCCCAAATTTCTCTCCCTGAAATAAGTAGAAAAGCTATGGATCAGGATGGAGACGAGGTTGCTCGGTTTTGGTAAGATTCGTGCTGGTAGCATTCTCTGGAGAGCTTTCAGGCTCTCTGTGGCTACTAACAGTTCTTAGATGAAAGCAATCACAATTGCTCTCCACGCTGCACGGATAACAACAGGCTGAAGCAGGGAAAGAAAAGATTTCTGACTCGTTCTCCTTCATAGTACTTGCAGAGCATCCTGTTTCAAACTCCCACGTTATTCATGAGGCTATTCACAAAATCCTGTTACCGGGAGCACCTCTACTTGCTATAATTTTTAATGCAAACGATGCCAAATAAGCTGCTTTTTTTGAGAACAGACTAGACTGAGTATCGCAAGAGGGAAGGGAGCAGTATCAATAAGCAAGAATCTCTGATACAAGGAATTTTTACTGCCTTGCAGCTGTACAGACCTAATACTAAACAGAATATTACCTGAATTATCACCTTAGCATGGTTAGTTGGTCTATTAGTATTCAGGCAGATACATTAAAATGAAAAATAAACTGTTAATGAAGCCTGACAAAATAGACCAGAGTGCCCCTTACAAGCCTTGGCAGAACAAGCTTTTTTCAGCAAGGTGTTGATTAGAAGAAGGGGGTGTATCTCAGCCCTGCTAGAAGAACGTGTGAAAGGTGAGTTCAAAACTCTGTGATAGACGATGTTTCTGCCCACAAAGACACAAGATGCTGCTGATCACGTAATTGGCAGCATCTCGCTGATCCGAGTGTCAGGGCCGGTTTTAAGTTTGGAACTACAAAGCACGCTTTTTTCCTCTTGCTTCTAAGCGCTTCACTCATTAGAGATGGAAAATGTGCACATCTGCTAGAGAAGGTATGATACAGCTGAAAAGTTGTGTTTCGTAGAAACTGCACTGAAAAGAAAAACAGCTCCAAAACCTTCTCTCTATGTGAATGGAGAAGTCGCAGGTAAGGAAAGCAGATGTTACTACGATTAAACTTAGTTAAAGTTGTTGTATACATTTAAGCTGTCAGCAGAATTTTTTATCACTCCGAATGGCTGTACAGCAAAGCTCACGTCATACTAGTTTTGCAGGAGCCTTATGCAGAAGCTGCTGGCTGCATACGGATGGGTTTTCAGCAGGAAGTTCTATTGCGTGTTGGATTACAAAGATACGTCTGTGTTGTACATCTTGGGCTCACCAGTCTAGCAGCAAGCACACCAACAAAGCAGCAACAAAGCTTTGTCAGTAACAGCATAGCTCCTTACAGGTGTGGTAAAACTGAAGGGAAAAGAAAAATACAGCTAGCATAGCGAAAATTTCATTTGAGAACTTGAGAAGGAGTTCAACAACATCAAGCAGCTCCATATGAACCAACTACATCCGGTGTTTCACAGAGCACATAAACTGTATGTATACTTTTCTAGCACTGCTACTTTAAAACACGCAATGGTCAATTCACTGCTGCAGAGCAGAGCGCACTGCCACCTAAGTCCGTGCTACCCTTCTATCTCAGACATCTCTCTCTGTATTTCCTTGCCCGTCTGCATTTTATTCTTGGTTTAACTTCTGACTTGGCGACTATTTCAAAACTCACGACTGCAGTGAAATGGTGGCCATCAGGAGCTGATGTCAAGTGTTCTAGCACGATCCACTGCCACGCTTCTGCCAATTCGGCCAGCAGAGCCCAAGAAGCAATTCTTAAACAGACTCCTTCTGTTCGGTATCTCCTTTTCAAACAGAAATCAAAACAAAGCCAAACTGTTCTCTGAACCAACTACAATTTTTAAATCATCACCACCATAATCCCAGTTAGTTCATGTCAGAGTACTTGTCTGTAACACTTAAGTTAATGTTAGTCTTGCACCTAAAGGACATACGCTGCAAACTTCACCGTACAGAGTCTGTACCATTGTTTAAATCACATATACAAATAATAAATAGCATTAAACAAATGCAGTTGTCTTTATCAGACAGGCTTTTGTTCAGGGGGGACAAGGTTCAAAAGGCCTGTCATGCTCACTAAACCAAACTGACACAGACTCATTATATTTCTATCTATAATTTCTCTGATGAATCCCAAACTTTGTCATTCTTTAAATTCTCAGGAAGTCACCACGTCTACAGTTTTCCATGTCCTTTTTTTCCCCTCTTTTAATAACTATTTGGGCACTATTTTAATTTATTCTGTCATTAACATCCTAACTTGTATGTGTGTCTGCTCCTTGCTCAGTTTTTTGCACGTCTCAGTAAGTTCTAATTGCTGGGGCTGCGTATGACGTACAGCCAATTGCACAGAGATCCTAGGCCTTTGAACTCTAAGGAGAACATGAAAGAAATGTGCAGAACTGGTTTGAAAATGGTGAATACTACAGCAGCTGTTCCCTAATGCACTGCAGAAACCTGCTGGTTTGAGAATGCACAGGCACTTCTGCACATACTGGAAGGACAAGTATAACAGGCCTGCTCCAGAACACCTAGTCCTACACTATGCCAGTGAGCCTTAATCAGTAGAGTTGCAGGATGTTAGCAGCACGAGAGAGCTGACTTTCTCAGTGCGTCCCAGGTCCATGATTTACCACTAATTAATAGCAAATCAAATGTCAGCCTGGAAGCTACAGAAGCCTGTGGCAGCAGGAAGAAAACTGGTTATGTGTGAGCTATCAGTATGGCCAGATAAAAGGAAGTCGGGAAGGTTTGGTACAGTACGATTTGGCTCACTTCAGCATAAAGCACTGGTTACTTTCGGACCAAACGTGGGTTCAAAATGCCATCCTTAGGTCTAATAATACAGTTTCAGAGTTTGGATTACATTTGGTTCTTGCAGAACTCACTGAACAAAAGGATTGAAGAGTTTTCTCTCCGAATGTTAAACAAAGCTTAGGAAGCCTGTCAGAATGAGTCACCCAAACAAATTAAGGTCCTGATCTGATATGGGCGTAGACCTTAAGTTAGGTTTCTAGGCAGAGGTTACATCACCACTTTTGAATACACCCTGGTAAATACTGCAGCCAGAAAGGGAGCTGGATTAGGAGCCCACCTAGCAGAAAGCGTATTTTACTTGCAGTTTCCTTACAGACTGCAAAGTGAAGCCAAAAGCAATCTCTGAGGTATCCACGCAGTTACCAAGTAGGGACAATGTCTAATCTTTACTATAAAGACGGGTTAGACTGAAGTAACTGGACACTGACTAGAGTAAGTGAAAAATAATCAGTTTGCAAAGAACAATCTCCATCCTATTCGAACCTGGGATGAGGTCAGAAAGCAGTGAGCTGTTGCTGGAATACAGATGCCACCTAATCAAACAGAACATGCCAGGATGGCCCTGCACACAACAGCTGTGGAGCTCCCACTGGCCCCACAGACGTTTTCCTGTATTTTCACAGGATCACCAAGGTTGGAAAAGACCTACAAGATCATCCAGTCCAACCATCATTATGGTCAATTGACAGAGCCTTCTCTGACAAGCACATAGAACCCCATGCTCTCACCTACTTTCTCTGGGCTTTGTTACACTTCTGTCCTAGGCAAATAACCTGTTAGAGGTTTCTTTGTCTCCCCACTTCCCCCACGGGACTGCTGGGGAACGGCACATACACCTTTAAATACAACAGCTTTTCTGGTCTATCTAAAGATCAAGGAAGAAGCTCTCTGCAATAAGCTTACCTTAGGTTTAGGAGAGGAAAATTTTAGTCAAAGAACAGTCTGAAAAGGACGTGTTATCCCCCACTGTTGCTAGGAATCCTGTTTACCAACCAGTGGGGACCTTGAATACCAACCGTAGTAAAAATCAAGCTGCACTGTTCTCTTTAAAAGTTTCAGGTTTACATATGACAGAGCAATCCCATAGTAGGTTTTTTATAGGAAAAAAAAAAAAAAATGTGTGGAGAAAAGCAAGCTAGTGGAAGATGACACCAGCATCACCCAAATTGTCACACCCCTGTTCTATGTCAAACTGGGGAAAAAAAATGGAAAGCCTGTGACAGCTATCCTCTCCATCTGTAATGTTCTCTGCATTTGACAAAAATATGAATCACTTGAGGGTATAGAAAACATAACACTTGTTTCACACAACACAGAAATATACAGTGTAAAACTGAACTGAAAACAATACTGTGATAAATATGACAGACTATCTAGTATGTAGTGTGAATCCGTATGTGTGGAGAACTAACTAATGAAGTTCAACGTCTAGGGTTAAACAGAAGACAGCTACTCAATCTTACAAAACATTGCCACGTTTTGAACTTAAGGTAAATCCAAGAACTTGAAGTATTTCTAACAAAAGGGCGAGCAGTGGTGCTCAAAATATGAAACAGCCTTTTTGGTGGGATGTTTTCTTATCAATCAAACTTGATGCTTTTCCTTCACATTCAAATCAATCTGTTGGTGATTTTGAAAATGTGGCTAAAAGATGCGGGGGGAACCCAGGAAGCAAGGGAAAAACCTGTTGTGACTTGTTTTGATAAGATAGTGTCAAGGGTAAGGAATGTTCCGAATTAACATTTGGTCAAAGTAGTAAATTTGTTCACATTTATCCATATTGATCTCCAAACTTTTAATTTTCTGCCATTAATTTCTAGACATAATAATTTTATTAATATGTTTATTTTCATGAGGAAACAGAATGAAAGCCCCCGGTTACTTAAAATCATGATTAAATAAGACGAAGTGTGGAGTAACAAAATGATCTGGTGCTTTCATTTTTAATGAAATACTCAAAGCGAAGGCATGCTGAAAAAGAAGTAACAACAAAAAGAAGAAAACCCTGACCTTTCAGCCTGTCTGCTTATTGAAGAATGAAAGAAAAAATATTGAATGCACTGTAAGAGATCACTTAGGTCAGTCTGGATCCTTCTTTGACAGTGGAATGTAGCAAAACTAATTCATTTTTCAGGCTGTGAATACAGGTGTGTATTCCAAGGTGTCATCTCTTTTCCTAGAAGTGCCTTTCCTTAAGTTTTATCACTTCTCTTCACGTTTTTGAAGCCTTAGTTTTGAGAAACTTTCAGCTGTCCCTAGAATACTGATGATACATCTATCTCAGTCCCCATAATGACAATAAATCCCAGCAGTATGACTTGTTTGCTGACACAAGCAATACCATCTTACAAACTTAGTTACAATGGAAGTTTTTATCCCGTCAACACTAACGACTAGAAGGGCTTTACTTCATCTTCTGTAATTTATGTTCTCTATGCTTCACAGATACAGTTTCTGCGGTCAGGAGCCTTGTGTAATTAAAATATCAAGTGATTTTAAGAAAGAAAACTAGAACATACGGGCTTGCTCAGACCTAAACTCCATATAGCTCAAAGCCCTATATCTAACCTACGGCTCAAAGAATGGAACCCACGGGGAGAGCATAAGCACAAAATGTGTATCTGTGCTACTGCAAAATACACTCCCAGATTCTCTACAACTTGTGGCTCTGGGGCTCGGTGAGACAGAGATACCGTCTTACACGTCGTATAAGTGCGGATTCACTCTTCTGTGGATGTGTCCATTGCTTTCTGAACACACACAAATTTATAGCAAAAGCTCAACAGTGTCTTGTGCGCAGGAGTACCAAGGAATAATTCAAGCCCACTCCTGCTTGAATATATTTCTATTTTGAGAGGGAAAGAAAAACCAGATTTCTCCTCATTAGTGGCTCTGGCTGGATCAAGCTATAGATGTAGAATGAGATAGGGTACAGATAACTTCATTTTCCTTCTCTGCCTGCAGGGAACTTCCTCCCACACATGAGCTTACAAGCACGATGCAATATTAGCAGTATGTTAAGGCAAGAAAAGGACACGCTGAGAAGCCATATTCTCCAACTTCATTTTGGTAGGAGGTGAGATGCTATGCTCACATGTGTTACCCTTGATTTTAACCCCTACTTATAGAAGAAATCTCTTAAAGGTAAACAGTAAGAACAGGTTCTACTTCCATGACTGACTAGCTACAAGATAATTCTCCTACTGCATTTGGGTTTTGATCCTGACATCAAACACCACCAGAAGCTGTGATGGTTTCTCTGTTGAACTCTAAAGCTAGAAGAACTTGTAATGCATCCGGTAAAGACTAATATGAATAGTCTGTTATGCCTATCAAAATACACAGAAGCAAAACCTACACATAAGATGCAACAAGAATTGTGAAATGAACTCTGATTTGACTTTCCAGGCTGTAGGATTGGCCTTTGCTGCCAGAGAAACCTTTGAGGACTTAGAATCTACAGAAACTCGCACATCTTATAATGCTAACTGAAATAAAACTGTACAGAAACAAGGGAAGGAGAAAGATCAAATGCTTTCATGCATAAGTAGGCTGGGAGAAGCTGATGCGTGGAATGGAAGTTGCTCTTTTGAGTATTCTGGTAAAACAAGAAATTCTGAGTAGTCTAATGTTTAGCCATTGAAAAAATAGTTTGACCTTTTTACTTACTTTTTGGTTTCTATTTTTTACTGGAAAACAAACAAATGAGAACTGTGCTTTGGATTTCAAAGGAATTGAAAACATCACAGAAGTTTACTTCATTTCTCTTGAAAAGCTCAGTTTTTCCTCTTCTCTTTGTGATGGTGCTGAACCCTACTCTTAAGTCACTGCTTTTTTAGTGAGGGTATTAAAAAACAGATTTGCACAAATGCACAGAATGGCTGAGGCTGAGGTGGGAAGGAACCTCTGGAGATCAGCTGGTGGAGAGTGATTGCCCTAGTGATTGACAGCCTGGGCTTGCTTCATAATTAACCATCACTCACTTGCAGAGCAGCCAGCACAAATGGAAGGCATTTTGTTTATGGACATCTTTGATAAAGTCATGTTTTTCTAATCTTCCCTTTCCGTGATTAACCAATAGACTGCCCCTTGCCCACTTTAGCTTTGTATCTCCACTGACACAAACTGTTTTATACCAAGATTTATGAAAACATGATCTTTATACACTCATCTTAGCTCATACAAGACTGCAGTGAAGCAAGATGAAGAGCTTCTGTGAAAGAGAAACTTGAGTAGAAGTGGGAGTGGAAAGCAGATTCTACTTGTTTTAAGTACATATAGACAGGAGTTGTGCCAAATCTTCCTCACACCAGGTCTCAAGGAGTACTCAGTATGCCTTAAGCACTTTGGTTCTGCAGTCTGCCCCACTCCTCAGCGCTCATCATTCAGCACAGTTCCTGACACGTTATAAAAATACACATCTTTAGATCAGTGAATCAGCCTGCTCTTGTGTGTGGATTGCTCACAAAGTGTGGTGAGAACAGAGAGGAGTGCCTTGATAAGTGTTTCTAGAGCCCTGACTTAGATTATGTGCATAGCTTTGCTTCTGGGGGAATATCCCTGCAGCACTACGTGGAGACATCCCAAGGGAAACACCACTGGTTCAGGCTGGCAAGAACCAGCTTGAATAAATAACATAAAGTGAAGCTGCCTACCTTCATGCCAGGGATAGAAGATAGTATCTGGATTAGGTCAACAGCCGTACCAACATTATTAGGAAGAAGGGTCTCCGATTGCTTGCAGTCTTTTGCAGCATGAGATGTTCTTTCATATGTGCATTGTCAGAGTAAGATGACCAACCTATCAATCCACTCCACTGTCTTCCTTCCTTCCTATGACCCTAGGAAATAAACCCTGTCTAATTGGCAAGCTTAGTTTCTTAGGCCTGTACATCTCACCTCAGTGATGTGATCTCCAAGCACAAAAAAGGACAGAGTTCCCATGTGTGTTACTGGATACCAAGATAAAGCAGGGAGTATCTGCTTCTTCCTTCATGACGTGGGGCACAAGTACACAGCTGGGTTGGAGGACAGTTCGTTCTTGAGAGAAATCACTCACGCTTTGCTGGGACTCTAGTTCTCTTCCAGAAAATTCTCCTCATGCATATCAGATGTAGACCCATTTCTATACATAACAAGTCTTGAGGATGAAAACAAAAGGATAAGAACAAATGAGCAGCTGTCTCTCAGTCAAAACTTCTCTACATGAGGTAAATGGCACAGGACATGGATGTGTGCAAAACAAATGCCTCTGAAGAGAAATATGGCATTTTATTCCTCTATACTGTCATGCTCTAAGCATTCTGCTATGCGCCATCTTGTCCTACTGGTTAGGCTGTGAATGATTCTGACCTTATTCCTCCAAACTCCCATCTCCTTCAGCAATAGGAAGAGCAGCAGGAGTAGGCATCAGGTCTTGACAACTTTGCAAAGCTGAAACTGAGACTCTGCACCAGGCTAGGGCCTCCAGAGTGTGAGGTACACCATTCTGGAATGCACGAGGCAGGGAAGTCATTGCTGGAAGTACTGATGTATGCAGCAGCACAAATGGTAGGGAAATACCTATTATGCTAGAGGGTTGTGCTGTACAAATCAGTATGGAGACAACCTGCCTGTCCCATGTACCACCAAGTGCTTTGTCAAGTGATGAACACATGCAGTATGATTTAAGATCTAAGCTATTCCTTGCCCTTGTTTCAAATTTCTTTCTTGAATACGATCATCTCCAAGTAGCACAACGCATTCCAGAAAAGGCTTACAAGAACCTCATAAAACAGCATTATTATTTCCCCGTCTCTACTCTGATTACTTCCTGATGCATTCCATGGTCATGCTTGCCTTTCTTATCACCATGATACATTCATGATTCACAGTCATCCTGTGACCAACCAGTACACACAATTCTTTTCAATTTCTCACTTATTTTCAACTAACGAACTTAAACACTACAGCAAAGGCTTGTATTGTTAGTTAGATATTAACTAACAATATTTTGATCTTCGTGTACGTATAGTTGTAATTATGCAAGGTTGTAATAGATGGATAGCCAGAGGTTATAGAAGAATAACTCACAAACGCTGAGGCTCACAGCTGAGATGGATGCTCACCACAAGTAACACCACACAGGACCAATCTCCAAAAGAGATGCTGCCTTAGTGGTGGTCAGCCCTTAAATGGGATCTAGGAGAGGTGGAGTCAAGCTCCACCCCTTCTGGGAGCACAGCTGAATTACCTTCACCTGTGCTCCTGCAGCTGACTGTGGCTTGCCTCAGATGGTTAATCAGAGGTTCAGGCTGAGATTAACAGTTTCCCATACAGTATCATTTCTCTTATTACAGTCCTCATAATCATCTAGTTATTTCAGTTTGAAATGCAATATTAATAACATACTATCTGGTGTTTCATTCTCTGCTTGAGTTAAATTATTGATACAAGCAATCTACCAGCAATTTTTGGAGCATTTTGCTATCAAGTTCAACCCTCTATCATGCACATTCTTCAGAGTACAAGGCTGGTTTCTCAAAGTCAGCTATCTGGAATGTCTAATTAACATTCCTGATAAAATCTGGCTCTTTTGCATAGATGAGTAAGAGCAGTATCTAGGCCAGAATGAACAGTGGAAGGAAATAAACACAGCAGAGAGACGATACTGTCACATGGGCTTTCTGAATATGTACAAGATGTTTTCTGTAACAATTAGCATTTACGTTTTCTATCTGACAAATATTAGAGCAGGTTCTGCTGAATTTCTTGATAGAAAACAGAACTATGAATTAAAGACAGCTTAAAGCTCTACTGCAAACGCATTGCTAGAGAGCTTATTCAAGAACTGAAGATTCAGCAATACCATAAACACACGCACTCAGCAAAGGGGAGACAGCATGCAACTCCTACCAGATCTTTAGAGAACTTTTCGATCTTTGAAAAACAGCGCAAGAAGAAACGTTCACCTGTGAAATGAGACCCCAGTTTAAAACTCCAATCTCACAATCTTCTTCTATCTTGTAATTTAGAGTATGAACAACTAGACAGCAACATGTAAACGCCTGCATGACAAAAACCGTTTGTTAATATCTAGACTTGTTAGCGTTCGGTGTGCTTACCACACTGACACGGTAATTAATATCATATGAATTCCTGAATGAATATCTGTAAAATGCTTGCATTTCACAGATAACAGTGCAGATTTGGTGTCCAGCAGTGACCCCTGGTGGTTAGGGTAGTTATGGCAGTGACAAACATTCCTCACAAAAGTTGGATCAGCTCCTCTGAAACGAACTTCTTTTCCGTGTTCACGCGCATTGCAGAGTATTGCTCAGATGCCAAGGAACGATATATATTTTTATTAGCTGTGTCATTACCCTTTAGCCGTAGGAACCTTACATATCTGTCAGAGCTTAGTCTTGCAGACTCTCACACAATATGCCCCGTGCTCGTGCGGCGCAGAAGTCAACCACAAGGCACATCCTGGAGCCCTGCTCCTCCAGAGGCAGGCTTCTGAGTCTGGACTGCAAACAAATTTAGCTCGGGCCTTGCCAAAATGCCTGACATAAGAGGCTCTCTGCACTCTTGTTGGATACTCTACAGCTCTTGGTCTTTCACTGTTTCTCAAGGACAACTGTAGCAAACCAGTGCATCTTGGGATAGTACGCTGTGAAATAGCACGTGATTCCCCCCACTTACCCCCCTTTCAGCTGATCTAGTTCATCAAAGTTATCTACCAGGCCTTGGGAACGCAAACAAACAAACAAACAAACCAATCTTGTAAGTCATGATTACTTTAAGGTAACCACTGTAAGCCACATCTCACTTTCAAGGAGGCTATTAAATATACATCTGTCATTCAGGATATTACAAAATCTCCTGCTTGTAGTTAGAAAGTACTTTTGGTTGCAGAAAATGATTGCTGTAATTTACATGTAGCCTTCCATTTGGCACCTCAATGACCCTGATCTCCACTCCATGCTCCTGTCCTGTCCTGACCTTTCTCCTTGGTTTTATCTCTTGGTTTTGACTCCTGGTTTCCCAAACACAGCAGCATTCTGCCTTTCTCAGATGAACCTCATTTTATAACCTAATTCACAGAATCACAGAATTATTGAGGTTGGAAAAGACCTAGAAGATCATCCAGTCCAACCATTACCAATACTTCCCAGCTAAATCATACCCCTCAACGCAACATCCAAACGTTTCTTGAACACTCCCATGGTCGGTGATTCCACCACCTCCCTGGGCAGTGCATTCCAATGCCTGACTACCCTTTCCGAGTAGTAATACTTCCTAATGTCCAGCCTTACCCCAAAATAACTCACAGCGTTGCAGCTCCCAACACTATCCTCTGCTTCTTGAACTGTATTTGTCGGCTTCTTTGAGTAGAGCTACAACGCCCGGCTTGGTTCTGCAGCTGGTTCTGGGGAAGGATCCTTTCAGAGCCATCACACGGATGTTTAGGGACATTTTAAAATCAGAGGAAATGACGAGCCGTAATAATTAACAAGCCTTTATTCCACGAACTGACAAGGAAGATTTTGCAAAGAAACGGCGGTGCATTTACAGCAGGAGCTCCGCGCAGCGCCCCCCACGCTGCGCGCAGCAGGACGGGAAGCACCCCTTCCACCACCCCCGCAGGGCCGTGCCCTCGCGCGGCTGCGCGCCCAAGCGCCGCCCTCAGGGGGCCGGCAGCGGCGGGGCCGCCCCGTGCGCGGGGCCAGGCGGCAGCGGGCAGCGTTGCGACGGTGCCATGCACTCCCTCGCCCAGGAGATCAGGAGTTTCTCCAGGGCCAACCTGCGGAAGCAGCGTACGCGGGTGACGACGCTGACGGGCCGGAGGGTCATCGAGACGTGGCGGGGCGCCTGCCTGCAGGTGGAGGAGGAGGCGGAGGCGGTGCCCGGCGGCGGCTTCGTGCAGGACCTGAGCTGCGACCTGCAGGTCGGCGCCGTGCGGCCCTGGCTGCTGCTGGGTGAGTGAGGCGGGCGGCGGGGCCTCTCTCGGCGCCGCGGGGCGCGCCGTGCAACGGGTTACTCTCTCAACAGGGTCGCAGGATGCCGCTCACGATCTGGAGACCCTCAGGAAGCATAAGGTAACGCCTCAGCGCGTCTGGCATGCTGATTTGGTGCGGGTTTTGTTCTTAAAGACTAAAATATTTTTGAGTGATGTTAAGGGAAGTGACAGGACCGCAGCTGCTCCGCGAGCAGGTGGGTGGGTGTCTGAGGGCTCTGCAAGAAGCTGGGACGTGTCACTGTTTCACACAGCAGATCCCTGCGTTGCCCTCTGTGCAGACATCAGGCGCTGAGCAGAACCAGACATATGTGCCTGTGGGGCCAAGGGAGGGAAGACGGCAGCTCCAAGGCCATCCTCAGCTCTGGCGCTTCTGCCCCCAAGACAGATCTTTTCATTTCCTCATATTCATCGTGAGAGGGAAAATAGACTGCTTCAAGCAGGTGGTTTATAGCAGGAATTTTAAAGCTCATTGACCAGATTGTCTGACAGGTCTTGTGCCAGTGAACGTCCTCAGAGAGCAGATTTTCCTTGACCGTCATACTCAGCATTGAGGTGTTAACCATCACCTATCAAGGTATTATAGAATCATAGAATGATTTGAGTTGGAAGGGACCCCTAAAGGCTATTCAGTCCCACTCTTCTGCAGTGAACAGGGACACATGCAGCTTATTTAGGCTGCTCTGAGCCTGATTCAGCCTGATCTTGAATGACTCCAGGAATGGAGCATCCGCAGCTCTGGGCAACCTGTACATGTCTCACCACTCTGATTGAGCAGGCGCCTGAAATTTCTTGGCAATGTCTGCTGTCAAATTCAATGTAGCTAACAAATTTCTTACTGTATCTGACAAATTTGTGTGTATTCTTTTTTGTTGTTGGGTACCGTGTCTCTGTACTGAGAAACAGAAGTTGAGTTCCGTCATGAGTTGTCCAAACTGCAGTGGTGAATCATCTGCTTTCTGCTCATAAATTGAAACAGATCTCGAATACACAACACAATCTGACATTAAATGAAACCTGTAACTTGAAGTATGTTTGGGAGATATGAACGTAGACACTTGAAATACTTCCACTGCCCTAACAAGAATTGCTCATTTGTTTTAGTTAAGCAAACAGAAAGACTGAAATATTGCAGTATCCTTGAGTTGTACTTTATTTTAACTCAAGGTTGAACTTACAGAAAAGCACACAATAGATGGCACATAAAGCTAAATGTTGTTGTTCAAGTTACAATCTGCTTGTGTCTAAAGAATATTTTACCTTTGTTACTGCTTTTTTTTTTTTTTTATGCTTGCTGTCTTCAGAATTGTTTTTTTCTTTTACTTAGGTTACACATATTCTAAATGTGGCCTATGGAGTCCAAAATGCCTTCGTTAATGACTTTATATACAAGACCATATGTATTTTGGACCTCCCGGAAACTGATATCACCTCCTATTTCCCAGAATGTTTTGAGTTTATTGAGAAAGCCAAGATCCAGGTACAGTATATCTATACAATATAACTATATAGTATTGTTATTTATTACCTTACCTTAAATCCAAACAGCTGCTTCTGTCAAAAACCACAAATCCACGTACAGTTGTGTACCAAGTCTGTCAGAACACAGGTAAGTACCTTGAAGCCAACCATTGATTTTAACTGCTGATAAAATGCTTAGACAGACATCACACAGGGAGTAGGATGACTGACCTGCGTTTGGGGTTGCTTAGCTGCTCTACATATAAAACCAAGAGGGATGACTCCAATTTGTTAAACTTGGCCTTACTGTTTAATTTATATCGGTGGTAGCTTTGACACTATGACCTGACAACCGGACGTGGTTGTACATTATTTGACTATTTCTACCATATTCATTATTTACACAGGTTGAGATAAAAGAAGATAATCTTGACCCAGTTCGCTTTGTGCACACAATGTTCTTTCCTTCTCTCATGTATCATTTACAAGCTATGTGATACACATTATCACTTAATGACCTTTTCAAGGTTTCCTGTTACTGTTTCCACTTCATTTCTAAATGAGACTTGCCATTCATAACTCCACAACGTTGATTTCCACCTCTGGTATTTATGCTTCAGTTACTATTTTGTCAACTAGGAAGTTTTCCTGCTTATTCCCTCCCCCCCCCCCCCCATCCATATTAGTGATCTCGTAATGGAAAAGGCTCACTGAAGATCAAGTAATTGATGGAATAGGTGCTCCCCATGATTAGCTCATAAAGCATATAAGTAAGCAAAAACCACTTCAGATTTTTCTCTGCATAATACTGTTTACTTTGTCAAGTCAACGTTAAAAGGCCTTATGATGAGATCTACTATGAAGTGCTATTTTGTGTAAGAAATTACAAAGTGATTCTGCTGTTTCATCTCCAAAGTTGGGGGGTGAGGGATGTTCACTGCTGAGGAAGTCTAGATATCTAAGTAATTGTTACCAGAACGTGGTTAACTTAAGAGAAACCATTACGTTAGAGAAGCAAGAGAAGAACTTAAGAGAAACCATTACGTTAGAGAAGCAAGAGAAGTGTGCACTGTGCTGTTAGTCGCTGACAGTTGTTGCTTGGAACAGGATCAAGTTTGCTAACACTTGTTAGCTGCTTGAGTCTGTAGACATCGTGGTACAAACATGGACACTAATCAGTCAGCTCTTTCTCTGGGCTGCAAATTGGCAGTCAGATTTTCCATTACATTCTAGGTGACCCATGTCAAATCATATTGCTCATATGTAATGCAAAATGAGTAAAGCATTGTGCACTAAATTCATCCTAGTATAAACTAGCAATGGATTTTACCAAGGAAAAAAATAAGTGTTCTCGGTGTTGATTTAATACTATAGCCCATGTTTTCAAGTCTACTCTGTGGACAAAGAGTGAGAAAGAAAATGAAGATTTCCAACAGACAACGTGAAGAGGATATGATTTCTACTGGAGGGGGGAAAAAAAAAGGGTGGCATTGGGATCAATGAAGATGGTACAACTCAGTTTCATACTTCTTCATCCTGTTCTTTAGGTTGGAGTATTTTTGGAGCAGGAATAGTTTCCTGCTCTGTGTATTAATATATCAGGTACTTGGAACATGCAGGTCTATGACCTAAGTCATAAGGTTGCTGCAGCCCTGTTTTTTCTTCTGTGTCAAGTGTCCTTTTAATAATTTGTGTATGCTAAGGACAAGCAGAAGAGACTGCTTATGTCTAGAATACATCTGTGTAGCCTCAAATATCCGAGTGTGTTCTGTCATGTTTTAGTATCTTTACTTGAAATCTGGAGATGCCAGTTAGAACAACACCACTACTATTATTTGGCAAACTCTGGAGTGAGCCTTTGCCAGGCCAGAATCTGGTGTACAAATTTGACAAGATCACAACACGTGGTCATTGCAAAGGTGGCCTATGCCACACAGAGTTGTCTAGGTGTCTTTGTGCCTAGTATTTCATAATGAAACTTGCAACATCTTTTTAAAGACTCATACAGGTGTCTCAGGGGTTGTGTGGGGAAACGTTCGAGTAGGCTGGAAAACACTGATTTTGTGTATAATTCAAAATAAGCTTGATTTTGACCACTAGGAGAAACATTTGTGAGTTCCTGGGAAATTGAGTACAGACATACCTAGTCCCCAGGTGAGAGACTCTGTTGAACCAGCCGTACCAACCACCAACAATCGTACTGGGGATAGGAGGGTAAAACAGAGTTTTATTGCAAATCATACAAGATATTTTCTGATTTTTGTATTTCTATGCATGATTCTGTTTAACCAGAACCTAAAGGACTCCAGAGTATGCAAGGAGCATGCAACTAAAACTACAGTATGTTCTAGTATCTGCATCTGTGCCTAGTTGTTTGCTGTTCTAATGCTATAATGGGATGGAAAGTACCACAATAACAGTAAGGTGGCAAGGTCTTTAATTACAGCAAATAAAATTGAGTCCAAAGACAGTAGATATGAGTACAGAAATGAAAGAAAAGAGCTATTTACCTTGGGAAGACCTCAGGTATGCAAGAATTTCTAGCAAAATCCCTTTATCTCCACTGCCAACCCTTAAATGAGGGCTGGGAAGGGGTGGATCCTGGTTCCAGCCCTTCCAATTACTCAGCAGCACTGCGTGCACCTGAACTCCTCTGGGTTGGCCCTGCCTTCCCACCAGGTGCTCAATCACTGCTTCAGGCCGTGACTCAGCATTGCCACTACAGCTGCTTTTCTGTGTTTTTAACCTGGTAACAACATACAGTCAACTTCCTTTCTATATTTTAAATAAATTTTACAGTTAGTGCCCAAGTGTCTTAGTATTCCAGCTGTCCATGATTTGGTGTTTACATGAAGACGCTACTTCAAGGACTTGGAGAATAGGACAGAGACTAGTTTTTAGTTCTGAAACATTAGTTAGGTGTGAAGTATTTGTTAATCATCAAGTGGCCTTGGTTAGAAAAATATTTAGTTTGGGGCTCACGGATCTGTTTGGAGGTATTTATTTACATATATATTTGCTTTGAGCTAAGCAAGGAGCTTTTACTAAATCATAATATATTGTACATCAAGTTTTTTTGCTATACTTTCTTGTTTGTATCTACTTAATGAACGTCCCAACTCGTGTTTCATTTGTTTCTTGAAGGATGGTGTGGTCCTGGTCCACTGTAATGCAGGAGTCTCCCGTGCAGCAGCAATAGTCATCGGTTTTCTGATGAATTCAGAAAGACTGAGTTTTGCTTCAGCCTTTTCCTTGGTAAAAAGTGCGAGGCCTTCTATTTGTCCCAATCCTGGCTTCGTGGAGCAGCTTCACAAGTATCAAGAACAGAATATAAAGGCAAATGGAAGCATAAATGATCACGACTGATGGAAAGGGAGAAGTGAAACAATCTGTTCTGACTATACAGTACCAGATGTTGGATGTACTTTTGATCTCTCATTTTGCAGTCCTCTTTCACAGGTGCACTTTAAAATCTTTCTCTACGTGTTTTTTTTTTTTTTCTTATGTTCACCTTACACTCCCACTTTTCAGCATCTGGTGTAGAAGCCAAATGGTACTCCACTGACTTCACAGATGTTTTACCCAAGAGAAAGTGCTTCCTAGAGCAATGAAAAAAGATAGTTTTTCTTGCTGTAGTGAGGAAAAAAAAACAGAACCATCTTTTTTACTGAACCATCAGAGAATGCAGGCGATACAGAGAGGAAACAAAGAGGTAACTGGGATTATAAAGTTGCCTTGCTTATTTTCATGCTAAACCAAACCTTTACATGTTCTAGCTGGTTGTAACACCTAGATAAGATGTTAATATAAGGAAGTACCTCGCCACTGGGTCTGAAATCAGTGGTAGAAATAAGGAGGATTTTATTGAATTGTATGGGCTAGCCAGTCACTAAAAATACATTAAAAAAACATAAAGCAGACAGTACATTGGCAGAAGTAACAAGGTGTAGGATGCTTTAATGCCTCGCTTCTATCACCCATTTCCCATCAGGCAGCAACTGAAAGTACACTAAAACGGTGGTTTCAAAGTGCTAGGAAACAAGCTATCACGGTTATGTTGTTGATGGGTTTTTTAGGCCATTTCAGAGCAGACAGGTTGTTACAAACATTTTCCTTATCTCAAACTCTTTCAGTTCAGTCCCCTCCACCAATGCCCCCTCATTCCGTTACACGTAGTATATAAAGAACACACATCATAGGATAGGTTCCTGGTTTATTTTTCTTGTCACTGTTGACAGATCTCAGACTAGATTAAGTGTTGTAAGATGACATGTTTAGAAAAAAAAACAACAGAATCTGTGACAAAGATTTTGCTGATAGCAGTATTTTTGTGGCCTTCGTGCCCCTTCTAAATGGTTGGATACGTTCACTTACAGTACTACAAAATAAACGCTGTGTGTGGATAACTGTGGCTTTAAATGAAAAGTATGTGAAATCTGGCTGCTGTTCCCTCGTCTTCATTTCCGAGGCACACTGATCACTGTGTTGGCATTAAGACACGGGCGTGGGACGCAGGGCGTAGCCCTGCCCCGCAGCCGCCCCCAGAAGCGCGGCGAGCACTGCGGCACCGCCCCCTTTAGGGAGTAGGCGGGAACAGCTCGCACCTCCCTCGTCGCAAGATGGAGGCGGCGGAAGTGACGGCAGGAGGAAGTTCCGTCCTGTTTGAAAGCGCCCGGCGGAGTGGTTACGGCCTGTTCCTGCCGTCCGCATGGCCGCCTTCGCCATGGATCCGCCTCCCGCAGGTGAGCGGTGCTGTGGGTTGCGCCCCTATTCTCTTCCACAATCTCAGCTATGCTTTCTTTCGCGTCGCTGCTGTCGCGCGCGCAACGATCGGGCGCGTGCCGGGTCGTTGGGTGGCGCGAGGCACCTCAGCGTTTGGCGCTGCTGGGCCCGGCGCTTCCCCTCCTTCCCCTCCTTCCCCTCACCGCCGTTCTCAGCTACCGACACGGCACATGGGGAGCCCGGCGGCCATGCGTGCTACACTTGCGGAGTCGGCCGGGCGGTGGTGAGGCGGGCGACGGAGGGAGCCCAGGCTCGGCGGGCTTTCTTGCATGTAGGAAACACCTGTAAGGAAACTGCTTTCAGGTGCAGCGTGGCGCTGCTCGTTCTTTAACTCCTTTTATAGAACAGGTTAGAACACCTTCTCACTGCTCCTTTCTCGTTGTCCCAGCAGCGGAACCAATGACACTGGGCTCCCCCACGTCCCCCAAGCCGGGCGCCAGCGCTCAATTCTTGCCCGGCTTCCTGATGGGCGACCTGCCCGCGCCTGTCACCCCGCAGCCGCGCGCCCTGAGCGGCCCTGCCGTGGGCGCCATGGACGTGAGGTCTCCTCTGCTCGCAGGTCAGCGCTCCTCAGACGCCGAAGAGTTGTCTTGTCCTGAACGTCGCGGTTAGGTTTGTCTTGTTGTTTAGTGTGGTTTCTGCAGGCTTGCGTCCCGCGCTAAACATGGATAACAACACACCTGTGGTCAGTGGGGTTGGCTGGAACTCTTCAGCGTGGGTTTATAATTAATGAATGCTTTGTATCCCACCCTGAAGTAGAAACCTTTTAGGAAACTATATATAAAACGTGAAATAATTGCGTAAGTTTTACTGCATTGGATTATTACAGCCACAGAATATCAATTATAGAAAAGGGAAAGTGAGTAACATAATAACCAAAATTAATGGTTAGGGGAATATTATTGGAGCTTAGGCTGTTAAGTTTTAGGGGAGCGCTTTAAGTAATACACTATAACGGTTCTTGAATGTGTTACACTGTTGAGAGAGGAGTATGGAAGCTCCACTGAGGATTGAAGGTTGCTTCTGAAAGGCTTAGCCGCTGTATGTTTCGTAAGTGAGAACTGTTAGGTCAAACTGCTTTTTCTGCAGATAAACCCACACAAACGGTTCAAAGGTTTATCGCCATTTTCTAGCCAGTGTAATTGCCTGTTATATTGCAACTCACGCAGTTAAACAGAAATATATGGGAATAATAATTAAGGAGATTAGCTAACTTAACTTCATCTTGTCCAAATTCATGCTAGTTCATGCTTTTGAGAGCTTACCTTTATATTTAATGTAAAATTTCGTGGGAAGGAAAGAAGTTTGTTCAATGGGAATGTGATGACATGTGCAATGTCTGCACATTTTCATGTGGCTCTTTAGTACATAGTACGCCCTCAAAGTCTGAAATGCTTTGCTTTTGTATTTCTCCCATGGAGAAGTTTGTCTGGAACAGATGAATTACGTTACTAATCTGCCTTAGAATGGGAAAACATAGATATGATCAAAACTGCTTAAAAAGAACTAGTGCATGTAGGATATGTTTGGCATCCAGAGATCTCAAAGTTTTAGGTGATAGTTCTGTAAAGAGACTTTTTCTGATAAATACATGATATTCTTTCCTAAAACCTTCAAAGTTGAACAGTTTGGTCAGCTGTTTTGTAAGCTCATGAAATGACTATATATTTCATAGCTAAATTCATTGTTAATTTTGACTGAAGAACAACTAGCAGCAGGCTTAAGTTACCAGCTTCCTTTTGTTATGTCGTTTTAACTTCAGGTGGCTCTCCCCCACAGCCAGTAGTTCCTACACATAAAGATAAAAGTGGTGCTCCACCAGTTAGAAGCATATATGATGAATTATCTAGTCCTGGACTTGGATCTTCACCACTAACCTCAAGGAGAGCAGTAAGTTGCTGTCTTTTGCTTAGCAGACAAGGTCAGGTATCTTAGGACTTCATTGAATACTTCACAACAGTATACGCAACTGAGTTCACTCAAATTGAGTTAATGACTGGTGAGTCTTCTGATCATGCTGGTATTTACTTCCGTCTTCCTGTGGGCTTGTTCCTACGTACTCTGAGAGCTTTGCTCTTGGAACTACTTTTGATTTCTAAGGGTTTTCAATAGACTGCAAAGAATGAAAAAATATGAACTATGCTTCTATTGTGCTTTGTACGTGACAAACTCAGATGTGTTACAGCTTTTCACCTTCTTGTCAGTTTATGTTGTTATGTAATCCAAATATGCTTTCCTTTTAGTAAGTGTAGTGCAAATGCTGGGACACAGCCTGAAGCAGTGATGGAGCACCTGGTGGGAAGGCAGGGCCAACCTTGGGGAGCTCAGCTGCATGCAGTGCCTCTGAGTGACTGGAAGGGGTGGAGCCAGTTTCCACCCCTTCCCAGACCTCATTTAAGGGTTGGCAGTGGAGGTGAGGGCATCTCTTAGTGGAGATCCCTGCCTGCTTGAGGCCTTAAAAAAGTAAGCAGCTCTTTTTCTTCATTTCGGTACCTGTGGCTGCTGTATTTGGGCCCGTTCTCATTTGCAGTAGTCGAAGACTTTGCCATTCTATTATCGTCCCATTACAGAGTAGGAGATACGATGCAGACTTGGGCAGTGTGGTGGGGTTAATCTTGAAAGAGCAACAGAAAAATTTCTAGAAGGTTATACTGATAGTCAACTCCCCTGCTTACCTCAGCTGAGCAGTCAAGCGTTCGTGGGTATTTTTTCAGTGAACATCTGCTGATGCAAGGAGAAGGCATTTTTCTGAGCGAGCAGACTTAATTAAATGTTGTCTTCTGAAAGGTTTATTCTGGAAGTTTTCCAAGGAGGAGAGAGTCCCCTACTGCTTAATAATAGTAATAATGATAATGAGCAGCTCATAGTTGGAATATAGGTTGCCAGGCTGACAGGTGCTCCAGTTTGGTTGATCTTCTTTCAAAGAAATGCCATTACTGAGGATAAAAACACACTCAAATTGTTTCAGAAATTGGTAACTTTATACGTAGGAAATAACTATTAGCAATTAGAACTTGACGTTTAATTTCCTTCACTAAATTATTGAAGTTGCACCGAATAGTTCAGAGGAAAAGAAAATAACGATGAATACGAGTAGGGGCTATGCTCCATTATTTCTGAGTTTTCCAGATGCGAATCAGATGCTCGTAATCTCTCCTGCCGACAGCCTTTCCCTAAGATGCATAAAATTGCTGGCTTACGGCAGTAGTGAGATGTCTGGTTGGAGAAAGTTAAACTCTCAGCTTTGTGAGTATTGGTACCAAAAGTTCCTCAGCTTCATAAAGTTTGATTAGTGTTAGGTCAATGATTTTTTGGACAAATTTATAATTCCTGCAACCTAAAGCTTTACTTAAACCTGAGTGAGCTTTTTTTCCTCTTATAACAGCAGTGCTTTCTTGTTAGATAAAATGAGGTCAACATTGCCTGTATCCTGTTGCTTCTGCAACCATTTTATGAAGCAGTTTGCTCAGCATTCCTATGCACTCTTCAATAGTTGAATTTTGGCCTCTTAATTAAGAAAACAAACTGGTTTTTTTTGTTTTTTTTTTAAGGCTTATTAATCAGTTGGAAACTCCAAAATGTGACAGTCGAGACCTACTGGGTGCTGGAGTGTATGAAGTATAGATATGCACATGCCTGTTATTGGTCTGAAAAGTTATAAGTAACTTAAGGCAGCGTTAGTATTACTGCTCGATGGTAAAGTTTGCCTGAAAAAGATCCGTTCTGATCTGAGAAGTGTACCTACGTAAGTGTTATTTACTTTCTGTATTTTAATGCAGGGCAGTTTTTCTCTGACGCAGAGCCCGCTGGTTGGAAACTTGCCATCAACTCCTGGAACAGGTAGATGTCCCATCAAAATACTTAATTTCCTTTGTTACTACTTTCCTTAATAGACAGTAATGTTCAAACTACATCAACTCCTTGCGTATTTGCTGCATCTGTTCTTTTCATTTGCTTTTCAAAAGGTGTGTGGGCGTGAATAGGAAATACCTCTTGACTCGTACTGGTACTATTTCAACCAACTTCACATGTTCCTCACTCAGCATCTCTTGCTCAAGAGATGTCTGTATTTGAGTGAAGCTGCTGGGATTGAAGAGTGGATGTCTGTGTTGATATAAGGCTTCCAATTTTCGATATGAATGTGTGGCCTCTTGCTAATCTTAATTCTGAGTGTCGTGCTTCCGTTTGGTGTCTGTGTTGAACAGCTGCTCTGTGGGGAGGAAGCCTGCTGACTAGTTGGTAAACTTACATAATCTGGACCAACTGATTTTTTTATTTGTGAATAAACCTCCTCTGAGTTCTGTGTACAAGTGAAATACTTAATATTGAATTTCTTTTAAGCTGACTTCTGTTGCAGGTGAATATGTTAAACAGTATCGTTTTAATTTAACAGCTTCAAGTATGTTCAGTCCTGCAAGTATTGGGCAGCCTAGAAAGACTACTCTGTCTCCAGCTCAGCTAGATCCTTTCTATACTCAGGGTGATTCCCTAAGTTCAGAAGATCAGCTTGATGACACATGGGTAACTGTATTTGGGTAAGTTAATTTCTGAAATATTGGAGAAATTGTGGGCAAGGTCGAATGGAAACAAGTAGCACTTGGGCACTGCTATTGTCTGATGTTCCTAGGTTCTTCAGAAAACACAGTCGTAGTTGAAGCCAGCAGTTGCACATACCTGCTATCTTAGCGAAGAAGCTTAACTCTAACTGTATACTCGTAAGTTAGAAAGGCATCATTCTACCATTCTGTTTATGACAAATTAAAAATGCATACAAGATAGTGCTACTCAAGTTACTATTAAGATGTTATTAAAGGGCTGGTCTATTCTGGATTTCTAAAAGCCCTTTGTAGAGTTGTGTTCTATCACTGAAAATCTTACACAACTCACAGAATCACAGAATTATCAAGGTTGGAAAAGACCTAGAAGATCATCTAGTCCAACCATTGCCAGTACTTCCCAGCTAAATCATACCCCTCAACGCAACATCCAAATGTTTCTTGAACACTCCCATGGTCGGTGACTCCACCACCTCCCTGGGCAGTGCATTCCAATGCCTGACTACCCTTTCTGAGAAGTAATACTTCCTAATGTCCAGCCTGAACCTCCCCTGGTGCAGCTTGAAACCATTCCCTCTAGTTCTATCACTGATTACACGAGAGAAGAGGCCGACCCCCAGCTCACCACAACCTCCCTTCAGAAGTTATAGAGAGCTATAAGGTCTCCCCTGAGCCTCCTCTTCTCCAGGCTGAACAATCCCAGCTCCCTCAACCGCTCCTCATAAGGCCTGTGCTCCAGACCCCTCACCAGCTTCGTAGCCCTCCTCTGATCACGTTCCAGAGCCTCAATGTCTTTCTTGCAGTGAGGGGCCCAAAACTGAACACGGTACTCGAGGTGCGGCCGCACCAATGCCGAGTACAGGGGGACAATTACCTCCCTGTTCCTGCTAGTAACACTGTTTTTGATGCAAGCCAGGATGCCGTTGGCCTTCTTGGCCACCCGGGCACACTGTCGGCTCATGTTCAGCCGAGCATCAATCAGTACCCCCAGGTCTGTTTCCTCAACGCAGTCCTCCAGCCACTCTGCCCCAAGCCTGTAACGCTGCCTGGGGTTGTTGTGGCCAAAGTGCGGGACCCGGCATTTGGTCTTGTTAAACCTCATCCCGTTGGCTTCGGCCCAGCTCACCAGTCTATCCAGATCCCTCTGCAGGGCCTCGCTACCCTCAAGCAGATCGACACTCCTGCCAATTTGGTGTCATCCGCAAACTTACTGAAGGCGCACTGAATGCCCTCATCCAAGTCATTGATAAAGATGTTGAAGAGGACAGGCATCAGCACCGACCCCTGGGGAACACCACTCATGACTGGTCTCCAACTGGATTTGACTCCATTTACCACCACTCTCTGGGCCCGGCCCAAACTCACTGTTTTTTGGGAATTTTTCTTGTCTTTCAGATTTCCCCAAGCATCTGCTTCCTATATTCTTCTACAGTTTGCTCAGTATGGAAACATATTAAAGCATGTGGTATGTTTTAGTCTGAAGCTTATTTCTGAAAACATTCTGGCTCATTCTTTAAAACGGCAAAGTTTCACAGTTTTCATTTAATCACATGCAGATGTCCAACACGGGAAATTGGATGCATATTCGATATCAGTCTAAGCTTCAAGCCCGAAAAGCTTTAAGCAAAGATGGAAGAATTTTTGGTGAATCCATCATGATTGGTGTCAAACCTTGTATAGACAAAGTAAGTTTACAGCTGCTTTCTTTTAAGTATAAGCACTCCGCTTTTGGGATTCCTCTTTATTTCCCCTACTCGCTTTGCTTTCTATTTGAATTATAGAGCATATGTATTTAAGTTATTTAGAAAATAATAGATTTTATCTGACTTTTTCTTAATTATTTGATGAAATGCTGCTGAAAGCGGTCACTAAGGAAGCTCTCTCTGAGGTGTGGAAGATGTAATGCAGAGTTATGTTGCTGTACGTGGTGTGAAGTTATAACATCAGAGACAATTGAGATAAGTGTTTCCCAAAATGAATTTTGGTGGTATTTTTGTTGCTCTCAGTTGTTTCTTGAATGTCCTGCCTCCTTTTTATGTGACTGCTTACCTGACCGACTCCTCAGTTCACTGTAGCATAGAATCATGCAATCACCAAGGTTGGAAAAGACCTAAAGAAAAAAAAAAGTCCAACTGTTCACCTATCACCAATAGCTCCCACTAAATCATGTCCCTCAACATGACATCCAGTCATTCCTTGAAAACCCTCAGGGTCAGTGACTTCACCACCTCCCTGGGCAGCCCATTCCAGTGCCTGACCACACCCTTCTGATAAATAATGTTTCCTAGAAAGACTGTTAGACTGCTTACCTGACTGACTCCTCAGTTCACTGTAGCACCTTAGGCTAATAAATTTGTTAGCAGCACAGTCCTGATCCTGTTCTTCAACTTGTACTGTGTGTATGGGAAACTTAATCACAGCCTGAACCTCTGATTAACTATTTGAGGCAAGTGATGGTCAGCTGTGGGAGCACAGATGAAGGTAATTCAGCTGTGCTCCTGGAAGGGGTGGAGTTTGACTCCACCTCTCCTAGATCCCATTTAAGGACCGACCACCACTAAGGCAGCATCTCCTTTGGAGACTGCTCCTGTGTGGAGTTGCTTGTAGTGAGCCTCAACGTTGGTGGGCATCCATCTTAACTATGAGCCTCAGCGTTGGTGAGTTATTCCTATATAACCTCTGGCTATCCATCTGTTACAACCTTGTATAATTACAACTATATGCCATGAGAACACACATCCTGTTCTTGTAAGTGATGGTTGACTTATGCATGGTTGCATTTGAGATTAATTTTTTAGCGAGCTGTTATTTTCTAGGCTTTTCCAGTGCTCTTACTATTAATTCCTGCAGCACTTTGTACTGAGTATGGTACACAGGCAAATGAGTGATTCTTCCTTAATTGAAGTCTCTTCTTAGCATAAGTGACACCGAGTAGTGATACAAACTTTAAAACGTAAACCCTTCTAGAATAGTGCTCTAGAAATTGAGTTTGAAATTATTTGGTGTTTTATCAATTTGAAACATATGTGGATTCAAATTCAGAAACAAACTTCAGTGCCCCTTTCCTCCATGAGCTTCTGATGGTCGGCCTTCTGGTCTCTTATCTTGTCTACTATTTTGCTGTCCAGTATCGTTGACCGAGTTGCCTAGAAACTCTGGAGGTAATGATCTAAGACAAGTAAATCTCCGCCATCCTGTCTCTTAGTTGCTTTTGAATTCTTATTGTGTCTTTGGGTAATGTCCACTTGAAAATATGAATAAATACACCCGTAATCATCTGTATTTTGGGGGCGACAGACTTGTGGAGAAGATGATGTTAAGCTAATTGTGTTTAACAGGTCCTGAAAAAGTTGCTTCTTGAGGCTTGCTGCAAGTTTTGCAGTGTTTTCTCCTTACTGTTTCAAAGTTGTCTGATGTTTAGTACATATAATCAATTGACTATGAGCTTACGCTAGTTCCCAGTGGCATAATGCAATGCATTAATAATTGCAGTGAGGAAAATGTTTGGGGTCTTATATATGGAAGCACCTTTTGCACTCTGTATTAGTAGGCACGTAAGCGTAGTAATTGCTTTCTATGGGATATGAATATGTTTGTTAACTATAGATAAACTTCCAAAGATTTAAGTAGTGCTTTTTAGTGTTGGCTTATATTACTTTAATCCTCTCTTTAAGAGCGTGATGGAAAACTTTGAAAGAAGCTCTGGATCTTCAATGTCTTCAGTTTTCACTCCACCTTCAAAAACTGTAGGCACACCAGTACAACCTGCGAATACTACAAAGATTTCTACAATGAGACCTCTTGCAACAGCGTATAAAGCTTCCACTAGTGACTACCAGGTATTCTGAGGGAAACAGAAGCGTGTAGTTTTGTGTAACGTTCTGTTAAGAGTGTGAGGCTGGACACACATTAATATGACATTAGCTTTTTTTTTCCTCTTGTATTTCAGTGGTAAAGATGTGGTTTATGTGCATAGGCCTACAAAATCATTTAACTAATTTATTTACTTTTCCAGCGGTTGAGGACTTGTTTTGAAACTTCAAGCTGTTTTATCGAAAATATAATAACATGTAGGACGAGTGTGTTTTTAACACTAACCCTTGCGCGAACTGATTCTGTTTTTTCTTTGTTTTTTTTTTTCCTGCTTTCTAGGTGGTTTCTGACAGACAAACGCCTAAGAAAGATGAAAGTATTGTATCTAAAGCAATGGAATATGTGTTCGGCTGGTAATTGGCAACAAGAAGTAACACACTAAGTTGGTCAGGGTTCGAAATGTGCTGCTGACGTCAGTGGTTAGTTGTATAACTACTAGTGTCAGTATTTTAATATATATCTCACCTGCTATGCCTTCAGTGATTTCAGCAGACATGTAGCTTGCACTTTAAACGATTACAATATACACATGGTTTTAAAAACTGCATCAGTGTAAATGGAAGTGCTTTTTTTCTTGTTTGTGCTCTGATGGCATGATTGTAGAAAAAATACAAGCACCGACTTTTCTTCTGTGATGACTTCATGTGAATTGCTTCCCAGTAAATATGACGGGCTACTTGCAGGAAGAACACTATGTATAGTAGGCTCATAGGGACTGTTCTTAATATATGTCATTTTAATTTTCTAATTTGGATTCATTGCTGTTCTATAATTATATTTGGCGTCCTGTTCTCAATGTCATAGTGACTTTTTAACTGTTTTATTAATAAAGCTAAGCAAAGTTTTTTCTAGGTTGTTTTTTAGACAAGCATGAGTTCTATCAGGAAATACTGTTTGTGTTACTCCTGAAGAAGTAGGTGCTGCCTCATCTTTTTCAAGTCTTGTTTGCGGAGCAGATGCTGCTGACTCCTGCTGAAGCACCAACCTCTGTGAAAACTAATTATGGTGTTAAGTTTTATTATACGTAAGGTATACTGTTTAAGTTTTGGTATGTAAGTATCTCTGTGGCTGTTTTACAGCAGTGCACTTGTTAATAATTACCAGCTTATACCTTTCTACACAGCAAAACATTGAGCTGAAATAGCTGAATGGGAAAATACAGCATTGGTGACCAGAGCTACTTCTGTTTCAGGACGCTTCTGTGAAATTCCTTCTAAGGCACTGGTTGAATGAAGTTGTTTACATTTGACATTTAACCCGCCTTGAAGTTTTTCTTACAGAGTCATAGAATGGCTTGTGTTGGGAGGGACCTTAATAATCATCCAGTTATAGCTCCCCGGCTGTGGGCAGGGTTGCCACCTGCTAGGTCAGGCTGCCCAGAGCCCCATCCAACCTGGCCTTGAACTCTTCCAGGGATGGGGCATCCACAACTTCTCTTGGCAGCCTATGTCAGTGCATCACCACTCTGAAAGACAGGTTTCTTCCTAACATGTAATCTAAATCAACCCTCTTTTGGTTTAAAGCCATTCCTGCCTATCCTATTCCTATCTATCTGTGCAAAAAGTCTGTCTTCCTCCTGTTAATAGTCTTTTTCTAATATTTTAAGGCCACAGTGAGGTCTCCCTGGAGCCTACTGCGGACTGAACAAGGGCAGCTCCTTCAGCTTTTCTTTGTAAGAACTGTGTTCCAGCACACTGATCATCTTTGTGGCCCTTCTCTGGCTTCGCTCCAACAGCCCATGTCTTGTACTTGGGGGCCCTGGGCCTGGATGCGGTACTCCAGATAGGACCTCATGAGAGCAGGGGATCATCTCCCTTGACCTGCTGGCTGCCCCTCTTTTGATGCAGCTCAGGAGGCAGTTGCCTTCCAGGCTGCAAGTGCACACAACTAACTCGTGTCTAGCTTTTTGTCCACCAGGATTTTCAAGTCATCAACAGGGCTGTCCTTACAGAGTTCTCCCACTGTCCTTACAGAGTTCTCCCAGTCTGTATACATACCTGGGGTTGCCCTGACTTAAGTGAACTGTACCTTGAGCTTGGCCTTGTTCAATCCGTTTAGTTCCTGTGAGCCTGCTACACAAGTTTGTTCAGGCTGCTTTGGACAGCATCCCTTTATTCTGATGTATCAACTGCATCAGTCAGCTTAGTGTTTGCAGACTTGCTGAGGATACAGTTATCCCACTGTCTCAGTCATTGATGAAGTGTTAAGGAGCACCAGTTGCAAGATGTCCCTGGGGGGACACTGCTCTTCACCAGCTTCCAACTGGGTTATAGATCTGTTGATGGTAACTCTGACCAACCATCCAACCAGTTTTTTTATCCAACAAATAGGTCAGCCTTCAAATCTGTCTCTCTCCCATTTAAAGGTAAGAATGTGAGGTGGAACCATGTCAGAGGCCTTACATGAGTCTGGATAAATGACATCAGTTGCTTTTCTTTTGTCCACCAGTGCTGTTACTCCATTATAGAAGGCCACCAGGTTGGTTGTGTGATGTGCTCATGGTAAAGCCATGCTGGCTGTCTCATATCACCTGTTTGTCTTGCGTGTGCCTTAACATTGTTTCCAGGAGGATCTCTTCCATGAACAGAGTTCTGCTCTTGGGTAACTGTTGATCAAATGAGCACGTAGCCTTGATTTTTATGATTTTGTGTGGTTATGATTTTTAAAACGCTTGTTTATTATTTCTAAAGTATTTTTTATGTAATTTTGTGGTGGTTCTTAGGGTGGGTGTTTCATTTAGGGTCAGCAGTGATCTGTTAAAGTGAAGCTCCAGTTGTACCTGATCGGTGTGTTGCATCACACTGCAATGTCGCAGTGTTGATCAGTTGCTCTTTTGGGATGAGATTGATTGGTAAGATGAGTCCCAAAGCATGCTGATGTACCCCAGATGCTAACTGGCTTGTAGTTGTCTGAGTTAAGGTAGAGTGAGTCCTGAGTAAAATCTGTAAACCAAGAGCAAAATTCTTAGCACTTCCTGCAGTTGGGCTGCATGACTTACATGAGCTGACTTGATGTATTTTGCCTGTGCTCCTTACGGCTGGGGGTGGTGGTGGAAAGGGGGAAAAAAAAATAGCTTGGAGCTTGTAATGCAAAAGCACCTGTGCTTCTGCAATCCTGAACAAAAAATGCAGAGGCAAGTTAGCATTCATTTTGAAGTTTAATAGAAAGGTACTCGTGTTATGGGGGCAGCTGGCCAGTCAGTCTCTTCCAAGTTCTCAGTCCTAGTGGTGGCTGGCTGCAGTGGAGTGTCTGCTGTGAGATTACCCCAGCAGATACTGATGGTGGCGGATGAGCAAGATGTCTGCTAACTCCCCCATAGTATCGTGGCCATACATAACAGCTAGAGACAATAAGGCTTTGTATTTCAGGGTAGTCGAGGTCATTCACAGAAAGCAAGGATTCTTAGTTACAGCTACAGAGCAGTTTCTCACAAACAAGTCTCTTCCAGCTGCAAGCAAAACACAGAGGCCATTTACTTGCTTTCCCCAGCTAACACCTGTTGGGGTCACGATCTTTATTTTTGTACACACACTGAAAGGCTGTGTGTAGTGGCAATGCTAAGTCATGGCTTGAAGCAGTGATTGAGCACCTGGTGGGAAGGCGGGGCCAACTCAGGGGAGCTCAGGTGCATGCAGTGCTGCTGAGTGACCAGAAGGGCTGGAACCAGGATCCACCCCTTCCCAGCCCTCACTTAAGGGTTGGCAGTGGGGGTGAGGGGATCTTGCTGGAGATCCCTGCGTACTGGAGGCCTTCCAGAGGTAAGTAGGTTTTTCCCTTTGTTTCTGTGCCCATGGCTGTTGCATTCACTCTCACTTGCTGCAGCTGAGGACCTTGCTGCTCTGCTGTTACTGCTGAGCTTTCCATTGTGTTACACCATGTTTATCTGATGTGATAGTAGTTCTGTGAAAACTACTTTTCAACATATTATCATAGAAAGAACTAATGCAATTTCTCCTTGTCTTCAGTCTTTCTGCAGTGGGCAGAACATGAATCAGATTTGTATCAGGTTCATAAATAAGGTTAAAGCAATGGTGACACACTGGAGCAGAGAATAGGATGGATGTCTGAGATTAATCTGTGTAATTTACTTTGGTCTGGAAGTAATAAATAGAAGGAGAAGACTGTGACATCTATGTAGAGCAGATAAAATTTACATCCTTGCGGACAGTAACATTACTACCTTCTCTTCATACCGCTTTCATATGGTGGAAGTCTCCCCTTATCATGTTGGCTTAGGGTCATGCAGTAGGTAAACCCTTATGTCTGTCATTTGGGCTTTGTATGAGGATGTAACAGTGCCACACCTCAGAGATTGCTGCACAGTTTTGTTGCAGTGTGTTCCTGAGAGGTCTTTAATGTTGATGTGAGTGTACAGAGGCCGTGTGTGGTGAAAGGGCAGGTGATACAGAAGTACACGTGTGAAGAATCTGAAACACATGGGATGTCTTCAAGAAAACCTTTTCAAGGTTGGCTGCTGTTTGGTAGTATTACATTTCAAAATCCAGTTCTTCCTGTTTCGCTACGTGTCTGCTGCCTAGTAAAGGTTCCCTTCTAGCTCTAGCAACTGTGATCTGCAGTAAAGCCAAAGCTGAGGACTTCAACTACTGATGCGTGACATTTCATGAAGCTCAGGTCTGGTTCCAGTTGTAGTCTGCAGTCTCACAAGCCCCATACTTTTATCATTCGGATTGTGGCTTTAATTTAAAACAAAACTGAAATAAATGCTTGCTTTGTGTCCTGACTCGATTGCAAGGAATTGTAAGTTACTCAGGAATCTAATCCACTTCTTGTTACCTCAATGTAAATTCTAGAAGGATCTGTTAATTGTTTCTATGGTCATGTCCTTATTAACTGTTTGTGGTTTTGTTTTGTATCTGATAGAGTCTGTTATCATCCTCTTTTCATATCACCTATCTTCAGTCTAGATTTCTTGTAATTTTGATACCGAGAGATGTTTGTTTGGGTATTAAGTCTGCAGTGATGTAAAATGAACATAAAATTTTGGAGTCCATCGTGCCTGCCTCTCTAGTTGAAACCAGTTCAAACTATGGGTGTCTACCTCCACCTTGTGGCAGCTCGTCGGAACTTCAATACCAGGTGTAAGTGAGTGAGTGCTGGTTTTGTAATAGTACTTGGGCTAGGCAATGATTTCGAAGTAGAAGAAGAAAGGATTTGCTTCTGAATTTACTGTATATGTAACTTACTGTGTTTAGGGTTAATTTAGACTTCTAATAATTGTTTCAACAGAACAGTTCTTAAAAATCTTAACAGTATTTAGTTATCTTGTTGTTTGGGGACAGATAAAATGAAGAAATAGCATTTTTGCAGAAAATACCATAAAATCCAATTTGTGTGGATCTTTTTTTTTTTTTTTTTTTTTTTTTTTTTTTGCTACTAGGTACTGAAACTTGCATCAGTTATAATTTGATTAATTAGACCAGAGATGGGGCTGCAAGAATGTGCTGCTTAAATGTGCTTTAAACAAGTCAACTGCTCGATTGTTTAACCAAGTGAAAACTAACTAATTTGGGTTGCAGGTAGCTTAGAATCAGGAGTGGGTTTACTAAATTTCAGAGAAGGCGCTGGGATAAGTATTAGATTGTTATGTGAAAACATCAGTCCCGGGGCAGCTTTGTGGTGGTGCTGCTATGCTGCTTTTTTAATGGTTTGGATGAGTGTGAGAAGTGTTCTTCTAATGAAGTACAAGTCCAAGTCACAGTGAGTATTAAGGTGCAAGCAGGTACTGACTGCCAAATACCTTTTAATGCTCATAAATGAGGGCTCAGCCTTCCAAGAGGAATAGAAAAAGAGCTGTATATTAAATAATGAGCTGGAAACTGTCACCAGCTTGATGGGAAGTTGATGAATTTACCTTCAAAGCCATTGCATAAGTAACAGGTAATATAAGGAGCTTATTGGTAATAGGAGCAGGTGCAGTGAAGGTGACCCCAGAAACTCGGGTCTGTGCGCACAAAGCACTATTTTCTGCCTGTCCTTCTGTTCATAAAGGTTGATAATCTTTTGATTAGAAACAGCGCAGTAAAGTTGAGAATTGCTTTGACCGGTTTGCATTTTATTTTGTTCAGTTATTTATTGCATCCTATTTTGGTGCAGCTTAGTAGAAAAATAAGCTTATGAACATGCTTTTCATTGTAGGAATGAATGCAGTTTTCAGTAGGAAACAATAAGCAACTTTTCCAACCGTGTTTTTCTTCCTCCCTATGCATACCTCAGCTACTTGATTACCATCTTATTTAGCTGCCTTTGGAGCCCTGTGTGTTCCCTGTGCATCTGCCCCTTGCTACAGGATTGTTTAAAAAAAAAGTTAAATAACTTTTTCTTTTTTTTTCTGAGGATGACTGCCAACCTTAAGTGGTCTTAAGAAGGCAACAGTGAATACCTGAAGCAAGGATAACCTGGCAAATGGATGCCAGTGGAGAGTTTAATTTGTATATATGTCATGTAGTGTGGGTTATCCAGTTCATTTCAGTAGTTTTTTTTTGTTTTGTAATTTAACTATCTTCCAGATCAGATATTTTATCAGATAAAATGCTGTGGCAGAGTATTTTAATGGATTTTAATTTTTGAGTTCTACTACACTAAATTGCCAAACGGTCACTGTCCCTTTGCCAGAACTGCTGGCGATGAAGAATGGAACTGGCTTGGAAGAGTCATGGTTGCAGCACTGGGTGTCATGATGTGAAACACTGAAATGATTTCATTAAGTTGTTTAGGTCTTTAATATGTTAACAGCATACTTTGTTAGTTTAACTGCTGTCAGTTTCCAATCTAATGCTTAAAAATATTTAGCAGACCTACAGAACTCAATCCTTGCTTCCATAAGGTTTTGAGTATGGTTAAGGTTTGTTGGTGCCAACAGCTTTGATCTTAACTATTAAACTATAATGAAAACTTCCTATTCAAAAGGAAGCAAGCAGAAAAAGGACTGCTGTGATATTATGATTCACTGTTCTTGCACATGTCTCTTAGCTGGCAAGTAGTTTGACTTACTGAGCTTTCCCGGTAAGCAGCCTCAGCTCTTTCTGAAGAGAACAAATTTAATTTGTTAACCTTGTGGGATTGATCCCAGAAGCACCACCAAGGATGAGAGCGTGCTGCTGACTTGCGTGCTGCTGACTTGAGTGGAGGCCTACTATATTTTCTAAGCATGCTGCACAGTAGCATGTAGAATGATGTTTCATTAAATGAAATACGGTTTACACTATCTTACAATGGGTAGTTTTTTAAGCTATTGATTGCAAGTGCCCCAGTTTCTTTCTTTGACTTGTACCCGTGAATGTATGGAGATGTTGATTTGTAGATTGAAAATGGTCAAGTAAAAACTGTGTAGAAGTCTGTTCTACGTACAGGCTTGGTAAGTCTAATGGTAGTTATGCGATTATTTTCCAATGACTACATTGTTAACAATGGAGCTCGCATATGTCTTGATCAGTATAGGCTTTGTTTTTGCTGATGGTTAAGTGGAAAAGACATTGGCCATTATTCCTATGCTCTTATTTAAACATGCTTGTTTTCTAGCACATGCAATTCTCTTAGAATAAGAATTATCAAATAGTGTCCATCCTAAGGATGCTTTATGTCCCATTTCTGGAGACTTCCAAGGTGAGGCTGGATCAGGCTCTGGGCAACGTGATCTAGCAGATGTGTCCCTATTCACTGCAGGGGAGTTGGACTAGATGGCCTTTAGAGGTCCCTTCCAACTCTAAGGATGCAGTGATGCTATGTGGACTGTAGAAGTGGGATAGGGTGAGAACAGATCTTAGCTTATGCATCTTTCTAAAAATCAATCTGATATTGAAAACATATTTGCATGTAATTTCATAATTTATAATGTGTTTTACATTAGTTTGTTATGGAAACAACTGGCCTAGTAGATATATAATAATTAAATGCTGTATAAGTATTTTAGTGGAGTAAATGATGTTAATGGTGATTGTATTTTTATCTCCGCAGATTTAGTCTCTAGGAGACTTGAAATGCTTTTTCCAGCTCTGTTTAGAGTTGCCACTGGATAAGATCTTGATAGATGTGGAATGGGTAAATGTTACAGTTTATTACTTGTCACTGTACAGTGGGGGTAATTGGTATTCTGTGAAATGAAAGCACATTTACTGGGTAGATAAATTACAACTGCAGTAGCATATCAAAATGTGGTATGGGAGCAGCTGCATAACTTGTTTGTTTTTAGAAGAGTTGACTCTTCTAAAAGAAGCAGGTGACTCAGTAGATGAGATGTAACGAACCTTCAGAAATATTGTGTGTATACCAGATATTCAGGGTACCATCAATAGAATATATAATGTGACAACAAAGAGGTCAAGTGCAACTATTTCTTCAAAAACTAAAAACAGTTTTGAAGGATGAATTTGAAAAGGTGTTTGGGAAACTTTTGTACTGTACAAAAAAGCTACTTGAAAGTTCAACTATTGGAAGCTCATATTTTGGTATTTTCAATTTCTATTGCGTTTGTTAACTTTAAAGCCCCGACTTAAATTTAACTTTGCAGATTTATAGGAATGGTGCACTTTTCTCTGAGCCTTGCGTGGCAAATTGAGGTTGCTTTTGGGTCTACCACAGCATGAAGGAAGTAAGAAATGTGGCTCAGGAGTATTTCCCAGTATTCTTTCTCTGCCTTTTTTGTGTGCACAATTGAAGTAGCGTGGTAAAAATTGTCACCTCTATTTCTGGAAGAGCTGCCACCTTTGTACTGTTTGAAGTGGCAACTGCATGAAGCACAGTTGACCTAGCAATGATGTAAACGCCTGTAGGGGAAGAAGTACACAGTGTTACTATACCTAGCATGTTTTTGTCTGGCACTGTGTGCCAGCTCTACTTGCTGGATGAAGGGTTTCTTTTTGACAGTTACTGGTGCTTTTGTGGGTATCATTCTTTGACCATCTGCAGCTGCTAGCATTTGAGTCCCTATAGGATGGACTGAGAAAAGTGTGCACATAGCCTGTGTGAAGTCTTTGGACAGGAAAGGAGTTCTGTGTAGGGACTTGATTCCACAATCTCTTAAGTTCTGTTAATCTTTTTTCTCTCTCCTCTGTAAAAAGTTCTATATTGTGAACTGGGAGAGGTCAGTTCCACTGAAGGTTGTGCCATTCTTTCTAGAAATTTGACAGAAGTGAGGTAATCCTATTGCTGTTTCAACATAAAAGCTGGTACTTCAGCCTACTGAAGTCTGGGTTACCAAGGTAAATAACACCTGGCAGTTGCTGTTGGCTTCAGGTCAAATATTCCTGCTGAACATTCCTGTAAGATTGTGGAGGTTACTTGTAATTATATGCATATTTATATAAAAACACAGAATTGTGGTAAACACGGTAACCTTCATGTTAAACAAAACTTATTTATTGCCAGTAGCACATAGTTTTCTGGTAAGACAGTTTGACATGATTGTTTACTGATACTGCTATTGGAATTCCAGTTAGAGTATTCTGTGATTGTTCTTTCAAGGCACATAACAGACAAAATCATCTCATTTCAACTGTAAATCTCAAGACTTATGATACTGTGTTTTGTATCGTGTGTTTTTAATCATCAGAATGTTTTCCTCAAACTTATTGCTCAAAGTAAAATAGAAGTTTCCAGTTCTTTAATGGTAGGACTTAAGCAGTCAATGAATTGCCTGTATATTTAATGCAGCATATGTGTACTAATGGCATCAGAGGAAGTTTGGTAGAAGCTGCGTATGCTATTTTGCAATTTGGAAGCTAATGGAAGAAGGCCTTGTTTTGAGCACTGCCTTGGCACAGTGGGAAAAGCTTGCCTTGGCACACAAAGAGACCAGTAGCTGAGAATTCATATGCTAAAACCAGGGAATTTGTGGTTTTTTTTTTTTTTTTTTTTTTTTTTTTCCATTTTTTAACTGCCAAATTCCTAGGCAAAGAAAAATATTGCATGGTCTTTACTGTGGTGGGAGATAAACACGGTGGTTGCCATATTAGTGGCAAATTGCTTAAAACATGATGGCCTTAGAAACTTTAGGTTGCTATAGAAGTACATGCTTGTAGAGTTTCACTGTGAAGTGCAAATAATCTTGCTTTTGTAATTCAGTCTGTCTGTAAGCCAAAGATCTCCTCTCGTGTTTGCTGAAGATTGTCCTCAGCGGCAATTCCTGGAATAATCTGAGAAGTCTCAAGTGCTTCATGGGTGTCTGGGGCCTGCTGGAACGCAGAGCTATTGTTTTGGCATCTGTGCTCTCGTACTGTTTTTCTTTATACCGCTGTTTTTGTGATAGTGCCTGTACGAAGCACTGCATCAACATTTGGTAAGAAGTAGGTTCTGCCCTGCACAATGTGCAGCCTTGAAGCGTGGAATTGGTGGAAATGTACTGTGGTTTTCAGTTCATCAATTTGTTTATCTGTAAAGTGAAAGATGAAGTTACTGATTCCAGGTTATGCAGTAGATCTCAAGTAGCATAATGCATGTAAACCAGAGTTTGGCTTAGCACTGCAATGGAGTTTTCCCTTTGTTGTTCCTTATGTCACTATGGGACTAACAGATTTGTTTGAAGACACCTCAGTGCTGGTTAGCTTCTGCTAGAAAAGTTATACTTAATATTACATCACCTTTTTAGCTGCGTGAATGTGCGGAGATGGAAGTGCCTGCTTCCCTGTATTTGTAGTCAGGAAGGCAAACTTGTTGAGAAAGGCAGAAATAGTGCACTCTTGAAATATATTTCACCTGGCCAATTTAAAAAGGTATAGAGTATCTTATCAGCTGCAAGCTAAGAGCTCCTTACAGGCAGTGTCACTGTAACACAGCTCTTCGTAGAATAACAGAGGAGGATGGTAATAGCAAAGGCAATTTGGTGCGTTAGAGCAGTTGCAGATATTACATGCATAAAGGTTAAGTCCTACTCTTATGCAAGAACTTTAGAAATCTCTCAGTAAGACAGACGGAAAAAAGATTTCTTGTTACACAAAAGAATAAAAAATGCTTCCATGTTTGAGGTATTAATGACTTGTGCAGGTGAGAGGAAAGAAAGCTTGCTGTCCCCTCCCTACTGAGGCCCTGTTGGTTTGAATTTTATGTACCCAAGCTTCCCCACAAAACTAATACTTATCCAAATATTTGCATTAAAAACGTATTTTGTAAGAGTAAACTTGGTAGGAATATTCTGGTGGGTTGAAATTTCAGTGTCAAATAGCAGTGAAGAGTTATTAATATTTTCTCATTTCTTTATCTCATTTTTGGTCGTCTGGTTCAACTACTGTGTATATTCTCTTCCCAAGGATAAGGAATGTAAGCTTATAAGTCTACAGTAGGAGAGAATCTCTTACGTATACTCTGAATAAAAGCAGAGAGTGAACGATTAGGGTTTCTGAAGTGGTAGTTGCAACTATGATTTATTGCTAGATTTCAACTGGTCTTTCTACTGGCAGCTTGGTTTTGAATAATGGCAAAATGATTCCCAGGATGGGGAAGAACTTTCAGAAACGTGGAGAAAAAGAAAAAAAGGCATTAGGACTTATGACACCAGTGCTGTTTGGGTAATCTTACCGAGTGCCTACACTTGCATGTTTTTTAGTCAGACACATTAGTCTTGCTTCTGCCCACTAGAAATCAGAGGGGGAAATGGATGTTGCTTTGTGAGTGACAGTAGTGGATTCAAATGTCTAATTCATAGCACTCTAAAAATTACTTTATTGACTTTGCAATTTAGGCCCTATTAATAGCAGTGATGTTAGATAGGGTATGCAGTTCAAAATCTATGTCATACAAAAGAGAGAAGGAATTGAATCAGATAATCAAAACTGTCATTGTTCTTTAGATAGATTGCTGTGGCAGTGATAATTGGGGTATCTGCTGTTGTACTGGAACAAACCAACTTTTTTTTCCAAAATTGGGCATGTCATCTAAACAGTGAGCATCTATCCATACCCGTTACAGTGTGATTAGTAATGTCATGTAGAATTTGTTCATCAGGCGTTGACAATGTAAGCTCTCGTTTTGCTTCTGAATTACCACTGAGGGCTCTTGAAACGGAATTCTTTTGTGAAGTCAATGCTTTCATAGACTGAGAGTTGCAATATGCAAAAACAAATGCTGAAGGACAGTAATAGACTCTGCCATCTTAAAGATTGCGTCAAGCTTACTTCAAACGAACAAAGTAACAGCCTATTTGCTTGTGTGGTCTTGTTTGTTAACACTTGGATTTGTTATTAGCGAAATTTGGGAAGCTTTCATAGTATTGTTAGTGATAGAAATAGTAAGTTTATGATGCATTGAAAAGTGAAAAATACTCTTGGCCCAAATCAGGAGTTAGGTATTCGATTAATTCATAATCGATTGTAGTTTCTAATCACAGATCCGTTGTTGGCAGGTGCAGCTATACTGCAGGAAAGTGATACTTGCATGACTAGTCTGTCATGTTGTCCCATGTCCCAATGAATCCAAACCGTACCTTCTTTCTTTTGGAGATGGGGAGAGGTAAATTCTATTCATGGGAACCTCAGATAAGTTTATCAAAATTAAGTGCTCATTTATTTAGTTCTAAGAAGTTCATATTGTGTTCACAAAACAGAAAATCTGTAATCCGAAGTATCGTTTGTGCTCTACTGTCTCTTGTTTGACTTAATTGGTTTGCAAATGCTGTCCGCTGTGAGTGTCAGTCTGGCTTTGTGAATGTGCTGTTGTCCATTTGGGATTATGGGTTTCAGCGTTCTTTGTGTTAATGCAGTTCAGGATCTGAGCAGGCTCTGCAAATTCCCCAGATATGCTAGAACTGATAAGTTGTCCTGGCACTGAGCATGCAGGGGAGAAAGGTAGTGAGGCCCAGTTCTTTGTGGGAAGTATCTGAATTGATTTATTCCAGTTGCACATTAACCCAAGTAATGGAACAGTAATCATATAAAACCATCAAAGTAAGTGATATCGTGCTTTTACAGTACTTAAGTATGTTTTTTCATCTATATATCGCTATTAAATTATTCATGCGTACTAATATGTTTGTCCTGCTTTGTCCTAAGAAAATTAGAGCGAAAAGAATGCAGAGGAGGAGAAAGGATGCAAAAAAAAAGAGGAGGAAGGTGGTACTGGGACTGTTACGATTTCCGGGGAGGGACTGTCGTGGGGAGACAGCCAACTGGGCGCTCAGTGCTGTTTTGGTTGTTTCCACTGAATGCTTATCCTTTAAAATGGTATTTAAATGAAGATTTCCTACTATTCTCATATTGATAAGTAAAATATTGAGTTATTTTATCTCTTAATGCTATTGAAATGAGCTTGTGAGTACTGCTGAACTATTTATTGTCAGTTTAAACTACAGGATGGCTTGAAATCCATCTTGGTTTCTTGGCTATGATTAGTTTGGGTTCATTCTCACCCAGTTTGAGGATATGTCCCAGTTCATGAAACAGCGTGGAAGTTCTTATGAAACCCCTGTTTATCAAGTTATTTCAGGATACATTCCATCTAAATCACATGCGAATATACCATTGACTCAGGTGAAGGCTTTGCAAGGAGCGTGAATCTTAGGTAATGCGTTGATGCCTTACGGAATAGTAAAATGTTGAAAATCCAATCAGAAATATTATGGAAAATATAATTATTTGTTTAACAGGAAAATACATGAAAAATTACTTGTACTTATGCTTACAGTGCTCATGTAACTATGTATTATGCATACAATGCAAAGCCTGCGTATGCCTACATGCATCCATATGCTAAGTGCACCTGGGTTGTGGTTTTTCAACAGGGAAGTATGCCAAGTAATGTACCCAAAGCAGAGGCTTGATTTGCAGACTTTAGCGAGAATTAGAAAAGGTATTTTATGTTGAAACTCAAGGTGTGTTTCTTCTTAACCGAATGTGAAATGTCAAAGACCAAAACTTGTTTTAATTCTGTTGCTTTAGCGATATGACAGTACCTAATCTGAATGGAGTGGGATATCTTTTCAAGATAATACTTCTGGAAATGCATTCAGCAACAGCTTAAACTAAGCAAACTTAGGATGTAGAAGTAAACTCTCTTTCATCATTAGCTTTTCATGGTTCATTAGTTGTAACACTGGAAATTGGTATGCCACCTGGGTAAGAATGCATTAGGTTATTTTCTGCAGTGCTGCCTATCTTGATATAATGCTGACTCTGTTATTCTTGCGTTTAATGTATTCAAGCTGGCATGGCTGTGAAAGGCATAATTCTCATTACATGTGCTAAGCCAAGCAGCAAGGGAAACAAGCTTGACTAAATGCTTGGATTTCAACCAATGGTGCAGCAAACTGATGCTGGTTCTGAAAATGAAAACTATTCCTGTATTTTCATCAGCTAGAAATGCTGAGAGCTTTAACAAATAGTTTAAAAGCAGCAACAAAAACGAGGACGCGGTTTTAGCAAGGTAACGCTCTTCAGTTTGAAAACATCAAAATGAAAATTGTTGTGAATAATACGGGTTCTTGTTACTAATGGCCATCGGTTATTTTTACACTGAAGGACATCCTGTGCGGCACTTGTATTTTGAGAGTTGATGCAGTCCTTGGCAGCAGCAAACAATAGAAACAGATAGGGATTTTTGGTACCAGTAGCTGCTTCAAGAACTCCTGTAGGTCAGCTTTTCAGAATGCTTTAAAGCTAAGGAAGTTGCAGCAGCAGAGTTCCAGTTGTCCTTGAGAGCCTGATAGCAACTTTGAACTCTTCGCTTTCACCACAGTATGTAATTGTCTCACTGTGTTGGTGGGCTGGCAGTGCTCTCAGTAAGAATACTGTTCTGTTCTTGGAAACAAATGATTCTCGCTTACGCAGCTGAGCTTCTTCCATTGCTCTGTTCTTTTCCAAGTACCTGCGGAGTTCATGGCTATTTATTAGCGTGTGTGACAGCTTAAAGTGGCTCCTGTCAACATTTACCATTTAAATAAGTGGCAGTCTTTGTTGGCAGTGCAGTAACAAACATGATTTCTAAAGTTAAGTCCTTAGTCTGAAAGCACATGGAACTGATAGCTACTGTCCAGCATATGTTAACAGATGCCTTTACATGCAGAATGTAGTAAGTATCTGTCTCCATCCCAGTAATAACAGCCACCTCTCTGTTTTGTCTGTGTATCTACAGGAAACCCAGATGTAAGTAATTTTTTTGGTGAGATTTCCATTTTAAATACTCGAACAAACTTCTATCCCTCTAATGTGAACCTGTTTGTGTGCTGGGGAAATAAGCTTTAAATCCTCAATTCTTCTTTTGCTATTTGCAGTCGCTTACTTGACAATGACTTCAAATTGTTCGTACTTAATTCCAGGGCAGATAAGTATGTTGCTTGTGTGGATGGAGAATAGGCATACTTAATTAAAGTAGCTGTCCATTTGAAGCAGGTAAAGCAATTAAAATGGTTTAAGTGTTATAATTTACGTGCATACGTACATGCGTAATATGTATGTAGTCTTCATGTAGACAAGGGAGGAGAAATTGCTGTGCTGGGGAGCTTGTACTCAGAAACTGGAGGGTTGAGTTATCACAAGATGTGAGAGACATGACAGGATTTAGTTTCATGATTTTCCTTTTCATTTTAATTGTTGCTATTTTATGGGGCTATTTTTTGTGACAGGGTTAGCCCTAACCAAAACCTCTGTTTTCAGGGGAAACCTAGCAGCTAGAGTAGAAGCTTGATGGACTATATTGGGAAAGAATTTGAAGGGCTTGGTGCATCTTGCTGCATGCATCCAGGACAGTGAGGTTTGCTTCATGTTTTTTTTTTTTCTTTCATAGAATCATAGAATTACTCAGGTTGGAAAAGACCTCAAAGATCATCAAGTCCAACCACAGCCTAACCACAGTGCTCCAACTCTAACAACCCTCTGCTAAATCATATCTCTGAGCACCACATCCAAACGGCTCTTAAACACATCCGGGGATGGTGACTCAACCACCTCCCTGGGGAGCCTATTGCACTGCTTAACAACCCTTTCTGTAAAGAATTGTTTCCTAATGTCCAACCTAAATTTACCTTGGCGCTACTTGAGGCTTCAAATTTAAATTTTTATTCAGAACTCAGTGGTGTTATTGACTGGTGTTATTGACTGCTGTATGGTGTTAACAGTTCACTAGCCAAATACATAAAGCCATGAGACATAAAGGTCTTACGTCTCTCTAAGTGTGTCTGTATTTGGGAAGCTTTTGGGAATGACTAGGGACACTACAGATGTAAAAACTTCAATGGAAGTCCACATATTGTTCACAAAGCTTCTCTTAAACTGGAAGAAAAGGTGACCTAACCTACTTCATGAATAAGGACAGAACTGTACTGAGCAACCTGGAAATGGGTCCAAGAAAATTGTAGCTGTTGTTCTTAACCACATTCAAATACTGTCTGTTAGCACTTTGTTATGCTTGCCTGTAGCCCAGGATCAGAGCACTGAAACTCTTTTTTTGTTAGTATGTTCAAACAGCAAAGTAATTTTGTAGGTAAGTTGAGAATCCACTATTCATGAAGACAGTCTCTGATTTAGGAAAATACTTAATGTGAATGTTTTTCATTTCCAGAAGTACTTTTGAGTAATATTATTATGGGTTATAAAGAATGTTACTTATTGTGCTGCACGGTTTTCACATAGCTTAGTTTTAATATAGTGGTTTTTTAAAGGACAATACGATACAAACATTGACATCACAGAGTAACTGCTTAGGCTTAACAGATACGGTCTGTATGACAGCCAGACTGGGGGCATAGTTTAGCCTTCATGGTAACAGTACACATTGAATTTACTATGTGTTCAGACACGAGTTTTTTTGTGACTGGAGTTTTTTGTTTTAATGAAACATGAATTCAATATGCATTTTTCATTAACTGACACTACTGTTCTTAATTTCTAATGAAACCAAGCCTTAAAGAGCTGCGTTTTACTACTTGTTCCCTGCTACTTTGAGGAGCACATAATGTTAGAGTAGTTAATTTATTGCTTTGGTAGAAAAAGATTAAACTGTATAGAAGAAGACCCATCTGTTTGCTTTTCCGCATGGAATGAGGAACATAACAAGAAAACAGACTTAATGTAACAGGAGAGTTTTCATCCGTGCCACTCAAGGCAGCCCCATTGTATTGGTCTGAATTATGATAACCTAAAACTAATAGGGCTTACCTTTGTGGTGCTACTTGAAAATGTGGCAAACTCAATGGAAAAGTTATCAGGAGGATTGTGAAAACCAGAAATACGAATGAAGTGTGGCTGGTTACTGCATCTCCACAGGTGCCAATTAGGATTGTTACATGAGTACGGTGGAAGAAAAAAGTCTCTTATCTTTTGCCCTATGACTTTGCTATAGGGTAGGATTCTGCAAAGTTCAGAGTAATCTCTGGAATTGCTAAGAGAACTTTTCCTGCATAAGTTTTCTCTCAATCACCTTTTGAGAGCTGGCAATTTCCAGAGATAGTTCAGGTTTTTCTATGAATCCTAAGACAGTCTGCTTCTTCCTCCTTCTGTTTGAGAAGGGATTAAAGGTCTAGTTTTGTTCTTATGAATGTTACTGATAATTGCACCGCCCTGTGATTGCTGTTTAGTTGCTGCTTGCAATGATACGGTACTTGAACTTCAGAAATGTGTTGCTAATGACCTTCAGTATACTCTTTCTTGACTCTGTAGTGAAATAAACACTTTATATGTAGTGGATCAAAGATGATAAGCGCTGCTAAAGCTGGGCTGAGTGGTACAGAACTCATCTGTTCTTTATGTATAACATATTTGTCTGTTCTTAAGAGTGATGTATGATGAAGAGCTGTGAACACAAAACAATCGAGTTAGAGCAGAGTATCCTTGGCTCGACAGCTGCACGCTCGCATGTTTGAGTGGAACAAAACCTTGCAGAGAGACATGCCAGGAACTATAAGGTACTAAACTTGTACAAGTAAACAGTTATATTTGTGGGACTGCTGCTCATACAGTTCTCACACCAAGTAAGGTATGAGCAGCAAAACTGAGCTTAACAGTGGTGAAGTGCCTTTAGTCTTCTCTTGGATCACTAGTGAGGGGGAGGTATGGTCGATGTTAGCGGTATGGTTAGTGCTGTGTCATAATAACAAAGGTGAATGTCAACAGCAAAGCTATCAGTGGTTTTTCACGTTAAAAGTGAATTGCTAAATCAAACTGGGTGGGAAATACGCACTGTGCCTTGGGGAGCAAGGTGCTGGACCAAGTCCAGCAGCTGCAAACATAGTTTGTGGAATGATGGCTGATGGAGTCCTATAGCCATTCTTTACAAAGCGTTCTCTCATCTTAGCCATGCAAGCAGACACTCATACACCTGTTCTGCAAATGCAGGGGGGGAGAAAAAAAGATTTTCTTCTAAGCTTGCAAAAGGAAGTACTAGAAGATACTCTTCTTAGAGATTTGACATGATTTCATTATTTTTTCACATTAAGAGTAACTTGTATATAATAAGGCTATGGAAACAATCAGCTTTAAAATTGTGGGCACCTACTCTTTTGTTTGCTGTACTCTCTAGTGTTTGATGAAGATTAATCAATTCTCTACGTTCTTTGCTGCAAACATAAAGGCTAGGAAAGCCTCTTAATCTATGTCTGAAGTACCGTTGCTATTACTGAAATTGAATTCTCTGTGACCTGTCACCAAATAGATGCAATAGACTCATTCGTTTTCACTTCATAAGTATAGCTTTCCCATTAGCTAAACTGGCCCAATGCTTTGCCGTGTTAATTTACTTAATAAGGACTCAGAGTGAACTCGTTTCTATGTGTTCTTTTCCATCATTCTATACAGGAACTGGGATGGGAGGTATTGGGCATTTGTGTGGATGGCAGTTAGTCACATGCAGGGATTTCAGTTTAAGAAGGATCAAAGCAGATTTTGGGGTACTGGGGAATAAGTTGGCATCTTCCCTCAAGGATATTTTTGCAGCCGTAATCAGTTTGAAGAGTTTAAGATTTTAAATATTTTGGTACAAATTCACCCTGGAAAAGCTGGAACCTCCCTCTATTTTAAGCTCCAAGATGACTAAGTTATTCATTTGAGATAAATCTCATAGCTAAATTTGTGAGAGCTATGAATACAAAATGCTGCAGTTTGCTTACATTTTCTCTAGAAAAGGTATATAAATCAGAACTTGATTATTTCTTTGGTAGACTAAAGGTCTTTTAGCTGTTCTTTTCAGGAATATGTTTATATCAGGGATCTGTATCAATTTAATCTAAGAAAAAACTCCTCTCTATGACACCGTCTGATTCGTTTCGTCTTTGCTGCTTTAGGATAGCATCTCAGTGTTTGTGGGTTGCATTTATTCTTGAGGTCCTTTGAACCAAAGGGATAATATTGTTATAAAGATTCTTGTTTTTCCAAGTAGCATTTAGAGGGAGGACAGGAGTATCTGCATCTGTGTTCTCATTGTAAAACCAAGGGATTCTTGGAGTCCTGAGGAGAGTGACAGAGTAAGCAAGGGCTGGCTCTCAGGCTGCTGTCAAATGACAAGAGAGCCCTGAAGCAGTGTGGCAATCTGGCTAGAACAATTTTTCTATTAGCTGTGATGAAGACTTAAAAAATATATGTATCTTAAAAACAAAAAAAAAGCCTTGAAAGCCTCTTTGCTAACTGGTTAAAATTAACACAAAAATACTGAGGCAGACGTGGTGCTGGAGGCAATAAAGTCTTCTCAGTGTAGTTTCACGGTGGTAAGAAATACTTATCTGTGTATAAGAGACTTGTGACCAGGATTCTGTTTGTCAGCCTTCTTGAGACAAAGAGGCTTTAGCTACAGAAGGACCTCAGCAAGGGGCTGTTGATGGTGAGACAGTATTCTTGTCCCTTTTTGTATTTATCAGAGGTTTCAGGTCCATCACTCTGCAACTGAAGAGCTCATGCTTCATGCCTTCCAAACAGACTATAAACAGCAGTAGCCCACTGAGCTAATTGTTTGCTTGTTTGAGTGTTTGGGAACAATAAAATGAAGAGAGAAATAGAATGAGGCAGGCTGCCTTCTTAACAAACTCCAGAAGTAAGAGTCATTTTCTGTGTACTGAAAAAGCCTGCAGCCCAACTCCCTCTTGTCTGAATGTGACATATTAGTCTCAGAGTTCCTTAGGAAAGAGGAAAATGACTAGCCAGTGGGGCCATTTATTTCTGTTTCTGTGTGTTTAAGTAAAACAAAATAAAAACCCAACAAACACAGTAGCTATTGCCTGGATCAAAATGTGTCGTTCACTGTAGATTTTTTTTCACCACTCCTGACTCAGGGTACAAATAACCATAGTGAAATTCTAAGGATGATGCTGTTCTGAATTGTTTCCCTCCCAGTTAAAGTAGTAATTTTTGAAACTGTGAAGGAATTGTAAATATAGAACTCAACAAAAAACAAACAAAGACACCCCTGAAACACCAAATGAAACAGCAGATTAATGGATAATTTTTATTTGCTGTTTTTTTATCGCTCAGGGACACAGCTGCGTATGTAAGAGCGGAGATACCATGTAATTTTTTGACTAACTTTGGGCTAGATGGTCTCCAGAGGTTCCTTCAAACTCCTATGAGTCTGTAGTTCTTCCATTTTAGAAAGCGATCTGCAAGTAAAAAAGGTAGATAAAAATTTGCACTTTATGTGATGTGTTGGATATTGTTGTAACCAAAACAACAATAAGAAACTTCTCAGCTGGCTGAGAAATCTGGTCCTGCTCTTCTGAAGCTGCTTGTGAAAATCCACTGATGCCTAGAGGCAACAGCAAAGACATTTGGTTGGAGCTTGATGACTACTTGTAAGTGGTTATAATCCTGGCAACCAGATTGTAAGTATGTTTATGTCCTATCTTTAGCTTTGATCACTGTAATCTCTTAGCAGCCTTGAGGTCTACTGGGATAGTCTATTGAGTTCAGGATCATTCTCACTGAACGAAGCTGTTACTACCATTCAGCTAAGCTTTTCTGTCCCCACCGCAGGCACATGACCTGCTTCATAAGAGATGAGCCAAAGCTCTGCCCTGGGGAAGGGGAGATGTGGGTAGCTGGGGGCTCTAACAGCCGGGCCCTGCTCACAGCTTGCCTTGCTGGATATCTGTTATTGGATCTTTTTTTCTCCTCTGTGCATACCTTTTCGTGCTGAGAATGTGGTGAAATGCTGTGTTTTTTATGCTAAGGTGGCAATGGTTAAAAAGTGAAAGGTACGTGTATTTTATCTGCAGTGTGCGAAGAGGTTGAGCTGTTAGGCAGATTTTATTTCTAAATAGATGTTTGCGTGAGACTTCAGCAACAACTGTTCTTAAAGAAGTGGTAGTTCAGAAGGATTCTGCTTTGTGCGGTGCTTTTTATTCCAATACTGAATGTTTCAGCAAGTAGGGGATAAGAAAACAACGAGATGGGAATGCTGCGATGGCAGTCCTTTAGGCTCATCTTTCCTATTCCTTATGTGCTTATCTGTCTGTATTAAAATGATCTGATCTGGGATCCACATAGCTGTGAATTTCCACAAATAAATGAAAAGCCTCATGCAAATATAATTTCCTTAATAGCTTAACTTTCATCTGTTTTTACTTACCCAGCTTTCTCGTAATTAGCAGAGAAGTCCCCTGCTCAGTGTGTACATGAGGGCAGTGTGCAGGATTTATATTGGTCTGTTTGGAAACCTGAAGTCTCCGAGTCCTTTCATGAATCAGTAGAGCAAAGCGGTTTCTGTGGAATTATTGCTGCAAATGAGACAAGAGTCGAACCTGTTATCAGGAGAGTTAGATCTGGGAACAGGTTTCACTATGAACTTGCACGTTTTTATTTGCAAAATCTGGTCTAGGCATGGTTAAAACCCCTCACCAAGGGCTAAGTTATCCTTCTAGATGTATGTGAACAACAGTGAGCAATGCATACTTATCCAAACGCTCATTTAATCCCTGGGGAAGTTTTGTCTCTTTTTGGATGTTTGGAATATTTTTTGTTTTGTAAAGACACTGAAAAAGAAGGAATTTCTTGCTGTGTAAGACTAGCTTCTCCTTGACTGCCTATACTGTCTATTAAGTTCTGCAGTAAGAGCAAATACAAACTTTTAATGCATTTCACGCAAAACAAAGCTTTTTAGTGCAGTCATAAATGAGTAAGTACATAGTTTGCAGCATTTTCTAATTCCCGTTTTCTTGGTGTTACTAAAGAAAGCATTAATTGTTCTTTAATTTTTTTCTTTTAATCAGGCCCAATGACGAGTGGGAAGAGCACTGCTTGAATACACTAATGTGCCATCCCTGCATACCTATGTGTTGGGAGCATGGTGGGGTGCCATAGGGAGCTCAGTAAGGTGTTTGCAGCGTGATGAGAACACACTTGTCCTGGAGGGGAGCCAGCTTCCAGAGGTCCTACTGCATGTGCAGGAGACCCTTGGTGTGTACAGCTGAGAGACAAAACCTGCCTACTTAGGGAAGGGCTGTGCTGGAATAATTGTCAGGACTTAAGTAACCTGTGCTAGTGGGAGGTGTCCCTGCCTGTAGCAGGGGGTTGGAGCTAGATGGTCTTAAAGGTAGTTTCCAACCCAAACCGTTCTATGATTCTCCTTCCCCTGGGGGATTTGCATCCCTCTTTGCTAACAAGAACTTTCACGTGTACGGGAGTGCGTTACAGACATCCAGTTCTACCATGCTGGTTATATTTGAGGTGACCAGTGGGAGCACTGCTGTGCAACCCAGGCATTCTTTCACTCCTGGAGACCAAGAGCACTGTTCACCTCTTCTGGAGCTCGTTGTGCACAGGGTGGCGAGGCAAGCTTCTGCTGTGGACATGAGTATTGAATGGATTAGAACCAGATTCTTTCCATACTATCCTTGTTTTCTGACCAGTTCTTTACCCTTGTAGCTATACAACAGCAGAAGGGAATGTTTCTTTGATTACTGATAGTCTTCAATTTGGAGAGCAAAAAGGGTGTATTTCCAGGGGTGGTTTTGAGCTTCCTATTGTCTTCTCTGTTTCTGATAGCGGAAGGCAGTCAGTGTGCTGGCAATCAAAACCAATGAAGCCGCAGTTGTTGCTCCCTGGTGTCAGTGGTTCTGTTAAAGAGACTTTCAACAAATGGTTGCCATGATGGGTGCCGTGTTACTTAGGATGATGAAAGGCTGGAAAAAACTTCACTCATATGTATTTAAAATGTGGTATGTGCCACTTACGTGTTGGATATTCTAAAAGGAACAAATAATAAGCTTCAACACAAAGGGTTCTCAGGGGAGGGATTTCTTGGGCCTTTTGTTCCCTGACTGAAATACGAAGGATTCAGACCATAGTGATTTTTCTCAACTGCTTAATTCCCTCCCACACCTGTAGAAAACTATAGGAAAAGCGACTTTCTTCAGTCTGTCAGTTAATTAAAAATCCTGCTAGAGTTTCTGCGAAAGACAGCAAAACCCCTCTGCTCACAAGATCTGGGAATTGGTACTTTGGAGAGTGGAGGGAGGTTGGGTTCTGTTATACTTTTCCTTCTTCAAATCATTTTTGCTTGAGCTGACAGCAAGATTCCGTCCTTGTCCTTCATGTTTGTGAGTCCCAGGAGAACAGCACATACCATTTCTGTGCTATTTTTACTCCTTCCTCCTGGTAATCTATTGGTTCTTTCAGCCTAAATCAGGTCACCTTCAGGATTAAATAATGGTGTTATGGAAGGCTTTCTCTGAAAAAAAAAAATAAAATCAGTTTTTTCTTTTTTTCTTTTATTTTTCTATATGAGGGTAAAAAAAGGGCTATTTTTTTTTCCCCTGGAAAAGATTGAGTAGCTTTTTATTTCTGGTACACTTAAGCTGTAGTATAAAGGTCTGGGGCGCTCTATATGTTTTTCACACTGAGAGAATAATTAATCTTAATTGCACTGATCATTTTACCATACTTCTGAGGGTAAGTGATTACAAATGGCTTTACATCAGGAGGCAGAATAAGCTATCTTATCCAAACACCTATTGTTTGGCAAAAATTAGCTCCATTTGTTGTGTGGAAAATGGAATTGCCTCAGCTATGCTGCTGTAGTGATGCAGCTTTTTACACTGTTATCTTCAGCTTGCTTGTGTGTAGGTATGCCCCATGAAAGCTGTAGATGATTTATGACAATGGCATGTTTACATCTCTGGGTTAGAGGTAACAAGTTTTGAATGCTTAAAGTTTTCACACTCCCAATACTTACTGAGTTCACTGAGGTTTATATACATATATATGCCTAAATGTTGGAATAATGAAAGGCGTGGATATCCACATGGAAACTGAATGCAAACGCTTGGCAAGCAGCCAGAACAAACGTGAGAGGAAATAATAATCTTCTTTTTCCAAGTAGATGAGCAGTGTTTGATCCTCATCTATCCTAGGCAGTTTAGTGAAGCACTTATGTGTGGTAGAGTTGTCAATGATGCACACACTTAGCCATTATCCTTAACTCTAAATTAGCCTTCCAGCAGTAGCACTACATGCTGAGAGTCAAGTGGGGCTTCCAAACCCTGCGTTCACAATGATATCTATTTTAATGGGTTACATTGTCTGCTTAATACTTCAGTTTTAGGGCATGAAGTTATTAGCAGGAATGGAGAGCAGTTCCCCAGCCTCCCAGCAGAGTATGTATTTGGGTTCAAATGCATGTTTTGTCAGCTCAGAGCTGCCAAAACTTCTTGGTATTTTATTCTATCTGCCTGTGGTTTCTACTTGCATCATGTTATTTAGTGTCAAAGTGTCCAAGCTGTAGCTATGTATTACGGTATACGTTTAAGTAATGTTGGGTCTGTGCTTACTGACTCTTTGCTGTAGTGTTTTGGTTGGGTGTCTAGATGCTTTGTGCGCTCTCAGTCTTGTAAACCTTGGCAACTGTTTTATGCATGCAACAGCAATAGTCTTCCAGCCTCTGGAGACCTCTCCATGCCTGCTGCTGTGTCAGGACTGAGTTATGGAGAAGCCAATTAAGACCCACGCACAACAAATTTTCCACTGAGATAAAGTAGTCAGCAGAGGTTGTCCCAATTCTGCTTAGAGAGGTGTTTCTTAATAACCTGCAGCAGGTCCAAGAACTATTTCATTACTAGGGAGTTACTTGAGGAGGCACTTGAAAATGACAGAAACCTGAATATTCAGGGCTGTTCTAATGCTTGCCTTGTCTCTGAGAGGCACAGCCTGAGCTGGGATTTCAGTTTTTCCAGAAAATTTCTTGCTTTAACTCCTTTTTTTTTTCTGCTGTGATTTTGGTGCAACTGAAGGGACGGGAGGGCTAAGACACTTGGGCAACTCAAATGGTAGCAGAACTCAGTCAACTATGTTAAAAACACGAAACATGTTGAAGCTGGTTTTTTTTTTCTGCTCAGCCTGGAAGGAAGAAGAGATTCTCAAATTGCCACTGGGGCGTAGGAGCTATTGCAGAGTGTGGCTGCCCTTGAGCTTTGTATTCCCTCAGTTCTTTTGAAATAGCCTGGTGTTTCGTGTTTGATTTCAGCCCCTTTAACTTTTAATAAGGAGGAGAAGATAAGGTTGTGGAACTGCAGGTGACTAAAACTACTGACTGGAACTGTTCAGATTGGATGCTAGGAAACATTCTCAGAAAGAGTGGTGAGGCACTGGCATAGGTTGCGCGGGGCAGTGGTGGAGTCGCTGTCCCTGGAGGTGTTCAAGAACCATGGAGATGTGACACTGAGGCATGGTTAGTGGGGATGGTTGGGATGGTAGCCATCTTCTCCAACCTTAATGACCCTATTGAAGGGTGCTTCTTTGGTGATATCTGCAATATCCTGGGACTGTCAGGCTTTGCTCCTGTTCAGAGCCCCTGTTAGCTAGGTCACCAGGGGGGCTTTCCCCCACAGCAAAAGGAACTTTGGTTGGATGTTTGGTTGGAACTTTTAGGTTGGATGTTAGGAAACCCTTCTTTACAGGAAGGGTGGTTAAACACTGGATTAGTCTCCCTGGGGAGGTGGTTGAGTCACTGTCCCCGGATGTGTTTAAGAGCTGTTTGGATGTGGTGCTCGGAGATATGATTTAGCAGAGGGTTGTTAGAGTTAGGGTACTATGGTCAGGCTGCGGTTGGACTTGATGATCTTTGAGGTCTTTTCCAACCTGAGTGATTCTATGATTCTATGAATGTAGCTCTCAGGTACTTCTGTCACTGATAACTGGTGTAAGGGGTAACTTAGCACTCTTCTGTTCACTTATTTGTTTGACCAGCAACATACAGAGCTCTGCTGAGTTGCATATTGGGGTTTAGGTGAAAATGTCAGTTCTCCGTGACAAGGTACTTGAGCACAGGCTGACTTTTTTGATTCTCTAACCACCTGGTTAGGGGCAGGAAAGAAATTTTGCATGGAATTCAGAATGGTGATGGTTGATGCATTTGGATCAGAGAAAATCTTCATGACTCAAAACTTGCAATTCTGACAGGCTGTAATATATCACACTACGATGCCTAGGCAGTTGCACAGTGAAATTCATGCCATGAATGATACGGTGTCTGGGGAGTTCTTAAGTGAGTTTTCTCCTTTTCCTGTTAATTGCATCAGCTTTTAATATCTGCTGCTCCAAAGTCTGAATTTAAATGTAAACCCTGTGAATATTGTAATTATACTTTATTCATGACTTTTCAGACTTGCTGAGAAAGCATTTGGGGATGGAAAAGGCAGAAAATGAACAAGCAGGTGATAAGCATATTTTCTGATATTCAAAGTACTGTCGTTTCTGTCAGCTAAAAAGGTTGGGTCTGAATTGAACTGCTAACCCAAATGGTACAGCTAGACAAATGTAAGAGCGTAATGCTCCTCCTTCCTTTCTGTTATTTTAAAAATAAGATATTAATGTGGGCATTTGGGGTGGATGAGTGTGGTACATTACTGTCTGTCAGAACTGGAAGGTTTGTGTTGTGCGGGTTTTCTCTGATAAAACCAACGGGACTTGGCTTAAGAAGTGTCCAGCAGATGGTGCAACATGCTTTATTTTAGCTGCTGAACTGCTCATGCTTTGAGACTTCCTTTGGATTGAAATCTAATGCAATAGATTTATATGCTCTGGTCAGAAGCTAGCATTTCAGAGAAGTGAATTTTAGAAGCGAATATGCCAGTTCTTTACTGGAATTCAGCATCTTTTCTCCTCCAAAAATACAATGTGCTTAATGCTGTGTTGGTAGGAGAGCAAGTCAGTACCTGATACAGTATGTTTGCAGTTTAAGTCCGCTACTTTTTATACCCAAACAAAAATTCCCTCATGTTAATATTGGGTGTAAGACAAGACAGTGCTAGTTTTTTAGTTGACGATGATTAATCATGAGCCAGTTGCAGTTTACGGACAAATTAATGGCTTGTTTGTCCTTCGTGCTGCCCTTCTCATACAAAATCAAAGGGTTAATTTGCTACTGGGAACTGCAGGACTGAATGCTGTTGTGCAGCAGAATAGCCTAAGATGTCATTTCTGTCTGTGAGCAGAGCTGACTCACAGACCCCTCTAGAAGTCTAGCTCAAACAGAATAGGATGAAATAGAACAGCAACTACCACACCATTCCCCTCAAAACCAAGCAGAAACCAAATCAGCCTACTCCCACCTCTAGAAATATGTATATATTGTGGTCTTTAGCAGAAATTGCATTAACAAGAAATATTTGTAACATCAGTGCAAAGATAAAATGAATTAGTTTTCCTTCTCTGATCATCTTAAAAGATGTCCTCCAACCTTTTAACACTTCAGAGTGGCCACGGTGTTGAAAAGTGCATGTTGAAGAAGCAAGAGAAGCTGTAAAGCCCTACAGTCCCAAATTCCTCGCAGCAGATGCTTTTTCTGTGTTCTGCTCCCTTTTATTTCAATTCCACTACACAAATTTAGCTTTGAAGCCAGAAGTGATGCGTAAGGAGACAGTTATGTCTTTTTTTGGAGAAAAAAGTCCAACTGTAGCATGCATGAATTCCTTCCAGAGTTGGATAGGCTCACTTTAACAATTTGTTCATAATGTTTAAAAGCCATTAAATTACTTAGCCATCTGCTGTTAATAATGGGAAATTCCTGATAGAGCTGAAGGTCTGAATAATGGGAATGCATCGTTGATTGTCCTGAAAGTGCAATAGGTTTTGCTGTAATCATGAAACTGCAGTCTATAAATATTTTAAATAACTTAAAAGTGTGTTTCTAACTCTCCCTTCTGTGGGCTTCTGAATGCGGCACTCATGTAGGTGAAAAGCAATGTGACAGGGTCTGATTTAATCCCTACTGGCTTCAATGTGCCTACTGGGCTCGGGAGGTAAATCAGCCATAGGCCGCTTAGGGTTTATTGTAACGAATGTGAGCACAGGGATCCAGGTTCACATCTGGAGTAGGATTGTGGAAGAAGCAGGGAGAAAGTTCTTGTCAGAGAAACTATAGCAGCTCTTGTCGTTTTGTGAAAGTCTTTTTAGTTTACTAGGCACAGGTAGTTTTGCCGACTGATGTGCTCTCCAGAAGTGTTTCCCTGCTAGACTGCTTCTGATTAATAAAATATATGAAAGCAAAGGATAAAGGATTCTTTCCTAGCCTTTTTTTCCTGGTACTTATGACTAATTTACATTTTTAGCATCCTTAAATGCTACAGACCTTAGATGCTTAGATCCTTAAAATGCTTACCATCCTTAGAATGCTTAGATCTGCATGGTCTTTGTCTCAGTCACACTTGGATTGTTCTGCTTGCATTTTAAGCTGTTCAGATGCTGACATGCCCTGTGCTGAAAACACTGTAGTTGCACAAGGCTTTGTCCAACCTAGTAATCCTTGGCGAGCAGCAGAATGCTACAGTAATACAGTGTAATCGCTTCTTGATTGGAGATGGTGAGGATCTGGGTGATTTGAAGGATTAGCTGGTGCCAAGAGGCAGTAGATGAGAAAACTGGGATTCTAATGTTACCTACAAAAAGATTTCAAAAACCAAATAATGCCTTTTTAATGTGTAGTTGGTACCAAGTCAAATCCTGAAGCCCGCTGACTGTGTTTTGTTTGCAAAGAGACAGAACAAATACTCGATGCCACTAATAAACTAAACCTCCAAAGTCTCCCAAGTCAGTGGATCTTTAATAAAAAAAACTTCCCTTCTGTTTTCCAGGCTAGAAGCAACGCTAGAAATTATGTTAACAGGAGTGGCACGTGGCTGATCTATGTGGTATTCACTAATAGGCAGGAGCATATTCTTCCCCAAGCAAATGGTTTCCCGTTCCTTGGATGAGTCAGTAAATATATGTGCAGTACAGCTGGAGCTACAGGAGTACTAAAACAGGTGAGTATCTTCCTCCATCAGAGCGTAATAGAGCAGATCTAACAAGGAAAAACAAGGCGATGAAAGATAAATTTGGTATTGAAAGCAAGTTGGTGTAAGTACCCAAATGTTCCGTGTGGTCTGTGAATAGGCCTGCCTTCATTTCTTAGCCATCTCTGGGAGATGTGTCCTGTCTTTCTTTGCTGGTTTGTGGCTTTACTGGCATTCCCATGTTTGTCGTCTGAGGCAGTGTTATGCCTGCAAAATGCAGGTTGCTGCAGATGGTCTGGATTTCTCTTTTGTAAGTGAGGATTTGAGAAATTGTTCTGTTTCATGCTCCTCCTGGGAATTTGGCACAAGGCATTCATGTGGGGAAGGGAGCGCAGGCTGGTTGGTTCTCAGATCCTTGCTTTTCATCTCATCCAGCATGATTACAGCAGGTATTCCTTCTATTTAAGCCCCCAGGAATTTGATGGACTCCCTTACTGTGCAGACTGCTCTTGTTTTCCCACTTATTGCAGTGAGCCAGAAGGCGCTTGCTGTTCTACACGCAGTGCAAGCAGCATGGGTTAGTCACTGCAGCAATTGATTCAAGTTAGTCAGGAGTAAAACCAAGTCAGAGTCTTGCAGACTTGTGCTTCCAATTCCACTCTCGGAAATAAAGTCTTTTAATCTCAGATATTAATGCCCCAGGCGAACTCTTATTATTAAATTGATTTATCTGTTCCATTTTAAGGTTTAGGGATAGCACTACTGATTTATCTGTTCAGTGGAGCAGAGGGGTGTACACAACATCTTATATCCTGATGAAAGTTATGTGCTTGTTGTACGTAGAACCACTCGTGTTTTTAATTTTAAGCCTGCCATTGTCACTCAAGCTCAACTCTCTATCACACCATAGTTATAGGAAGAAAAGAGTATCTGAGATTTCATTATAAACAAGATTTAAGTTAAGAGATAATGGTAGCATAGTTTAAGTGTAGTGTATACACCAAGGCTGGAGACAAACGATAATGCACAGCGATTACTTCTGTTCTTTATCTTTTTGCACTTAGTCTGATTTGAAGTCTGAGTACGTTGAGCAGCAGTGCTGCAGGACTTGGACCCCTTGCTTCCCTTGCTAAGGCTTTGAATCACAGTGCTGATTTTAGCTAACTCCTCTGATGACAACTGAGCTAGCCCTGTAATTATTTAAATAAATATCCTCTAAAATCTTCATGGGAAATACTGTATAGAAAACAGATTCTGATGGGTAATATCTTACATCTGATTTCTTCTAAAATATCTACTGCATTCACAAAATCCCCTTCACTTTTCCTTCTATTCTAGGCAACGGAAAACTGCCATATTTTATCTTAGAGTAGAATGTTATTAAAGACTTAAAATTTTGTGAAAGATGGTCGTTGCTCTTTTGGGTCAGGGCCTTTTCCTTTAGAAACCATTTGTATGGTCTTAGACTGAGAGTGATAATGTGGCTCCTCCGCTCCAGCAGAATGGGAGTGGGAATGACATGAGCCAAGTGATCTCACTTACAGACTGCGTCGAGCATCTCCTCCTAAATAAGCTGTTACTGGCAGGAAGGAAGCAGAAGAGATTTATTGGAGAGGCCTACTGTTAGGGCTCCACACAGATTATAGTGATGACCATAATCAATTTGATCTAATACCAATATCAGAAAAAAGGGCAAGGATCTAAACAAAATAGCATTGAATCTCAAAGGAGAGATAAAATTGGTGAGAGGAGGTCCACCTTGATTTTTTTTCAAGTTTTATCACCCAGTTTATTCACTTCAGGCAGATTAAAGCATAAAACTTGCTAGCAATTGCTATGCAAGCATCAACGGTATTTAATAATATAGTTACTAGAGACAGCTACTTAAATTGAGTAATTTAGCTAACTGTTTAAACTTTTCCTTCCCAAGCATGTCTTATCTCCCTTATTTGTAATGCAGATCGCTTGCGTTCTGCTCAGTGTTTAGTCTGCAGGAATAATTTTCAGTAAGAGCTCAGGATGTATAACAGATAAGCATGTCAGTAGAGCTTTGCTGTGGTGTGAGGAAATTAGACGTCTGTATTTTGAAGAAGGGCAGTTCTGTACTTGCAGCTGTCCAATCCTATATGTAGATCTGTATTTAAGAAGTTAAACCCTGTGTTTGTGTCTTCTGCTCCACTGAGGAGCTGATCTTGCCTCCTGCTGTGTTCATTGGGTTGGAGGATGGTCAGGTCCTTCTTCCAAGTTTAGGCCTTTGGCTGTATCAGCCTGAAGAGATGGCTACTTCTGGTACAGCCTGTCTTACCAATAATATATGATGACCTCTGTGAAACTTGGAAAGAAAAACAATAGTCTAAGTTGTAATATAAAGGAGGTGGAAAATGAAGCCTTTTGGACCTTCTGTCCCTTCCTCATTGCAACCTTTTTTTTTTTTTTTTTTTTTTTTGCAAGTTCAGATGGTTTCATCTACTGATCCTCCAACTTGCCAATCTCTTTTACTCTCACTTTCCTTCCAGAGAGGTCCCTTTGGCAACCTCCTCACTGTCAATGAGGCAGCCCCAAGGCTTGGGTGAAGATAGAATTCTCACTGTGTGGCGCCTTTGCTATGGCCACGTGTCATCTATTTGAAGAGCTCTAGGACTGATGCATGTACCTGTTCTGCTTAGAATATCATTGTATTTTCATGTTCACCCTCCAAGCAGCCTATCCAGCTCCTCTTCCCAGCCAAGAACTAATGTGGGGAAGCAGCTGCTCTGCCTCCAGCCTTTGTTACCTTCTTTCTATTTTCATCCCCAAGTAATTATCTTTCACTTCTCCGGAAAAAAAAAGAACAAAACCAAAATACCAATTGTCTTCTGAATATTGCAGGTTTTTTCTTTCTTTCCTTCTTTTGTTTCTCGTATTATTGCAACTCTGGTTGGCTTTGGTATTACAGCTGTTAATACTGCATGCTAAAATGGTTAATTGCTGAACCTTTGAAGAGGGGGGCAGCAGCCTGCTTACAGCAGAAATATCTGCGTGCAGGTATGCGTGGCTGCTGAAAGTGATTGCAACCTGGTGTCAGATCAACCACAGGCTAGTGACTTACATCAGAAGGTTGAGGAGTGAGAAGTTGGTTCCAGTGTTTGGAATATTCCTCAAACTAGTCAGTTCCTCCCTATTGATTAAAAGTGCTCCTTGAAGTGTCAGACCATCGTAGCTGCTTTGTGTTGGACATAAGTGGTACTGGCTCGTGTTAGTACTGCCAGAAACTGATACAAAACATTTTTTTTTCCTTGATGTAGGAAAAATTAGAAGTGTTTTTCTACCATATTTTTGTCTGAATCTGTGCTCCTCATTGTAGGAGTGATTTAGCGATGTCCACACGACAAAGTATGCAGTACATGAGGATGCTGATTTGTATTCTCTCCGCTCCCCTCCTTATTTCGATAGGGACCAGCTTTCTCTGTGAGTTCTGATGCCTGCCATTGCATGGTTGTTCTTATTTAAAGGAAGTTGATGCAAATTTGCTCTTGCTTACTTTTTAAGCGCGTGAGGGTGTTTTGCTTCCTAGGCAACGCAGGATTTTTCCCTGCCTCAGCTCATTTTTAGCTTTCCTGAAAGTATTAGGGAATACTATTTAGAAACACAGAGGAAGGAACACACGAAAAAAAATTGGAGAGAGCTTGCTGAGTGGGTTCTTCAGTTTGAGATTAGACAAATAACTCCATATGAATTTATGATGTGACATGGCAGCGTAAAGAGCAAATGTAATTTCATGTTGCATTATTATTTATTGGATTTATAATAAAATTGCAATTACAGGGGAGCCTTGCTCATTCAAATGTGCTGAGACACGATCAGCATGCATGCTAGTAGAAGTCTGCTCTATTGTGAAGTATGCAGAAAGAAGGGTTATGCAGAGATAGCGTTGAGCTTTTATTCAGAAATGAATCTGTTGCTTAAAACTTTACACTGAGTTCCAAGCAAAGCTTGTGGTGTTAGCGGTCCCAGATGTTGAGCAGTGTGACATTTCTCTATGTGCTTTTTGAGACACTTCTGAAAACTAAATAAACTGTCCATAGATGGATGTCCTATCTATTCTTTTGGCTTCTCTTTAGCGACAGAGTTGATGAAACTTCTCACCTCTGTCTACCTTTGGAAAATAAGTAAACAGAAGAAAAGCCTGTAGTATATATTTGCTGGGATCACAGATAGCAGAAAGGTAAGATCTCAGTAACTAACCAGTAGAAAGGTGACGTGATTTACTGCCTTCCCTGATTCTCTTAAAGTATGTCCAGTAGTCTTACTAGAATTGAGATGCCACAAGGTTGGAAAGTGTGCAGGCAAACAATAACTTGTAAATATAGACCCACACCGACTTTGAATCGTACAAAATAAGTACCCACAAAGGAAACATGAGAGTGAGACTGGGAGAAGATCAGTCCAACAGCCTGTCTTAATCTGTATTAATTCCAACTCGATTCATTACAGTGGTTTCATCTGCATAAATTAAAGTTGTACTGATCAAATACAACAGTGCTATTTGGCAACTAGCGTTTGGGAAGATAATTATTCACAGGCACAAAGGTGGCTCGACTGTAAGGTGAAATGCTTGCTAGTCCATTTGTCTTAATTTGAAAAGGCTGTCAGGGATGATACGCTTTGGTGTTTTTTGGAGAAATTGCACCTGAAGAATATGTTCACTTTGAAGTAAAGAGTAAGAAGCTAGAAGCAGTTCAGGGAAGGATAACAAGGCTTTCAAGACTAAGGTTATCCAGTTCTCCCTGTTATCCTTCTCAAAGCTTACAGTGATGTTGGACAGTTAGTACAGGGACAAATGCAGTGGATATCAGACACAAGATCGTTCCCATGTCCAGCTGACAGCTTAGTGCTGTAAATGCAGTGCTACTCGATAGACTTTGGTGGACTTCTGCAATCGCCGCTAAGCCTGATGGAGGTGAGGCTATTGGCATGTGCTGAAAGATGTGCTCACATGGATGCACGCATCTAGGCTGTTGTAGAGTTGCATCCAGGCAACTTGCTGTGCAGCAAAGAGACCAGATACAGGATCTCTGCTTTCATTCTGTGGTTTGCTTCTTGCTAAATATAAACTAAAAAGCAACACAGAAAACAAACAAAAAACCAGCCCAATGGATGTGAGGAGCACCAATAAGAAGGAGGAGTGCAGTGGATGTGAGGAGCACCAATAAGGAGGAGGAGTGAGCAGGCTCTGCTGGAACGGGCCTGTATTTTATAAGTATGAACTAATGATCAAATCTGTTTGTAGGTAAACTCATTTTCTTAAGAGCATACATTTAAAAAGAGATATCGACTCTGTAGCGTGGTAATCAGACACTGCAATATATCTGGTAAAATGCCAGCCTTCCAGAGATCTGACAAACCCAGCATTTGTTATTTACCTGTCCAAAAAATGTTGGCTTAGAAAAACCAGCGCTGATTGCTAATAGAAGGGTGTTCATTACAAATTCAGCACAACATGCTGTCAGCTGCAGCGTGGAGCTAACTGCAGGGGTTACTTTGGCTCCACTTACAGAATGGGAACTACATTAATTTGTCCATAATTCAAACTGAAATAAGAGGAGAAAGTGAGATAAGATGAGCAGTCAAGGGAAGGAGCCAGGTGATTTTTAGGTAGCGAGTTAAGGGAAAGGAGCACTTACCCTTGAGAACTGTACAAAATAATTTGTGAAGTCATTAGTCTTACGACTTATTTTGGCTGCTTCTGTTATTAATTATTTGTACTGAAGTAGTACTCAGAGATAAGACTTAGCTAAAAGCTACTCCACTGACTTCTGCAAAAGCACACAATAAAATGGCAATCTTTTTCCCTGAAGAGCTATTCATCTGAAAGCCATTCAGCATTCAGAATGTTTGTCTCTTGATTTTCATCACTTCATTTGTTATTTCCATTCTCTAATTCCGATACACAGCATCTGAACCTGTTCCTCAGAGCTGTGTCGGTGTTTGGAAAACATCAAAGTCATGCTTCTGCACTCTGGATGGCTCTGAACATTATTTGTTTGTCTTCTTCACAGTGTGTACTCCCACTTTTCCCACTTAAATTTCTTCTTTTTCTCTTCTCTTTTTCCGCTAGTTCTTCCATTGCCTGTCTTTAAAACGCTCTTCTGTCATCTTCTCTGTGAATGCTTTTTCTCTGATGTTCTTTCCACTTCATTCTCTTTCTAATTCTGGGAACAATCTTAGAATTGTTAAGGTTGGAAAAGACCTCTATGATCCCCAAGTCCAACCCCTGCCCACCCCCACCATGCCCACTAACCATGTCCCTCAGTGCCCCATCTCCACAGTTCATGAACATCTCTGGGGACACTGACTCCATCACCTCCTTTAGCAGCCAGTTCCACCAAAAAGCTCTTGCCTTCATTTGTCCTATATGCACTTACTCTAGTGAGCTGTTCCGCTTCTTGTATCCAGCAAAAATCTACCAACAGGGTAAGCTACTTGGGGATAGCATTCCTTTTTACAGGAAGGTGAAGTTGTTTCATAACTCAGGGCAGTGCTGGATGGCACCAGCTGCTGGGAGGTCCTGCTGGGATTGATTCTGCTTCCCTGGAGTCTTCAGTCTGGAACAACTGCCTGGAAATACAGTTTTATAAACAAATTTACTCACTGTGTTTACTTTGCTGGATAGCGACGTTGTCTGTTGGATCACAGTGAAGAAGCAGTAATTAGGAAAGAAGGAAAAAGTTAGCTGTTAGCATCTTGTCCTTATGCTCTGCTTTTAATTATTGTGGCTTGTGAAAGTTTGCAGCAATTAGAGCCACCTTGCTAAAGTAGCCTTTAAACTGGGTTGTTGTTGTTGTCATAAATGTTATTGTTCAAGAACTACATTTTTCAATTAGGGGAAATACATGAGATGCATTATCTATAACGATCTCTTTTAATGGTAACAGTGGATATGGAAATTAGTCCAGAGCACAAAATTAAAGATACTTGAATAATTATAGTGTAATCAAGTCAAAATTACCGACGCCTTTATTTGAGGCTAGATTATGTGGAAAACAGCGCAAGAAAATACGTGCTCTGAAATCTGAAAGGCGCCAGTATTTGACAGCACATTTGCATTATATTGCACCAAATAATTTTCTTATGTCCATCAAATGTTTACAGTATTAATACAAGTCACTGCAGTGGTTTCCAGGTGCTTGGGTGCACTGACAAACTCCCCTGTAGTTCATTTTGCTGGCATGTCTAGGATGTTTCAGTACGGTACAGAGTATTGAGATATGAAGGTGAATTTAATAATACTCATCAAGGTGGCTCAGAATGTCTGCATTATAAATGCCTACATTGAATTTTCTTGGACAAATTTCAATTTGTGCCAAATCCTTTCCCCCCTTCTTATCTGATGCTAAATGTGCTTTGTTACATCAAGGAAGCAAAGAGCCCAGGGGAGGTCAGAGGTAGAAAATCAGGGAATAATGGTCTTTTCTTGTTGTTTATTTCAGGCTTTTAAAAAAAAAAAAAAACCAACTTACTCTGTAACTCTTTACTTTTAGTAGCAAGTGCTGACTCACCAGTGCAAAAGAACTAGGAGGAACAGTCAGAGCTTGGCAGAGTTCTAGCTGTCTCAATCATTGCCTGTGTTGAAGGAGAACTGGAAATAGTTCTGCGTGCTTCAAGGTTTTTATTTGTGCTATTAAAAAAAAAAAAAAAAGACAAAAATATTTGTATTAGTTATCACTGTTGTAATAGGGGATAAAGGCTAAATTTACTCATCGCTTTCATTTGAGGGTTTTAATTCCCCAAACTGATGTGAAAAGCTGAAGGAAGAATTGTAGTAAGGATTCCAAATGCGTAAGCCAGCTGATGGATGACTGTGAACTTTATGTTAGTGTAAAGGAAAGCAATAGAGTTCACCTACTTGTTAAGATTTAAATTAACAGCATCCTAACTAAACCTTTTGGAATGTTGCTGCTGAAGTCCCCAAGCCCCGATATTCATGCAACTGGCAAAGCATAGGTAGGTAATACAGGATTCTCCAATTGGTCTGTTTTCCATGGTAGGTGGGAAGAAGCCAGAAACACCCGTAAGATTTCCCTCTCAACAATAAAATATTGTTGGGAATGACCACGTGGTTGTATCTGATGTCAGGCTCATGAAATCTGATAGAAATGAGGGCTGCAAAAGGTGGGAAGAAACACAAGAGGCGGTGGGATGAAGAAGTTTAACTGGCAGCTAAAATCACTCTGCTCTGCTGTAATACTTTCTATAGAATTGCCAAATGAGAGTTTCACAAGTCATGTAGTGATCTCTTTGCATGGAGGGATCCGTAATGCTTCGTAGCCTGTAACGTAGGCTCTTCTCCTGCAACGTCCCCAGAGTACTGTATCAAAACAGCAAGAAATATTCTGCATTAATAAACTGTATGAACTATTTTTATAGCTTGCGGAACAGTTGTCAAAAGACTAAGTAGCAAGTTTTGGGAAGCAGATAAAAACTTAATAAAGCCAAGTGGTTTGTGAGCCTGGCTGCAGCAGCTAATGCTGCAGATGTATTATGGAGCTGAAGTTGATCCAAATGAGGCCCTTGGCATGTGCAGCTAATGGGGGGAAGAAGTAGGCAGCACTTCCAAGTTCAAGAACTTGAAGTTCTGATATTTTATATATTTAATCTTCCTGCTACTAATTTTGGGAATTAGTTGTTTAAAACTTTGCTTGTTGCCAGTTAATTTAATTCACTAATGAACTCCGCAGCCAATCTGTGTTGGGTTATACATTTGGACTGCAAAGTCTTAAATCATGTTGCTCCAGGCTATCTGCACTGGCGTGTGTTCACCAATGCCTTGCAATACTGCATTTCATTTCAAGAGCAGGAGGAAAATGAGGTAAAATGTTCGATATATCTGTTTAGCTTTTAATCCTTGTCTGAGATGAGAGCTTTACGTCTCTTTGCAGATTGAGTGTATCACTTGCTGGAGGTTTTAACGAAAAGGGTAGATATGGCTCCAAGTAATGTGGCCTAGCGGACATAGTGATGGCTTGATGGTTGGTGATCAACCATCAAGTTGATCACTAGATGATCTCAGCAATCCTTTCCTACCTTTATGATTCTTTGATTCTAGGTATTACTGCGCAGTGCAACCACTCATTTTTCTGACATCCAAAGAGATGGTCTGAATGACTTAGGGAAGATCAGATTTGGAACCAGTGGGAGGCATGGAATGTTGAACAAAGCCTTGTTTTCAGTTAGGGTTATAATCAAAGCTTCTCAGTACCAATCCCTTGTGTATTGGGCCTATATTATTATCAACTGCATGTGTAAATAACATTTGCTGAAGCACGTCATCACTTTATGCAACCATCCCAATAAAACTAGGAAGTCTTATTTCTTTTTATGCGGCTTAATATTCCCCCTGTCCAATCTCCCCTTCCCTGAAGCGCAGTTATTTATACTAAGACTCCACCATCTCTGTGGTATCATTGTAGGCTTGAATTAACCATGAGAAAAGGGTTGATTTCCTGGTCTACTGACACATGTTCAAGCCTGTCCTCTAGCCTCTAGGACATTTGAATTACTGCCGCTATTATTTAACTTGAGCTTTTGACAATAAATAGTGAGAAGTTGAGCGTTTTGTTGCTACAAAATGTGTCCCATCCTAATAGGATGCGAAGTGTTTGTGTTGGGAAGAGTCAGGGAAAGCAACTCGGTTGTGCTGTTGTATTTTTTTTTGCTCGCTAGTACTAATCCAAGGCTATTTAGCTGTCAGCCAAATCTTCATCCTTCTAAATGGAAGTTGCTCTTACCTGTTCAAATTGCATCCAGCCATACCTGCATGTGGTTAGAGATAACTGAAAAACATTTCCAAGTTGCTTGTTTTGCGGAGCTCAAATGAATTGATTTTATTTTATTTATTTATTTTTTTAAAGAACATCAAACCAGATTTGCTTGGCAAAGGGAAAGGTTGGAAGATATTCCTTTTCGAAATTTGTTATTGCTTTACTTGAACCTAATTTTGAGTGGAGGAGAATGTTGCTCCAAAATCATGATTCAATAAGTGCTCTTTATTTTGAGCTCCTTCTTCCTTAAATCAAAATCTATGATTCATTTGAAATGCATTGATTGGTTGTATGAAATGTTACATTTAGGCGTTGGGTTGCTTTGAGAGCAGTATGTCACTGTCAGAGGTAAAGTTCTGTGGAGAACAAGGTTTATCCATCCCATACGTGGTGTTTTGCCAAACGGTCCTTGACAGACCTCCTCCTGTCTCATCCTATAGCAGCCACTGGTGAGCATTTCTGAAGAGAACTAATTCAGAATTTACTATTTCCTATGAAAAGAGTCTTTTCCTTACTTTTAGTGAATTATACAAATGAGACATCATTATTCCTTCTCAGGAAGAGAACAAAACAGAGCAAGAATGAAACAGGCCGGAGAACTTGATTCTCAGAATGTGCATGCGATTGTTGGAGTCTGAAATATAATTGACAGAACAATTACGCTTTCATTTCCTTAAACCATTCTTCCATGCCATTTCAAATCTAGAGTTGATAGGTCAGAGAAAATGACTGTGCGAGCTCGTGTACTGCAGTTGATTGCTTGGCACAGCCCTCCACCAAGAAGTCACTTTTGTAGATGGGTTTCTTCTCCACTGCGTTTGACAATAATGTGAATGAGAGCTGTGACTCCCTGTTGGCTTATAGTGGTGAGCCACTTATTTTTTTAGGCAGTCACTTGTCAACTAAAGATCTACAAAATAAGCTCTACAAATAGCACATAAGTATGTTTATGTAAGAGTTATTTCTTCTTCCAGTGGTTAATCATGTCAAACATGAGACGTTCTTTAAGCAAGGCCTAAATAATAAATGCATCTTCTAAGCTTGCAGCTAGGTTGCTTTTATTCATTTTTAGTCAGTTTATATTTCTGCAAAATGCCTATTTTGCATTAACATCTAGGAAATACCAAGTCTCGAGTCTGAATCTTGCAAGCTCATTTTACATAAATTTTCATACGTGCACATGTGCTGACTGATGACAGTGGGTTGCATCCACAGAAATGAATCTGGGTCAGACTATTAAATTAATGAAATCAAATTCTACTCTTCAGTGGAGCTGAACACACATTCAAAACATCTGAAGGACATAAAATCCAGTTAGTATTATCCAACCAGTATAGAGGAGTAGTGCTATATGTTCCTGTCTGTAACAGAAACTGGAATTCGTACCTTTCTGGTAATTGTTCTTTCTTGCTTACAGATGCAGTGCACAGCAGACTGGTGTTGGCACAGCTAAGTTCTAAGCAGGGAAATGGGCTTCCTGGAAACAGTGCTGAGGTGCACTGATACTGTGATAAGAAAATTACAGACCAGTGCTATACCAAAATGGCTGGAGACGGAGAGAGCAAGCTTTGTTTTCTTATAACTTGGGTGACTTCAGCAGTGCTTACAACTACAACAAAAGTGGCATGCAGTAAAGCAACTGTTGTTTCTATTTAAACTGAACCGAATCCTGCTGAGCTATGCGGAATACCAGTGAAATGCAGATGTTTGTTTTGCTCATCAAAACGTTTGTCTTCTAAGTTTAGAAACAAAATTTGCTTTCTTGCCTTTTTGTCCCTCATAACAGATGCTACTTGTAGAAAACATAGTTAGTCAGTGTAAAATTAAATGGAACAGCAACTAAAATCAATCTTTTTACTTTCTCATCTATTGATGCATCTTTTTGTGCGCTATCTTGGTATACTTTTACCTTCTGGGTATACACATGTATTCACACTTACACTAGGATTTTACTACCACTCAAAAAGGATTGCATTTCTCCTCAATTATAGCAGATTATCTAAATAACAGATAAAGTACTTTACCGAAACCATGAAAGGTTTGGTGGTGACCAACCAATCACAGCTGCCATTACGTAAAACCAGATCCAAAATTCATTCATATCTATGGGTATTCATTTACATCCTACAGAATAAACCGATAGCAACTAACTAACATTTGTCAGGTATCTTGTCCCTTAGCTACTGATGCTCAGTAACCACGTTTCTACCAGCTCCCAAGGTTTGCAGGTACTTTTTTTTTCAAATTTCCATTGATTAAAACAAATCACTTGTCCTGCTAGCAAAAGCTGTGAGGTGGGTCAGGTATGGATCCCAACAACGGCTGCACAGTTTGAAGCTAATTCTTTATTCTCTCCTAGATGCCTTCTGCATTGGATATCAGGGCTGAACATGCCTGTGGTGGGAATTTAAATATCTCTTGGGAAGCTGTTGGCTGAGCCATTGTCTGTTGGATTGTCTGAAGCTTTTTTTTTTTTTTTTTTTTTGCTGAATCATTGCTTTTGTTAGCTCACAATATCAGCAGTATACTGGAAGGTGCTTAGCATATACCTAAATCTCTAGCAAGTCAAATGGAACTTAAATGTATTCCCTTAATGAAAGTGTGTGGTTTCTAAATACAGATGGAATGTCTTATACATGAGAGGCCTGCGGTATCAACAGGCCAGCAAACTTCCTGTAGTGTACTTTAAGATCTGATGTGCCTGCTGGATATTGCGTTCCCCAGAGTCTTTCTGTAAGAGCATCAGGAGAATGTTATTTCACAATCAGCACTAGGTGGCTCATTACCTTTGCAGCGCATCATTTCCCATAGGGCCACATAATTGTTTCCTGAATGATTCCAGTAGTTTTGCTCCAACAGTCTTGTCTGGGAAGAGACTCTTTCCAGACTGATGATTAACTGCATGAGGAGATTAATCGTTTTGTATTTTTCTTCCACACTGATGGTTTTTTTAATAAGCAGCTTATTTCTGACCATATTATTCAAGAGATATGTAACACAATTCTTTTTTGCTTCTACCCATTTTTACAGCTACTAGGCTTTCTGTAACTGCTTGTACTTGGAGAATCACTCTTTGAAAATTAGTGAGCAGGGTGTTCTTGTGTTGGACTATGAGGAGTACCTTTGTGGGAGTTTTGGAACTATGCTGATATGGCACCTGGCAAGCTTTACCTGAGAGCATCTCGTGCACAGAACATGGAGAGCGTATCAGAGAGTAGAGAACAAAGAAAAGCAGAAATATTTGCTGTTCTCCAGATGCCCGTGACTTACATGGTAAGAAAAAGATCGAGCAGCAACATTTTCAGAATACTATTTATTTACAGCTTCAAAAAGATGGAATCAAAAGGAAAATTAGCAGGATGTGAGCAGAGATTAATCTCTTAATCATTTGGAGAATATTGTATTGCATTAACTTTCCCAGTTCTGTGTGTATGTTCAATCCGTGACAGGTCAAATAGGATAGCAACGGTTGAAGGCTGCCTCTAGGGGGCAGTCCAAGGAAAAAGCTGTGTAAATTGGCCTGTAATTGGATCACTTGTACCATAGAACAGCTTGTGCTGGAAGGGAACTCAAAAATCATCCAGTTCCAAGCCCCTGATGTGGGCAGGGTTGCCACCTGCTAGTCCAAGCACTAGATCAGGTTGCCCAAGGCCCCATCCATCCTGGCCGTCAGTGGGTATGTGGAGTAACTCAGGGGTTGTGTACCTCACACAGACTCAGATATATGTAGCACAACCTAATATAAACAGGACCTTATGTTAGCATCGTGTTCGGTGAGGAAAAAGGATTACTCAGAACATATACATATATGTATAAGAAATACTTGGATATAAAGAAGGCTCTCTTTTGTCCTGCTCTGTCTAGATGAACGTGCAGTAGAGGCAACTTCAGCCTATAAATCACCACACACTTGTACGATAGAAGGCGTGGAGGTTTTTCAAGTGCTTTCTGGACTGGAGATGAGAGGTCAGGAGAGACAGCAAAGTGTCAAGGTTGGCAAGGTAAAGAACATTGCCTCCTTATGACACTGAATGTAATGAGAAGCACTCCCAGCTCTTTAATTGTATGAGTGGTTTCAAGCTCTCTACTTCCAGTCTTTTAAGCATGTCTGCTTTCAGAGAGATAGTTTGGAAAACTATCCCGTATTCCCATTAATGTTCCTCTACTCTGTGTTGTGTGCAGGGCTAGAATTGTGGCCACAAGCCCTCAAAGGTAGTTGTCCAACTGCATGCAAGACATGCTTAGCAGCAAACAAAGAAAACGGCAGGAAATATGATTTTTGGACAGATAGTTCTCTGCCATCCCTGCCAATTTTTCTGAAAGCCCAAGATTGATGTTTGGCTTATGAGCAATGACTGGGAACAGGCAAGTGAAACTCTCTCTATGGAGGTTCGTTCTGCTATCTCTGTGACTGGATATATTTCAGACAATATTAATTCACTTTAAAATAGCACCGCTGCAGTTTTTTTCAACCTTCACCTGTCAAATCTGTGATTTCTTTCCTGCTTTATCTTGCCTATGTGTTGTAGAGGTACAACAGAAGACAGAATCCTAAAAGGCCATCTCTGCTCTTTGTTACCTGTGGGGAAAAAAGCCTTAATCTCAGAAACACTCATTTATTTTCTTCATTTTATACACTCCAGTTATTCCACTGACTTCACTGGGAGCACTCATCTGTTTTGAATTGGGCGTGCAGCTAATTACTGAATCAGGGTCCATATGTGTAGAATTAAGTCTATGTGTAAGTGTTTGCATATTCAGGGCCTAATGGAAACCAGAGTAAAATGCAGAGTTGCATTTTACGTTCCCTGACAGAGGAAAAATGTCCTTGAAGTCAGCAGGCACTTTGCTGAGTAAGGCCATGAGGCATCTGGCCCATACAGCCAGCAGCCCCAGCTGTGACTCTCCACGTACAAGAGTTAAAATACAGCATTGATGCACAAGGCAGCAAGTGAGGGAAGGGGGGGGCTGATCAGCAATTTGATATGGTTGTGAGAAAAAATTCTGAAACAAGACTTCAGAATGGCACAAAATACTCCATTTATTCAGCAGGGTAGAAAAAAAGCAGTTCTAATCATGGGTTACTGTGAGCTTCTACTAGACAGAGCCTGGTGTTTCATTGTGAGCAATGGGTGTCTGGCTGAGAGACAGCACAGCTGTGACAAAATACGTATTAACATACAGAGATATTTAAAAACAAAACAAAAAATCAAGAAGAACCCAAATAAGTAAAACCATGTGGGACGATGTAAAACCACACCTACGAAACAGGGTTATAATCTAATTGTTTGAATTACTAGCAGACATTTGAAAGAATTTTAAAGGAAGAGCTTTAGTTGTGTTTTTTTATACCTCTTTACAGGCTTTCCTTAACAGGAAGAAATTAGCAAAGTTGCCTATATCAATTCTTCAAACCCCAATCTTCTGCGTGTACTGAAAGGGACTTTTTTCTTTAGGGGGAAAAATGCTAATGGAAGAATGCAGCCAAGGGCTAATGTTTGAACTGGGGCGGACACAGAAGTAGTTCAGTTGATTTCATAAAAAGAAGAGGCCAAATGGCTTAGGTCAGTAGTTGGCAGCTCCTTTTGTCCAATGGCTAGTCCATGCCACCAGGTTATGGGATTCTGCCCAAAGGAAGGAAAAGGTCTCTGATTTAAGGATCAGAATGAACTGATATGTTAATTTTGTATATGGTATGGGCTTATGGTATGTAATTTTGTATATGGCATGGACCCTTTATATGGTTTTTTAAATATTCCAACATGTATTTGTTTATTTTCTGTTAAATCAGTAATGAGAGAAAATGGAGGCTCTTTCTCCAAGACAGAGTTTGTCTGCGTGAGTCCTGAGGAGATGAAAGTATGCTCTGCCAGGTGAGCACTAGGAGTTGAATTTCTCTGATCTCAACCTACTGGCATCTGAGAACTAGTCCTGAGGTTTCATCTTCTCTTCAAATTTGGCAGTGTGATTCGATGTGTCTAATTTAGGAGTGTGGTTTACATCAGACAACAGGGGGCCGGAAGAGTTAGACACTGCAACATCAAGCCTAAGTCTCACTTCTGGGCCTGGCCCTGCTTCACAAAAACGCCTGAATAGGTTGTCCTCAGGAAATGGTACCTATTTCATGTCTCGTGGGGTGGGAGGACTTAGAGAATTACAGAGAAGGCAATGGGTGCCACATTTAATGATGTTCTTTCAGGCAGGGTTTGGTGGCTACAGGGAGATCCAATGTGGCGGGGTTCAGGCTGAGCAACCGCCAATCTAGCAATAAGAATTCGTGAGTCTAGGGTCTTGTTTTAATTGCCTAATTCTTGTGTTCTTGCCTACGTTGTCATGTTAGGCGTAGGGTTGCCATGTTGCTACGTGTACGCCGTTCAGAGCACAGTGGTGGCTTTGCTGTTATGCATAAATATGCAAACTCTCTGAACCCAAGGGAATTTTATCTAAATATACCTACACAATATGTAAAAGTAATTTGCTGGGGCCTTTGCCAATGCCAAAAAATGGTGTGTAAAGGAACAACCCACCTGCAGAGTTATATATGACTAAGCTGTTCTCCCTGTTACCGTTTCACAGACAAGGTGTTATTGGTAACACAGAAACAAACCTTTTGTAACAGATGAAAATAAGTCAAATCTTTGTAGCAACAAAAACCGAAGAGCAGATATCATTGGATAATAATTCACTGCTTACCACATCGTATGACTACAGAGGGTTGTTGTGAGTCCATTAAAAGCTTATTCAACTGTAAGGAGATGATGGAAAAAAAAGTAAAGAACAGCACCATGTTTGAAGCTTAACGGCGTGGTAGGTGCCCTGTGACTGTACTTTGATATTTGTAAAAGAGAAAACAGTGGGGTGGTTATTGTATACGTAGGATTAGCATAGCAAAGCTGATTTCAAGTAAGAATGATGATGTATGAGTCACAACAACAATAACAAAAAAAAGCAGCAGCTGAAGACTGGTGGGATGGGTGAGTCACAGGGAAGCTGTTTATATCCGAAGTCCAGAAAAAAATGAGTGGAAATGCTGGAAAAAAGTCTGTGTTGATTGTTCATTATGTGTAATGCAAAGAGCTGCCATAATCTATATGTCCAACCTCAAAAAGAGATTATAGTCTAGCATAGAAAAAAGTCTAGCATGTTTAGCTGAGAGTCAAACTACTGTCTGTGCTCTGGTCTGAGCAATGGATTTTGGAGTTGACTTGAGGTTGTAAAGCCTTTACTGTGAGTGCAAGCCTCCAAGTGTCATAGTGCACTTGGGCACCTGTACCCTGTGCAAAAGAGAGGATGTGTTTCAGTCAGGAAAAGCCTCGGTTGCTCCAAAAGTGCAAGGAGCAGCTCATACTGCTTATGTGTGTTATCATAGCCTTCAGCTTGGATGTTGGGAGGCAGAGGGACAAAGCCTGACTGAGCTCCAGCCAACATCGCAAAAGCACTGCCTGCAGCAGTGCGCTTAGAATGCATTCGGGCACTGGATGTAACCTGGAGGGATTTAATGGGTAGACAGAAGTCAGAGCTAATCAGACAATATGAACAATTAACAGGAGAAAGAGAAGGAAAGATTTAAAAAAAAAGAAAAAGAGAGAATAAAAAAATGGAGGCAGTAAAAAAATGTCTTCTGTTTCTTGTATGTTTACATGGATTCAAAGTGGACAAAAACGTCGTAAGTCTGGAAGGAAGAGCAAGAGTAGGTTATGCAAGTAGCAAATGGATGCAGCTGGAGATAAAATTAAAGAAATAAAGCGAGAGAAGACTTGAGATGGAATCTAAGGGAAGGAGATTATTGCTGGTAGTTAAGTCAACCTGGAGATGGAGACACAGAGTGGGGGCTGTAGGAAAAAAGAGTCCTTCAGGGAGTGAAGCACACAGTGTAGAATTAAGGAGTTGGAAGTATTGACTTAAAGCTTTGTTGTCCTTTTCTTTTCATTGTAACTATATTTCTCTTTCTGCCTGCTCTAAATGTTTGTGGTTCACTGGTTGGCGCCAGTAAAAGGCCAAAACTTGCAGTCTTAGTTTCCTTGTTTCTCTTAATTATTTACTGCACCGTGTATTGCACAGTTATTACTAAAAATAATTGCCATATTGAACAAATAGTGATTTATGGTAACCACCTGGAAATGAACAACAACACAGGTTCAGGAAACGAACTGAGGTTACAAAAGAAGCAGGTTTTGCATTTAGGCAATTTGGCTTCTTCTCCATGAGGATTTTCTTTTGTGGAGCCTCAGTCTTTTGCAAGCAATATGACCAGCTGATGAATAACGAGCTTTCTCTTTACACATTTCACTTCCCCTGGAGACAAGTACATTCCTGGGATTCTTTTACTTAGAAAATTAGGTAAGTTAGATGAAATTTATTTTAAATACCCTTTTCTGCAGGTTAGAAAATGTATGCTTGATTTTTGGTGTCACACAAAATGAGACCTGACCTGTTAATGACTTTATTCAATTCAGATGGATAATTTCCACTCATTTACTTCTTCAGTCTCTTGCTTAATTTCTTTTGTGAATATTTCTATTCCTTTTTTGTTTGTGGGGTTTTTTTTTGTTTTTTTTTTTTTTAAGGCTGAGTTTTTAATTTCAGCTTTTCAAATGCCTCAGCAGTAACTTCTGTTATCCTCGACATTTCTGTGTCACCGTAATGTGAACTACTGCAGTGGGAAACATAATCCTCTAATCTGGCTAGCTCAGACACATTGTTCGTACCAGGACATTTTCCAATTCAGTGTATTTATTAACAGCTCTGAGCACTCTGTTCACTTTGGCATCTGCAGTGGGAACACCCTTATGAATAGAAACTGCAGTCCAACAGTTTATGCCTATGACTTATTCCATTAGTTTAAATGACTGTGCTGGTTCATATGATTGCAGAACACAGAGCTCCATCTTTTGTTTCAGAAAGCAGTGAGATACATATGCATGTGTGTATATATGTGTGCATACGTATGCTATGCATAAACATTTGTCCTGTGAGATTAGTCAGTGCTTCTGTTGGGATATTTCAGTCCAAACGGTGCTTTTTCTCTCACTCCAGTGATGTGCACAATTGCTTGCAGGAGGCATTTGTAGGAATGGCATCCATTACTGAAGAGCTTGCTAGTGGTCACTGCTGAGCTGGGGGAACTAGTGTGGGTAAATACGGAGTGTAACTCCCCGCAACAGGGGATTGGAATAGATGATCTTGAAGGCCTCTTCCAACACAGGCCTGTGGTCCTACGGTTATTGACATTCCGCTTAGGTTTTCTTTTGAACACTAAAAAGTGTAAGTGCTCTCGGAGATGTAGAGAACTCTTAGTAAAGTCAAAACAAGCTGCAGCTTATGTGTATATAAAATCCCAGGATGGGGGTGGAAGATCATCAGTGATATGATTTAATTTAGAAGGGCATGCAGTTGAACTAGAGGTTAATGGCAAATACCATCAAAATCTTTAAAAAGAAGATTGAATCACCAACATAGGGAATACAATTCTGTATTTCTATGAAACTAAGATTGATCTTAATGTGGATATCGTATGCTAGAAGTGTGACAGATGGAGACCTTTGTCTTTGAACCTGTAGATGCAAAACTTTATTCCTTCTCCTCCCCCTTGAAAAAGCCAAAGAGAAAAAGGTGTTGTGCATAGTTTCCCAGAATGAAACCAAGGATGGAAACATTGCTCAACATTTCAACATTGCTGTGAAACAAGAATGAAGGCCCTTGGAGCTGATGATAATTTCTGTTACCAAATGCTCTGAGATCTAAAAATTAAAATCCAGGGAAAATATTATTTGTATTTATCTGTATGCGCTGTATTAAACACATGCTCAAAGGTTTTAATTTTTTTTTTTTTTCGAGAAATCCTCATTAATAGCTATGATTAATTGTAAAAAGTAACATAAGCCAATTGGGGGATATATTAGTTTATAACATTAAATTGTTTTAAAGAGGTGGAAATGAGTTTTATAAAAAGTAGGCACGTTTATTACGAAGGCTTCTGATATTTTAACACCGAGCTTTTGGAGAAATAAGTAGTGCGCACTTAGTTCTTTGTAGTGCTTGGTTTCATGACACTGGCATTTTGGATTTGGCCACTTGGGTTTTAGCAGCGTATGAAAAGCTGTTTTCAGCTGATACGGATGGCACCACCACTCAGTGATGCTACCATTGTGAAGAGAAAACCATTGCAATGAAAGGCTCCTGAATCACAGAAATGTCTTCTGTGCGTGTTGCAACGTAACATGCTAAGAAGCTGCAGGAAGTCTCAGAAATAAAGGGAATCTTCACTAAGAGTTTCCATTATACTCTTATTTGGTACTCTTGTTCTTCAGTAACTTCAACATCCATTTTGTATTCAAGAATCTCTGTTGCTTGCCAATGACTCCCACTTGCTGCCTTACTTCTTGAATCTTCCCTCCTCAGCTCAACATTTCCCAGCAGTTCTTCCTAGTATATGCATCCTTGTTTCTTTCTGTACCTCTCTGTTATTCCTTCCACATGCTAAAGACTGGATGTGCTGACCTTGCGTTTTTGTGTTTATTACCATCTAAACCAGCTTCCTCACTTAATAATTATTTGACAGCTGTAAATCAGTGCTTGAAATTGAAGTCCCGTGACATTTAAGAACTAGAAATATGTGACTAAACAAGTTCAATTCACTAACACTGCATCTTCAGTTTACTAGTATTTCTAAAGGTGTTATTGTACAACATGGCAAACTAAAAATTGCTGAGCATTTTTGGCCAAGTCTGTTTGGCCAAAGTCTTTCAGCCATACAAAATAATCCATCATACAGCTGCAGTCTGAAATTCACTGAGCCTAATTACTCTCAGCTGCCCATTGTATTTGTCTTTTCTGTTCTTACCCTTCTAAGATGCCATTGAACCCAGTGTGATAATTTGCTGCAAACAACCTTTATTCACATGAGGGGCTGCTCCCAAGAATTATGGTTTGGTATAGTGATAGTTCTTAAAGGATCAGATCTAATAAAAGTTCACCTGATGCAATTTCTTATGCAAATGAGTTTTCCAGACCATTTCTCTGTTCGGTTTTACTGTTACCAACTCTTCTGCTATACTTCACGGATATTTGTCATTCTTCCATTTCTTTCCTTTAAATTGTTTGCTGAACCTAATTGATACTGAAATGTCTCTTCTTGCAGAGCAAAAAGAATTGTGCGAGAGTAATTTAGTGTATTGAGTTATTCACAGCCATTGTGTCTGCCTGCGCTCTTCTGGCGCTGTATTTTCTGAAGATATTGGAAATCATTTTCACTGATGGAACCGATGGGAAACAATGAGTCAATCACACGAGACAGTGGATTTGGAAAGCTCAATATAAGTTATTGTAGAAAGTTTTAAGTGTCTTTGTACATAAAATATCAGCGCTATTGTCTTCCTCAAGGTTACCTGAGTGCAGATATTTAAAGACTACTGCACCTTCCTCATTATTAAGAACCCACAAAGAAGAAAAACAAAAATACCTGAAGAGAGAAGCAGTCAGAAATACCGGAAGTAAAGAGAGTTGCAGCCAGTTGTGTGGATTTCAGTTAAGCTGATGCAAGTTTTTGTTTGTTCCTATAGGATGGCTACTTTGAGTCTTTTTATAATGGGCCATGATAAGTGAAAATCTTAAAGGAGGGGAAACCACAGTGTTGCCAGTTTCTTCTGCTTAAACTCTGGAAATGTGTATTTCTGCAATACATTCCTCTTCTGTATGAAAGAGAGCCTCTCATTTGTTTCAGCCTGAGTTTGCCTGCGTGATCTCAGTCCATGAGAAAATTGCCTTCTGCTCTTCAATAGTTCCATTCATTTAGGCTATAAAATCTGAATAAAATTTAAGTTTTTTTTTTCTTGCTTTATAGTGTGTCATAAATGGCTTTAAAAATACAGTAGCTGTTAATTTTGCCTGTTAGTTGATTGCACCTTGGTCTTTATTTTAGTAGTCATCTTTGTAACACTGGAGTACGTTCCCCATATCTTGGTTTGACAGCATATGAAGAGTGACCATTAAATATAAGCTGTGGTTTTAGAGTGAGATTCCTTCCTATCAGAAGCATTTTTACTTGATTTTGTCTCTAAGGAAGCAGATTAAGGAGGAAACTGAGACATGAGAGGAAACGCTCCTGTCCTTTTTCACTATTGTCAGTCTTTGTGGTTGTGGTCCCTGTATTACATACATGTTTACATACATGTACAGGGTGTAAAATCTTTAATTCCTTCTAATAACCATTCTTCTTTGTAGCTCTGATAACTTAAAAAAAAAAAATAATAATCTCAACTGATGACAAACAAAGTACAGAATACAGGAAAAGCTTGAAGTACACAGCCTTTGTGCCTGTTGTCCAGCAAATGAGATCCTGTACTCTTGAGTCTTTTTCAGCCAAAGGCTGTGAGATCAGCGAGTGGCACAATAGGAGTCTATTCTTGTGTCAATTACTGCAGTGAAAATGGAAAACAGAGTGGCTGCAGCCCATGAGTACCCTTGAAACGGTCAAGAACTGCAAACGTATTTGCCATTCTGCTCAGCACAACTGGTTTAAGTACGGGCACTGTGTCTGGAAAACTGCTCTGCAGAGCTTAGTAATTTTCTTCCCACTGTGAGGGGATGTTATACAGGGTTGTTTATTATAAACTTTAATGGAATTGAAAGCCAAAGTATATAGACACCTTGCATCAGAGATGGCCTTATGATGAAAGTGCACAGCATGCCTTGCTCTTGAGATACCTGAAATAGACTCCTATGTTCTGGGAAGAATGTAACAAGGCTGAACCACAAAAAATACCACGGATCTCTACTTAGATACAAAAGAAAAACCATGATTAAAAGCATCCATTTGTCACTGTTCTGACTTCTGATCAACTGCAGTTCCTTTATGGTAGCAGACTGTGTATGAATAACTGAAATTAACTTGCAATTCCTTTATGGTAGCAGACTGTGTACAAATAACTGAAATTAACTTGCTTTTGAGCCATTTTTTCCACAGTTGGTGTTTAAAAATGACACCAGTATCAACTGAGATGTGAAGTACAGTAATGTCTGTGATCTGTGCTGTGTGGCCATAGAACTGGTTGAAATTCCTTTTTCTTGTCTTCTTGATTAACAAAGACTGCAACCGCAACATGAAAAGCTTACCAAGCTTGTAAGCAATCCCGATATTATACGTAATCCAGTCTTTCTTTTCAAGTCATCTGAAATTGGGTGTATTGGGTATAAGGACCTTTAATGCTGTCTCGGTGATTTTCCTGATTAAGATGCTGAAATCGAGCCATAGTAAGCAGTAGTCAGCTGAATTAGCGTTGTGCTGCTTGTGCCTAGAAGCTGATTGTATTGATGGAACAGTTTCCCAAAGATCACCGAAGAAGCGATTCTGACAATGTTTCTGGCTTTATAAAAAGCACCAGGATAGGTAGGTTCTGTTCTCAAAAACCTGCGGCACAGATTGAAACCCCACCTTCGAGTTCAATTTAAGTACATGGGCACTTCTGACGTCTCAGGCTCTTAAATTCTAAATTCATAGATCCGTTAAAGACAATTTTAGAATTACCCTCACTGCTACCACAGTTTTCTCATCTTTCAAAGCTGAGCAAGCTTTGTCCTCGGCTTGATTCTTTTTTTCAAAGCTTCTTCTGTCTGTTGTACACGATGAAAAGCTGCAAAGAGAAAACGTGTGTGGAGAAAGGGCGCGATAGATAAAGCATAGTTACACAGCAGTTGAATTTGAAAGACATGCTCAGTCCTTTAATGTCTACTTTCAACACTTTAAAACACTATCCTCCACAATAATCTCTTAAGTGCTTTATCTGATGCTGGCGCTCAGTTCTGGTTGGTACAAACAGTGCTAACGCCTTGGCTAAACCGGTGGTTGGCAAGTTCTGTATTGTTTATAGTGTCTCTGCCACAAAAACTCTTATTCTAACAAGAAATATTGAACCGCTCCAAAAAGTTCCTATTTTTAAATTAAAAAAAAACCCAGTTTTGAACCAAACCCAAGTGGCATGTGGAGTTTTTGCTCAATGTAACTCCTGCGTAAGTGTGTCGAGCCCTGAAGCACTGCGTAAATGCAATTAGAAAATTGTATTACAGCATTTTGGTTATGAGGAATTGATTTTTAAGCAACTGACTTCTGACCAGAGAGCAAAAGTTCTTGTGAGGACTCAATTTTTGGCAAGGAGATTTTAAAAGAGAGAAGGTTTTTCTTCTATAATAGGTGCTGTTGTGCTGTTTCAAGCAAAGGTCATTGTGAAAGAGAGACCCTCAGCCGAAGGATGATAACAAGTTAAACTTCTTTTCAACTGGAATTCTGATAAATAAGATGTGCTTTCAACTGCCAGCAAATTTGGCAGTAATTAATAGTTGGTGCTGAATTCCTCTTTATGATAAAGGTAGGCCAAATTCTCTGTCTGCTTAAAGGAATGAAGACTCCCTGACGCCTTTGGCTCACCATGGACAAAAAAGTGTAATGAATAATGAAATGCTTTAAACCAGGCATTCTATTACAATAGCAAGGGTTTGCTGAAGTTAAATAAATAAATAAATACAAATTCCCAAGAGCCTTTCCAAGTCTTTCTTCTTAATGATATTATGTTAGTGGTACTTAACTGTTGTTAGAAAATAACTTATGAAAGCCTTGTTTTATCAGAAATTCTGCTCTAAATAGAGAAACGGGATGCATGGAATAGAAAAAGGTTTTTGTTGTGTAGGCAGTTTTCAGTGCAGTTGATTTCAATGCATGATCGCATGGTGAACAGAAGTAAATTCGACTTTGAGAAATTAGTTCCAGATGCAGATTGGAACTAATCCGCTGTTGAGCAGCCTGGTCTGGTGGTTAGCGACTCTGCACATAGCAGAGGGGCTGTAGCCAGGTGATCACTGTGGTCCTTTTCAACCCAGGCCATTCTGTGATTGGCAGAACTTGTGGTTGGGCTTTATACAACCAGAAGTGACTTTGCTTCAATTGAGACACACACCCTTCCCAGTGAGGCGATGGATGCCTCATCTCTGGAGGTGCTCAGGGCCAGGTTGGTTGGGCAGCCTGATCTGGTGCCTGATTTAGTGGTTGGCAGCCCTACCCATGGTACGGGGGTTGGAACTAGATGATCTTTAGGTCCCTTCCAACCCAAGCCATTCTATCTGATTGGAGAAGTGGGATTTTTGTTCCTTTTTCAGTTGCCTGTATCTTATATCTGAGCATCTTAAAATCCCTTTTATTTCTTAGAATAAAACTCAATTAATTATAATTGTGGTGAAATGGAACTGTATGGAAGGGAACAGGCAGATGAAAAAGCTCAGTTGCACGGGGTTGTATTTTTGGTGTGCTTCACCCTTTCTTAACATTGCATGCTTTCCTTTCTTTCCTTTGTAGCTGATGAGTGCCTGTTCTGCTTTAGCCTCCAATGCATCTTTTGAGGCACGATGTTCCAGGGAAGTCCTTGCACTGTAGATATTTGAGATCAAAGCCAGGACCTATCAAATGTGGTAAGGAAAACACCGTACAGCCACTTTAGTACATAAATACGTTCCAATAAGAAGGTAAAAGTTACTCAGCTAGCAAGCATACAATGGAAGATGGTGGATGTAGCTACAGCACAAATTAATTCACTTTATGAAGTGGACTCAGTTAAGAGACATAAAAAGAATTGCGTTATGCTATTGCTGTGAATATCAAACAGCCGTTTCGGGTAGTTTGCATTTGTAATTCTCCTTACAATATTAGATGTAGGAAATGTTCCTGTTGCTCAATTATGCTCAACTTGGCAAATTAATTCAGGCAAAATGTGGATGCCCTATTCAATTCTAAAGTTAACTTTTCATAGCATATGGCATTGCTAGTGAATCCAGACAACTTGGTTTAATGCATAAATCATAGCTGTAATGCTATGAATAAATACATCATTCAGAGGTATACTATAACTAGGGTATAGTTCAGTACTCTTTGCCTAATTATACGTATATGTATGTGATTGAGAGAGAGATATATATCTCATACACACATATACACACAGTTCAGATTAACAGCAAAGAAAACAACGTGGAAGCAAACCCCGGAAGATCCTCAACAGTTGTCCAGTGTCAGGACAAGAGGCAACAGGTATAAACCGGAGCACCATAAAATAAGGCATCCCGATTCTTGTGCTGTCAGATGTTTTGTATGTGAAGGTCCCTGGGATTTCAGTGGGCTGTGCTCTGTTCTTTCCAGTTGCGCTAAAGGTCATGGGGTAGGCATTAGTTATTAGTTCTGGGTATGAAACAGTGAACTAGAAAGCAAGCTGAAACATGGAATTCTTTGTTCCCTAGAGCTCAGCACACTGAGCCACATGGCTCTCTGCAGGAGGAGACTGAAGGACAGTCTGTGGGAGGAGTGGATATCATATGGTCTCTCTTTTATTTTGCTGTCTCCTTACCAGATGCCTATCAAATGCAGAGAACTCCTAATGCACCTCCCTGAATGATCACAAAGCAGCAGTCTAGCTGCTAGAGGAAGTGCTTCTCATATCAAATAAGGAAGCGCGATCATCCCATCAAAAATAAGAGAATATTATTGATGTGTATGAAAAAGACTGATGCAATGGAGTACGATATCCTGCCAGCTGTGGTTTAGAAATCTCCCATCTTTATTTGCATTGCGAAGCAGGAAAAACCATCATCAGTTCAGGGCATGGAAGTGATGGAGAAGGAAGTAATTTAAAGTGTTCTTTCATTTCCTTTCACGTGAAGGCCCTGAGGGATCAGTTCAGTTCTTCATTCAAAAAAGAGCTGTAATCTCACAGGCTGTATCCAGATAGTAGATGTGGGGGGGGGAAAAAAAAAAAAGACAAAAAAAAAAGACTGGGCTGTGAGAATAGAGCACAAATTATTTTCTTTTTTTTATGACTTGATCTTTAACATGTAAGAGTTTACTAACACAGGGAGGTTTCTCCCTTGTCTGACAGTAGGCAAGTTACACGGGCACAGCCGAACTCTGCTCCTGCACCTGCAAATATGGGTGTGCAGAACCAACAGTTCCCGCACGTTTCATTCACTGCACTTTGTGGTTCTTCCCATCTTCTATTTCTGAGAGAGTTTTAGTAATTCTGGGCCTTAACTGTGCTCCACGGTCAAGTGACAATAGCCTTCTGGGATGGCAGATAGGATGAAACGCTGATACAGAAACTGTTATCTACACAAAAGTCATACCGCCACCCCTGAAAATATCTGCTACGCATTTTCAAGCGCACTGAACAAATATTCCAAAGGGAAAGGGCATGTGTTATTGCAGTCCTGGGACAATAAGCTGAGTTACAAGATAAAATCTATCTGGTATTTATTCAGCTTTTCTGAATGAAGAGTATCGTCACTCTGCAGCACTGCATTATGCAGAGCCCTAATATCCCGTCTAGTCTCTGTCAAAATAAACCTCTTTGTATAACTGTGGGCTCCAGATAAGGTCAAAATGTAATGTCGCAAGTCAGCCCTGCCTCTGAAAACTTGCACCAGAAATAAGCATTAGGATTCCTAAATACAGTTTTGTGAGATAACTTCTTGAGTTTCACATTCTGATACTCTCAAAAGCTTAAAGATGCTGTGATGCTGTGTTTTTCCTCCGCTTCTATAGCTTCTATCTCTCTGATAGCCACTGAGATGTGTTTGAGTGCCTGGTAAATGCAGGTCAGCTGTGTTCATCAGGCTTGGGCAGGGTTGTCTCTGTGAAAGAGCACTTACAAACAGGGCCACTGAGGTTCCCAGCCCTGCAGGGCCCACATGTGTGAGCTGCTTATGGAGTAAGGGCCCCACTGCTCCAGGAATTATTGGTCCTTTTCTTGGAGTGAAGCATTCACAGTTGGCAGAGGGCAACATGGTTTTGTGGCAAAATCCCAGGGCAAGTAGGGCAAGGAAGGAAAAAGGGAAATTTCTAAGGTGATCTTGCAAATGGACTTACTTTTTTGACTTGTGCAAATGCCATAAATTGTTAAAGGACGGAAGTGGTCATTCCCAAATTAATATCCAGTTGCAGGCCACTGCGGCAGCTGGGTTTATAGGAAGCTGTACACCTACGCATTTCAAGCTTGCTTAGCAGAACCTCTATCCAAAGATCCCAGTAAGCAAGTGGCAAGATAATAAGGAAAACAACACAGACGACTGCTTCCCTCTCCTAATAAAATGAGCATCGTGTTAATGCTTAGAACTCTCAAAACTTGTTTGGTTTTACTATTGCAACAGAACACTATACTTCAAATTTGGATAAATTCTTAATATTTTTTTGAGTGTAATCCATGACGTTTACTGCAGGTCAAATGGCTAAGATGGATGTGAGAAGATATTTATTTTACCAGCATTTAAAAAGAGAACATCATTCACTGAAATACTGAAGCAGAGTGCAGGAGCTCATTAGACGTGTCAAAGAAAAGGAAGTCAGGGAGAGGTAATGCTACTGCCTTTATGCACAGCAATACTGTAACTCAGAAATTAAGTGTATGCACCACTTGCTTTCAAGTTTGGTGTTGTACTGACCAAGTTAAAAAAAAAACAAAAAACAAACCCATAGGATATTCTATGAACTTGAAAGGGACCCATAAGGATCACTGAGAACTTGAAGATGTTTATATTAGGCAAAATGTTTTCCCCGATGTATTGCTAGTATAATCAGGTGTCTTTCGTTATAGCATCAAGTATTTCTTAGTTCCACTAAAATCTGAGCTTCTGATACAAAGTGATTAGAAGAAAGAGTAAACTAGTGATTCCAATGGTTTTCTTGTGGAGGAGGGCGTGCAGTCAAATGAATAATGGAGGGGCATTTTTTAAAATTGCAAACTGACCTTTGAAATGTCAGAATTTGGATGTTTCCTGTAATCAACGTTCTGTGATGAATGAGAGCAGTAAATGTAAAGATCCTCAGTTCAAAAGTGTGTGTAATCGAAACCCAATGAGAGATCGATGCCCTTTCGGTGACCTTTTCTGAAAAGGCCAAATGACAACATTTATGGGAAGCTTTACTTGTGCTTGGAGAATGATAGCGAATGGATTTCTTGCATTTTGGTGTCCCAGCTGTGGAGAAAATCTGCGTCTGTATGCGTGAGTTCATATAAGTACGTATGTATAGTATTCACATAATTGTCTGCTTTTTTTCATGGAAATTCAAGGGAAGATCTGAGAGCCCAACAAAATTCTTCCCTCCTTTGCATCGTTGATCATTAATGATTTCACGTGGGTAATATAATTACTGTGTTCACACAGAACAGGTCTGATGACTAGAAAGACAAGAACGCTGCTCACACACTTTGCTGTTCTGGTTTCTGTACTTGCGGGAGGAAAAAAAATAAGAAAAAGGACGAGAGAGAAAGTCTTGACTACATAAAATAGCAGATCTGACTGGGTGTAGAGACAGATCTATAGAAAGGTAAACAGTTTTTACTCTAACATCCGAAAGTGTTGAACTGCATTTTAAGTTGTATGAAGGACTGCCTCTGTAGGAGGAAGCAGTAATGTGTGTAAGGTGAAAGGCAAGCATGATATCTAAGTTCAGGCAGCATAAGCGGAGTGTCAAACCATTGTCTTTCAAAGTAACTTGGAATGAATTACCTCCTTTCTGAAATGTTTTAGTCTCAACTGTGAAATGAGCTTTCAGTAAAGGACTCCTCTAGTAATAGCAGAGATGAGAATAGTAAATGAAAGCAATAGAAGTGAATGACTGCAACCATTTGCTTGCTTATTTTTGCTCTTTGTGTAAATTTTCAGTGCTGCGCACAATGCACCTTAGCTATAACAAGGAGACCTGGCATTTTAATTCACTGCTCATACAAAATATTTGTAAACCTTTGTTTGCCAAAAATAACAAATGCCGGAACTTTGCATGTTCCAACATATTGTTTAACCATGCAGGTATAAATGTATTAAGACCACCTAATCTATCAGCGTTGAGTCTTTTAATATGAACACAGAATTGAATAATGATAGCGGTTACGTAGACGATGGCATACTGCTTGGGCATTAAAGCCCTGGTCTTGCTTGTGAAGTAAGCGGTAAATATTCAGAAGAATTGCTTTGTTCATGTGAGCTAACCTTCTACCCACAGTTTTGCACTGTACAAATCTTAGTTTGCTTGTAAATATCAAAGATCCAATCGGACACTCGGAGATGCAATTACTGAACTTTGCTTTCATGGTGTGGTCTGCAAGCGTACATTATATTTACAGACAGTGAGGTCGGACCTTCACTGTAAAAATGACTGTCATGGTAAAATATGTCCTTCTAACATACAAGAAAATTTTCAGCTGTCAGTGGAGCAGATTAATTCCAAGACTTTTCTGTTGGGTGCTTCTTTCATTCATTCAATCATTCAAGAATGTTGTTTACCTGAGGAGATGCTCTGTCAGGGATATACTTTTGAGTGAAGTGGAAAAAGGCATTCTAAGACACTTTGAAGCACTGATGCTTTGAGACCTATCTGAAGGTCCTCAGAAAGGTGCTTCCATTGATACATGACAAAACCCGATCTAACTTAGTTATGTTTTTTATTACTTGTCCTCTTGTTTTATCTTTGACATAGATGAATTCACAGTTATGCTTGTCCCGTTGCCCCATGTGGAACTACTGCACTAGAAGAAGCAGTGGTGGCTTCATTAGCTCTGTGAGATGTCCACGCTGTAAGAAGAAATCAGATCTGGTTTAAGACAACTATTTGGCTCTAAGAAGCTGCTTATAAAGTTAAGCTCCAGGTAAGATTTCTCTCACAGAGTTCCAGGCTCTGATATTAGAAATGTGCATTTTGTGTAAGTTCATCCACAGAAACAACTGCCACGCAGTTGGTTGTTGCAGCAAGCTGATGGGAAATACTATCAAATGCCATTATTTTGGTTTCCTGGCTTGTCTGTGTTCTCTCATTGTCTTTGGCCAGAGAAAACGATGACAGAGCTCTGTGAACCAGTTTAATTGTAACATTTCTGCAGCTTTATCTGAGAACGATGTTCCCATAGGAAAAAAATGCTGTTATAAATCATAAAGGAAACTTTCTACAGTTGTTATATTTTCAAATGCTGAAAGATGCACGGCACTTAGAAATACCACTTGGAAAAGTGAAAGTTAGCATCAGTTTTTTCTTTTCATTTTTTTCTCTAGATGTTTCCATAAACAGTTTGTCATTATCATTTTCCTTTCACGAACAGAGCTCAAAATGCTGATGCTGCCATCTTTCAGCTCTATAGAAATAAACAATTCACGTTCTCGTGACACAGTCACTGATTTAGGAAGTGCAGAGATCTGAACACAGGTGATGGCTGCTACTTAAAAAAAAAAAAAAAAAAAGCTTTCAGGAGATGCCATGAGTTCTTTTGGGACACCTCCAGAAGTCTGACCCATAGAAAATCTATGCAAGAGAAAATACTTTGTGGCTCTTCAATGGTTTTACTTACTGAGCACTAAACTCAGCTCTACTCAGAGCTCACTTCAGTGTTAGGGAGTGCACCTTCCCATGAAGATGATCTTTTGCAGTCTGGGCTTGGCTCTGTAGCGTAGCACAAATACTTCCTATTTGCTTGAACTGGTTCTGACCTCAGATGAGATGGTCTATGAGCCTGACATAATATAGATTTTTCCATTAGCAGAGTATGGTTGAAAAAACGCTTATGCAACTTCTTATAGGTACGTTGGCACAGAGAGGAAGCACGACCGATGCGAAGGGAAAACATCCAAACATAGCTGTGCCACAAATAGCTTTTACAACTTCATAGCCATCTGTTTTCAGCTCAGGCTAGTATATGCATATGTTTTTCCATATTTTCTTTTGCATAAGTGTCAGACCTGCTGGCTGAAAGGTTAGATTTTATTCATGTGAAAGGCAAGAAGAACTTATCTGCAAATTGTTCTGACAAAACCACGAGGTTTCAGCTCGGCTGCAGGAAGGCAGCAACTCAGTCTAACAGAGCAGGTACCAAAGAGCAAAATTTAGCACAGCCAATACACTTCAGTGGGCAGGGAAGCGCAGCTGTGATTCTAAGCTAGATTTCCATCCCTGAGTTGTCCATAAAGGCAATAGGGACCTTTCCTCCCTTTTGCTTCTCATTATTGGAGGTGGGCCGCAAGGAGGGAATGAGAGGACTGGGGCTGGGAGATCTGGGCGCCTGCAAACACAGTCAGTGACTTGTGGATGGCGATACAATGCTGCAAGGCTCTGTGGGGGAGATTTATAATGGCTTCCTTCAAGTACTCACATTTCAGACCTGGTGGCTGAGCATCTCAAGCAGATGTTTGGCTGCTCCTGTGATTTGAGACCGGGGTGGTGATAAACAGTCTGACATCAAACGAGCAGCAGTGGATTCAGTGACACAGTAACATATTATATGTGGGATGAACAATTTGCTGAAGATTCAGAGCTGGAGTTCTGACACTAAGATATCAATCACATGAGATTTGCATTGAGAGGTGTTTGCATTCTGCCTACTGATCAAAATCTTCTGTGAATAACTTCAGAGAATCGCAAGTCAACCTGCTCTGCAACACAAATGTGAGTCAGGAGCTTTTCTGTTCTGCTTTGTCACAAAAGGGTAGATTTTGAATTGCATTTAACATGGATTGGTATATACTTTATCCTGATATTCTTTCTTTAAATACATGAAGGTATATCTAAATCTCGGTTTGGGTACCTACATCAATAATTACAGTGCTATCTACACAGAAGGATGAGAAAAAAAATAGTTAAAACTGCAGGTTTTTAAATGTTCCATCTTTGAGACGTAAAATTTCGAAGACCCAGTTAATCTTCAGGGACTGTAATGTTACTGTCATGTACAGTGCATCACGCTTATTGGACACTGAATCTGAACACAGAGAAAAATTCAATGCTTAGTCTATAGCCCTGTAATAATCTGCTATCAGCGTGCAGATTAATTGGTAGGATGAAATCTAATTGATGCCTGTTGCTGTTCAGGGCTATTTCTGCTTGGAACTGCTCACATGCTGTATTTCCACTCCATGTTGTTGTAATTCATACAAATCTCTTTGCATTTTGAGTAATGCATTTTATTTATTTATTTAGCATATGTTGAAATTAATCTGACTTTCAGGAAAATATTTACATAAGGTCAACCCAGAGCCTTAAACGTAAGTACCCCCTATCTGCCCATTGGGTAGATGCAATTCCATTAATTACTCTTTATTACTATTACGAAATTCCACGGATGAGAACTTCTATGCTTGTCCATCACAATGTAGTGCATGGGATCCAGAATCCACATGCAGAAATCTGATCACTGCACCAATGCTTGCCCTCATAACATCACATCATGGCATAATTTAACATTGAGTAAGGCTATGGTCAAAGCTAGACATATTTGAATCAGCTCTAGATATCTCATTCCACAGAATAAAGCTTGAATGGGGATCTGCTGAGGCAGAATGTAGGTCTCATTCTGGTTGCATTTAAATTGGCAGGAATTTTGCGATCAACTCTAATGAGATTTGGTTGCAGAGCTGTAATCCATTTTCTACAGATATTTTACTGAACTGCATTTCATGAGGCTCTGCTGTTTTGTGGTAGATGCTGAAGACACGTGCAGGATATTTTCTCTTTCTTTGACTACCAGAGGTGCTTTGTCAGACAGCTTGGTAACTCAGTAGTGCCAGACTTCATCAGTGTTAGGAAGAGGAGGTGATCTTATTTAGTTATTTCTACTGTGTGACATATGACATTGCTGATTTGTCTAAAAAAATATATATAGGTCCAAAATCTTCCTCTGCTTCTGTATTTTTGTCAGATGCCTACTCCCTAACTGCCTGCTGCCCTTGGGAGCATTCCAGAATTTATTTTTCGAATTAGGTTCCTTCGCTTCTTTGAATGTACAAAAGGCCACTTCTTTGCATTCCTTTGAGCGTCCGTTCCTCAAATCTGAAAGTACCAATAAATACACAGCAGCAGTGTTCATGAATACTGGCCCTTTCTTATTTCTGGTGGACTATAAGGAAATAATAGCCTGACAATTCGAAGTGAGTTTGGAGGGGAGAAAAAACAACACAGAAAAGATAAAATATTTCATGGATGGGTCAAAGCAGGCTTAAAAATATAACTCTTATAAAGTTAGAATTACTGATATCAATTATTTAACGGCCAAGTTAAAAGTAATTACTACTTAAGTAACTTTCTAGACAGATCTATGGTTTGTAATTGAATGAGCTTTAAGTGCTGCAATTACTACTTGAAATTATACATAGGTTTTGTATTTATTATTACTGTTTTTTTAATGCAATCTGTAGGTGGGCAACATAGCAATCAGTATAGAGCTACAGCATGCCATTTTCTGGAGCAATGGGCTCATTGCTGAGTTCAGCTCACAAGAAAAGGAGGTTTTCCTTAAGGTTTTTTTTTTTCCACAGGAAAGGAGATAATGAAAGAAAAGAACGTCAGGTGTGGGAGTAAATGGGGGAAAAAATATTTCAGTCTCTGAAAAGAAAGCTTCAGGTTTTGCCATGAACAAAAGATCACCATGAGATTAATGACCTCACGCATATAATTTCTTTTGCTCTTTGTCTGTGGAAATTCAGATGTGCAGCAATGTTTTAAAATTTCGCTTGTTACACCAGAAGGATATTAAAAGGAATGTAAATATTTGCAGACCTGGGAGCAAGGCTTTCTTTCACGTGTTATCTTTGACCTGTCTGCTGTCACTGGAACACACTGAAACTGAGAAACAGATACAAAAAATGAAAGTAATTTGTACTGCTATTTATGAAAGCTGTGGGAAAGATTTGTCAGTCCTATTCCTGCAAAGAAATTGCAAGGGATATCATACAGGTGTGGTGGGCGCTGAATCTGAACACGAAGGGAAATCCAGGTGTTAGGCTGTTGATATCCCTGTACAAATCCAATTTCAATATGCTAAAAATTGGGTGGGATGGGTTTTCAATCTTCTTCTTTTATTCTGGACTCTTTGTGCTTAGAGCTGACAAAGTGTTATTATTCTGTTCGACATCACTGCGGCTTTAAAAATTTCTCTCAGAATAACTGATTGTATATTTTATTGTTTTATATTTTATGCCTATGCAAAGGATAAAATATTTGAAGCACAAAGCATTATTCTTAGATATCCAGCTGTGGAAAACAGAAACTGTTATTTTACTAGATCTGCTATAAAGAACAATGTCATCCGTATTGGACCAAAGATAATACAAAAGTTATTGTGAAAAAGATATAGTGGATTGAATTGACATAAAACCTAGTAGTTGCTATCCATTGTTGGATACTGGCAGCTAGAAAGCACTAGAAAGAGCAAGGTCTCAGCTGAAGAATACCAGCAAGGCAACTGTTGAAGAAAAATGTCCTGTGAAGGAAAGGATGTAAACGGAAAGAAGAGAATATTATTTTATTTGATATACAATCCCAGAGTACACACAGCGTAAGGCTTTCTGAAAGCTACAGCAATTTGAAGCTCTGCTGCGGAGAAATCTGGGTGAGAAAAATCTATATACAGACCAGGGATACTAGACTGAAAAGTGTATTGACCTTCTTTTCTTCCGCCTAGTTCAACATGGTAGATTATGAAAGTCAGGAGCACACTGCGATTCACTTAATACGAAGATTTCTGCACCTTTAATTGACCTTTGAGCACATGCTTTTTCTAATTGTCCTGATTACTCTGCATTCTCACACAGGATTAATGAATGTGCAATTTTGGCACTTCTGTGCCATCTTCAGAGGACTCTGAACGGACTCCTTGGACACAGCCACTCGTAAATCCTTTTCCTATCTTCATGTGAACATACTTTATCTCCTTTTTGTTGTTGTTCTTTTAATCTGTTTTAGAGCTTTGACACACTAAGAATCCTTATCTGCTCTTGTGCACAGGAGGTGGTGGATGAAGGGAGATTTTTTGCAGCCTTCAATTCCACCCACTTCTATTATCTTTTTAAGACCCCAAGGAATATTTAATTTAATTCTCTTTTTTATGTATCACGATCATTATCTTGACTTCACCCCATTAATGACTACTGTACATCTTTATTGTATTTTATAGCCTGAAAACGAAACGTAGAAAACATTGTGGACCTACTCACAAATGTACACGCAACGTAAGGGGAATTCTTTTCAGTGGATTTAGAATTAGCTGGACATTTTCCTTCTGAAATAGCTTTTCAAACAAACAAACAAACAAAAAAAAAAAAAAAAAGAGAGAAAAACAGAGAGAAAAAAGGAAAGAAAGAAAAAAGTAGCTAGGTTTCATGAAAAAGTTCTAATGTTATTTTCTGGATTAGTCCTGAAGTCCTTTGTTTCCAGTAAATCCCTGGAGGCTGGATAACTAACAGAGCTTTGGATTAGCAGTCTGAAACTAATGACATTAAATCAATTGCTACAAGAATATATTTAGGCTGAACATTAATAATATGGCAGGCTGGGTGGCATAATGATGGAACACTGGCCCGGGACTTGGGGAGGTCTGGACTGTGTTCTTGGCTCAGCCTGTATCATGCTGAGTGACCTTAGGAAAGTCACTTTATCTACTTCTGCCTTATTAAAAAGTTCAGTGTGGAAAGTGCTTTGAACTCTCCTGATGTCAAGTATTATATCACTGCCATATATATTATAACCACGCAAGCGAAATCTATTAAATTTCGAGCAGAATGAAAGTGGGGAGTGCCTGTGGTCAAACAAACAAACAAAAACAACTTTATTAGAAATGCTTTAGAGTCCTGTCAAATCTTAATTTCAGTAATGATCTTCTACAAGAAATTGAAGGAATGTGAAGATACGTAAAGGTCTTCTGCGTCTTACAAAGAGCTCTTTACGCTGCTAAGAGCAGTCTGATATTGATATATTGTACAAAGATAAAGCTAGAAGGATGTGTCAAGCGGGATGCTGCAGGAGTTCATCCTGGTTATTGTAGTAGTCAGCATTTTCCTTAGAGCACAGAATAAAACATCAGGAGGGAATATGGAGAATGCTGGTATGTTTTAGGCTGGAATTCTATTGACACGTAACTATGAGAAGGCTGAAATACTTAATGCCACTTCTTTTTTATTCTGGATCAGAGTTGGAAGACTAACTATATATTACTGGTAGCAAAGACACAAGGTATGGGGCTACAGTGGGGGAAAGACTCATCAGAGAGAACTGAGCACAGTTCAGTTTTTGAAATTGGATGGACTTCATCTCTCTCCTTAATGGGAAGCCCAAAGAATGAGGGGAATCAAATGGAGCAATTAAAGTTTATTTTTGAGAACGTGCAGAGGATTTCCAGAGCCTGAAGAAGGGCAAATGCGATCCTTATCATTAAAAAGGTAAAACAAACAAACGAACAAGCAAATCAAACAAACCAACCACCCAAAAATAAATAACAGGAGGATCAGAGAAATGAAAGACCAACTATTCTTCTGAGAAAATAATACTGAGGAAACATCAAATAAATCATTTGTAAGGAGGATAAGAACTCAGAAGCTCAACCAACAAAAATAAGCGATTTTAGTTTTAAATCAGTTTTTCTATTACAAAAGAATAGAGTGGCTACAGAAAAAGTAGTCAATGTTATGTGCTTGGACTTTATTTAACTGTAACATGACAGTTTGAGAAGCAAACAGGGAAAAATGTGTCTGTAATTAAAGTACCCTAAGGTTGGTACAAGGCTTTGTGGAAAACCATATTAACAGATGTTATTAATGATTTACTGCCAAACTCTCACATAGGATTATGTGTGCTCTGAGTGTAGCAGTACTCAGGATTTTCATCAGTAGTTTGGATAATGAAAAAAAAAGGATGCTTATTAAACATGCAGCCATTACCAGCCTAGGCAGCTTCAGGCTTGTAGCAAAAAACAAGAAAAAAAAATCTCCAGAACTTGATAATTTAGAAAAATGGCTTGAATTATAGAGTGGAATTGCATAAGGGCAAATACAGGGCACTAAACTTGTGCAGCTTCAGATCAGATGGGGATCTGCAAGAGGATCTGGGGTCTTAGCATCAGAAGACTGTCAGCTGTTCTGCAAAATGTAAGCACACACTGGATGTACAGAAAGAAACCAGCTGGATGAGTGAAGGAATCCAGGTGGACTCCTATGTACTTTTTCAGCACTACACTTCCTGGAGGATGAGACAGGAGAATAGCCAAAGGAAGTCAAAGAGGATGGCTGTACTGGTGAGGTATTATGGAGCTGGCATTATTTCATCTGAAAAGAAGACGAAGGTGCTATGTGGTAATTGCCTTCAAATTCATCGGACACTGTAGCAAAGATGGGGAATAATTTTTCTTCATGTCCAAGAGAATGAGACATCAGATAATGAGCTAAATCCAAAGCAACTGATTTAGGTTAGACATGAAATTCCTGACAGTTACGGGCAGCCCAGTGTGAGAACAGATTTTGTGCTCTCCCCAGGCAATTTCTGCAACTGGAAATTATTAAGAGCAGATGAAACTAATGTCTGAGAGAGGAGTGCTGTATTGACTGAGCCCTAAAGCAACCGTCCCGCCCACGTCTTGCTGCTCTTTGTGAAGGCCCGGCTAGAAGTTGGAATGGTTACCTGGAATAGGTTGGGCTTTCGCTCCAGTGTTGTTTTCTGGTTTTTCTTCTGGTGCATGTTCTATCTTCTGTTGCTACCACAGTGTAATTTATATACAGCTAGTCTATGATAGTTTCATTAGAAGGGCAATGTAAATAAAAGTGGAGAGAAAAATATATTAATGTTTGTAAAGTACTTTACGAGCCCCAGCTGAAAGGCAGTATATAAGCACAAACATTATTATGGGAAATCAATGAATAAAGTAATAAACTGAATTGAATAAGAAATGAAACAAAACCCCAAAAAGTGCTATACTCTGCACATAAAGCCCATAAACTATATATTAAACTTAAATAATACCCCATTTTAGGAGTTTTTTTTTTAAAATTAATTAGGGCTTTCTCATTTTCCAAAGTTCAAACAATTAATCACAAGCCTATATAATCAAAAGTAAAGTTTATTTCTTATTCCCTATTCATAATGCAATCCTAGCATTTGAGATGATTACATACTATATATAAACACATACCTACTATGTAATCATTTAAAGTGCTGGGAGCAGTGTATAGGTAGTTCAAAATGAACACCAAACATCAATAGCATCCCAGAGCACAGCACATTATGAGAGCGAGTTTAATCTGTCCCTGAAATGAATTTGACTTGTTCATTAGTGAGATGAAGAAAACTGATTGCAGTGAACTATTTTCTTTTACATCAAAGAAGGGATAATCTTACCACGAAGACTTTTTTGCTTAAAGGAAAAAATATGTTTGGAAGATTGGCAGTGTTTCTAGAGTCGTAACCGATCAATCCTGGATTCTACAGCATTATTTTTATTGATTTTACTTAATCATTTAATTTGAAGATGACCCACTCTGCTTTAAATACACACGATTTTCCTATTTCTTATATGATAATTGCTTCTTTGGTACTAGTCCAGCACTCTCTGTATAGTTAAAAAAAAAAAAAAAAAAGAAGATGCAGAAGCATCAAATGAAGAATTGTTTGAATTGGAAAATTAATGAATATTTCAGGTAAGACAGTTTGAGGGAAAAAGTTAAGGATCATAGCTCAAAAGGAGCAAATTCCTTAATCACTAAGAAGACAGTCTGATAGTCAACATTTGCTTGTTCATCAATGTTAACAGATAATATGAAAATACATAAGTAACAAATAAAAAACCCCTGAACAGCATGTTTTTTTCTTTTTTTTCTTTTTCCTTTTTCTCTTTCATAACCAGGTTATTCAAATTCACACTTGCTCAAACACTGAAAACAGTTCCAGCAGCAGCAGCACCTTGAGAAGGACATCGGGAGCAGGTCAGAGAGGTAGTTTTATGAAGTGCATTAATTAGATGTAATGATGTATTCTACATTTACAGGTCCTTTCATCTACGGTTTTTGAAGCAGTTTATAAACACTGCTGCACTGCAAAAAGAAAAACAGTCATTGCATAAAACTTTCAGAAGTACTGAAGTATTACTGACTTGCTGTAATAACTAGGTATCAAAACGTCCGAGTCACCATTGAAATACCTTAATTTAAATGCATTTAGTAGCATTAGGTGCTTTCAATTTGTCCCAGTTTTCTTTATATTATAAAAAGCTATACAAACAGAGCCATATTCTGTTCTCTCATCCAGCTGGGAGCTGTTCTAACAACTTATGTTGATATTTGCTGCCATGAGGAGCTGGTGACTACCATGACGGAGCTCTTCTCTGGGCTGAACGAACCAAGGGATCTCAGCTGCTCCCCCCACCCCTCGCCTTTCAGACCCTCCCCCATCTTTGCAGACTCCTCTATGATACTTCATCAGGACATCAGGTACTTCTGTGTCCCCTCCCAGTCTCCCCAGTGGGAACGGCTTTGCCCCACGGGGTGAGACCCAGCCCAGGCCCGCACCCGTTGCTGCCACCTGCAGCCGCCAGCCCTGTCCGCCCCGGAACAGGCGGTGCCTGACAGCTCCGTGCTCAGCACTGCTGCACTGGCTCAGTGCAGAATATAAAATCTATTTATCTATATATCTATATATGTATTAGAAAAATACATATATATTATATGTATAATACCTATATATGTATACATATATAACAGATGTGTTATAATGTTTTGTAAGCTTTTATTCTGCAGCACAGAAGTCTCCCCCTCCTAATTTACTTTTCAGTGGATAAATTAGCTTATGCTTTCCCAGCGCTTAATTGCATTTTCATCTATTTTAAATCATTGTCAACCAGCACCAATCCTTGTGGAGTGCTGATGAAGCGGCACAAGCTAAGCTTGCAGTTAGCTTTCACTAAACAAAACTAGATTTTTTTGAAAAATAAATCTTACAGTAATAGTCATCACATCTTCAAAAGCGTCTGATTTACCGATTCCACCGCAAAGGTGGGAGCAATCTTTTCATTTGACAAGATCCTGCTGATCAAGGCAGATCAGTCATTTTGACTCAGTGGCGCATATTCTGAAATGCTGCAGCACGGAGGACTTGGTGAGTGCACGTGTTTGCAGGCAAGTATGAGTTAACGGCTTGAGAGAAATGCTTGTCTTCAATTTCTGTCTCTCTCTCTCTCTTTTTTTTTTACCTTAGTGCTCAAACACAAGATTGAAGTCTGCCAAACATGATGTCCACCAAATTTTTACTGCTAAAGAACTGAGGCCACCCAATGTGAAATACAGAGACAACGAAATGATCAAAATACCTCAGGAAAAGAATGAATGAACAATTTGAAGAAAAAAAAGGGAGAAAAGCACTGTGCACTCCAACAACAGCGTCCTAAATGGAAAACATCAGTGTACAGAACTTTATTATGAAGTGATAAATCAGCACCCTGAGGCTTCATTAACTTCAGTGGAACCAGACTGATTTATGCCAGCTGACTCAATGGCTGTGTTTATATGTCTGCATAAGTCAAAATTAATCATGTTTGGAAAAATAGAAGATTCTAGGAATACATCCCAGAGGAGAAGATAGAATATGTATACTTATTTTTAATTTTACTAAGAAACTCATATACACAGGACTGAAATGGGGAGAGACCAAACTTGAAACATGGGTCATTCATTACAAAACATAGGAAACTTGTCTTTGGTAGAGATAAGATTGGACAAAGCATTTCACTTTCTTCTGTGGTTTTGCTTCTTAGGTGATGCTTAGCAGGGACCTATGTGCCTTTCTACAGGACTCTGAGTGACACAACTGTCCTGAGGTGGACTTCTGCCCTCCTGCATGGCAAGAAACAGGTACAGTTGAAGCACAGTGACGCATTGAGGCCCTGTTTCTTGAGATAGTAGAGAACCGTGGGCTGGATCATTGCTTTTTTGGTTAAAATTTCTTCAAAGTATCATAATTTGTCAGTGAGTGAATTCAACACACTGTGGGAGCACAGTTGGCTTCTCAGCTGATGATGTAGGCAGGGAGAAGAGTGCACGCTGCCTGTGAAAGGTTCCCAAATGTCCAGGTTCCTCAAAGTGAAATACAGTTACTACTCTGACTTGTTGGCAGTACTTGGTGTTTGGCACTGATGTTGAGTACAGCTTCTCAGAACTGATGGTTTTATGGTATCAAACAGCTCACTGGGATGCAATTTGGCTGGTTGAACAGCTCTTGGCTCAGGAGTTTACTGTGTTACATCATGCTTGTACCCAATTCTTGCTCTTTTGGCATTTAGCTGCAGTTTCTGCCCTGTCTCTGGTAAAGAATAAGAGGAAATTGTGAAGATTTAAGTGGTAATGAATCACCATCGCTGTCTGAAAGCTTGGAAGCTGCTGACCACTGCTTCAAATAGCATAGTCTATTCAGCAGAGTGATTGGTTGATAGATACCTCTCCATTTAGGCAGAGGACCAGGCTCAGGCTCTCATTTGTCCTGAGTGGATGTGACCTATTCATTGAAAAGGAAGAAATGTGAGGCAAGCGCTTTTGGACCTCTGCAGTTTCTGATTTGTCTGTGAATATTTTGTCCTGGCTCTGATGTGGGTTTTGGCTAAACAATTTATAAGTGAGCATAACGTCACTCAATCTAGTTCTGTTTTAATTGTCACATGAAAAGATTTAGACATCTTTGGGACAGCTTACACAGAGAATACAACCAAACTGTATTGAATATGACACTGTTAATATCTTTATTAGAACGTAATCTGAGTCCCACAGTTATCTTTTAACAAATATCAGTGAAAAAATGGGGAATCCACTGGTCGCAGAATTACAGAGTGGTAGGGGCTGGAAGGGACCCCTGGAGATCTCCTAGTCCAACTAAGGGGCTATGTATCTGCATGTTACTTTTGACTCACACAGTGTTCCAGCTCAAAAAGCAGGAGGCTGTGCTCAGTATCTATCAACTCTTAGTCAGTCACAGTGCCATCACTTTGAGGAAAGACAGTTTTACAGTTATTCCACAAAAGTTTTCATGAAGAATCAAACGTCCCTTCCAATATGTTTTGTCTAGTGCTTGCTTTAATTCTCAACAGCATAAAATAAACTGTTCTTATATAATGGTTGGATGAGACTTACAGTGAACCATAGTGCTGAAGCAGTCTTCAAATAAAAACGCTTTTGTAGTTCCTTGTTCCTTTGTAAGGTTATCACAGCTGTACCTCTCCTGATTTCCTCTCAGATACGTCCTCTGTCAGCACTCTACATCTCCAGCATTCAGACTCCTGCAGCCTTCCCGTCGGCCCACATTCTCACGCAGTCTTCCCAGTAAGGGGAAGAGAGCTGTAGAGAGCAGAATAACCATGGTTACTCCTCCATCAAGTCAGAATTGAAAAGTAATGTTATGCACGGGCTGAAGGAAGCTCAATCTTGCAGTTCATTCTTCAGGCTCCTTCCCTACAAAAGCAGTGGGAGAGATGTCGTTAGGATGCCAATGAGTTGTGCACATCTGAAAGGTGATCATGTACCAATTTCTTTTGGGATCCACTCTAAAGAAATGAATGCTTATTTTTTTTCAGTTCGGAGCATTTGCCAGTAGATGGTGTTAGGAATTTCTCCAATCACAGTGGCACCAAATGGCACTGGCATCTGAAAAAAAGCAATGTTTTATGACAGTAGCAAGAATTACTTCTCCTTGTGAATCTATATTCTGTCATAGAGTTTACAATTGCACTTGCTGAAATGCTGTCATTTTCATTTAAACTAAAGGTCCTCTGCAGCAGGCAGCTCCACAAAGGGTCTCACCTCGTCAACAGCCATTTCATAGGAGTGTGAGATTAGCAGAGCGACAGCTGAAGCAAAAGGTACCTGTTACATACACCAAGCATCAGCTACGGGAGGATGATGCTAGATGCTTCAAAAACAAGGCCTCAAGGTACACAGAAAGAATGCAGATTATTATTAGGAGTGACTGCAGCCCCAGTTTTCCTAAATTTCAGCTCTAGTGTCTGTCTTCCTGTTCCCCCAGTAAGACAGCCAGAGCTGCTGGACTCTCCAACTGTTCAGAAGACTTTCAAACATTACCTCTTCATGAAAACCTAAAATACCTGCAGGTAGCAGGCTTGGTTTTTCAGGTTGTGTAGCATTTGGGAACTCTCTCTTGTTTTTGGAGTTACTAGTAGTTCAGCACTAAATCTAGCTTCTGATTTAAGTTCGTGAAGGTTAGGGTGAACATTAATTACTTTACATGACTTTAATGGAAGATAAACAGCAAAATGACCCAGTTTGACACAGAGAATGAACTGAAGTTTAAAATGACTCAGTTTCCAAAAGTTTTATAGTGGAATTTCTCTTTATTATTGTTCCCACATTTGAGAGAAATGTAGCACACGTAGAAGACTAGTAGCTATTTTGGTCAGTACTGCTTGAAAAAAACCATCTACTTTCACAGTTTTATTAGAAATGGTATCCTGAGAGACTGGATTTGTATTCTGTCCATGTTTTCTTAGGCAAGGCTGCAATATATGTGCAGTTTTGCTGGCAGAATTTGTATCATTAATTTATGTAAACCAAAGGCAGTGAGGAATCCCGAAAACCATTTTAAAATGTGTGTAAGTCAGACATTTAAAACGGAAAGATCCAGATTCTTTCTATTCTACTCTATAAGCCTATTGCTGTGTGATTTCAATTCCTTCTTGAGTGTGCCACTAGTATTTTTTTCTCTTTGGTAAGGCTACTTTTTCAGAGTAACCCAGTGTGTGAAAAAGCGCTTTGAAACATCTGCTCTGAATTTGTTTTTTAAGTAATTAACAAGTAAATGCTTTTCTGGTTGTGTTGCAAATGGCAACTTGAGTTAGCATCATTTACTGTGTTAAAAAAATGTAAAGACTTCGATTATATCATGATCTTTCTCCTCAGATAATTTTAAGATGATGTAGTTTCAACCTCTGTAGTTTCTCCTCATTTTTACATGTTTTTAATATGAGATTCTGGTTTTATTAACAGCTGCATCACTTTACAGTGCTACAGGATGCTGTTAGACAACCAGGGTAGAGAACAGAATTCAGCATGCAGGTTTCAATTTCCTTACCGTTAGTAACAGGGCTGAAGATACCAAGGAGACATACTCCCCTCATTCTTTCAGCATCTAATACTTTAATACTTGGCACTTAATCTTTATTCCAGACTCCAGTAAAGCAGATGAGCAAAGTTATTGTAAAGTCTTTTCATACAGGACTTACCTTCTCTCCTTCAAGGCTATCATAGATCAATTTGTGGCCATAAGGTACAAAATAACAGTTTTCTACTGAAAGAAAATAAAATTTTTGGCTTGGTTCAGAGCAGGGCTCCAGGATAGCTCCTTGGGTTGTAGGCTACAGGCATTCTGCCTCTGACAGGGCTTTGCTTTGCCTTCTCCACATGTCCAGAGGTGCTGTGTGGCAGTGAAGTGTTCAGAATGAGGGACTGGGCCTCTACCACCTCTGGTGATATTAGGCCACTTGGGGTAAAGGACTGATCAGCAAGCACAGCATCCAGTTCTCTCACCTGGCAGCCAAGCCCAGGGAGCACCAGCTCCATTTATGCTGCTGAATGCATTTAGCTATTCATTAGTTTTTCCATTACTACAGATGAGCACGAGCTCTTCTTCCTCCTCATTCCTTCATCCTCCTTGTCCCAGAATGGCTTTTAGCTACGATGCCTGGAATTCAGACAAGCAGTTTCACATCTTTTCTTGCAGGAGAAGAGAATTAAGATTTATAGTGTGAGCTACCACATGCTGAACGAGGGGGAAGTGAGTCCTTCTCCTGCTACTTGGGGAAATCTAATCTTGCATTTTGGGCTTGGAGAGCGGTCTGTTTTTTCCAGATCAAATAAAATATTTTGTGTAGGAATGACCTTTTTGTTTAAGCAAGGAAAATGGAAGAAATATATTTGTTTCAGACTAAACGGGTTTAGGTTCAGTTTTTGATCTAACATCATGGTATTGAGGATAAAATATTGAGCAGTGCAGTGAAGAAGGTTATGCTGTAGTTACCATTCATGGCCAATACACTTAAGCTGTTAACAAATACTAAGCAAAATGATATAGTGGGAACACGTAACTACGCTTGTAAAATAATTTATGCTTCTCCTTTTTTACTGACTACTGCCTTCTCTCACACAAAATCACAGAATCACAGAATATCCCAAACTGGAAGGGACCCACAAGAATTACAGAGTCCAACTCTGGCTCTGCACAGGACCACCCAAGCCCTGTGTCTCAGGGCAGTGTCCAAGTGCTCCCTGAGCTCCAGCAGCTCAGGGCCATGCCCACTGCCCTGGGCAGCCTGTTCGATGCCCACTGCCCTCTGGTGCAGAGCCTTTACCCCAAACCCACCTGACACCCCCCACCAGATGCAGCTCCATGCCGCTCCCTCGGGTCCTGTCACTGTTACCAGAGAGCAGAGCTCACTGCTGCCACTCCACTCCTGTGAGGGGCTGTGGGACTCTATGAGAGAGCTCTTCTCTGGGCTGAACAAACCAAGGGACCCCAGCTGCTCCCCACACCCCCTTGCCCTCCTGATCCTCCCCCATCTTTGTAGTCTCCACCAGCTGCTCTCTGACAGTTTTATGTCCTACACTGTGGCACCCAACCTGCACCGGGTGCTGGAGGTGGGGCCGCACCAGGCAGAGCAGTGGGACAACCCCTCCCTCAGCTGCCGGCTGTGCCGGGCCTGGTGCACCCAGGATACGGTTGGCCCTTTGGGCTCCAGGGCAAGGTGCTGGCTCAGATTCAACTTGCAGGCAGCCAGAAACCCCAGGTCCCTTTCTTGGGGCTGTGCTCCAGCCTCTCGTCCCCCAGTCTGTCCACAGAGCCATGGCTGCCCCATCCCAGGTGCAGAACCAGCACCTGCTTTTCTTCATGCACATGGAGACCACTCTCGAGTTTGTCAAGATCCAGGCACAAGGCCTCTCTACCCTCAGGGGAGTCAACACTACTCCCAGTTTAGCATCATGCACAAATTTACTTAACATAACTTCCAGATCTTTATTGGAGTCATTGATGAAAACATTGAAGAGAACTGGTTTGAAAAGAGAGTCCTGCAAAATCCCACTGAGTGGCAACTAGGGCAACTCTCAGGCTACAGCCTCCCCTTGCCCAACACAGCCACGTTTTGGTCATCATGGGACATTCTTATGGTCTCAGTGCCATGCCGTAATGATGTCACAAGGCACCTCCCTGACGACCACTGTGTGTACGGGGTCCCTGGCAACAGACCCTCAGTCCGTGACTGACCTGCGTCTTGCGGCCTCCTGACCCAAGAAGCAATTTATACAGTGCTCTCCTTCTGTTCCTCCCTCCCACCTTCCCGGAGGAGGATGGATCCTCCTCCACCAAAGAAGCTTAGGCTTCAGGGGAGCAGCAGCGAGCCTGAACCAATGGACATTGATCCACCTGAAGACGACGTCGAGCCCATGGAGGTGGATCCACCTGCGGAGGAAGAGCCAATGGAGGTGGATCCACCTCCATCGGGCCCAGGCCAACGCTATAACATCATGCGTGCCTGGAGACGTCGTCACATCCGTTGGCGGCGCACCAGGGGCTCTCGATTTCCATCTCGGCGTTGAAATGTCATCATCCGCCAGAGAGCCCCTGCGACGGCTGCTGCTCCCTACCCCCTTCCTTCCCCATTTCCCATCTTTCCCCAGTACCTCTCCCCTCTTCCTTCCCAAACTCTGAGGAAAAGGGAAGGACTTGGACAGATGTCCACTGGGCTGCACTGGGACAACAGGAGGAGTCCAGCGGACAGCCCTGAGCTCCCTGCAGCCTCCAGGTAAGCCCTAAAAAGGGTGGGACTGGGACTGGTGTCCATTAAGCTGCTGTGCTGGGACAACAGGAGTCCAGTGGATAACCCTGAGTGCCGTGCCACCTCCAGGTGAGCCCTGAAGAAAGCAGGACTGGGACTGGTGTCCACCGAGCTGCCGTGGCTGGGATAAAAGGAGGAGTCCAGCAGATGGCCTTGAGCTCCTTGCAGCCTCCAGACAAGCCCTGAGGAAGAGGGCAGGACTGAGACTGGTGTCCACTGAACTGCTGTGCTGGGACAAGAGAAGTCCGGCGGATGGCCCTGAGCTCCCTGCCGCCTCCAGGTGAGTCCGAAGGAAGAGGGTAGGACTGAGGCTGGCGTCCTTTGAGCTGTGCTGGGACAACAGGAGGTGTCCAGCAGACAGCCCCAATCTCCTTGCCTCCTCCTCCAGGTGAGCCCTGAAGAAGAGGGCAGGACTGGGACTGGTGTCCACTGAGATGCTGTGCTGGGACAAAAGGAGGAGTCCAGCAGATGGCCCTGAGCTCCCTGCAGCCTCCAGGCAGTGTCACGAGAAGCTACAGAGGCAAGCTGTGCCTTTGGAGAAGCAGAAGGTTTTTGTTTGGACGGGAAGAAGGGCTGAAGTTCAGCATGAAGGTCCATTTCAGTTGCTCCATTTGGAATCTTTTTCAAGTCAGGACAATAAACAGTTGAAAAGAACAATACAGTTTAAAAGTACCATAATGATAACATAAAAAGTAAAGCCACTAAGTGCCTCTCCATCTTTGGTACTTCAGGGTCTGCCCTGGGACTCCTGCGTCCCCTCCCCAGTGGGAACGGCTTTGCCCCACGGGGTGAGGCCCAGCCCAGGCCCGCACCCGCTGCTGCCGCCTGCAGCCGCCAGCCCTGTCCGCCCCGGGATAGGCAGTGCCTGACAGCTCCGTGCTCAGCACTGCTGCACTGGCTCCAGAACTTGTTTGCATGACAGCAGTGTGGGGTGCATGAAAAAAGGGCATTTTCACACACAGCTCCCAAAGCCTTTCTTCTTGCTCTTTCCCAACAATTGCACCTCTCGCAGCAAATTTAAAGAAAACAATCCCGGATTTCCTGCAGCAAAAGTTCTCCCTTCACAGCCAGGAACAGCTGGCGGATGCCAGATGATGAAGAGCATCACCCCCTTACATCTTTACAGAAAAGAAGAGCAGTGACCCAAAGAAAGAACACCTTCAGACACAAACACAGCAGGGGCCCAAGCCTCCCAAGCCTTCTGACTCGGATACCACCGCCACCACTGAGCTTTCCAACGGCTTCACGTTCCTTGACACCTTTCATGTGCCATTCACTCCCGAAAGAGGTGAAAATAATCCACTATGATTCCAGCCAGACCAAAATTGCACAAATGCTCAGATTAAGGCCAGTTTCTCATGAACAGGTCTGCCAATTAACCCTTTTCATTACCCAAGTCAGCAGCATGAATTATGAAAAGAAGGCATGCGAAGCAGTCGGGATAACATCTTACAGGTAAGATGAAAAGCAGAGTATGTGTGAGTACAATTCCAGTGTCTGTAACTATTAGGATAGAAACCATATAAAAAAAAGGATCTTCATCTCCAGACTCTATTTCTGGATTAACTCTATTTCTGGATGCAATTTACAGGAGTTTTTACAAACATCCCTCACTTTGTCTTGCTTCCACTCGTGTTCACTGTCCTAAAAGATCTGCCTTGTTAGGCAATGGAAACTATGTTGTTTCAGCTGCTATGCGATGAGTCACAATGAGTGGTACTGATCTTTAGAAATGATAGGAATTCAACTGAGTTCATGGCTGCTATGGAAAAGCAGACCCTTTATGTGCTTAGAAGAGAAAGTAAAATATTTCCTACATTAAGGAACTTGCTTTTTCTCAAGCATTGGCATACATTTGATGATTCAGGTCAATGCAACCTTTCCTACATCTTTCCTACTTAAAAGAAATCGTTTAGAACAGCAGGCATTTTTTTTTTTTTCCCTGAAAAAGTGACTATCTTTGTTCCGCACATGTTTCCACAGCCAACACTGCTGCACCAGACCTGATAGAAAATTGTTCATAGTTCAGTGAGAAGCCATTTAAAAGTCAGTCCTGGCTCCCCAGATGCTATAAACATCCATTTTGATCGGTTAGAAAACCTGGTTGCTTTTAGTAAAAGCACAAGCAGGGATGATTTTGTTTTGATTGTTTAACGCTGTTGATGTTGCAAATAGGTATGTCAGCATTTGAAAGATGGTCCTAAGGCACTCGATTTTTTAATAGCAAGCAGAATTCTCATTAACAGGCAATTTTAAAAAGCAATAACATTCATTTTTTGGACTATTAAGCATATAGAGTGTTTATATTTCCAGCAAAGAATGAACTAATGGAAAATAAAATTCTGTCATGCACTAGTGCCACAACATTGCAACATAATGTATGTGAGGCTGATTACATTTCAGCCTTTCAGCGGGATTATACATGATCAAAGCTTCTGGAGTGAGAACTATGTAACTTAAATGACTGAAAACAATTTTAATGTTTAAGTTAGTCTTCTCCTTTCAAGTAAAAGCTCGCCTCTTGTTAATGATGTGTTAAACTAAAACAACAACTGTCAGTGTATGTACTTTTCTAATGATAGGCAGACATGTACAGTGTCATATCCATTTGATATACAGGCTATGCAGGTGCATGGTACCGCTAGAGTTTACTGTATCTGCCTAAGAATACCTGCCCTTTCTGGTGCTTAGGTAACAGAACAGTGCCAGTTCACAGAAAGGCAGAATGTGATTCTTCAAAGTGTATTTTCATGCAGGTGTGAGAGAACTATCCAAGCCCCTACAGGAGGTTGCACTACCAGCAAAAGTGGGGATCCACTCTTCTGCAGACACTTGACCTTCCATCCTCACCTTCCACTACCTGTAAGTTCTCCGGAAGTGTGACAATTCACTTCGCAAGGCCCAGGATGTGACATGGCTGTCCATCATGGCCAGCATGTCTTAGACTGTCAAGCACGCTTCCCATGGGACTCTGTCAGTTGTTAGCATAATGATTTTATAGAACTGAAGTATCTTCTGAATTTTTATGTGCATTGGCACAGTGCCGACGTTACGCAAAATTCTGGACTTTCAGCAAAAGTAGCAATGAGAGCTAATAGCAAACCTTCTGTTCATTAATCCATACCTAAAAATGATCCAGGAAATTGAGAGCTGCCTTTTGCTTTTGATACAGAACTCGTGAAAATAAAATCTCATTCTTTTGCTCTTCTTGGTAGTTAGAATCAAAAGCTAGTAACTTTCTGGTGCCCAACACTGCTTAATGCTCTGAATAAAGCCAGGGCTGCTTCACAAGGGTCAGATGTGTTCCCTTCCCTGCAAAGACCATCGCTACGACCATGTTCAGATCCACCTTCAGATCCATGGTCTCTGTTCCACCATGCTGCAGCACAACCAGATGATGTGGCCTAGGGCAGACACAGCATCAAACTGCAGAGTAAATCTGTTTGCAGGTGTAATTAACAGGCCAGTCACATACTGGAGGCATGTAAGTACGTCTCTTGAAGAGACAGTACTGTTGTCAGGAAAATTTCAAAAACAAAATCAATGGAGGTGGTAGAGACATGAAAAAATAGTGTTCCTTCTCTCCTCTTTTCCTTTCCTTTCCTTTTTTTCCCCTCCAATTTCATTCACCATCTTGATGGAAAAAAATTCCTTAGCATTATGGTCATAATATCAATTAATCTGGTTGTCAGGTTCTTTTCTTTTTTGACAAAGCTAATGGTACCTCCCAAATTTAAAAAGAAACAATTTCACGGTATCCGTTATTACCCAAAAAAGATATGATTTGCACAACACTTTCCCCATGTATTTTCCTGGCTTCCAGATCTTTTTCTTTGAAAATCATTATGGAAAGTGTCGAACTGGCAATTTCTGACACTGATATGCTGCAAAACGCCTCCACAGCATATTCAAGCTCTGCGTAACCTTCCAACGTATTGATATGCATCAGCTAGAAACAGTAAACTTTGCCGTATTCTTGTGTTTTCCTAGTGAGACTGCCTCGAGGCAACTTACAGCACTGCTGTGAACGTATGAGATCCTTCTTCCACTGAAAAGTCAGCTTGCCACTGGATTTAATGGAGCCAAGACGTTAGATTTATTCAGTGGGGGTAGGTATGGCTTACAAAAACCAATGGTGTAAAAATCAGTGAGTCAACTAATGTTTGGTATGTTTATGAAGGAGAATTTGATACAGAAATTAATGCCCCTATTTTTAAAATAAGTGAGAATTATCCCTCACTATTGAACGGCAACGTGAAATATACATATAAGGAAGCTCCCAGATCTGAAGTAACATGAATCACCTCACCAGCCCTTGCAACAACATACATTTATTGCTGCATTTAAAACTGTTCTCATTTTTTTTTTGAAGGCCTCCAAAATTCTGATTATGCTGTTCAGTGAGTATCTACATAAAATAAACAACATCTCCAGCCCAAGACAGACAGCAGCACTGAAAAGCGTTTTTTTTTTTTCCCCCCCAGTTAATCTTTGGGTAAACATGTGGTTAAAAATTGTTTTGTGTTCAAAATTTCTTGCTAGTGAACTGATGAAACTCTTGTTTGGTTCATTTCTGCTTAAAAGGAGTGCCAGTTTTAGGTCACTGACTGTTTAGAAATTGGTAATGGGGAAGAAGAATGCTATAGCCTCTCTTCCTATCTACCAGTTTTACTTTTGGTGGTGTTTTTGTTGTTTTGGGTATTCAGCTGGGTCCACAGATCTGCCTAAAAAGGGTAGCAAGACCAGGGCTCTTATCTGGGGGACCAACATCAGGAAAATACATTTTAGGAAAGATTTGTGATTGAACTGCTACAGAAATTTGTTCCTACTCCTATTAATACCAAATCACACTCTAGAAATGTTCAGTGACCTTAACTGAATTAACAGTGACTTCTGTTTCTATGCAAATTTGAAAGAACAAAACCCTAACAACTGAGAATGCATAAATCCGCCTTCCCCACAATCTGACTCTGCTTCTAATCATTACTATTATTTACCATATGAAGAGGATGGAAAGAAACCAGACTTAGGTTTCTTTTTAGGTTTAGATTTTATACAGGAACATCATCTCCTAGAAGCTTTGTCATAGATGCTGATGAACTCGAGAACTCAAGAGACGTCTCTGTTTTAGGTCTGCTGATTTTCTTGTCCAAACTGAAACAAAACACTGCTCCCCACCATGTAATAGAAACTAGCTCATGTCTGCCCTCTGTGTTCCATTTTCTCATTTTGATGCCTTGTGTTTGAATGCCTTTCTGCTAAAGCATCTGTCATTTTCGTCTGGTCATCAGCATTTTTAGCTGTAAAAAAAAAAAAAAAAAAAAAAAGGGAAAGAAAATTATTAGGTACTTTATAGATTCCAGATATTCATTAGGAATGATGTATTCAGTGGTAGAACATTTCCCTTCCATATTCTTGTCTCCATGAGCTGCTCTTCAGCACACTGTGACCATTACATGGCACTGTATTTCCCAGAGTTTACCAGAAATTTGACAGATTGAATGGTTGTGTGTTTTTATGGTAAGAAAAGGTATTATAAATATCACAACTGAAAAAACTGCACCGGAAACCTATTACCTTACGGATGTTCCAGTTGACCTGTTTTATTTCCCAACATGGTTACAATAATTTTAGGAGAGAAAACATTACATACATCTAATTATTTGGATCATTTTCTGCTTTGGACAGACTGCAACAATCTTACATAAACACTGGCACAAACCATTAGGGCAGTCTGATTTTTGACCCATATCTGATCATTTTGCAGTACACACAACTGTGCTTCCAGTGGTAGATTCCCCCATGCAAAGTTCCTAAATGCAGTAAATAAAGCCATCTGTTGTGGAAGCTGGGTTTTAAAATTATATGCATCGTTAGCCACTGTTCTGCATATGGAGCTATTCATGTCTTATACATAAGTATGCCTTTCTAAAAGGAGTTTTGTTCACCTCATTTTGCATATTTCTGGGCCAGCTCTCATATCTTTATTCTTACATTAACTCGTGTCAGATTGACTTCAGTCTTTTCACTCTTCATTGACTTCTTCCTACTTCCTACATTCTGTTCATCTCTATCATAAACACAAATGCAGTAACACCTTCATCATAAGTTAATGGAACTGGCTGACATTTAAAGATATGCATGTGGTATACATAAATAACAATAAAAACATCTCAAATGAAAGGGATGTCATCAGCCTCTAGACCAACTTAAATATCCCCTTCTCTGTAAAAATGTGTGTGGAGCACTCAAAGTTAAGGGGGAATTTCGATGGTAAAACATACATCCATGTTCATTAAGTCAGCAAGTGTTTAAATAGCTATTTCCAGAACTATTCCTATTCTTCTGCTTTCCTCACTCCCTTTAGTCCCAAAAGTACTAGTTCTGGTTAGGAAGGAAGGCAACGAGTATAAGTTTATGCTGAAAATTAGCATACGGAAGGAACACTGTGTGCTGTTTCATCAACTGTTCATCAGTTTGACGATCTGTATAGGTTATTTTTAAAGGGAAAGTTTTACACTTCTCCTCTTTATACCCTTACGAAGATACAGCACATCAGACACTGATCTCTTGTGAAGGAATTCGGAGCACCACCTGGAATTATGCCAGCTAAGATTCTTCTCAGATGGTTTACTTTTTACCTAAGTTGTAGATGAAGGGTGGGTTTTTGTTTTGTTTTGAATTTCGTTTAAGTTTTGAATTTCGTTTAAGTTTTGTATGGTTTTTCATGGTTAATAATTTTTGGAACAACGGTGTAGTATTTCCTATCCCACAGTCTTGCTCCATTAGTCTAGGCAAAGTCTTCTTGGCTCTTGGTGCCCTTGGAATTATGAATTTCACCAGTCATATGATTTGCAAACACAAAGTAAAACCGGTGGAATGGTAATGTGGGTAAGACTTAAGTGTAAGCATACGTGCATTTCAATTATGTCTGTATTTTGCCAATTTAAAAGACAATACCAGACCACTCATTACAAACTGTAGTTTTCAGCATGCCGTTATGACTGCTCTCATCATTTGCATTGATGACTTCAAAATATCAAGATCTGTAGAGACAGAGTAGCCCTACAGATCATCTGGGCTGTAGAGCATCTACTTCCGTGTTTACCCTTGATTCCTGTGTTTGAAGAATCTAACACCCTAATCGAGACTGGAAAGCCTAATTGATGATTTTTTTAATAGCTGTTATTCTCATCATCCAGGCACATCCAGGCACAGTCAGAAGATAAAGAGTTGAATAATCCACAGTTTATTCGAGCCTGTTTTGATGGCCTATTGCCCTTGTTAAAAATCTGTGCTTGCCATCTACGGTTCCTTTAAACCTTCCTTTTCTGTCATATCTATTAATGAAAATACAGTTTTATGAAGAAAATGAGAAACTGGAATACCTACAAGAAATACTGAAGAAATGGACTGGAAGAAATTTGGAAAGTCTTAGTAATTTCTGAATCTCAGAAGTGCCTAGAACTAAACAAGAACTTTTCATTTGAGTCGTGAACCAAGTAAGCATTTCTAAATTTTCTGGTCAGTTGAATTAAAAAGATATAAACTGGTATCTTTAATGCAGAATATTTTATAGAGCAGCTATGCTCACTGACTTCAAACTAGATGATTAGTTGAGAAGGAAAAACATTTTTTGTGATATTCTGAAAAATAGTTCAAATTAATCATTTCAGAGAGGGTAGATGAAAAAAAAATCAGTGCCTTTATAGAAAATGCAACCAAATATTCTGATGACGTAGTTATAACAAAGCAGTTGAAATGCAGACATACAATAATGGCTAAATCATTTTCCAGATCCATTTAAAAATGATTTTTCTTATTCTTTTTCTCTGTAATCTTGCTTTTTTTCCTAAAGGCTTAATCCTGCTACTTTTAAAATGGTACATTACCCACAAGATCAAATGAGATCCTGAGGGAAGTATTCAAAGAGAAGGAAAATGGGCATGTTTATAATTCTTCTCATTTGGCAATTAACTCAAATGCCTAAATTAAAAGAATAGCTTCCCTCGGTTTACCAGATGATTAATAGAGAACATTCTAGTAGGCAATTTGAAATGCTAACGTAAGTTCTTGCTGTTAGTATTCTTTTAGAACTCCTGCATATTTTCCCTTAGACTGAGAAACAAGCTTACTTCAATTATTTAAATTTAAGTGATGTTAATAGCCCTGAAAAGTGTTGGTGGTCTTCTGTACAAATAAATTCCAACTGACAACCAACAGAAGACCATTATGCCGTAAGGACAGCCCATCCAGAACTGCTCAGAATTTCCTTTGCAGGGTCTTGGCAAATAAACTGGTTCTAAGGGGATATAACTCTGTCTAATCATTTCTAGGAATGCAGTATTATAAAAAAAATACACACTGCAAGTCTATATAATGAATATTTTCTAATTAATTACCCTGGTCTTCATTCTGTGTTGTTCTTGTTTGTTTCATTGTTTATTTTTAATATAATTTTTGTACTAGTTTTTATTAATGGGTAATCTACCCTGTGCATAAGAGACTGCAGGATTCTCATTTTCATAGAGCTGAGATGGTCTGTGTTCAGTAAGATTGTCTGTACACTTTCATCAGGGTACCACTTACTTAGGCTTTCACCTCTGCACATATTTAAGATATTTCTTTTCATTTTTCCAGTGTTCTCCTTTTCCCCTGTAGCAGGCTGCAGCATTCGTCTGAACTTCCGCTTCATGGGAAATATGCTGCAAAAATGGCACAGTGACACAGAAAACAAAATGAAGAAATCATTTATTAAGATTTACGAGGATGAGCTCATAGAAATCCAGCTTCAATCCCTGTTAAACCAGTTTTCTAAATACTAGGGACATAGTCATAAGACAAACTAGACGAGCTGCGGATTAGTAAATTAACCATTTAGTATTCCCTATAGGAGAGGGATCAACTTTTTGTTGCTTCTTTATATATTTTCTACCACGCTGCAGTCATGGTCAAGGATCTAAAATTCCTAGGTGAAACTGCAAGCAAATAATAATTAGCTTCCAGGTGAATGCTAAGCAGTTTGTAGTATTGCTTGCAGCTGGGCACTCTCTGGTTCTTGGAAACGGTGTAGAACAGCAAACAGGCCAAGATGTTTGAAAGAAAGGTTATCTGTCCGAGCTTTTCCACTTCTCCCTTAGTTTTCTATTTTCTTGGTAAGGTGCTGAAAACTTCCAAAATGTTTTGAAAGTCCATTCTTTCCCAGTTAGTATTTCTGCGTTGGATAGATATGTGAAAATCTTGGAAAACTTAGTGAAAGTATTCCAAAAAAATAACCATGTGGCATTAAACATTCAACCAGACAGAGCCGAGTCCTGCTTACAAATCTGCTGGATGTTCACAGATGTTTATTTCAGATTAGTGGGACTCTGTTATTTCCAGCATAACTGTGCTTTTCTCTTTGGAATTTCCTACCATTTTACAAACTGCTCTGTTTCTCACTTCAGTCACAACTTACTTTACGGCTTCTTGTCTCTCACCCCTCAGGCAAGACCCAGCTTTGCGTAATTTACACACTCTTGCAATTCAGAAGCTTTCTAGATGATATCCCATCATGCTGTTTAGCTCTTTTGTTGTAAACACAGCCTGGTACTATTGAATGCAAAGATCAACAGAAGCTGATAGCAACGGATGATCATCACTAACTCACTTTGGAAAATATGTTTCACAAAAACAGTTGTCATTATAAAAACAAAAATTGCTGTGGATGTTAAGAGTAAGAATACAGACAAGGGAAGGATGAATAGGAGAAATAAAAAATACAAGAAGAAAGCAAAATGTTTCTTTGTATAACCGTGATCCTCTTGATTGATTGACATGAAAGCCACGGCCCCAACTGCATCCTGTTGCCTCTTATAAATATTTCACTTCATATTTGTATATTTAAAAGACTCAAGAGCTGAAACACAGAAAAACACTGAAGCTAAATTTAGCTGTAAAGACAACATAGCAGAATGTGTAGATTTAAATAACTGTCAGCATAGCTTCTGATTTCCCTTTATCATAAGTGCGATCACTTGACCTGATTTTATGTGTAATGCTTACTAAAAGGCAAAAAAATGCCATACATAAAGCATACACATATGTCCATGTTTTATGTGAAAAAATAAACTTTGTTTCCTGGTTGCATATAGCACAGCAATATGTATTCTGTCCTCCCACTAGATGGATCTGTTCTGTTCTTTCTCCCATATGTATTTGCACCTGCCACAGTGGGAGACAACCAGTTTAAAAATGGAGAACAGAGCCTTGGACTTAATTCTGATCTCATTTACATCACTCAGTAATGGAGTTAGCAGCCTTCCATGCTGAAAATCTACATCCATTGTGTTTGTGAACCCCTCCCCCCATTTAGTGCAAACGCTCAGTCACGGCCTGAAGCAGTGATTGAGCACCTGGTGGGAAGGCAGGGCCAACCCAGGGGAGCTCAGGTGCACGCAGTGCTGCTGAGTGACCAGAAGGGCTGGAACCAGGATCCACCCCTTCCCAGACCTCATTTAAGGGTTGGCAGTGGATGTAGGGGGTTTTGGCTGGAGATCTCTGCATACCTGAGGCCTTCTGGAGGTAAGCAGCTTCTTTCTTTTATTTCTCTGTGTACATTTGTAGCATTTGAGCATCTTCTCTGTTGTTGCAGCTTTGGATTTTGTTAGTATGCTGTCACTGTTGCGCTTTCCATTGCATTACACGCCAACAAAGCTTTATTTTATTTGGTCAGTTGCTACCCGTGTTATAGTACGTTCTCCATGTGTATATGCGTTGTCAGAGGCAAATTTCCTGAAGCATTTTGAGATACATAAAAACATCTTAAATACTTTTTAAGTATTGTTTTCTGTGTATGCTGTTGAAAGTAAGCAACCCATCTTTTAAGTCTCTTCTATAGAAGACAGCCTTTTCTGTCTTAAACATCTTAAATCTTTTTTGCTGGTTAAGTTTTCTGATACTTACCAATATTGTGTATTGCTTTCACACTTAAAAGCATTACAGAAATGATCTTTGTTGGTCTTATTTCTTGTACGTTTGTATATCTTGTTCGGTTTTCTGGTTTTATTCAACAGAGACCTTCACTGAACCATCCTCAAAGGTTTTGTTCAGTTTCAGAGTTGTTACTGTTAACTGAATCCTGTTAAATCCTAAGAACCCCAGAAACTGGAGGAAGTGGACCGGCTTCTTTGGTCCCTTCTTGGATGTTTTTAACAGTATGTTGTTGTTTTGTGCTGTTTTGCCTAATTGCGTTTTGTTTCTCAACAATCAGTTATGCTGATACTTGGCCATGCTGACACAGAATACATGATGCAGTGGTGAAGCATTTCCTAGCAAAACGTGGGTATTGCTAGTAGCAGACCAATGGAAGCCAGGAATAGAGAGTTTACCAAACAAGATTAATTCTCAATTGAAAGGTGATTTTCTCTGAAGAACAACCTTCATGCTTGCTGTAAAGAAGAGCACATAGCAGAAAATGGTACCTGATAGCAACTACAACTTTCCTGCTCAAAAACTGTTAACTAAGCACATGGTATTTGTAGCTTTCCATACAAATTCCAATCTGTGGGCAACTCAGTGTATTGAAGTTCACAGAAATGCTTACTGCAGGAATGCTCAGCACCCAAATTAGATGCTTTTCACGTGGCAGTAAAACATTGCGAAATTGCTACATGTGCATGCTTTCAAGTTGGCTTTAGACTAGACTTGCAATAATATCAAGGTGCTCAGACCTCTACCGTTAAAAACAAAAGATGGTATGTGAATAGGGAGACCATTTTGAAGTTGATGTAATCAGTCACAGCTGAGGACGTTTCAGGGCTGACCTCGGCCTTGCAGGGGCTGTGTCTTCAGGTAGGTGTTGGTAACACAAATGCAAGGAGCGAGTTACTTTGCACAGTTTCTAAGCAGAGCAAAGGCTGCCATGTGAGCACAGCAAATGATTTGGAGAAAAAGAAGTGAGAAGCAGAGGATGGACAGCGAGCTTCCACACGTCCTTCCAGCACTTTCTGCAGAGCTTAAGCACCACCAGTCCTGCGCTGTTCGCACCTGTATCCCGGGGGGGGGGCGGGGAGGGGGCTTGCAGCACGCACCAGCTGGCCCCAATCCAGCAAGCAGCGGTTCAGGTGCGCGTGGTGGATTTAATGAACCAACCGGCGGTGTCGGTTTGCTCGGACAAAACATCCGCAGCTGCCGGGCGGATTTGGGTTGCTAAGCAACAGTCGCCTGCAGTCCGCGTGCGGCAGCTCGTGCTTCGCCACCCGGCGGGCTGGGCGGGCGGGCCGCTTGCGCTTCGGGTGTTTAGTTTGTGGTTTAAAAAAAAAAGTACTTTTCACAACTTTTTAACTGCACAAAAACCTTGCCTGTGGGGCACAGCGACGTTGGAGCTGCGGTGCGGGCAGTTCTCAGCGTTTGCCTTCTCCGTGGGAGCTGCGGGGGGCTGTGCCACGTGTGCCTCTGGGCGCGGCCCCGGGCGCCGTGCTCTGCTGCAAGGTACGGCTTTCCTGGCTTATCTTATTGCATGTCTTAACCGTAAGTCCTGTCGCGTTCAATATACGACCTATCACAATTGGATTCGCGCCTCGTGCACTGCCCAGTTTGTCTGGTTGCATTCACGTGGGCTCTCCCGGCTGCTGCTAAGGCGGACTGCCGTTAAGGCTCCCTTCGGATGGCTGTTTAAGAGGCGTTGTGCTGGGCTGGCCTCTGCTTCCGGTATTCCATGGGTGCAGACGCTCAAAACTTGACTGCGTTTTCCAGGACGGCCTCACAGCCGTCCCAAGGAGAGAGATGCAGGCACTTGGCTTGTTTTGACCTTGCTATGGTCTCACTTCTCTGCGTGCTATCAGCTGGTATTAAAATCCCTTACCGCAAGAGACCTCGCCAGATCCTTTTCCAACCTGTGCTGTTTCAGGGAGCCTTCTGTCCATGGTGCAGGGCCGTGCGTTTGTCTGCTTATTTTATCGAGTTCTTTCTACTCGTTTAAAGCAATAAGTTAGAGCAGCAGTGTGGAACACGAGCCTCCAATCTTGATATGGGCCGTTATAACTTATTCTCCCTTAGCAGGTGTATCCAGAGTTAGCTTTAAAGTTTGATGCCTCTTAAACATGAGGAAAAGATGTCCTCTTCTTGAGTGTCTTTCAGATTGCTTTGCAAACTACAATAAACTGGAAAGCAAAATCTGAAATACCTGGCTGTGTGAGTTCAGGATAATGTGCTAGTCACCGTTATCTGCTGTGGTAAGTGGAATAGAAGGTACATCAGCCTGGCACAGATAATGATTCCTTCGTATCTGTTTTGCTGAGGTACTTGGAATATCTACCCTGGCTTCTAAGGACTGTAAAATCTGACAATTTGCAGGTTGGCATTCTGAATTTTTATCTATTTTCAGGGTCTGCCAGCTATATTGGAATGATATTGTACGTATTATGTATGGGGAAATAGAAAGCTATCATCTCAAAATAGACCATAATATTGCACCTTATTAAAAAATACAAGTGGATTTTCTGCCAGCAACTATGACTTATGGTAATGACTGTTATCAATATGCAATTACTTCTGTTACCCTAGAACATATTGACATTCATTTATTTAAAGATAATGTAACACATTTGTATTCATTGAGGTAATCTATGGAGATGATTAAATGCGAGTGCCCATCTTATACCAAACAGTAAAATGAAAAAAAAAATTGTAATCAGACCTTCTGCATTGCCTAAAAATAGGCTGCATTAAATTCTGAAAATTGCATTTGGGCTTATTTCAAACGCTGGCAAACAACCATAAAGAAGGAAAAGCGCAACTTGGGTGATTACTAATTCCTACATTCATCGTTTCTAATAGTGCAGGGGGAAGTTGGTAATAAGGAAAAAAAACAAAAACAAAGCGAAAGTGTAATTCAGGGTTTGTAGAGTGGGGTACAGAACTTGCAGCGTGGAGTAGGAGCCCATTTCAGTGGTGGATCTTAGCGGAGCTCGAAGTGTATTTCAGCGCATCTCTTGAAAGCGCGGAGGGTAGGTGCAGCAATAGGCAGGCATTTCAGCATGCTGTTAGGGTTTTGATTTAGTGTTTTACCCTGCAAATGCTTCTGCTAGGCTTTGCAGACAACTCAGGATTTTCAGGCTTTGAACTCAAATGCCTTATTTTTGTATGTATCGTTTGAGCTGTGTGAGTATGGTTCTCCAGTGGCAGGTTGTTACGACAGTAATTGCATGGAGGTCCCCTCCAGTGCCGTGAGGCATTTTCCATCTCCTAAGTTTGGGAGTATTCTGGTGGCGTTTAAGTGAAGCTCACCATGTTTGGTTCCCTAATTATGTAGTATGAAACTTAACAGGCTTTTTTATTGAGGTACTTTGTTGACTGCTTGCAAATCTTAAGACTTTGAAATAAAAACCTGTTTATTGTTTTGATTCCTTGGTTAAAGGTCACAGATGTCAGTGACCGGTCAGCCACTTCAGAGCCAGAATGCCGATACACGGTGGTTTTCTCTTCAAATAATGACTGTATTTAGTATCACAAAATGTGCAGGTGCATTGCTAAGGATGGTTCTGAAATGAATGCATACATAATATGGCTGTGCAATTGTATACTTTTTGTTGTAGGAGGGTGTGCTGCCGTAATAGCCATTTGTAGCTTTGTAGCCATGCCATTAGAGGAGTCTGCCTTAATTTCCTTGGTCGCTTCTGTCAGTAATGTCAAAACAAAAAGGCAATTTCAGGAGGTCTGTCTCCAGAATATTATCCTACAGAACTTTTTCTTTAAAGATAAATAAAAATTAGGAGGCTACGCTTCTTTTGTAGCCTGGAGTTAAGTGGAAGACAGAGAACAACTCTTGTGTACACAGCAGTTCCAAACGTGTATCGAACTAACAAAGCTGTTCAAGTCAACTTAAATGTCTATTACTTTGTGTGGAACCTTGCTGCAGTATTTCCAGTAGTGTTAATAGCTTCTTTTCCTGTTTATCTGAGTATCAGTTTAACTTGAGTTTCCAAATGTGCTTCAGGCTGTCACTGTAATCGCCCCTCAGTTACTGGGAATTGGCAACCCGGTGGATCAAATGGAGAAGTACAGTGTCTCCCATTTGATTTGAGCTAATGGTTTGCTCATCTAGTGCTGCAGGAGTGTCTGTTCTTCCTATGAATAATTCCTTGTGAACTCCCGGTGCTTACGTGTGCTGAGAGCTCCTGCTGGAGCTGCAAATGCTTAGGAAGCTGTTTCATCTCTCAAATTCTTTATGTACTTCTGCACAAGTCAGCAAATGGGTCCCGCTCTGTGCCCTGACCCTCATCTTAGGTGAACTTATACTTTATTGGAGAAAGTTGATGCAGAGACTGCTGTCCTCTGGGGGAGCGTTCACAGTTGCTTAATTTTGTCAGGCTTGTGGTGCCCCACTCCTGGTAGTTCAACCTTCCTGACCTCTGTTTCTCTGTGATATGAAACCCTTGTATTTCCACCAGGCAGCTGTTATGAGTTACTGAATGTAATTGACTTAGTTTGCTGTTCAGACTGTCACTCCATTTAAAAAAAAAAAAAAAAAAGGCAGAACCAATGATAAATAGCTTTTTCTGTTCCATGACAGAAATTCTCTGGGCTCATAGCTAGAGACTTGTGTGTGGTAAACTGGTAAATGATGTTGAAGATGTGCGTTGATAATACCAGGTTTATCCTCAGAACCTCTGGCTCCCAGTGCTTTTGGACAAAGGAAGTTACATGGGATTTTGGTCTAGAGCTTTGTCCACTGTCTCCGAATTCCTTACCCTGGCATTTAAGGGACAGTTTGCCTTTTGTGTGGATGCCTGAAGGCTCAGTCAAGTACTGTGGAGGTAATCCAGGGGTTTTTACACTGCTTCTTATGGTGTTAGAGCTTCCATATACCACAGCAGGCACCTTTCCTCAGCCTTCAGCATAACCTGTCAGCCCTCTATTAACTATGCTCTTACTATTTCTACTAGTTGTTCTCTTGTTTGAATGCTAGTTTACCGTCTGAATTTCCCTATCTGAAACCCTTAAAGCTTGTCTCATCCTTCTGTGCATAGGTAACACTGCTAAAATGGCAGTTGAGCTGGTGGACCTCTGATGTGGGGTGTATCCAGTAGCAGAGTTTTAACCCTCAAGGGTCATCTGCTCACCTGTGAAGTGCGTTTCCCAGCACGCTGTACTTCTGGAAGATGAGGTTGTGCACTCCTCAGAAGAGTGAACTGTGAAGGAAGTTGGGTAGGAAGGGGATATAGCCCAAATGAATACCTTTCTTCTGTAACTTATTCTTGCAGGATGTTAATTTGTGTTCTTGCAGTTGGTCCAAATAACACGCTTCAGTAAATAGTATGATATTAAACTTCTATGATACAGAAGTAGAGGCTTTTAAAATAAACGTAGTAATGAAGTCTTCCAGCCAAAAACCCTTTGAAAAGGTTTCAGTGCTATAATTTAAGTGGCCAGATATCTACGTACAATTTTTCATCCATTATATATAGCATTTGGGGTTGTGAAAAACTGTAGTAGATTTGACAGTCACATGGTTGACATCTCGTTGATGAAATATTATTTCCTTTGACAACCCCACTGAGACCTCCTACTTGTAGTAAATACTAAGGACTAATATAATTCTTTTTTTTAAACTGTATTTGCGTTTAAAATGGTGTTAGTGACATCAGATGCCCTTCTGCAAAGCTCAGATGCAGACCTTCCTTGGTGCTTCCTTCTGGCATGCTGCTGAAGCAACATCGGTGTTGGAGTAAATGCATTGCCGTGTTTCTTCTGTGTTCAGAGTGAAATAATACTGAATTGACAGATTGGGTTGTTTTTATGAGGGAGTTCAAGCATGGAACCCTGCATTTGTGGTTGTGTAGGTGATCCAAAGCCTGGGATAGCTCATGTCAACGCAGATAGAGTATCACAAGGTTAGATTGATTTAGCAGTGACCTCTTGTCTACCTTCATGTGGAATAAAATTATAAAGTAATGGGGTTGTTGGGGGTGGAAATCAGGCTCTATGTGCTCTGATAGTTTAGTTTAGATTGTTTACTCGTTACAAAAAGAAACAGCTTAATGTACTAATACTCTGAGAAGGGTATTTCCAGCTGTACAAATCATGGAAATAGGCCAAAATATCAGGAAAGAACACAGGAAGGCAACTACTGAATCCAGTTGGCTGAGGTTGATGTTCTGCTTCCATTTTTCCTCAATATTTTAACATTTTTGCAGGTATTAACTAACCATCAAGTTGTTGATCTGATTAGAAATCAGCAGTGTTCAATGCGGGGCAGTGCATATGTAGTGTTTGGCATGGTAAATCAGGCTGGTTTGTCTTCTTACTCATGGCTTCCCTGGGGAATTACAGCAAACATATTGGATGCTCTGCAGTCTAGCTGGGTTTTATCCTGAGTTGGGGGAAGGATGGACTACCCTGGTAATTTCGGTGTGGCTTCTAGAACCCTTCCTAAGGACCCAACCTCAAATAGTGGCTGTGTGATTTAAGGAAGGGGTTTGCTTTTAGCTACGGTGTGGTTTAAACCACGATAATCTTTGGTTCTTCAGTTGATTTTTCAATTATTCAGTTTCTGAAGGTGTGATTCAAGAAGGAAGAGTAGGGCCTATGTGGCATATACACTGAGCGAGTGCAGTGTGCCACTGCATTTTTTGTACTTGTGCTTTGTACAGGGCTAGGCACTTTGTCATCACTTAAATAATACAGTACAGCCTATTAAACAGAACACTTAATGGAGGTACATCTTGCTGTTCTGGCTGTGATTATAAATTAATTTTATTTCCATCCACACTTAAGAGGTTATTGCCCAAACATTAATTGTTATCTGGAGAGTAACTAATTGTTGGAAGATAGAAGGAGACTTTTCCTCTACTGGCATGTGCATGATGCTTGCAACCTAGTGCTGTGCTTGTGTTATGATGTTGCTGTTACTTGTAAAGCAGTTATGTAAAAGAAAATATTAACTAGCCAGTTTTCTTCCATAGCAGGAACCAGAGTAAACTTTACAGCATTCTAATCAAAATGCAGCAGTACCCTTTAACTGTCAATAAAAAAAGAAGTGAAGATTCACACACATAAATATGATGATTAGAACCCTAATGGGCAACTGAGAGCAGCAGATGACTGTAAGAAGTTTGAGGCGTTGTTTGTTCTTTCTAGTCACAGGTGTGTGAGCAGGGTTCTGGTAGCTCCAAGTGGTGAGTGGTTTGTTGTCAGTACTGGGTTTGATGGGTATGCTTATCTACACAGTATGGGAAAGTTTCTGAGTGTTAAAAGACTTCCATAATCGTATCCTATTCATGGGCCCCAAATAACTGTGTTAGTGCTGCACACTTCAAGGTTCTCTGATGGGGGTGTGAGGGGGAAATCTAAATTTTTTTGTCTGTGAATTTGTATTTTTCTAAACACATTCACCTACTTTGTAACGAGCTGCCAATAAAATGCTAATCTGCTTATGTTTGGAAAAGATGGTCGTAGTTCCTTAAGTCTAGCTCTGATGTTCAGTAGTTCTTGGAGGGAACTGGTTCTGCAAATAGCTTTTCAGTTAGACATAATGTATGGGAAGCTTTTTGAGAGGTAAATCAGTGTAGTGAGTTTTACATGTCAGGTTCTTCCTATTTTCTTTCGTATTTCCATAGCATTTGCCAGCAAAAGCTGTCTTGTGACTTTTTCCTCTTAATTTGCGGGTAAAATTCAGGATTATCATTAAGTAACTTGAGTGGAAAATGGTGTCCAAATCCTACTGTAAATTTGGAAATGACTTCTGTCTGAAAATTTACAAGTTTATGCACACAAAAATAGAGGTAGTAATATCCGTGAGAGATGAATGGTCAAATTTTGTGGTAGGAAGGCTATTGTTTTCTTTCAGCAAAGATGTCTAGCCGATAAATCCAGCAAGTTTGGTTAACGTTGAACCGTGGGAGGCTATTTAATGAGTCTCTTTATAAATGATTTAACTAGAAGGGCAAGCAGTGCTTTGCAGTGTGTTCTAGCTTCTGTGCTGCCAAGTGTCTTAAAATGAATGGCTGAGTAGACTGTTTTCTTCCTTCACTCTGATTTCTCTTCAAGGAGTTGAAGCAATCTGCTGGGTTCGTTTTCTCCCCTGCAAGCAAGAACAAAAGCTGAAAACAGAACTCAGCCTAAACATATGAAGGACTTTGTGTATTAAATCTGATGCCACTGGAAACTTGAATTTTTGGAAGTACGATGTATGCAACAGATGGCAAGGCCTTGGGAGCAAGCTGGCTCAGGAAGATGCTAGACATAGCAGATATGTGACCTACTCATTAGTTTGGTACAATATGTTGCTTGGTGCCCTGGAGGATGTATTTTCTGATGACTGGCTAATGGATATTTCCAGCAGCTGACAAATTAGCAGAAGCATTGCTAGCTCAATTCTTCAAGTGAGGAAAGGTCTGTAGTATGTTGTGAGAATAGCTGAAGATTGTCACATGTGCATGGTAATTGTTATGGGCATTACTGAAACAAGAAAACGTAGACTTGAATTAACAAGAGCCATTTAATAATTTACTAAGGAGAAGATTTTGATGGGCTGTGATCATTGAGATTAGTTAGGGATATTGAACTTCTAACTTTCTCTGTAGGTAATGCACCTTTTTTGTTGGCTTAAATTGGCTTTCAGATCATTTTGTGGTGAAGCACCCCAGTTTCCAGGTATTTTGTACAAAATACTCGCATGTTTCAGTTGTCATTTTTATTGTGTTAAATGGGGGTTTTCTTCAGGAGAGCTATGCTGTGTTCTGCTCAGTGCTGGCTGGGTATTTTTGTAGGGGAAAATTGTCTAAGTTCTAGGGAAGACTTTGAGAGCTCTAGAGGATCTTGAACAAGGATGGAAAATCAAGAATGTGTGTAGTAAATCCAATTTTAAATAAGATAGTGGGTTGTCTGTTTACAATATTCTCATAGCTCTTTCTTATTAAACTTTACCTTTGTGTGTGATAGCTATTATCTGTGGATTAGTCTTCTGTTTAAGAAGTCAGTTAGGATTATGTTTAAATTGGTATTCAGAAGTGTTTCATGGTCAAATTTTTTTGGAGAGAATTGCAGAGTATATGGATATTGAGGCAGTGATAACTGATGTTAATATAATTACTGTGGACTTCCATTTGTATTAATGACAAGCTGCCGTTGAAAAATTAATTTTAGAAGATTGGAATGCATTTTTGAGATGCTACTGGTTAAACGCTCCTAGGAATGGGGCTTATTTAAGGCAAAATGCCTTCATGGGCGATGTGCTCCATGGCGCTCAGGGGCAGAGGGTTCAGGTCTCTTCATGCATGGTGGGATCAAGTGAACACAAAGCCATGACTTAGAGGTGGCCATGGGTTGGGCCAGGACAGCAGTACGTGTTTGAACTGGAACTAGTAGTGAGCCAGTAAACACTTGCTCTGCAGAGTTGTAAGCAATACTCTGGTACTGGCTGTGAAAAATAAGTGCTGTGTATTGGCACTTGTGTGTAGACCACTTTTTTTTTTTTAAGGCTTGTGGAAGAAAACATTTGGGTCATCGAAACAGCGAATCAGGAAGGCGGTGCTTACAGAAGCACACACGTCTGAGGGAAGCAAGGCTATTGCTCTAAACCACATCGAACTAGTGACTACGTATGGTACTGACAATAAGTGGCTCTGAGATACTGTTTCTGGGATGCATGGGAAGGCCCTGATCTTGAAGGTGAGAGGAATTGCCGAGGCTTCAGCATGAATGAGAAAGAAAGGATGGGTGACATGCAGATGATTACCTTGAGTCACGGGGAGCACCAGCTTGCATAACTTAAATGAGTTAACTGTAGGAAGGAGTAGGAATATAGGACTGTTTGTTTTGCTTTGCTGAGCTGTAGCTGATAGGTAGCTCTGAGGAGATGTGAGAATAGCAAAGTGAGTGATGAGCTGTTCCCTCAGAAGTGGTTGGTTGTATTTGCAGGGAAGACCAATCCAGGGTCACAGTGCAGAGGGAGGTGACAGAAGAACAAATGTCAATCCTGTAGTGTCCTTTGAGTTCATATTCCCCTTTTGGAGGCAGAATTTAGGCTGTCTGACACGGAATAGGAAGGATTATAATGTGGAGAATTAATTTTGTTAATCCCTCAAGCTCATTTATCGAGGTCATTTATTTAAATCTCTTCTGTTTTTCCAGTTGCCGTAGGTACATCCTTGTGAGATCTTTGGAAGAACTATTTTAAAATGTCCCCTGTCGGCATGCATCTATTTTACTTTTAAATCCTCGAGGCTGCTTCTGTTCCATATATCACTATTATCAACAAGTCAAACTGAATTTATTTACTGCATTGGATTTTTTTTTTTTTTTTTTAAGAACAAATGGTGTTCAGGTGTTCTGTTGTTGTGATTGTACAGAACTTGTGTAGCTTTCTCCTTTACATCTGAAAGCATGTTTGAACTGAGAAGCTTGCTATGCAAGTCAGCACTTTGACACTGATGAAATGGTAGTAATACAAAGTAGTAGATAATGTGCTGATAGTTATTTCAGTTTGTGCCGAGCGTGATGCTTTTCTGGAAAAGAGAATCTTCAAGTAGTACGAACTAGGGATTTTGTTATATTTAAATCTATTAAATCTAGAGTACCTTCTGCAGTGTTTGGTAGCTGTTAGAAGATTAAAGGATTTGAGTTGTTTCCCAGCCCCCTTGCATCAGAAATACTGGTTTCAATGCTATAGGTTACTTGTGGTCTCACATCATCACGTTCTGTATGACTAAATCCTGCTCGAGGGAGGATTCCTGTGAGGTAAAAAATTGATATAAATGATGTCCTGGTGCACTGCCTCGGGCCTTGGCATATATTGTTTTGTTTCTCTAGTGGTATTTGTCATCTTTCTGACTACACAGGAGAATTGTTTCTTTAGGAAAAGACTGTGGCGATCAGCTGGGGTGATGCGCTGCAGTTAAGATAATTGTTGATTCCTGTTACGTGACTTTGAGACCATGTGATTAAGTATCACTGTTGGGTTTGAATGCAGTTTCACACTTTAATTTGTCTTGTCATGCTTTCAAGGAACGAAAGGACTCCTTTTGAGTTTTAAGCAGACTTGCTCAGCTTGCAGCAACACTAAGTAAAAGGTTTGCAGTAAGAGATTTGTTCTTTTGACGTGTGTGAAGTTTGTGGAAGGATCTTCAAGTACACCGGTAATGCTGTAAATACCTTCTGGCTTGAAGAGCACAAGCCCCTACTTTGTAAAAAAAAAAAAAAAAAAAAAAAAAAAGGGTCTGCAATTTGTTAATAACTTCGGTCTGCTTAATTTCTTCAGTCTAGATATATTCATCAGCAGCCTCCTGAATTTATAAATTATTTAGGCACTGCAGAAAACTCTGATCAGGCTTGCGTGTTTTCCCTGGAGAAACAATATCAAAGTAGTCTGCAAGTGTTAAAGGACATTTCATGGTGTCTGTTTGAGATGGTTCAGTTGACTTGTTTCCACTAGGCAGTATGTTGGAATTGCTAATAGCTAGCTTACAAAGTGGTATTTTTTGCTGTGGAATGGATAGGAGAAAGCATAAATGAACAGGCTGATTACTTTCTGAACAGATCAGTATGAAGTTCTGCTTTCATACTGTTCCAAAGTTGTAACTACTGAAGAACAAACAAGTCCGTGCAGCATTATCATTACCATGTAAAAAGCAAAGGGGGCAATTTATATAATATTACTGGTAAATTTATGTTTGAATAACTTGAGGTTAGTAGATAATAGGGAAACTTGCTGGGTTGTGTGGCTTGCTGTCCTTTTGACCAGCACTGATAGTAAATATGAAGTGAGCAATTAAATGCTTCATGATCAACTTAAAATGAAATGCACCAGGGGCATCACAGGCATACCCAGCAGGCCAAGGTCTCTTTGGATTCAGGTGAGCAGTGACATTTTTGTCATAACTGCATTACAGTGAAATACAGCAGAGCATTGCAGCATCTTACTGAGACCTCTGCCATACGCAGAGCTGATCTGCAGTTAAGATGACATTTGGAAATGAACCTGCTATCTTTTTGCGGCAAAAAATCTTCTTTTGGAACAAGGTTTGAAGACATCTGTCCAACTGCACAGGTACTCCTGGGTGTCAGGTGTGGACTGTAACCGCATATGATGCCGTGCTGGTCTGTACTTGAACAGCAGTGAAATCCTTGCATGAAATGCTGGGTTATGTTCAGAAAAAGCGTTGGAAATGCTGCATATGCAGCAGGAGCAGAGTCATTCACTTCTACTGTGTAGACATGGTGATACTAGGTAAATGAGTAGCTCTGGAACAGGGCTCTTCTGTAGTTTGGAAGAGTTGGCAGCTGGTAGAGGAATGTCTGGAATTCTGTTCTTAGTGATCCTGGGCCAAGCATATGCACACCTATCTTTAGCACCTAGAGGGGCCGGGACTCTCAATGCTGTGGGAACTTAGCACTGGAGATCTGGCCTAGATGTTTTTCATGGTAAGGTAAGGGTAGGCTTCAGGGGGTTAAGTAAGTGGAAGTGACATAGTTGTTGTCTGTACTGGATGATCAGTGCTTAATGATGCTGTATTACGTTTAATGAACCCAACTGCCAGGAAGAACATAGAAGCACTGAACTAGCCATTAACCTATAGCTCATGAGGGTATTTTGCTAGAACATCTGCAAGTAGATGGGAGCTAATAAGGGAGCGTACTTACTAGAGAAAGCTACGCTCACTTAATTGTTTGATTAATCTAATGGATTGGACTGACATCAATGAATTGGCCAGTAAATCCCTGCTGTCTAATGCTGCAGCTTTATTGAGCAGGTATGCTGGATGTTTGTTACTCCTCACATGCTACATTGACAGTGCAGGGGATGTGTTTGGTGGGTGTGGTGTTCTCCTGTTGGGCCTCGGGAGCCCTTTGGGTCCTGTTTTGTTTCCATTTGTACATGGCATGGAGCGCGTGATATTTTAATCCAAATTACTTCAACTGATCTGGTTTTCTTTCTCGGAAGAGAGTGAAAACCTTTGATGGTTACATAATCGAAGATGCTTTCAAAATACACAAGAAATACAGCAGTGAGAAATGGTAATGAGTAGCAACAGATGTGATGGTTTTTTATTTTATTTTTTTAAGAGCAATTATGGGAGGGTAATTACAGACGGAAATAGAGCCCCACGGCAACAGTGAGCTTTATCAGGGAGTTCTCAGGAGTGAAACAAGAGTGTATAAACAAGAATACCTTTGAACATCAAAGAAGAAAATGAGAAGTTAGTTCTTAAAAGTGAGGAAATTGGAAACGTGACTTTTTTTTGTGATGTCTGCCTGCTCTGTTACCAGATATGCAGCCTGTTAGCTGCTTTTTTGTGTAGGCTGATAAACAGTGGTGTTCAGGAGGCAGTAATCACTGCACAACTCTAATGAATATTTTAAAAAAGCCTTTTATGAAAAGGCAAAAGTGGCTCTACTTAATGTGCTTCCAAAGAAGACAAATATGTAAGCCTTTTATTTTAATTATCCCTGTGTTTCTACTATTTCATCATCTGTGGGTTTTAGGGAGGTATGAAATTTTAAGCACTAGCCTGCTCATTCTCAGATGTTAAATCCTCCTGATACCCAACGTGGTGTTTATTGAATTTCTCCCTGTTTCTCCCTCTGAAGATTTGTAAAAATGAATTAATATGAAGGAGAAGGGTACTATAAGTAAGTACAGACTTGTGGATATTTACCCGCTCTCCTGTCTTTGGTCAGCTAACAGGCAGAAGAAAATGTGTAACAAGTGAGAAACAGCTGGACTGAACCCAAGCATCTCCAGTATGAAAGGAACAGGTCCTTGTGATTTTTGTATGAAAATTATGAACAGTGGGATTTGATAGTAAGGGTACTCTTCTTCTGTTTAGGTTCTTAAATACTCAACTGTTAGAGTAATTTTAGTAACTAAAGAATACCTATGTGCAAAAGTATATGATGCATATGCAAGAAATGGTGGTGAATGTAAGTGACTTAAGCGTGCTCGCTAGTGTAACTGTAGTCAGTCCTAATTCCTGTTTCATGGTAGTAGATGTCTCTGGGATCCGTCTGTGCTGCTGGAATCACTGGTACAGCACTGGCGTGTCATGCTTCTTTCAAGTCTTTCCCAGTGAGATCTCGTACTGCTGGCAAGCGCTCGTTTATTAGTTGCTGTGGCAGACAGGTGTTCAGTTCCATCCCTGACTCTTCCCATTACATGGCCCTGCTCATTCTTCCTGGAATTGTTGTTGAGTGACTGGTCATAGCAGGCAAGGTGCTCGTGCTTATTTAGTGACAAGTCAGTGTGCTTATACCTGTCATGTGTGCCTCTAGCTATAAACAAATAGAAAAAGGAAGTAAAACTGTACATGGTATCAAACCACCTGTCTCCTGGGATCGTATTTTACATCTTTCTGTGGCAGCTGGAAAACATTCACTGAGTACTCATTGAGAGAGGGAGGAGTAACAGTGAGACCCAGGAAGTGATGACTCTGAGTATCTTGTGTGCTTGGAGTAGGTTTCCCTCTGGCAGCTAGGAATTGTACTTCTCAAACAAGAGAGCTAGTTAAATGCAGGCGAATATGGTGCTCCAAGTGCTTGTGATGTGAGACTGGTGGTTGCTCAAGTAAGCAAGCAGTAGTTTGATTTTTCTGAAAATATTAAGATCCACCCTGCATGGGTGGGAATATTTTATATTTAACCTATTTCCAGTGTAAATCAACTCATACCCAATCATGAACTCGAACATCCAATGGTTTTGAACTGTAATCTAATTTTATGAGGAACTTTTATGAGAGCTGAAAAGCAGCTTTAAAACAAAACTGATGATCAGTTCTTGTACGGGACACTTCAGTGTGTTGCTCATGGTGGCCCTGTTGTAGGAATTATGCAGATTTTTGAGCTGTATCTAACACTGGCTGTTTTTGTTGTATCTGGTTGCTCACGTGCCAGATTAATGTTTCAGTGAGAGCTATAATTATATTAGAATAAGTAATTAGGTCTGAGGAAAGGGAAAAGGATACACTGAAACTTGACCTGATTATCTTTTCATGCTTATGTTTGGAGCTTAATTTTCTTCTCTTCTAACCTATTTCAATGCTGACTTTCATGAGCAAGAACAGTACAGTGTCAGCAGTGAATTTGCTGGTTGGGATCAACAGCGTGGAACCTTTTTCAGTGGTTTGAAGTACAAGTGGTGACAATCCTAGCAGTCCAGTAGTGAATCTGACCAAATGAAAGAGTACTTTTCACCTTTGGGAACAGGTACAGTGTGATTAGCTTTTTATTTCAAGAACTGTATAGTTCCTATACATTTTTGGACACATTTTATGGCAAGGAAGTTCTTAAGGAATTAATCTGTGAGATGCCTGTCTCTGTGAATAGTTAAAACATAGTTTGTCACTACTCTTATCAGCATAAATTAGCTGCTGGGTGCCAAAAGGCCAACGTTTCTTCTGTGACTTTTATTAATGTTAATGCTTAACAAAATGTCAGCACAACTTCTTTACCTTAAATTCATTCCTAATGAGCTTTCTTACAGCTAATTTGGTTCCCTTTCCTCCTAATTACGATATGGAGAGTTGGAATTTCTTCCCCTCAGTGGTATTAGTCTCATCCAGGGAAATGTGATCTGAAACCAAACTGAAGTTGAACTCGACTATACATTTTCTGAAGTAGGATACAAAGTTCAAAGTTGAAGAAAAAAAGAATATTTTGGCTAGATTTTAAGTCAGTCATCCAGTATTTGAGAGAACAAGTTTGAGTTTCTTTCACTGTCTTTGTATGCTGTTCTCTCTAAGTATAGCCGTGGAAGGAGAGATGAAGTATGAAATCATGTTCTTCATGCTTTTGTTTAATTGCCTTATAGCTTGGTTCCTATGTGTAAAGGTGCCTTAGCCATGCTGGCTTGTCAAGGATTGCATCTCTGGGTGATTTTGTCACCGTGTCCATTTAGCTGCTTAGCAAATGGTGTTCATGGTTTAGCAGCAACGAGAAGAAAAGGACACAGAAAACTGGAGAATTTTAAACATGTTATGGAAATAGGAAAACAAGTGTCAGAGGTATATTTCTCTAGGTTCTCTTGTTTTAAGAGCTGAAGGAATGCTCCTCAAAAGCATCCTCTGTTTTCCTCAGTTAAGATGATGTAGATAGATGGCAATGCAACTGAAATAGATTAAAAAAAAAATAAATACAGAAATAAAACAGCTGAGGGAATGGGATCTTTCGTTCCATATAAACTGATAAGTGTAAAAGGCTTGGGGGCATCAGAAGTCTGGTGAGCAGTCCGGTTCTTGCTGTTTAGAGGTCTTAGTGGCTTCAAAACTGCCTTTTGGAGGAGGGAGGACCAATTTTTGTACTTGAGCTGCAGGTCGAATTCTGTACAAGTTTGTATCATCCCTGTTGTTCTGTTACTTCTGTGAACAAAGCAAGACAAGTATATAATGTTTGTGTTTACTCATTTGACTTCTGGGCAGATGTTGGTTCACTGGAGAGCTGGGAATTTGCTGGTACTTGGAAGTTGGGCATAAGAGAAAGATGCATGTAGAATAGTCTGCATGTGTTTATATGTATTTCCTTTTTTCACTTCAGGAGAAGAAGATAAGATTGCAGAAATTAAAGTGAGACAATACTTCTGGAAATATACTGTTCGACAAATCTCTTTTTATAGGAGAAGGTAACAGATGAAATGTTTTTGGGAGTTTAAAATAATGTGGCTAATTCACATAGGCTGTTCTTACATTCACTTCAGTGAATATCCAGCTGGTTAAACTTAATAGAAATCCCTACTAAAAATGCTTCTCTAGAGGGAAGTAAATATTCTGGAAGTAGGGTATTACACACTATGCTGTCTTGTTCTTTTTCCTCTTTGAGCTTCAGTGTTGAGGCCAGTGACAGCACAAGGACTGTTCAGGCCTCTGCTACTTGTTTTGGTGCTCTGCAGTGTGACTTCTCCAATCTTGGAAGCAGAGCAAGGCTGTCAAAGTGAGAGATACACTGAAGAGCTGTATGCTGATGTGTGATGTAAGGGTTGTAGGTGCAGTGCTATTCCAGCTAGGAATGTGGCTTTAACTGAGGAGTCAGTGCAGGCATGAGCATTGTATAGCTTAAGAAAGCTACATGTGCCAATGAGTCATTCTGCATACCACATTGGGAGTAACTGGTAGGTTGGGGAGTTAAAAGTAATGAGTATCTGCAAACAAGAAGTTCTTATATTTCTAGGATAACGAAGTACATATCTCATTAATTTTTCTTATATGCATAATTTCTAGATTACGAACTGTGGTATCACTTGTGACGCTTATGTTATAGTAAGTACATCATGACAGGGTGACAGACCATCATCCCTGTGATTTCCTGAGGATTGTCTGTGCACCAGGTGATTTGCAAAGCTTTAGTGAAAGTGATGGATGACTTTACAGAGCCTCCCAAAGTCAAATGACATATCACAGTTGATCTAAGTCACAGAGAAGCTGAAAGCTGCAGCCAGGTTTTTGTGATGGATGAGATGTGTGGGTGATTACCTCTTTTCTAGGAGAAAAGCTGGTTGGACATGCAGTTGGGACTCTTCGTTTTTTTTTTATTGGAGTTATACCTGATATTAAATAGAAACGTCCAAGCAGCCTTTACTGTCAAGGGATGTCTTGTTCTGAAGTGCGGTCAGATTACCGTTCTTCCTTATCTTCAGTAATACATCAAAAGAAATGCATTTACTGTAGGAAAAGGTAGGATAAAACAGACTCAGTACAGCTTAACATTGCAAGTGATGCTTGATAATCATGTTGTGAGGCAGAACGTAAATTTAAGTGCAACTATTGGCAAACCTCACTTACTTGGCTCAAAAATTTGTAGTCCAATATGAAGCTGTGTTTTACCTCTGCAAAATCTGTGCTTGTTTGTCTTCCTTGATCCAGGAAAGGTAGATCTCTGAGAAACCTTTCCTTGCTGGCTGCAAGGAAATGATTCTGGCGGGCTTTCTTGAGGCCTTTATTGAAGGCTATTGGTGAAATTCTGCCAGATAGATGTTAACCAGGGATTGTGGAATCTGTCATGTTCTAGTTTTCACTAGAACTCAAATGGAGAAGAACGGAGAGTATGTAAGTGTGAGAACCCATCAGTTCTGTCACACTGCTGTTTGTATATATATAAAAAAAAGGAATTAAATGTCACTAAGTAGGTAACAAAACAGTAATGAAAACATCCTAGGCTGGATACTACCATATGCTGGCTTGTATTCCTTGATTTCCTTGAAATTGTTTGCAAATGCTGTTCTCTATTCCTTCTTGTGGTGACGGAGAGAAATAACCATAAAGGGATTATTTGTGCTGATTGTAGGACAGCGTTAGAGTTTTGATTATCCTTTTTTGATTTTATAATTGCAAAAAAATTATTAAGTAGCAAAGCTGACATTAGTATGAGTATTTCCAGTCTGAGACTTAACCAGAGGAGCATTTTTGTGCACGGCTCCAAATACTTGGCAATCTAGGTGGATCCTTGTGTCAGTGTTAGAGAAAAAGGGATTTAAGTTCAGTTGCCTCAGAGAGTCTTTGAAGTTCTGTGTATTAAGAAGCTATTTGCATAGGTTCTTCATATAAAAATAGTTTCTGAGGAGTGATGTGGCTCTTCAATTCACTTACAAGTGTCATCGCTTTTTTGGAGGGTGTAAAGACTGAATGTTCACGGTGATGGTGTGACCAATACTTGTCTTTGCTAGCTAACTACTAGTTTAATAAAGAAAGACATAGATTAGTAGCGAGATGGTGTGGGAAATGGGTCGTTAACTGCAATAAAGTGCCAGTAATGTAAAGAGACGTATTAATAATGACAATGGCAATGTCACTGATGATGAAAAATGCAACTCCTACACTTTGTAGAAGTTTCTTTTTCCTGGGAATTGCTGTTCATTGCCCTTTCCCTGATCTCCATCTACAACTTTGTTTCTTTCTCTTCTTTTATCTTCTGACTGGATTATTTGATTAGAAATAAACACGAAGAAACAAGCTGAAATTCAATTTAAAATTAATAGTAGTTGAATTTGGTGTGCGTTGTGAGCCTGTTGTTCACAGGTAATACTGAGCGCATTAATAAAAGCCTTCCTGATGCGTAAGAGTATTAATGGTTTAGAGATGTCAAGAACTCTCTCCAAAATCAGTTATTGCTTAGGTGGAATATAAATCACTGCAAAAATGGAATTTCTTGGCAGTCTGCTTAAATGGGCATCTGACGATCTTATTGCTTTGATGCGGAAGGACACTACAGTGCGTGCAGTAGAAAAACTTAGGAGTTGGAGGTGAATTCCACCCTCAGAAAGCGTTCTCTAATCTCCCAGGTGAAATTATTGCTCTTCATACAAAGTCTCCACGTATCACCTTTTTGTGGGGTGTAATTCATGATTTATCTAACATGTTGCTGTTTTATGAGGAGAATTACACTAGAAAAATACAATTTGAGAATCTGATTAAAGCATGACAGTGGTTGCTCATGTGGTATTTATGACTGTTCGCTTTTGTTTGATAAATATTCAGTTGTTTGTATATTAGTAATGATAAATAATTATCCAGTTACAGGAAACTGTCGCTAAGGATATCATGGCGATGCATTTCAGAACGTTTCCAGAATAGACTCTGAAGTTTTTCTTTATGGGATAGTGTGAACAGAGTGGTGTTCTTATATGGTTGTGCATTGCCAGAATGCTATGGTGAGTAATTCAGGAGTGAGTAATAAAAAAAAAAGTGAATCTCTTATGAGTGAACTTGTCTTGTTTTAAAAATCTATTGTGAGCTTACTGTAAGCTTGGCTGTGCATCTGGAAGAAGCAGTGTTCCCTGCAGCCTGTTACTTCACTATTTCGTAGAGCTTAGAAGCAAACCCTGAAACACCACAAGCCTTAATGCGGTTTGAGGTAGGCTTGCTGTAATCATTGTAAGCAAAGAGAAATCAAGATGAAAATAGCTTTATTGGGTTATTTGTCATAATTACTGAAGAGCATCGCAGAAGCTTTCCTTTTAGCTGCGGAGAGGCTGCAACGCCAGGAATGTTTCTGTCCTTACCAGACGTCTGGTGATGACAAATCAGAAAGCTCAGAGGCAGTAACTTTGGATCTTTTCTAGGCTGTATGTGGATGACCCCATCTTTCACATCTCTCAAGAGCTTTGCCTTCTGCAGCTATAGCTGCAGGCTTTAACTTGCTGCCTGCTTTTTCTGACAAAAATTTGAAAGGAGTGAAAGAAGTGCGTGACCTCAAGGGGCTTCCCGTAAGTGCAGTTGGATCCTTTTTCAGCTCTTCTCCCATGTCTGTTCTACTCCACCTGCTGTAGATTTTTGAGAGGCTGTTTTCTATTATATCCTCTTGAAGGTTTGTCCAGGCCAAACAAGACTAGTGTCCTCAGATTTTCCTCAGAAGGGTTGTGTGCTCCAAGTCCAGTTATCTTGGTGGCCCTGTGCTGAACATGCTTCAGTCTGCATGCCTGTTTGGTAGTTGGGTACTAAGAACTAGCTGGAACACATAGGGTGTGTAATCCTCAGTAGAGCGACTTGATTGCTCCCTTGGTGTGATGGGCTGTACTCCTACTAAGACTGTGGGGAGTGCTACTGTTGCTGCCAAGATGCAGTAGTTGCCTGTGGTTGTCTCCAGGGCAACAACTCTGTAGAGTTGTTCTTGGCTGGTGTGGTGGCAAGTGTCTCTTTGTTGTCAAGGGCTGAACTTCATACTGTCAATGCTGAGTTTCTTGCAGCTCCAGTCAGTCAATGGTCCAGCTTGGAATGGCAGTTTGGCAATTCAACCTAGTGGTTGATTATTCAGAGTAGGTGTTCTTGGTGAACTCCAACGTGCTGTAGCTCCTGCAGGCCACCAACTGATACATTAAACAGGGCAGGTAACGTTACAGACTGCTGTGGCACTGCATTGGCTACTGGTCTCCTTGTAGAGAGATAGTTAATCTGTCAAATACTACCCTCTGTGCTTTTTTTTCCCTTCATGTTTTGTCTGTAACACCAGAACTTGGATGTGAGACATTGGGGGACAGTGTTTCTGAAGTCTAAGGTAAATGCATTACTGTTTTTCATCTTGTTCACCAGTGTGGCAGTTTCTTCATAGAAGGTGGTGAGATCGTTAACCATGATATTTCCTTGGTGAATCCTTGCTGACCGTTGCTAAGTATCTTTTTATCCTTTGTGTCCAAAACTGTATTCGAAGAGTATTTGCTCCACCATTTAAGTCAATTTAATGCATAACCTAAAAGAGCTGTAAAAGACTTCATGTGGCAAAACCAGTGTGGTAAATGGCATGCCTAATGTTGTTTTTAATGAGTAGCTCTGTAAAAATGATTACAGTTCAAGCTGCATTATTTGGGTTGGATTTTAATTGAGCAATTAGCAGCGTTAGAAAAAGATACATAATTCTCAGTGCCACACTTCCAATAAACTTGCAGGGATAGTTTCTCATGTGCTGGAGTTGAAACATTGTTTTGTTGCAAGTAGTTTAAGAACTTTCTACATTCTAGAAAAATAGTTTGTCACTCTGATTTAGTGAAATCCATATGATGATTTGTATGGCTCAAAGCTGAGAGAATGAGGGTATGGGAGAGCTTCTTCAGCTGTTGCAGCCTTACTTCCTGTCAGTGTAAGAATATTTGTTTATTTAGGAATGCTGGTGGTTTCGTAGGCTGTGCTAATCTCTGAGAAAAGAGAGGGGAAAGAAGTCTAAATTGAAACTAAGAATCTAGGAACCTGGGTGCTATAATAAATTTATTTAACCTAATACGCAGTTGAGGGTGGCATGTTGACTTACTGAATGTTTAGAAGGTACTAAGAGCCTCATAGTAGTTCAATATGACAGATCAAAGGTGCCAGCTTTGCAAAGCTGTCTGAGCTGTACATGCGGAAGAGCATGTACAGGACAGATTTCATATTTTTATACAAAATAGTATAAACAAAGTAAGAGCTTCTATGCTGCTTCACCATTTGACTTTTAAGACTGTCTGATGCTCTAATACTTAAAGGCAACAAACAAATGGCAGTGACAGCAGTTGTGTGGGGTTTGGTAGAAGTGTCCTCAGGCAGTTAGTTTTGAGTTAGGTTGAAAGAGTTGGTGGTAATGCTATGGAGATGTTGCTTTGGTGTTGAATTCTATGTAACTTGATATGTTGAGGAAGTATTTGAAGGTATGCCTTCCATGTCTTCTTTCCAATGACGTGGAAGCAATCAGGCTTTGTGGGTAACGAGTTGTCATCTATTTCATTTCACTTGAAGTATGAGCTAAAAGCCAAAAGGCAGGTTTGATAATGTGTACACTCAGTGTTGAAGTGTGGGTGAGAATGGCTTGGCTGTGATGATGCAAACCCCCCCTAACATTAGCAAGTGACTATGTTAAATTACCTCTTGATCATTTTTTTTCTTCTAAAAGACAAAACTAAGGGACATCATGCAAAGATCTATCACTCCAGCCAGGGTAAGCATTATAACTGTAACCACTTTGTGCTGTCTTAATTTTATTTTCCTTGGGAAAGGAGGCTTAAAGTAATTGCAGTAAGTGTTAAGACTTCTTTTTTGTTGTTGTTGTTGTATGATGCAGAAATCAATGTATTTTAATCTGTACTGGGGAATTTTACTCACACTTAACAAATGGCAACAGAAACTTCAGGGTAGTATGGGAGAATGTGGATTAATAACAACTTTAATTGGAGCATCCTTTCTTTTTTCTGTCCTCAGTGTGTCTATTCTTGTTGTTCTGTGCTTTCAGGCCAATTGCCGTTCTCCTGTGATAGGACTTCATGAGTGCTTAAGTTCTTGGTAACTGTTCTGTGGCTTAATTTCACATCTAAATCATGTTTAAAGTATAATTGGGAAAATTACTCTATTTTTCCTTAGCATGCTGGTGCGCTTCTTGGTACAGTCCTCAATTAAAGCAGTTGGACTGAGAACTTTTGGCTTGAGTAGTATGTTGTTTTTTTGTTGCAAGTGAAGACTGACCCAGTATTTTTGGCTGGTGCTATTGGTCTGAACTGACATGATGTGTTTGCTGTAATTAATTTCTAATCCTGCCATAACTCAATGTGTCAATGTGCTAACCAGTTTGAATTGATTTTAAACTGTTCATTCAACTTTGTTTTCCTTGAGCGTCTGCAGTGATGCCAGTTCAAGCTGTGGCTTGGATGTATTTTTGTGAAGTGGGTTTGTTGATGCTTGTGGCCTTGAAGATGTTGACCATTTGGTAACTTGGTAGGACTCTACTACTTACTTGCCTGGGATGCTCCAGAATCACTTACTGCGATGTTCTGGAGCAGTGAGACAAGCAGTGATGTGCTGTTGTACTTATGTATGCATGACAGATGTTGAAAGAAACGTATTAAATGTTCACTTTCAGTGTGAAAAGTATGAGAAAAATAGTTCATGGGTGTACTAGGATAATTACTTAGTGGTAACTGAGTCATTGATATTTCATTACAAGGATGCTTACGTCAGGTTTTGAACAAGATTAAGCTGCAAGTGTCTAAAAGCTGATTAAGAATAAACAGTAGCATCACTCTAGTAATAGTATATTCTACCCTGATAGAACAACTTCACTTCATCTGCTTTAAGCGGTTGTTTTACTGAGAAGACAAGCAGCGAGCTTAACCCCAAAGTGTGTTTCTATTATAGTACTCCCTTGTTATGCTTCAAATAGAGCAGTGGTCTTCTGCCTCCATTCTATAGAAGGAAGTGCCGTGTGTTGGTTATGGCAAGAATGAGATGATATCCACATGTCTGAGTTGAGAAGCCAAGCCCTTTGTGTTGCTTGTCTGGGCAAGAAGCTGCTCCATGAGACCTGGTGGTGATTAGTGAGGTTAGTCTGAAAGGAAAGAGTGGTTCATTCATGTGCTACTGATTGAGACTTGAGAAAAACCAGGCACTGAGTAATACCATCCATGTTGTAGTGGCTCCTTGGGTTCATGAGGAGGTACTGCTAGGAACTTACCGCTTAGCTTCATCTTCCTGAGCTTCTGGCAATTCTGAAGAGGGGAGAAAAGCCTAGAGCTGATACCTCTGTGCCTCTTAGCTTCTTGTATTGGAATAAGAACTTCTATCATGGAGTATAGGAAGTAATGATTTCCTGCTGAAGCTCTTGCACGTGATTACTAATCAACAGCAGTACATGCCTACTGCACTTGGGGTTCCGGGTTAGACCTTAGTGAAGTAAGACTTCTGGTGAACTTGAAAAACTGTCTGTAAGTGCTGGGGTCTTTGGAAATGCAAAGTTTAAGTTTTTATGAGCAGAGGGGGGAAAAACAGTATTGCCTTAAGTAGTTCCACTGAATAATTTAATGAGACCTTGTCACTCGATATAGCTGCAGACAGCTGTGTTAATCCCTAGATGGGTGATTTCATTTTTTTTCTGTGGCAAGCTCTTTAATTCTAACATGAAATATCAATTTTCATATTTTTGACCCATTTATTCAGAGAAATGTTTTCCTTTGCTTCCAGAAGTAAATTGGAGCTATTTTCCTTTGTGTCTTTGGACTTCCATGTGCCAATCTCCAGGGAAGAGCAGACTGCTTTGGTGTGAGCTGTTAAAGTATTTACTGAGGCTTTACTGTGGAAGGTAAGTGTGGAAGATCCAGTTTGAGTAAAGCTTTGCTTCTTGATTACATAGCGATGATATCAGTTTATCTCATGTATTGTGTATTATATGTAGAGATACAGATGGTGAAAGGTGTACTGTGAGCAAATAGTTCAGTACATCATGGGGCTAAACCTTAATCACTTCAGTTTTAATGATTTATAGATTAAATGTAAAGGAAATAAAAATATTTGTAGAAAAGGGATGGCGACTGTTCTTGTTCTGCTTAGTACTTCATACTGGGAAGAGAGAGAAAACACTACAATAAGTATTATAGATTTCAGCAAACCAATTTAACTTCCATATGAGTCTCTGGCTTGTGATGCAGATGTTTAATGAAGTGAGCTTGTTCCCCACTGATTTTGTATTACCATTTTGAGTCATTTCCCTAACTTGCACTTGTTTGTAGAATGTCTTCAAAGTGAAAAATAACAGCTGTCTTGCCTCAAGTTTTTCCTCTGTATTATACGAGGGGAAAAAAATCATTTTAGTGCATTTAAATAAGACAAAAATAGTGTGTTGGGGGAGAAGCTTGAAGCTTAGCATCGGGAATAATAATGTGAGAACGTGGTTCTTTTAAAAACTTTCAGTATTGAAAACAAACGAAGGGTCTTGGAAATGTACAGTTGAACATTTGTGGGGTAATGATTCCATTTGTTGTACAAAAGACTTACAGCGGATAGGTTTTTACTGTCTGTACTGCACTGCTCAAGACTCATTATTTAGGAGTGGAAGTAAATTTAATAATACTTTAATCCAAATGCAGTGTTTCAGTAGTTATAACTAATCACTATTACTACATTGATGTTAGTAATACAGCAGTGATTCTTTATGTCCACATTGGTTGAGCTGATACTAAGAGGGAAAAACAGTAATTCCCCAGAAGTTGAAAGAAGGAATAGAAACTGTAAACTAAATACAGCTGTGGAGAGATCACTTACAGTCATCTGCTTTAATTGTGCCAGTGTGTGGCCTAAGTGAGCTTTCTACTGATCTCCACCCCATCCTCCCTCTTGAGGAAGGAAATTGTGTTGGAGCATGGTACTCGTATCTTTTTCGATATTGGTAGATGAAGAGCCAAATGTGCTGCTGTACTTAGGAACGTGAGACCATAAAGGAGGGGCTGTCATGTCCTGAAGGATGAAGCAGGATGGGGCATGTACGCACCAAAAGCTAGTATCTTTTGGAGACACAAAGTCTGGTAGGATGGGAGCTTCCTTGTGGTTGTGACCATCAGTGTCCAGAAGAGATAGCTCTGGCCTGTGGGGATGGGCCCTGATGCCTGGCCTGTTTGCTTTGTGGGCCACCTTGGGTGTGTTGATGCCCTGGTTCTGCCATTAGGAGCTTTAAAGAGCCAAGAGCTGCACTGTAAAAAAATTAACAAAACAAACAAAAAACCCCAACGAATGATTGAAAATGGCAACTTGTTTGAACTTATGGCTTCCTTGTTTGCTTTTGCTTGTAGATGTTTTCTCCAAAGGCTTTTTGTTAAGGAAAAGCAGCATTCCTTGTACTAGTACTTCATTATTAATTTCTGACATAATGGTTTAACATTCAGTGTTTGCTGCATTTTTCCTGTCAACTTTGTTTCACAGAAAGCTATCTTGAGTGAAACAAGAAGCAGCCGAATATTCACCTTGCTGCTGACAGCTGTAATAAGCAACTTCGTGCCCTTGCTTCTGGAAAACTGTACTATCTTCTATGATTTAGTTTTAATAAAATAGTCCCGTGATGTTTTTCTTGCTTATTAGATGTACTCCTTCATCCTTTGCAGCATCAGTGCATGGAAAAGAATGCAAACAGCGTTGACCACTGTGTTCAAAACTTATTTTAAAATATGTAATAGTATGGAAGCTAGAATATTGAAGGGTAAAAATAAGAACAAGGACTGGACAGAATGTCATATCAAAGAAACAGTGTCTCTCAAATAGGTCTTTTGAGACCAATTGATATTTCATTACAAGGATGCTTACGTCAGGTTTCATTATCGTGTGTAATTTCATGATAAATGTCATCTATCATGTGTAAATTCCGTAGTATGTTACTGTTTGTTTACAGAGTACTTTTTATCCTGTGACCGTTCCACCTTTTCTTCCTGGTGTTGAGTATAATACCACCTTCAAGTGAAATTGTTTGCGTAGCAAGTCTCCCTATTCATATGCTTTGCTTGTTTCTTTGTTCTCTGATGAAGTATGGTAACTAAATGTTCTTTGCATTTGTCTTCGTACAGAGGACTAAATATATAACACAAGTGATTTGAGATGAGCTCATTAGTTCGGAAATGAAGAGTAGTAGTATAATTGTTAAATGCTTGCTGTAGTACTAATCCAAATTCTTTATGTAATTAAAAGTTCATGCATAGCTGTAAAGAAGGATAAAGAGGAGCACAAGGATATGCCCCAGATGAGACACAGTCTTCCGGAACTTCTTGTAATGACCTTAAATGTGCCTTGAACCCTTTTGTGTGTGTTACTTGGTGTCAGGAAGACAAACTGCAGCGCAGAAAAGATCAGGCAGTCACTGATGGTTTTGATTCTTGTTTCCTCCAGGCTTAGCAGGTGCCCTACTGAAAAAGGCACAAATAAAGGCACCGTTGTCAGGCTTACTGCACTAGCATGGGACTGGGTCCAAAAAGCTTGTGGGCGTGTGCCTAACTCTGTCCTGAATGCTGTTAAAATTTAGACCAGAAGTTGTCATTTTTTTTCTTTCAAAGTTAGTAACAGCACATCTAATGGTTTAGATAGGACTTAGCCATCTTTCATATCTGTTTTCAGAGAAAAATGTTATTATCTGTATATTTCATAGCTATACAGCATGCAAATCATCTTAAAAAAATTCTAATACTTCCTTAGCTGCAGAGACTCAACAGGAAATATTTATTAAGGTAAAAGCAGAGTATGTGTTTAGGTATTTGTCTTGCCTAGGGATGATTAATTAGGTGGGGATAACTTCATGTTCCCTGCATTTTTTGGACTGTGAGAAGGCTAAAGAGAAATATTACAAAAAGCACATCCAATTGTGCAAAATACATTAAAAATACGAACCTGACAATTAGAATAGTTGTATCTATAATGGAAGACTTAAATTATTACTCATATGCTTTTTTTTTTTTTAGCTCTTACGTGAAGAAGCCTATATTTCATTTCCGGTGTGCTATGATGTTTATAACAGTGATCTTTTATTTCACGTGATGGTTATGAACACAAAGCACATCCTAACATTAAGTATGGAAACTGCCTATAACTTGCTTTCCAAGTACTTTACTGCAATTGACTGGAACAATTTTAGGGGGTTTGGAAGATCAGTCGAGGAACTGTGGAGATGATGCTAGGGATTCCATGTGTTCCTGGGGATTTAGTGAAACTTTAGTCCTAATAGCTGTTAATAACCTTTTTGTACACTCATAAGTGTAACTGCTGTACAGGTTGATCACCCAGCAGGCTCTGGAGCTCGTGTTTCAAGCGCCTCTGGCCTTCAGCCAGCCCCGTGTAGTAAGAATGCTCTTTTGTGTGCACTAGCAGTCATGAGCTACGGAGGGCTCACAGGTCCATTACATCCCTTAATTGATAGAGTGGCGTTTCCATTCTGTCCTGCTGTGTGAAACCTCTTCAGAGCTGTCCCTTCTGGGTGTCTGCGATAATGAATGCCACGGGCAGTCAACAAATTGCAGTAACAGGGTCAGGAGCGGTGTCTCTCGTGTGAAAGCCTGGAGCTGCACTGTGATGAGCAGTGCATGGTGTGAGCTTTCCGGCAGGGGAATCTTAACTGATGAGATGAAGTGTGGTCTGAATGTCACTAAAGCACTACAGTTCTCTCAGGAGGAGAAAAAGTGGAAAGCACTGCAGTGTTGCGTTTTGAGAAGAGATTGAAAAGCTACTTGTCTCTTCCGCAAGCATGCTGGAAGGGTACAAAGATGTAGGAGCATGTGTCAGCCCCAGTGCAAAATCTTGCTTCATGACAGATGGAAATGATGTGCTCAGACTTGAGCGTTGCTGCCTCTTGGAGGTTTGATCATTTTAATTCTGTGAGGGGAGGATGACCAGGGGTTCAAACTCACCTTTGGTAGCTGCTGAAGTATAATGCACTTCAAGATGCCACCTTTTAACATCCTCAAGTTCAGCGTGATCCATGTCACAGGCCAAAGCATTGCACTGTACCTGAACATCAACTAAATACTAGTGTCATAGATGATAACATAGGGTTGTCCATAAAGGGTTTTAATCAATGAGAATGATTTTAAGAATACTGCAGTACGATAGCTTTTAATTTACTGATCAGGGGGTGGATATGCTTTAGAGATACCTAATTAACCTTTTTTCATGATAAAACTGTCCTGTACAATTAAATGCAACCTGAGGAATTGCATTGGGAAAATAAGTTGTCTATTTAGATCTTGGTTTGGCTCCTGCTGAGGCATGTAAAGCGCTATAGAGATGGAGTAAATATAGCTTCGCTGACCTCTGAGCTTGTTTCAGGAGCAGAAAGCAGAGAGAAAGCAAAATGTACACTAGACAAAAATAATAGAATGAAAATACTGTCAAGAAGAAGCTTAGGGATGGATGAGATTTACGTATTTCTGAATTGCATTTAGCATGCAGCAAAGTGCGTATTAATGGCCACGTTTTCAAGTTAAATACCACTGTTTTTCCAGGAGCTTTGGTTTTCTTGTCTGCACCAGTAGCCCTGAACTCTTTTTGTTAGACTTGTTTGTGTGTTCTTCTGGCTCTTGTCTTTAGAGTGAGTGTCTTGCTTTTGTTAGTGCATGTGCTTTTCACACAGTGTTTGGGAGGGTGACACGAGGGTGGGGAAGCATCTACACCTTTTAATCTCATCCATTGATAGAAAAGGCTCCTCATATGAATTACATACAATCTTTCTGTATCTCTCTATATATCATAGTGCATTAGAGTACGCATGAATTACAGAGTATAGAAGCCTTTGTCACAGTACTGGAGTCATCTAAGCATCACTGATAAATACAGCAGTAAACAGCCGTGGGGATTGTGTGCAGCCAAGTGTTACAGTTCACTCCTCTTGCTGCTCAGATACTGAAAGCTCTACTAGTAAAATGTTCTGTGCTCCTCTCCTTGGATGTACAAAAGAGAATACTTTTTTTTTTTCTTAAAAAAAAAAAAAAGCTGTTCTCACAGCTGAGGGCGAGCATTTTGACCTTAAGCAATTGTCAAACCTGCAGAGAAACAAAAGAAGCTTTGTTTGTGGGTGAAACTAAGCCCAAGTATGGAAGTAATGAGTTTTTCTTTAAAAGAAAATTCAAGTAGCTTTTATTATGTTTAGGTGAAGGCCTCTGTTTACTGATTTTAGAATTAAATCAGTTTGGTAGCGAGGTGTTCCTTTATTTAATGGAAAACCTAACAAGTGCTTTGTGCTGTTTGACTCCGGCAATTCTGCTGCTTTTATTGGAACCTTCTCTGCCCTTATGCATCGCATCAAATTCATTCTATGTGAATTGAGTCAGAAGCGCTGGCCTTGGAAAAATCACATAATGACTTACTTCCAGCTTCTTTCCTCTGTGCCTTTTTCGTACTGGGTATGAGCATCATGCGTGGAGCAAAGGCACTGGTGTAGGTGTGGAACCTTATTGTGTGCCATTGCCGTTGCTTGTAGGTAGTTGTGAGCTTTCTGCTCAGTGCAAGTCTTCAGGAGGAAGTCTGGTCAGGCTTTGCCTGTGCTCTTTTGGGCAGGTCTGTAGATTAGTTTTTTATCTAGTTTGGCTGTAATGGCAGGTTTTCCAGTAGGTCTAGTACATGAAGCAAGCTTGTTTTACCTGTCTTTTTCTTTGTGTAGTGTCACCAGGGCTGTGACTCTTGTGTGATGATGTCTTATAGAGAAATAAGACACCTGGTGCAATAATGGCCCTTGAAGAGGAGATATGGAGGGCATGGAGAAGCACACAGAGTGAAAATAGGTGGAGCATGAGCTGCTGCTGGAGACCTCACAGCTGCGTGTAACTTAGCAATAGCTGAGCAAAGCAGCATAGCCTCCTGACACTGAGCTGGCCAGAAGTAGTTTTTAGGGGCAACTGAACCAAGTAATACTATCTAGTGTCTGTAAAGGACATTTGTTTGTAGTACGTCTGGATACAGCGTGAAGCTATAGATGCTTGCAGGAAGAACAAGGTATAAGAATGTTAGCCAGTACTAATAAAGAAAAATCCACAGTGAATGGATGCTAGAGAGATGAAGAAACATTCAAGATGAGTGTGATGTTCCTTCTGGCAGAAAATCAGTATGCTGAGAGCTGCCCTACATCACTAACAGCAGAATGAAACCCCTGATTTTGTGAGCCCAGAGGAGCAGCACAGGTTGAGCGTAACGCCAGAAAGAAGTGGAAACTGTTGGTATAAGGTGTATATTCTTCAGTAATTAATTAGATCTCAACCAAGAAGAAGAAGACTTGGAGGATTTCAGGTGGATTTAAGAATGCGTTATTATGTTTTAGACTTAAATTATTTAAGTGGAAATGAACAACGTGTTTCCTCTTTGCCCATGAAATAAGGTTAAAGCTTAATGATGGTAAGGGTGATGGCTGCCTTTCTCAGGGGAGAAATTCCTCTGGACTTGAAAGCTTTTGGAAGTCTATCTGCTTTTATGCTGAGAAGGGATGCCAGGATGTGATTCTGTAATCTTAAAAAAATAAAAATCAGATGAATAAGCAATCAGCAATCATGAGTACTGTGCCAGAGCCACATATCGAGTACAAGAGTAGAGATTGATTACTCGCTGCTTTGCACAGAGGTATTTGGCAGGAAATCTCCATCACAATACGTTGCTTCCTATTGGATTTAATGAAACAAACTAGTGGTTCAGCATTTTTCATAGATTCCACTTCTCGTGATGGCCAGATAGGTTTCTCTCCAAAACACGTTATTCTGCAGCTGAGGAATATAGAACCTTCTTTCAGTTATTGCAACATCAGCAATGCTTTGCCATCTATATTTTTTTTCTAGCATATGTGTTAAAGCGATCCCTCTTATGAATCTGGCTTTGTGTCAGCAGCGCAAATGAGAATAGCAGGGATGGATGTGAATGATAAACCAATAGCTAGGGCCTCCTTGATTTAAAGGAAACACTTTATAACTGCTAGGATGGGATCCTGGCATCAAGTTCTTTGGTACTTTAGCTTCATTTTAAGTAATTTGCTTTTATTATGGTGAAAGGAAAAAGGTTGCTGTTTATGTGGTGGTTGTTAGCTCAGTTTTGTTAGTTACTGGGGATATTTCTGTGCAGTAATGTGAAAGCTGTAGATTCAAATAATTTTGTGACAACACAGATTGAAATGAACAGTCACGCATACAGAGCCATACTTGGGCGCTTTGTTTTGTGGCTGTGACTTTGACCGGACTCTAAATGCCCCCAGATATTAAGTCTGTGTAGAGTTCTGCAGCTGTGATCCGCTTCTATGTAAAGTGCTCTATTGCACTGGTAATAAAAACTACTTGAGTGTCTATTAGCTTGTGGCTCCGATGTACATGCCGTGAAAGTTATTGAATGTGCTATCGGTGTACAGTAATTGAGATCCTTAGTGGGTATTGGCACATTCCTACAGAGGGCTATCAAGTCTGATCATAAATTAGCTAGTAGGTTACTGGGGGTTTTTTTCTGCCATGACTTTGGACATTTTATACTCATCTGAAATTATTATAGACCCTTAGTTGCTGGTCAAACAGTCTGATTGGGCTGGGGTTGTTTGTGGAGCTGGGTAGCAGGTGATGTGTGGTGAGTGTGTCTGTTGCCATGTATCTGTCAAAGCACAGGGTTCATTAGTGTTGGCCATTAATGGCCAACTATTGTGGATAACTGTAAACCTCTTGACTACCTGAGTGAATATTTATGAACTCCCAAATGCCTGTAAGCATAGAAGTAAATTCGTCTGAACTTGGCAAACAAAAAAATGCGTTGAGAAGATCTGATTTTTGACAAGTTGAGTGGGAGATTGTAGTGTTTAAAAAGTAAATGAAGAAACCCAAGCCCTGTGCCTCTACATCGTATTTTCTAACTGTTTTTAGTCCTGGAAACACATTAGCGTTCTTTGTGGAGAAAAAATGTTCACTGTACATAGCAATATATCTCACATACAGTTTTATTGTGTTGATGTGTGTAATGAGCTGAATAAAAATCTGTGGAGTGGGAAAACGCACATAAAAACTGTCGTATTTATAACATGCCACGTTTACGTCTTCAAATATTTAATCTGCAGTTCATCTGGCAATCTGAAGGGAAGACTGTGATGAGGTAGAATTTTTAAGTTTTAAGAAATGAGCAGGTTATTCTTGCACATCTACTAATCTTGCTTACAATTAGGAAACCATAGCTTGGTCTAAAGCTTAACCTCTCAACAAGTGATTTGAACTACTTTTGGCAGCTGGTTGTGTCATCGGAACTGTTAACATACTAAGAAACAGATCTGCGAGCCAAAAGGCAAGAAGGAGTTATAGAATAGCATGTGGTATATCCTTAAGAAGTGCCCTGCTTTGTAACATGAAATATAGCCTACTGTATATATATGCTGCCTATAGAACAAGCATTTGAAAAGTGCGGCAGGTTATGGTGGTTGGAACATGTAGTTTTGGATCCACTGTGAACTTCAGGAAGAAGAGCTGGTGTTATCACTCTAGAAGGGTTTGCATGTTATGTCTTTGTGACAAAGCAGTCCGTATTACATCTGAAATGACATCTAGCAGTACTCTCCTTTGCTTTTGCACCTGCCGTTGTGCAGAATGAAGCACATACAACAAGTTGGGTTGTGTTGCTTCCTTCTCAGGACTCCCCTGAGGCAGCTGTGTTTGTACACCGATGTCCTTAGCTGCCTTTAGTAATCCAGATCAGTAGGAATGTAAAGCCTTGTGGTGGAGAGTGCTTCCACAAAAGGGAATAGTTTAAGGGAAGAAATTGTGTCCGTGAACACTGCTTCAGTCAGAAATCGTGTCAGGGGTGCGCTTACAGTTTCCTTGTACTGACAGCTTGAAGCCAGTTGCTGTGTTCAGCTCCAGTTGAATTGCTCTGTAGCTGCCAGAATTGATTGATAAACAAAAACAACCCGGTCCAATCCAAAAAGATGAATAGCTGTGAAAGTGAGGTAGCGGCATCCCTTAAGTTTTTGTTTCATTGAGACTTTGAGCTTTGCTTAATTAATCTAATATTTTTCCTTGAAATTAGTGGTCCTTAAAACCAATACGTACTCTATCCCTGGGGGCATTCAAAGCTGTGTTGGAGTTAAGTGGTCTTTAAGGTCCCTTCCAACGCAAACTGTTCTATGTTTGACTGTATCGCAGGTCATCCAAGGGTGTAAGTAATTTGAGTCCAATCACACATTAAAATCGTGCATTGCCAGCAGGGCGCTCCTGCACCACTGGGATCAGTAGTGCCCCTGCTTCTGTCTCAGCAATGGTGCAATGGCTCTCTTTGTGAATATGCTTTTATGCTGCTTTCTCTGCAGGGGAGTTGGATGGGAAGTCTGTAATCTGGGAAATGTAAGATCTGTAACATTTTGCTCTTCTAGCAGTAGTACGGCATGAACAAGATCACTTTGCTATTTGAGGTTTCCTCTTGCCTTTGTGATGATTTTTCATCTCTGGCTGACTACGTTGGGCTCAACAAGGAGCAGCAGGAAAGATTGGGAACTTGTCTGTTAGCGTGGCCCCAATGGGAGTAGGGGGAGCGAGCTGCAAAAACCAGATACCCGATTTTTTTTTTTTTTAAAGCTTTCTTAATATTTTTTTTCCTTAAAACAAGCTGTCTATGTTATGCCATAACAGATCCAGTAGCAGGGTAAATGGTATTATTAGCTCTGCTAGCTTTCTGCTCCTGAAGGCAAGTGTTGAGCTAGGTTTTGTCATTTCAGACAACTTGCTAATTTTGGTTTGGCTTGCATTGACTTGTTAGGAAATATGCTGCCCTGGTGCCTGCAGCAAAACACGAATGAATGCATCTACAGAAATTTTCTGCTGAATTTTTCAGGTTTCCTTAAGAATGACCTCGAGGATATATATATAACCTTTTGGTACATTTATTTCTCTGTTAACTTGAAATAACTCGAGACAGTTATTTCTAAAAATTAAGGTAAGAGTCATGAGGTGTTACCTGCTGAAATTTAAGACCCAAGTGTCAGAACACTTGTTGGCAAACCGTAGTATTTGATCACCAGATCTTATTCTGCTTAACTGACCCTAAGAAACATACAATGTTTTCAGCCCAAGAATCTGGACAGCATTTGGTCCTCTAATGAAAATTGTGGTAAAATGCATGCATTAGATCGAGCTCTGGTCTTGGAGTAGAACACTATCAGACTCACTTGGGTGCTGTGGTATTTGCACTGATTGTAGCTGGTAAGACACAGAATTAGAAGGGTATTTGAAGTAGTTTTTTATGTCTTAAATCTATTTCGTCTGGTCCTGTATTTTAAGCAACCAAGCAGCTTGATGAAAGCGCAAAGGTAAATAACTATCAGTTAATTCACTAGACAGAAAAATCCTCTAATACTTAGTGTGCCACATATACTTGGTATCGTGAGAAAAAGGTATGAATCATGACGGCACTCGGAAACCACAAGCTCTAGTTAAAGTGGATTGCACTTGATTTTTGAGTAAACGTGATTTAGCGAACTGCAGAAATAGCTAACCATCAGGCTGTCAGTTGCCTCCAAATAACAAGTATAGTGTTGAGATAAGAATCTGCTTTATCCCAAAAGCTGTGCTAACAAAAACAGATGCTTAGGTACAAATCCTGTCATGAGAGAATGCTGTAGGTGGTGGCTCAAGGCTAGTTTATTCTGCTGGTGATGTCTAGCAGCCCACTGAAATTAAGACACATAGGTTTCAAGCCCTACATTGATCTAGTATTTTCCTGGTAATTTAAAAAGTATTTAGAAAAATTCATCTCTGGAAGGACATATGAAGGGGAGGAAACAAACACCGGGCTTATGTATGTACATAAATATGGTTCTTAAAGGTGCCTTCTTAATATAAACATTGATCACAGGTTGTTTTGTTCTGTGCTCTTGTACTGGAGTATCGTAGGAAGGGACTAAAGGAGGGTGGGTTTATTCTGGGAGAACATTTCATGCCTGTTGGGTGCTGCAGAAGATAGATTAAAAACAGTGAGAAACGAGGTAGGGAAATATTTGTCAGTAGTGACCCTTGTATTTCCACCCTCCGCTATTGTTCCTTCTCTTCTCGGTGGGCTTGTTACGGTATTGAAGGAGAAAGGAGTTGGTGGTGCTATAATGCTACTTGTCTATCAGACAAATAAGCTTTGTTAATTAGTCCTAAATGAGCCCCCTTTAGAAGCTGCATTGGAAATTGCTATTGGTTTTGGTTCATCTCCTGTTTTATCTGGGGCCATAACAAGCTAGTTCTCTTGGAGATACCTCTTAGAAGTTTGTGTGATTTGAAGGAAAATGCTATTTTAGGAAAAGCTGTATACTTGTTGGTCTTCTGGTTCAGAGATCTCTGAAAGTGGGTTGTTTCTAGGTAATGCGAGCTTCGCTCTTCTGATTGTTATGAAGTTAGTAGTTATTAGGAAATATTATTATATACACAATCCCAGAAACGTACATTTCTCAAGGAGCAGTACTGTAGTTTGAAGTAAAATGTATACTTAGGGCAAATACAAACAAACAAAAAAATCCAACCTCAAAACTCTGTTAAAACCATTAATTAAGGAATGGTGCTGGTGTAAGAACTGCTTATTTGTTTTGATTCCCAACTGCACTAAGTGAAGTGGCAAGTCTGTAGGGGTGCTCTAGTTTAACCCAGCAGGTGCCTGAACACCACATGGATGGCCTGTTGTTTGTTCTCTCTCTGCCAGTGGGATGGGGGGAGGGAGTCCAATCCACCACCAACAAAAACCTCATAAGTCAAGATAAAAGCTATTTATTAAGCCAGAAAAGAGAATTAATAGTAGTGATAACAATATGTGTGTATATATATTTTTTTACAAAGCAGGTGATGAACGATGCAGTTGTGTACCACCTGCCAGCTGATGCGTAACCAGTCCATGAGGAATTGTTGGCTTCCTCAGCCAACTCCCCTCAGTTTTATGGTTGATTCACATGGTGTCAGCTGGTATGGAATATCCCTTTGTCCAGTTCAGGTCAGCTGTTCTTGTTCCTTTCCCCTCCCGCCAACTTGTGCCCCCTCAGCCTCAGTTGTTGGCAGGACAGTATGAGAAGCTCAGATACTGAGAAGTTTTTGCATACTGGGTGGTGCTCAGCAGCAATGAGAACATTGCTGTGTTATCATTGTTGTTTTTTTTTTTTTTATCCTAAAGTCAAATCATAGCATCATACCAGACACTACAAAGAAAATCAACTCTGTACCAGATGAAACCAGGACAAGGAGGAAAAAGGCCAAACCAACATGTGTTATACAAGTCTTTGACTATACAAGCACATCTTCAGTGGGGAAGGAAGAAGAAGGAAGAGGACTTAAACAAGAAAACAAAACAAAACCATAATTGAATACTAAAGGAAATTCTCAGTATGAAGAAAAGATGTCCTTTAAGGTACTTAAACATGGAGTGTAAAGGGGCTGATCTAAGCAATTGAAGTGTAAACTGGCTATTTTTAAGGGGAGTCTCTTGAACTAAGAATTGTCACTAAATGATGAAAGGCAGGTGCAGTGGCATCTGTAGTTATGGTGAAGTGTACTTTTCCTCTCCAAAAATCCTGGTTTTGGTTACATTCCGTGCTTCCACACGATGCTTTCCATTCTGGTCATGGAAATTGTAAAATACCCTGAGCTGGAGGGTACTCAAAAAGAGCTAAGAGTCCAACTCCTGGCTCTGACTAGTCTGCCCAAAAATCAGACCACACGTCTGAGAGCACAGCCCTGATACTCCTTGAGTTCTGGCAGACTGGAGCTGTGCCCGCTGCCCTGGGCAGCCTGTTCCATGCTCACCACCCTCTGGTGTAGAGCCTTTTGCTTATCCCACCTGACCCTCCCCTGGCACAGCTCCATGCTGTTCCCTCAGAGAGTAGAGATCAGTGCTGCCCCTGTGCATCCTGTGAGTAGCTGCGTGCCACCATGAGGAGCTGGGAGCTATGATGGGGGCCTCCTGTCAGCCTTCTCTGCTCGGAGCTGAACGAATCAGGGGACTTTTGCCTTTCCTCATCCATCCTTCCTTCTAGACCTTTCATTATCTTTGTAGCCCCTTGCCTTCCTCTTAGAGCACTAAAATACTTCTGCATTTCCTGTGATGCTGCAACACCAACCATGTGTGGCTTGCTGTGGGTTCCTACAGGATGCTTGTGAGAAGCATCATCCTGGACTGCTTAGAGCCCCCAGGCTGTTGTTGCCCCTGCCCTACGAGTAGCTTCTGCTGCCAAAGAAAAAGTAAAACAAACTTCCTGCATCTGTTTGCTTTTGTCCAGACATCCGTCCCTATTCTTTTGCCAGACATGATTACTTCTGTTTGGCAGTTAACAATATTAGTGCCAGTGGCTTGTTGCATTAGCTCATCACTTGGTGTGGAGTTGGCAGTGTAATGAAGCAGGGATGGGAGGGGGACTATTGCAATCCACAGTTGAACTGTGGCAAATTTGTCACTGTATTCTACCACCCTTTACTGTGGGATGCTGAGACATAGCTTGAGTATTAATGAAGTAATGTAGGATATCACCTCAAAGGGAGGAATACATTAGAAGGAGTATGCTAGAACACAGCATTTGGCATTGCAGTGTTATGCAAGGAGCAGAATGTCAAATCCAGATATTCTAAAATACCTCATGGCTGTACTGTTCTATGCGGTTTTGGTGTAAGTTTTGTGCTTGCTGGCACTTGCCAACTTCTGTGTTATTCCAGCACTGAATGTATTGCCAGGCTTCCTCTAGAATTGCTAAAGGAGCAAAGCTGGTTACACAAAGCTGCTGCTTTTGTTCGTTGTAACAACTTCATCTGGATCAAATAGCTTTGAAGTCTGACTATTAGATGGAAAAATGTGGGAGAAGATATAGTAGTAAAAATGCAGTCCAATTTAGTGCCCTAGATTATTGAAATTACTTCTGGGAATAATTCCAGTTGATAAACAGCATGAAAAAAAAATTCCTTTAAGCTACTGTGTTTATTTGCATGTGTGTTAGAATTAAATGCTGTAAGTGCAGTAGGAATGAACTGGAAATGTGTTTCTGAAGATACGATGAAAAATTATTTTTCTCTTCTTTCTGAATGTGTGCTCAGTGCAAAAGGAATCTAAATAATAGCAACAGCGTTTGTGGTGTTTGATCAACAGTGTTGATCTTTCCTTACTCTAGCTTTTGCAGGTCCAGTTTGGGATTTGGTGTTGTGAAAAGCCCATTCACTGCATTGTGGGAATGTCTGTCTTGGGGTTGCAGGAAGAAGAAGTCTGAAGTAGTGGATATATTTCATGCTATTTGTTATATTGTCTGCTAATGGAGTGACATAGGCAAGTGCTCTTTAAAATGTGTAAGTACTGGAAATTTTGAAGCACCTACCTATGACTAAGATGCTTTGAATTAGATGTTTACTAAGCTTATTGTGAACTGGATTTATTAACATGAGCCTGCAGCTGATGAGTTGAAGGCCGTGTTCTCTTCAGTGCAGTGGATGGGAGAAAGTACTCGCGTGAATTTGGTGCTTAAGGAAGAAGGGAATAAACATATAAACATGGCTTGTTTAGTGGAATTAGGTCTCAGCTGACACACATGTCAGAAATGATGGGCTTTCTGATCTCACTTCTATATCTTCTGTGTTAGTTCTTCTATTTTATTGTCCTTCAATAGTAGCTTCTCCCTTGATTTCTGGGCCTACCTCATGTTCAGAGATCATGTTTGATATTAACGGAGACCTGAAGCATCGTTACTTGGGCCTTGGAGCTGCCATGCTGTGCAGTTTTTCTACCAAAAGGCTAAGTAGATGGAGAGGAAGAAAAACTGTGGATCTGGATGCTCTCTGAGGCAAGATGCCAGGCATGATGTGAAAGAGGAAACTTCTGTGTTAAAGAGATCTGTTTCAGAGTAATTACCTGTATAAAATGATGTGACTTTTTATTGCACCCTTCCTTTGACACTGGCATGTTTCTCTGGCACTTTTTTTTCTGTGCTTGGTGTCCTTAGCATGTCTCCTGTAGCTTTTGCGTTGTGGCTGTAGGTGGCATGTGACCCAGGTAACTGAGAATCCCATTGTAAGGGATGGGCGCCATCACATTTAATGAAGGATAAACCTCCAGAGTAAAGCGTTTGGGATACACGGGGGCTCAAACTATACTGGTTCAAGCCTGAAGATTACCCTCCAGTACCAAGTGAAAGCTCTCTGCCTTTTGTAGCTTGGCGCTGTGTGTCATCGTGGTGACTGTCACCTGCCTGGGGCAAGGAGAAGTGCTGGGCGGGCTTCTGAGAGCATTAGCATCAGGGAAGGGCAAACCTTTGCATCTCTCAGTTCACATTCATCACCGAAAGGTCAAATAAATAAATAAATTCCTGGCTTGATTTAAAGCATTATAATAGCTCTCTTCCCCTCTGTTACATAAATCTGTAGCAAAAAGGCTGCAGCATATCAGTGGTGCTAGTTCCTGTAGCATCTTCAGCTGTTAGGGGAGAAGGTATTTCAGTTACCTGAAACACCCAAAATTAAGAAATTCTTATTCTAGTCCATGTCTTATATGTACTGATTGCTCTTTTTTTTTCCTGTTACAGAAGGCTTATTAGACCTTGTTTTGCTGTCCGTGAACTTGTTGCATTGCTCCCTTCCCTTTGAACAGAAATGTTTTTGTTTCTTTAATTGTATCTACGCATGGAAGCAAGGTTAGGGTGTAGTTGAACATTGGTTCTTATGATTAACAGGCAGATTCTTCTCCTTGTGTTCCTACTACAAAAATACTTAAAGATAGACTCTGTATATTGATATTAAATTTGCTAAAGGAGTATTGGTATAGGAGTAGATTTTGACCTTGTACCTTCAGTCTTTATTACTTCGTGTTTACCTGTAACTGAGTCTCTTAACAAGTACTTCCATGAAAATAAATATATTTTTATGGAGATTATTTGTAAGTCCTTAGAGAAGGGAAAAAGCCCACAAGAAATTCTTGTTGAAAGAGGACTCAGACAAGAAAATGTGATAAAGCGTGAAAAGCAGAACATCGATTAAGTATCCAATAACCTTTCAATCCTCCTGCAAGGTGGAAATGTAGGTAGCAATGAAGGTTTGTAAGTCTAATAAAATACCTCTAGAAGACCTAATTTTTTGGGTTTTACTAATTTTTGTGTTTGTACTGAGTCAAGGTCAGACAAGAACTAGATTAAGCCACGTGATTGATGTGCATATTGGGTGTAGCACAGCCAAGTTAGTCAGCACACTGAGGGAAAGCTTCACTGTGAAGATAAGCGCAGGTTAGCAGTGATGTTTGGATGGTGTAGTGGATTTGACTGAAGCTATGAGAAGCTTCAAGTTTGTAGTTCAGTCAGTTCGGCCAAGTGGTTCTGTCGATCGTACTTAGAATGCTTCCTGGAGGGTATGGAGCTCTCATGGTAATGGCTGGAGTTGTAATGATTGAGGTGAGGATCTAGATGAGGAAAAAGATGGATCCGTTGCTTACCAAATGGGAAGATTTATTTTGTTTTCAACATGTAGTTAGGGGACTCAGTATATGCACAGTGCTTCTACTCGTGAAGGTGTTCAGTGAAAGCAAGTAGCGAAACTAACTGATACGTAAAGGCCGTACTGATGCCTTTGGAGTAAGACAGTTGAATATTTTAAAACATGCTGCTAGTGCAATATTAGGATCTATGTAGAATGAAAGGATTTCTCTCAAAGACGGTGAGCAGGAATCCTTTTATTGCATTTTCTGAGAAGAAAAATGCGGTTTCTGTTAATATTTGGGCTGTCAATACTACCCCCCCACCCATGGTAATAACTGCTGCAGAAGGTTGTAAGTATTGGGATAATGCTGGCGCAGTAATTAACTTCTCTGACAGACTCAGTGCAGGATGCTCCAGAAACAGGGGCTGAGTGTGTGACGACTGACAAAAGGAAGTTGTGGCCAGGTGGGAGTTGGCTTCTTCTCCCGGGTAACAGTGATTGGATGAGGGATAGTGGTCTTCAGTTGTACCAGAGGAGATTTAGTTTGGATATTAGGAAAAATCCATTTTCAAAAAGACTGATACTGCATTGCAAGTTCCTGCCTGGGGAAGGAGTGGAGTCACCATCCCTGGAGGTGTTCAAGACGTCAGTCTCACCTCTGTGCCAGGGAAGATCATGGAACAGGTTGATCTTCTCTGAAGCTATGCTAAAGCTGGATAAGAGAAGGCTGCAAGGTGGCCTGATAGTGGCCTTTCAGTATCTCAAGGGAAGCTACAGGACAGAAGGGGACAGACCCTTTAGCAGGGTCTGTGGTGACAGGACAAGGGGAAGTGGATTCAAGGTCGAAGAGAGTAGATTTAGGTTAGTTATTAGGAAAAAGTCTTTTCCAGTGAGGGTGATGAGGCACAGGAACAGGTTGTCCAGTCACGTGGTTGATGCCTCATCCCTGGAGACTTTGAAGGTGAGGCTGGATCAGGCTCTGGGCAACCTGATCTGGCTGTGCGTGCCCCTGTTCCTTGCAGGGGTGTTGGACCTAGCTGGCCTTTAGAGGTCTAAGGAGTTTGTTATTATGTGAGAACCATGAAGATGTGACACTGAGGGATATGGTGGTGATGGGTTGATGATTGGACTGGATCATCTTAGTGGTCTTTTCTAGCCTTTATGATTGCATAATAATACTCAACAGAAATTTTTAAGCACTTCAGTAGAATTGATTTTGAGGAAAGTAGTCTTGTAAAAGTCCGTCTCTGCAGAGACAGCTACCCCTGAAGCGAGAGTAATGCTCAGTATAGGAGTTCATGATTTCAGAAATCGCTTTTGTTGAGTGGACATCTAAAATTGTTCATTGCACTCTGCAAGTGTTAGCCTAAACGAAGCCCTGAGCAGCATTGCCGAGCTGCAGGCTGGACTGCATGCTTCCCGAGATCCCTTCCAGCCTTATATATGACATAGGACAAGAAATAATACAAAACAAAATACCTGTCTTTTTGCTACCAGAGTACTGCTAACGAATTGTATTGTTAAATTGTTCTGGTTGGAATTAGTAAAGTCAACAACCCTGTTGCCAAAGGTTTTGTTTGAGATACCTGAAGAAATTTAATACTAGCTTGGGCAACTTCATGACAAAGTATAGTTTTAAATGTATTCAGAGCTAAAACTTCTCCTTCATATGGTCTGAAAACAGATGAGGAAGAAACTTAGAAGAATTTTTTAAATTAAATTTCAGCAGTTTCACTCTCTCATGGGTTTCCATTGGAAGTGGATTACATTGTGCCCCTGGAAATCATTGAATAAATATGTTCAAGTGCTCGATCATTTTAGCAAGTACCCCCCTGTGGCTTCTACTGTGCCTTGTTTGAATTTTACAAGATGTTCAACATTTCCCGTGCCTTTTTGGTTTGACCTTTAAATATTATTTAAGAAGTGGATGTGATATAATCTGCAACTGGCAGATAGAGGCTTACAAGGAAAGGACAATATTGTGTTGGAGGATTGCTGTATTTAAGAACAGAATGGACTTTTGAAGGTCTTGTGAAAGTGATAAAATTAGCGTATTTTGTAGTAGAAGGAAGCAACTGCTGCGTTTAGACTGGAACTTATTTGGAGGTTTTTTCCCACCCTGGTGATGCAAACTGCCTTGTTTATTTTGTGTATGATTAGTCAAATACTATCCAAATACAGATTTGTGATTAGATTAAAGATGGTTTGGATGCGTGACTATACAGAAAACTGTGTCAGTTTACATTCAAGGTGAAATGAGACAGGATGTGTTTATACAGCTGTAGGGTGCATGCGATGGCTTTGCAGCTTCTTACAGGTCACTGGGTAATGAGGACCATGAATTCAAAATGAAAGATTTGATCAATTTCATTCACTTAAAAATGTATTATCCTCTGGGTAACAATTAGGTTCTTCTAGAATATTTATCATTTTGTAATTATTTGGGATTTTAGTACATTGTTCAGGCTGTTTAATGACTGTTTAACGGCAGTTTGCAGGCTGTGACTAATCTCAGGTCTATTGCTGTCCTCGTAGAGGAGGTCACAAGTGTAGTTAACTTGCATGATCTTGGGCTGCATAACGTTTCAGTTTTGCCCATAAAAGGCTGCTACTATTGCCGCGGAAACATCTACCTTCACCCTCAACAGCAAATTTGCAGACAACGCCAAGCTGAGTGGTGCAGTGGGTACAGCAGAAGGAAGGGATGGCGTCCTGAGGGACCATGATAAACTGAAAAAGAGGTCCTGCGAGAATGTAATGAGGTTCAATAAGGTCAAGGGCTTGGTCGAGACGGTCCCAGATGTTATGCAGTCTGGGGGAACAGCTCCTTGAGAATAGTCCTGCTGAGAATGACTTAGGGGGTTCTGGCAGATACAAAACTTGAGTCAGCAGTTTTGTGCTTGCAACCCAGCAGGCCAGCAGCAGTATCATGGGCTATGTCATGGGGTGACAGCAGGGTGTAGGAGATGAGTGTCATGCTTTACTCTGCCCTTGTGAGGCTCCATCTGGAGTCCAAGCATGGGGGGCTCCCAGTGCAAGAAAGATGTGGAGCTTTTGGAGAGAGTCCAGAGGAGGGCCACAAAGATGATCAAAGGGCTGAAGCACCTCTCCTGTGAAGAAAGGTTGAGGAGGTTGGGTTTATTCAGCTTGTAGAAGAAAAGGCTCTGGGGAGTTCCCCATTGCAACGTTCCAGTATTTGAAGGGAGCTCATAAGCTGGAGAGGGACCAACTTATTACACAGTCTAATAGTGATAGCATGAGGGGAAATGGCTTTAAACTAGAAGAGGAGAGGTTTAGGTTAGATGTTAAGAAGACATTTTTTACTCAAAGGGTGGTGTGGCGCTGACTGAGGTTGCCCAGAGAGGTTGTTGATGTCTTCAAGGCCAGGCTGGATGGGGCCGTGGACAACCTGATCTAGTGCTTGATCTAGCAGTCTGCAGCCCTGCCCGTGGCGGGGGTTGGAACTGGGTGATCTTAGAGGTCCTTTCCATCTCCAGCTGTTCTGTGATTCACTAAGAAGCCATGTTGTACTGAGGGGTTCAGAAAACATAATTTTTTGTTATCTGATGTGGTTCTCCCAGAGAGCAGACTTGGACTAACCAAAACGGAGTGCTGAGGCTTACTCAAAATACCATACGAGTCTATAATAGAATGTGCATAGCTACAGAAAATGTTACAGGAAATACTACCTCAGTGTTACTTTCCCAGGGCTTATCAATTAATCTAAGGAAGGTGTTGATATAACATTGGTCAGTTCTGCTAGATGGCTCTCTTTACCACAGATATTTTTTCACCTCCTTGAGCTAGCCTTTCTGTTTGCAAGCCTTGTGCTGCATTTGGCAGGATTTAAACCCTTTTTTTTTTTTTTTTTGTCCAGCAAAAACAGACCAGTATAAGCCCTTTTTTCCAACTGGGACTACAAATGCATCTGCTCAGTGTGGCAGTGCAGGAGACTCTGCTGACTCCAGCTGTGCAGTTAGGGAGAGCACAGAGACTGGGGCTGTGAATAGGATTTCCCTCCCTGACCTTTGCCTTGCAGCAATGACAAACATAAGCATGTGAATGTAAATTTATTCTCCATCAGCCTCTGGTATTTAAGAGTGAAAGCATAAGCAATAAAAGGGTATTGTAATCAGTGTGTGTGTGGGGAGAAATAGTTACCACTGTGGCTTCTTAATCTTTACTAAGTGTAACAAAAATAGGCTTAAAAATAAAATACTTAAAAAAAAAAATCCCAGAAAACCTTCCACAGGTAGTGAAGTCATTTTTCTGTTTCTCAATCCTGTGCATTCAGTTTGCTTAGACAGCAACTGGTAGGAAGTGATGCTGTTTAACCTTGGGGTTGATCCGTTCCCCTTAGGTGGGAACAGAAACCTTTTTCTGCCCCTGTTGATAAATGTGTACCGGGTCCCCCAAAGCCATGGAACTCCATTTCCAACAGTATGAATACTGAATTTGAAGGGAGAGGATGGGGTAACAAAGCACGTGAGACTCAAAGTGGTTGAAAATGCAATAGGTAAGCGTGGGTCTTGAGTAATAAAATGTATTTAACATTCTCTTATTTCTCCTTCGATGTTCCCTCCCCCCCCCCCCCCTCAAAAAAAAAAGTCCTACACCTACAGATACCCCAAGACTTTTTGTCAGGATATTTACTCATGTTTATACTCCAAATCTGAAACATTTTAGGGATGTTTATCAGAATGATGCCATTTCTTTTCTCATTGTTTGTTAAACTGGAGCAGCAGAGGCCTTTTCCTCATTGCCGGTAAAAGACTACAAATGGAAGCTAAAATGACAAAATAGTTTTTCTAATTTATGTCCAGTGATGCATCTTCAGTATTTGGTTGCTGCTCTTGTCATCCATGTGCAGCTGTGCGTGTGTTGATGTAAAGGAGGAGGATGCTATGGCTACATAAAGTGGTCTGGAAGGGATTAACTGGTCTCTGTGGGACTCTGATCATCCTTTAGGGCAGTGCTTCTGCAGATGAGGCTTCAGCGGTGAGATATTCTTCCTTTGTCAGCCTTGTCACATATGTGTAGACCCAAATGTATCTTTATGGCTGTCACAGTCATCAGTGAATGTTCCCTAAGGAGAAATGCAAGGACAAAAGCTGTATTTCTGTAAATAGCAGGTTTTTTAGTAGTTCAGGCATCCAGGAGATCCCTCGCTGTTCCCAAAGCTATTCATTTTGCTGTTCTATGGAAGTGCTTTATTTGTAAGTCACAGCATTTTGGTGTCTTGGGCAACAGAAGACTTCTAAGTCGTTAGGACTTTGTAACCTTGTGTTTGTTGTTCCTTCATTGACATAATGCTATGTTGTTCTTAGAAACTAAAATCTCATTAGAGCTTAAAAAAACAAAAAGAGGCAGGAAAAACACACTCCCTGCTTCAACTGATCTGAGCCGGGTTAGGGCACTCGCATTTTCTCCCATTTCCAGGTGTGAACCTCAGCTCTGTTCTCCAAAACACATGCTGTCAGCAGTTTTTCTCCCCTGTAATGCAGCAGCTGGGTGTTACCTTTACTCTTAACAGGATCACTGTGCAATTTAGGCAATCTTAACAACACAAATGGCTATGTTATAATCTTAAAACGACTACTTTATTTATTTATTTATTTATTTTTCCTTCTGCTTTACTTTGTGCTTTTTTTGCTCTTCTGAGAAGTCTGTAAAACTTAGCTCAGGACATCAGCACCTTCATTTGCTTGGATGAGCAAACATTTAAACATGCTTTTATTTTTAGCAGCTACTACTTTGTCCTTCCACCCGGAGTTGGGATATAACGCATGTATCTCCTTCTGTGCTTCTCACTACTTGTGCCACAGTGTCTGAGTCATGGCAGCATGGAGAACTTTGAACTCTGGCATCTTTAAGAAATTAATGAAGTACTTTTAATGCATCTTTAAATAGATACTGATGTGTATTTCTGCTCTGGGATTTAACCTAGCCGCAGACTTTGGTGGGACACATCTCTGTATTTTCAGCTTTGTATTAATGACATAGCAATAGGAGTGGCAAAGAAACGTAAGCCAGTGGGAAGCTACAAGAAAAAGTAGTTATGTTCTTTTTGGATTCAAAATTCATTTCTCGTTAAACTATTTCATTACCACCAACTACATCAATACCAGTAAAAAGCATGCCAAAATCAAAAAGGACAGGTTAGTTTCTGTGCCTCTGAAGGCATTCCTGGAGTACTGAAACCATATTTATCTTGTTGGTTTTCTTTCCACCCAGAACATGTGACTTAGCTTTTTCTAAAATCTTGGCATCGCTAAAAAGTCCAGATTAAGCTACTTCTGTATAAAATTTCCTGTCTGCATGATATTGCTTCTGAATGTCATGTCTTAGGACAACCTGAGGAGTGTGTAAGAACCTAATTTTCTGAGAGGGACACTGCTTTGTTTAAAGCTGAGGTGGTTTGGAGACCATTTCAGTGGCAAGATGACTGCCAGGAGAGAAGATGGAGTAAAAATGGCTGCCTGAACTGCCCACTAGTTCTAGTCCATTAATGCTAGTTATCCTTTAATTAAGTTGTAATTTATGGATGGTGCAATGAAGAATCCAGCAGACTGGAGTTTACCAGAGGGTAAAGGGCTATTATTTTCTCCTCCTCCATTAGCTCTGCCACATGCAGCACGTTTGTGTGCAGCTAATGGAGCATTTGTTTGGGTATGCTGGCCACGTCAGTACTGAGTCTGCCCCTGGAGTATGTTATCTCCAGGTAGAGATATGACAGCAGTCAGTGAGCTCAGATAGAACCATAAAAGCTCTTAAAAAGGGAATTTGAATTGCGATTATTGATTTATAATTTAATTCCTCATTTAGCCCGTACATACCAAAATTTAAAGTAGATGCTAGGAAACACTGAGTGATGTTAAGTATGAGCAAATACCCAAAGGTTTTGCCTTCTAGAAAAGATGGGAATGAATTTGGTTAAACAGTTGGGGTGCTGTAAATCTCTGACCTGGTTTTGGGCGGAGTATTGCACTCAGAGCTTAGCTCAGCTGCCAGGATACACCTCGTGTATCTATCTTGGCAGCTGAGCTTCACGTGACTCTGGGGGTAGTGGGGCCTCTGTGAGTGCTCCACACGGACTGTGCTATGTAGAGGCGTTAGGACAAATCCTCTACCCTTAGGCTGGCTGGAGCACTTTCGGTTTACAGTTTGGAGACCTGTTAGGCCATTCAGCACTTGCTTAGGAGAGATTGTCATCTTTTGTTGCTGCATTAACCTTTAGAACTGAGAAGCGTGCCACCTCTCAATAACTGAGCAAAGGTCCACAAAAATGAGCTTCCTGCCTTGTGATTGCGCATACGGCTGAGTCATTCACTTGCTGGAGTTACTTTGCCAATGACATTCCTCTTTCACTAAATGTAACCTCTTTTTTTATTTAATTAATGGTTTAGATTGCTATCTTCTGTAAGTACATATCTGAGAGTAAGAGGAGGGGTCAATACAGGAAACTTTTCTGCATCCTTTGGAACTTACAGCTTACAGTTTTTTCAGCCCTGCTTTTAGGAGATTTAATAGAGCATGGATTTGCATCAGTTATTACTGCTGTATTTGGAAATAGAAAGAAACTGTGATTTCTTGTTGTGTGTGGTCTGTCTTGTGCCTCCTTGCTTCTGTGCCAACCCAAACACCTTTCTCGTGTAGCAAGCTGTATTTACTTATTTCTTTTTTGTGTGTTGATACAGATTTTCAGAGTCCTAAACACATGGCGTGTAATGGAAACTGAGTCTGTGCGATATCTGCAATGGAGTGTTACTCTTACTTCAGGTTAAAAGTAGACATGCATTGTAGGCCTGATTGGAAAGCAGAGCTCATCTTTTTAGGGATACATTTGCGGTGAAATCCAGAGATGATGTGACTGTAAGTGCAGAGCTGTGTATTTGTGTGTGTTTGAGCGACCTGGGTGAAAGAAGCTGTGCAGGGAGATAATTTTGCGTACTGAGCACATTGTTTGAATTGCATGTTAGAAGCATGGAAGCTTCTTTGAAATCTCACAGTGAGCATTGCATTTCTGCTTTTTAGGGCTGTTCGAACATTTCTAGTTATGTATTGCAGCACTTCATTAAATTATGAATACAGCAATACATTGGGTAGATTTTAATACTTTAATTACCATTAACCAGATCTAAAGCAATGAGTTCGTATCGTACTATACTTGCAAAGGAGCAGTGCAGAGTATTCACAGGAAAAGCAATGAAAGAAATATTAAGAGCAATTTGTTTAAAAGACTAATATCCTCCCATATAATTTCCTGTTACTCAGGCTGCTGAATTGAAGCTAAATGCTGTTTTCTTCAGCCATTAATTATTGCATCACCTGAAAATTGAGAGATTGGAAAACTGCATGGAGTAGTTTTCTCTTCTTAAAATATATTTATTTGTTTGTTGTATATTATGGGCCTGATAAGTGCCTGAGGTGCTGACTTTGTGAAATGGCCTGATTGTATCTGTTACTTGTCAGCTGAATTAGAGACGAGTTGAAGCTGCCTGCAGGGTGAATTCACCTCTATGAAACTAAGCTGTCTGAAGTTAACGAGGTAAAGAATAAATCTTGTGTCCAGCCTGACTTGCTTAAAAAAAGTATAAAATATGTTTTCCTCTTTAAGGTGAGAGATTAGTGATGTACATGCCTTTGCAAATGTATGAAAATAGCTATTTTGGAATAATTTTTTTTGACTAATTGCTTTGATATAAACTTACTGTGCAGGCGGTCGTAATCCAGAAGAAGAATTATGCAATTGGCTTAACTTAATGGAAAAGCGCTTTGTTATTCTAAGATGAATGTGACTTCACAGAATTTAATTTCTAAATAATTCTCTGTATTAATTATCAAGTACTGACAAGCTTGAGGAGTCTTGGTACTCTCACAACTTAATGCTCTTTACAGGCTTTAAAGAAGGAAAGGCAGCAAAATCATCCAGCCTGATGGAACTTGGGTCAAAGTCCCTTTAACTATAGTCTTATTTCTATAATTTATTTGCCTTGGTGTATATGGCTAACATGACCTCATTTTTAGGATAAAGATGAATCTTCTACAAGGCTGGTCAGCTTCTGTGGATTCAAAATACAGGAAAACTACAGTGCAGCTATAGTTGATCAATCAGTTGAAAAACATTTGCCCTCATTCTTACCCAAAATCTCCCATAGCTGAGTTTTCATGGTACAGCCATGAGCTGTTTAACTTCCTCATTGCAAACCCTGTGATTTCTCAGGTCTATTCCTGTAGAAGTAGAATTCTGTTTGCAGTGCTAAAGGATCCGATTTGAGTGCAGTTATATAAGGGGCAGAATTACTACACTATAGAGGTTAGAAGGGACCTCTGGAGGTTGAGTCCAACCCCCTGCTACAGCAGCTTCCCTGCAGTAAATTGCACAGGAAAGCATCCAGGTGGGTCTTGAGTATTTTTAGAGGAGACTACAACATCTGTGGTCAGCCAGTTCCAGTGCTCTGTCACCCTCACACTAAATAAGTTCATTCTCAGTGTTCGTACGGAACTTCCTGTGTTCCAGTTTCTGCCCGTCGCCCCTTATTCTGTGGCCATGCACTGTTGTAAAGAGCCTGGCCTTATCCACTTGACTCCTGTCCATTACATATTTGTAAACAGTGATGAAGCAGGGTATCAGCAGTTCTCCTGTTTAGTAAAGGCACATACACTGAGATGTTGGAAGTGACTCAATATGCATTTGGTCAAAGAAGGGTTGCTACTTGCACAACCTTTTAGAGTTTCTTAATGAGAATCATTATGCCAGCGTCTGTAAACTTTGTCTTAGTATAAGGTGCTAGATGTAGGCAGTACAACTTTGGTCTTCTAATCTAATTAGATCTGTTAAACTATGACATTTTACTGTAGAGAGCGGTTAGAGAATTTCCACCTTGAATAACCACGGATTAATTGTCTAAGTGGGAGTATTTTAAAAGCAGCTTTTTTTTTTTTTGCTTTGCAATGGAGTGATGATATGAAGTTTCCTCAATTATCATCCACAATACCTGGATATCAGATCACATCTGGAACTATCTGTATGTTGAATCCATCGATTATCACAGTTCGGCTACTACCAGATACTGGAGTAGTTAATGCATTCTCCTATATGTGATTACAACAAATGAATGTGAAGCGAAGTGTGTGCCTTCTCTGTCCAAGTAAGCAGAGTTAGTTCTTTTAAATGATCTTTAGCATTAAAGTAAGACTCACTTTACCGTTTTCCAAAGACAAAATAATGAAATTATTTTTTTTTGTGTGGAATTAGTTGTCCATGGTCTGGGGGTTCTTTTTTGAGTGGTGGTGATGTACACTACTTTCCACTTTTCGAGGATTTCTGGGGGGGGGGGGGGGGGGGGAAGAGTACTTAAACATTATAAAAATCTGTTTGTGTTACTAACCATAGTGACTTGTGGATGTTACAAGGAGTGGAGTAACTCATTCTGTAGAAGTTGTACCAGAAGGGTGGCATTCATCTCAGTTATTTCAGGCTGTTTGAAAGTTGTACAATTAGTTTCAAATAGTTGCTTGGACTCCCTCTATGTGCAAGGGAGAAAACTGGGCTTTAGAAGAGACAAATTCAGTCTGCCTAATTGATCTACGAAACAGAATCTCACCTGGCATCCATTGGCCATTACTAACTGTTGAGAGTACCTCAGTAATTAGCTTTGACTGTGTGCCTAACTTGGTGTGACCGATGTTGCTGGATGTGTCCTATTCTTTTGTCCCTGTGAAAGCTTCAACCCAATCAGTTTAATAATTGTCTGCTTTTAGTGAAATCATTTATTTAGTTTGGCTGAAATGAGGAAAATAAGTTGCATTCCTGTAATTTCAAACCAGAATGCTGTGATGAAGTCGATTGGCAATGTATCAAACAACAGCAGCAACAGAGAAGTCTACTTGAATGGAAATACAAGCTTCTGTAAATGTTTCCTACTCATAAAAATGTTTTCAAGTATTCATTGAAATTCAGAACTTTTGAGTGTATTTCCTGCTTATTGAATTAATTCATATTTGTTGGTTTTTTTTTTTCTTTTAATTAACCTGGTTAACACACCCTTTGCTTCAGTGTGTTTTTGAAGGCATATTTATACATAGTTTATGATAGGGGGGAAAAAAGATCATGCAGGGTGTGGTGGGAAGGCTTGAAAAGACAAAGCAACTACAGCTGTGGTAGAAGGCAGCAGGAATAAAATAAATGAAATTCTAGATGTTATCTAGAAGTGTTTGTCATTGACTTTTGCTTCCCTTGTGGAATGTTGTAATGAACTACTGAAAAAGCCAGCGCAGCTTGAGGTGCTGTGGGTATTGCTGTAATTCATAAAGAGCTAAACAAAATGTCAGTTCAGCTCTTCTAAATAAGCTGAATATATGCCAAACAGTAGAGGTGATAAAGCTACCTCTGCTGAAAGCTGTTCATAAAGTCCTTATTTTGGTAACAGAAGTCCCAATTCCAAGGACAGAAACAAATTGCGTGTAGGCATCAGGGCTGTGCTTAGGTCACTGTTAGGTATCTTAGACACTTATTTTAGTCAAGGCAGTAAACAAGCTACGAAACTGTATACAGTTAGTGGGAGTGAGGTAAGAGGGTGCATAGCTTCCCTTATTCACTTATTAAATTATAGAAAAGCAGTAGCCGACCACAAGGAATTTATTGATCAGATTGGAATAAAGTTATAAGAAAACAAATCCAAACAATTAAAACTATTTTGAAGAAAGTGATATAAAGTAGACAGTGTACATCATCTGGAATTCCGCTCGGCATCACGGTGAGCAGCAATTAACCTGTAATTCTTCTGAGGGAACCCTTAGGATCTACACTGCCTCTTGATGAAATATTTCATTGAAGTAGTAGCTTATTGATTTTCGTGTTAATTTTAATTATGAAGGGAATATACTTTTGAGTATATTTGGGAACTGATAACTTTTTATTATGTCGAGCCAGTTCATTGCTCATGTCTGTAGTGCTTCTAAAATTAATCATATTGTTTTACACTATCTGACAAAAATGTATCATGAATGTAAGCATGCTCCATAGTTTGTAATCTAGAATTTAAGTTGCTTTCTCAGTTATCCGTACTGGGAAGCCTTTCATTTTATTTTTTAATAAATAGTGATGGGATAGAGTAGATGGCAAGATTAAAGTGTATGGGATCATATGGGAGCATCAATGTCTTTACTGCTTCCAGTTTTGCTAGGACATGGCAATTGCAAGAGCATCATCTAACATCAAAAAGTGTCTGAAAGGACCTGTTACAATCTGACACTGTCATTGAACATCGTGTGCTGTGGGATCATCAGGCAGAATGTTAAAACCTCAGCTAGAAATCGCATCGCCTTACTCAAAGAGAAACAATATTATTCAAGTAAATGTCTTCCAGTTTTTGTCATAACATTCATTCCTTTCTGTGTGTGTTACTTGCTTTAACAAAGGGTGTTCCTGCTGCATGAAATCACGTACGTAATCTGCAAAGCTGAGCATCTCAATCAGAACGGGAGGTTGTCCTTCACTAATTTATACAGATGATACACTCTATCATTTGATTACTTATTTAATATGCTTTTTTTGTTCTGCCAAAGCTGATCAGATATTCACTTGGTGGCAACGGTCTTTCAGTAATGAGTGCATTTTTCAAGTCTGCGAAGTAGTAATCATGGGGACCTGTCTTTTAATAATGGCTAATTAATCTAAGTACATATGCAGTCTTAGCTTACATCATAATCGTTGCGTGACACTTGACATAGAAGAAAACAGCATGGAATAAATGGGGTTTTGTCAACTTGAAATGACTCAGGACTAGGAAAAGCATAGTAGATATCGACCTAAATGTAAAAACAAAGGTCACTAGTACATTCTCTATTCAATATCAGTTGGCCTCACTTTTTGATTTATCAGCAGCTTGGTGCTTCTATCTTAAAGTATGTTTAGCTTTGAAGTCTTAGCCATGTAGGCAAAAAAAAAACCAAACAGGAGGAGAAGGAGGAAGACAAAAGGGGAAAGTGTGAGTTTAGCCAACATACTGTGGCTTTGAGCAGTCCACAGCCAGTTCAGTTTTACCTCAGTCGTTAACTATGGAAAACCACTTTTACTAACAAGAGGAACAGACTTACCAAGTGAGAGGAAAAGCTCATCTACAAAAGTGAACCGAATGCTGTAAGCAAGTCTCTCATTATTCTTAATAATGAGCTTAAGCAAGCTCAGAGTTTGCCACAGAATGTCACTGCAGTTCTGTGCAATTGCTCCAATTCTCCTCGATTTTTCTATTCTCTCTCTGTTTCTGGTATGTGAATGATTTGTTGAGGCCATGAATAAACAAGCAGGAGCTGTTAGAATCATGGGAATTGTAGTGAACGCTAAGTTTTCCTGCTTGTTTTTTCATCAGCTGGAAAGCAAGTGAAGACCTTGCTGTGCTTTTATTAGATGTTATGGTAGTACATTTTGTTTCCAGTGCTATCTGTAATGTAACAGATGTTTTAGACACTCGTAGCAAGTACGCTCAATTTCCGATGAGTTTGCAAAGAAAGGCAGAAATTGCAAATGTTTGTTGGCCTTAGGTTGCTTTTTGGGCTTTTTTTCTGACCTGTGTGATGTACCAGTGTAACACTATGCTGCAGGTACACTTTAGAGACCCTGAAAGGGGAAAAAATGATTATTTTTTTGCAGGGCTGTAGTTAGGAAGGACTGTATTTATGAGACCCTGATTGTCATATAAATATAGTTCCCATCCGGAATGCTTACCGTGGGTAGCTCCCAAGGGTCAATATTCTACATGTGCAGACAGCAGTTTCTGTATGGAGTTTATGTGCTTTTAAAGGAAAAACACCCAAACTCTTCAGGGCATTTTGGGGAATTCTTTGTTGGGTGTTTTCCATTGAGAAGCTGCAGATATTTGCAGGATGTTATAATTATCCATCATAATGTGACTTGATTTGCTTATTTTACATGGAAGAAATGAAAATGTTTTTACAAGCCCCATTGGTATTATGTTGTTAAATTCTTGCTTTTTTTGTGGTATATATTGTCAAACATAAACAAACATTACAGCTATTTGCCAGACAATCACTTTATGCTTTTATACTGTGCAGTGTTTTAAACTCTGAGAAGCAAATTAATTTGCATATATCCCTGGTGCATTTTAAAGGATTAGCTAAAGCTGTAGTTCTTTTTAGTTCATTTAAATTTAGGGGCAAATCCAGGCTAAATTTGATGAATAACTTGTTCCCAGCAAATACCTTATGCATGCCTAGCTGTGGAAGCTATTTAGGACTTTTCAACAGAAAACTCATTTTCGTAAGGCACCCAACTTACTGTATAAAGACTTAGTCTATTCTTTCTGCATATCTTTAATCCCCGATTAAGTTTACTTATGCTAAAATTTGATTTTCATACTTTGTCTTCTTGAAAGAAAACCGGAAAAGATGTACTCGCAGCTATACATGCTTTTGATGTGAGTTGAATGCGACTTACTGTTGAAACTCTACGCTGAGAAGTATGGGTGATCTCTGGGAGATGTCCTCAAATCATCTGGGTGGAGAAATCTGGAGTTCTACTGGAGCCTTTTTCTATCTGAGCAGATTATGTAAGCATTGTGCAGGAGGAGAAGAGCATGCATCGTGCTTTGGAGTGCAGCTGTGTTTCTCAGCCAGATCTGGGCTTGTTGGGTGGCTGGAGTATGGTAATAGTGACATCTGCCCTATAGAAAATGGTTCTCAGGTGACTTTTGGATGGGTTCAGGCAAGTTTGATGTCTGACCCGATCATCATTCTCAAGAAAAACTAGTTGTGCTGCTGAGAGAGTAGTCTTTATTCTGGAAGTCATCTGCCTTTCTTCAATTAAATGTGATTACAGCGAGTGGTATGTCAGTGGTCTTCATGTTTTTCTCACACTTGACAAAGCATTGTGAACAGAGAGGCTCACATTCTTAGCTATTAAGTACTAATTCATAATTGGATTATAATTTCATTCTGTTTTTTCTGTTGAATACACAGTGTATATAGTTTGAAAATCATAGGAGAAAGCATGTTTACCATATGATCCTATCAAACAGTTACCTGTGTATAAATAAATGTTGTGGGAGTGCTCAGGTGTAATTGCAGTGATTGATAGCCAGCAGAGCAAAGGAAGATGTTGGGGGGCAGCTTCTTTGGAGCCAGCATGTTATGGTCTCCTTGTTCTTTGAATCTTTTTTGCACCTGGGATGTGCAGGAATGTTGGGAATGAGAAAACTACATTTTCAATATATGGTAAACGCCTGTTTTTGTAGTGAAAGCTTGAAGAAGAAAACAAAAATTAACAGCTAAAACTCACATAGGCAGGGTTTATGCTGTCACTGAAGTTGAAAAAGCGTCCAGAAAAAAAAATTGGGGCTGACAGCACTTACAGAGGACAGCCAAAAACAGCAAGCTACACCCTGGGAATAACTCTTTTATCAAGGGCTGCCAAGTGTGGAAAAAGCATTTCAGGTGAGATCAGTGTACACTGTAGATTAGTGAAGTGCCAATTAATAGCTAGCGTAGATTTAGGCTCTGCATGGTACTAGTAATCCCCTGACTTTTAAGCATAGAGGACATAAGCAGAAGTAATTTCTCACCCAATGCATTCATATCTTAAAGTCTGGTTTTTAATAGAAGCGTATCCCTATTGTGATCAATGAACATTGTGAGGGAGCTGATAGTGTACGTTGATGACGACTGTGTTTCACTTAGTCTTTTATTTTGGCTTTTGAAATGTTAGTTAAGAATTTTACAATGTTTTGATGTATTTAATCTGGAAGAAAAAAAGCCATGTTGAATTTTCCTTCTTAATTGGTCCTTTCCTACTGGAAAGTGAGGTCTGTGAAATGTTACTTTTCCGACATAGAAGATGGATTTGGTCAAAACTATTTTTTTTTTTTTTTTTTTTTAGAACAGCCATGAAATTATTTTTTTGGTTTATCAATGAAAGCAAAACGTTCACATTTGATCTAAGATGGAGTTCTTAGTTTCACCTCCAAATGCTGATTTGCTGTACCTCTGGAGTCAAATTTCAGAGTGTTGCTAATATTTCCCAGTGAAGCCACTGACTCTGTGCTTTTACTGGTCTGCATCTTCCATAATGCATAACATCCACAAGAGAAAATAGGCTTGTTGCAGAGCATCACAGTTCCTGATGACACGGTTGCTCTGTCTTTGCCGCTTCCAGCTTGTATGACAATCGATATTGCTGGAAACACATTAGGAATGTCTGAGTGAGTATTACTCAGTGAAGAGCTTTAAAAGGGGTTTGTAGCCTGGGAGCAGTGGTTTTGTTTGGCTGCCAGATGAGAAATTGAGCCTTCCCCAAAATGCGTTGCCTCAGGAGCAAGACAGAGGACTGAACAAGAGTACAGAGCACCAGGGTGTTTGGAGGCAAATAGTTTATTCATGTGAATTCTCCTTTCCTTGGGCAGCTCTACTGCTCTCCAGAGAAAATTGATTTATTGCTGGTTGACATTTTCCTTGAATAAACTGGAAACCATACTCCATGAACTCGCTTGCTGGCTGGTTTGAGAGGCTGCAAACACTGCATTAGGATGTCTCTTGAGAATAAATCCTAGAGAGACCGCTGAGTTTTATCACCTGCTTGCTAAAAATCAGTCCCATGGAGCTATACTGGACTGAGTCCTAATATTTTTACAGTTGGGCCGTTTTTCTGAGCTCCTGGTTACACTTAGTCAAATTCCTGTGACATCCAAATCACTATCAAATTGCCTGCTGGTTTCCCAACAAGTTGACCAGAATAAACATCATTTGTTTCCCTTTGTTCCTGCTTCTACTGTGCCTTAAACATGTTTCATTTCTTCACCAAACTTCTTATTCTTTACCACTCTCAGGTAATCATTGATTTCCTGCTTACACCCTCTCTCCGCTTTTCCTTCTGACAAATGTGGACCAACAGCTCTGAGCCAGGTGATGATCATGCCAAGATTCAATGGTGGTAACCAAGTTCTCTGGAGTAGATTAACCTCTTGCCAATGTCTTCCTTCTCTGCTTGAGTCACTTTCCATTCTTCCAAGATTTTCCTGACTCAGTCTTTAAGAGATGAGAAGCTGCCCAAAAGATATGAGTATGTTTGTTGAAGAAGAGTTAAAGAAGAGGTCCAGTTGGTGCTTGAGCTTGCTGTTACCTATGTGTTACATATACCATGTACTGAAGGTGAATTTCTTTGACTTGGTGTTAAATGGCATGATTTTTGAGGAAATATATATATTCTGAAATATAATTCTGAAATACATGGTCTTTCAGCTGATTGAATATGGTAAAGTAAGCCAGAGGATAATTGAAAGGAATGGAATAAGAAAAGGATTACCTGTCTCAGAGCGAGAAAAGGAAACCCCTATGTAGCTGAAATATGTACCCCTTTTCTTTAAAAAAAAAAAAAAAAAAAAAAAAAAAAAAAAGATAAAGAAAAAAGTAATTGCTGATTGAAGTTGGAGATTCAGCTGTTGTATGTGTGTATATATATATCTATCTATAGATAGTTGCAGATAGAATGTACAAAAATAAGTTATATACAGCAAAACGTTAACTAAGTAGAACAGCTTCTGATATCACTTGCTGCTGGCAAGCTTTATAATAGACATTATCCAGTAGCGTGTTTAGAATTTACTGATTGTTGCTTTGAAGGGTTGTGAGGTTTGTTTTTTCAGTATTTCCACAGGGTGTTTGTCTATTTGCAATATACCCTTCAAAACAAGGAAATATAACCTAAAGCATAGCTTGACTGGTGAACTCCAGGATGTGTTTCTGCATGTGCTGTTTGTGCAGTGAACTCAGGCCCTGTGGTGCTTTTGTGTCTGTTCTTATCTGAAATTAGAAATGGTTAAGGAAAGAAGATTGATCATTGGGCCCAGTTTTACCGAATTAGTGTGGCACAACCATGAAAATAACCCACTTAATTGATATCTGCTTTAGTAATTTTATCACTTTTGACTTTGGCACCATTTTAATGTAACTTTAAACATTTCTTTCTTTAACTGTGAATATTATTTTTAACTGCATATTGTCATTTTTCATGCTCGGAGAAATGTATTCTTGAATAGCTGCCAATAAAACTTGTCTCGCAGATTCCATTCTTATCATCGGTTATTGTTCCCTCATCACCACTGACAGAAAAATAACTGTAGTTAACCCATCACCATTGGTGCTGGGTGTTTTGACCTACTTAACAGAATGTATTTCTTTCAGAAATATTCTGGGTGTAGTTGGTGTATTGCACTTTCTGGAACGGCGTGCTTTTTCTTCTGCTTCAGCTTTTTTCTTCTAGGCTATATACACAGCTAGGGAGCTTGCAATCCGTCTTAGACGTTAGTGGAGGTTCATTATTTTTTCTATTTTATTGATTTGGTAGCTTCAAAACTTCCTCAACTTGGTCTTTTTTGGAGGTTTATGGGAAGGGAGAAGAGAGCTTACAGCAATCATTGTTCAGACTGTCTGTTCTCCAGTTGACTCCCCTGCGGCCACTTGACTGCACAAGTTGTTTAACTTGTATTATTCTTGTAGTTTGTAATGTCAGTTTTTCTTATTTCTTACCGTATAATTTAATCTCTAAAAGATCTGTTGAAACACATCTAGTAGTGAAGAAACAAAGCCATTGATCATTGTCTTTCCCCGAGCTTCTAATTTTTATCACTTTCATGTTCTGTGTGTCCTTTAATTTTTTTTTATCAGGTAAGGTATTTGGGTTAGTTTAGAGCTGGTGTTATTCCTTGCTCTTTGATTCGCAACCTGCCTATCTTCTTCATCTTAACTGCATGGCAAGATAATTGGCAGAAGGGCAAGCAGACATTTATATCCTTTTTGCCCGAGATTCCTGCTGTTCCTGATAAAATTTCAGTCTTTTTAAATTTCTACATTTTATCAGTTTGTTTTCTATTGTTAACTTTCAATTATTTTGGATGGGAACAAAGAAGAATAACACGGGGAAAAACTCAAAGCAGATCGGATGACTGGTAAAGGCAAGTGATGATAACTGCACATGTGAATGAATAAGCATCACAGAACTGTTACAACAGTGATATCAGCCAACAGGAAACACCCTCTATACTTTGATAAAGGCAGAGCAATGTTTGCATCAGAGGGTAACAAGAGCTAAGATTACCTCTGCTCCTCTTCCAGTCCCAGAAGAAGTGAAGCCATCTAAGTGTGTTGGCATTCTAAGGACACCTGACACTCTGTGGGAATGTTTCTTTTCCCAGTAATGTATTCTTTAACTGTGTTGCTACAGTGAAGGAAAACATGCTTTGCTCTATGCTGCTCAGTTCTTGCTCCCGTGTGTGTAGCTGTAATTATAGCGTCGTGTTTGCAAGAGATCTGGGGGTAGGAGGGATGGCAAGAGGTCATCTTGGACGTATTTAATGTCATGTCATACTGTTGCTTCTCATCTCTTTTTGAGTTGCAAACTCTTAATTCAAGCTTCCCTTTCTGTCTATGTATGTCTACTGAGTTCTCTGAATCTTCTAGGTGCGACTATAATAGACGTGACGATTACCGATGAGATATTGCATTTGTGTATTTCCAGCTGTGCTGTTTTTCCAAAGGCAGTAGAAGAATCAGATCTTAAATTCTTACCTGAATTTCTGATGCTTTAAAGAGTTATTTTTTCTTTAGTGTCTTCCAATGAAATATTCTCTGAAGCATTCTGTATTTGGGTCAGGAGAAACCAAAGTCCAAAGCTTTTAAGCTTCTTATCCAAAAAGAAGATTCAAGGAAGCTAAAATGATGGAAAGAAAAAGTAATGCTGCTGCTCCTGTGAAAGAGCCAAATTGCCCAGTTCTCAGTTCTTAGGTTATAGCAATGTAAGTATCTGGCATGTGAGCATAGTTCTTTTCTTGCCTGGTTCATTGATATTGCTCTTTTTTTTTTTTTTTTTACTTTGGGTTTGGGGAATTTTTTTCATCTTTTTTTTCTTTTAAATGCTGCTTAATCAAAAGATTCAGCCTTATTTCACTGTCGATCTTTTCAGCATGTTAGTAGGACTTTAGGAGTCAGCCCATTGACTCTTCATACTACACATGCCCTACACCACCTTGAGGTGCCCTATCTTGAGCTTCTTGCAAGCACATACGTGGTTTTTTGGAGTTAATACTTGAATCTGACCACTACTTTGGTTGCATGTAGTGAGGAGAGTTGTAATGGAGGTTGTAAAGCTGGTTCCACTTTGGATTTGTTAACTTTGGTGTAATGAAAGTATCAGACTTAACCCTCCCTGAAATTGGTGTTTAAATCAGTTGATTTTAATGATCTCATGTTGATCTTTGTTTGTCTTCCTGCAACCCTAATAACGAAATAAATTTAAACATTTTTCTTTTTTCATATGTTGTTATGTAAGCTTTCTTCATTGAAAGGAAAAAATGATTTGATAATGTCGATTATAATGAACTAAAGGAAGTGAAGATGAAGGGTCCAGCCCTGTGAGGTCAGTGTTGAAGCACACCAGATTCCTAAGCAGCCTTAGGTCGCTAATGTTCACTGTCAGGTTGAGGAGGTTACCTACCAAACAGCTTCTGTGCTGAACTATTTTTGAAAGTGTAAGCATTTAATTGTTCTTGAAGGCATCCCTTTCAGTCTCTGATTTTGCAGTGAAACTTTCTCTTGTGCTATTTCTTGTTGGCCAGTAAAACCAATTGAAATAACATTATTTATCAGTGTTGGGCAGCTCATTTCGCTTCTTTGTGCATTTTATGTAAGTGAATTACTTTATTAAGAGGTCTGCGTAGCCTAGTAACTTCTTACCTACCCCTCCTTTCATTCCTGAAGTGGGTTTCTCTTGGAAAATCCCAAATGTCAAATCCAATCTAGATGGACCTGAGGCTTATGATAGGAGTGAACTTTTGAACCAAAAAAACCCAACCAACTCAATAACCAAAAGACCTTTAGAATCGAAATCATGTTATTTCGTTATGAAAGATACGCAAAATTGCTGGAGGACTCTCAAGCACACAGCAGACTATACTAATTTCAGTCTGAACAAGTTATCAGCAACGTGTAAATGACCTAAGTCATCATTAATTTCATCAAGCATTAACACTAGCGATCTTTCAGTGTTCTTTCTACCAAGCTTGCTTAATCAGCTGAGCTTTTCCTTTTGAATAAAAAGGAGGTAATATTATAAAAGCGCTTGAACCTTCGAATTGTTTTAAGTTCTGGAGTCAGATGTTGTTGGCTACTTGTTGACATAATTAATGTCACCAGTGGTGGAAGAAGCTCTAGAGAGAAGAACATAGGGACTTTCAATTGAGTTTAATTGTAGGCATAGGAAAATATGGTCAAAGTTAAAATACAGCTGGTCTGATTTCAAGGTCATACGAGCTGGAGTCAGTTTGTAGTTGTTATCCTACTTCAACTGAATGATTTTATTTGGATTTGCACAAATTTCATGTGTATCTTTTATTGTACTGGATTTCAGGCTCCTGTATGGCACCACAGGTAAGAAAGCATTAGACAAATTCGAATTCATAAATTTTAATCCATAAGTCTGAGAAACTTCATTTTGATCCGGTATCTAAAGCATTACAAAAGTCTTTACAGAAACATTATTTTCCCTGTGTATGTCGTTTTGGAGTTGGATGAAATCTAATTTCAGCTGGGGTTTCCTTTTTGCTTCTGGAACATGGCAAAAAATGAGAATAAATCCAACTTTGTTGCCTCTTTACGATATAAGGAAGGCAGAGTTCTCTGGGTTCAATCAAGTCTTCGGCATGGATCTGAAGCTGCTGGAGAAAAACGTCCCCCATATCTTCACCAAGGCACTGGGTTCTTGCACGGTTTCTGTACTACATGCTGTGGTGTTTGAAAGCTGCTTGCAGTGATACCTCTGCTAAGCAAAGGATGGGTGTTTGCAGATCTGTACAGTGAAAGAAGATCTGTCAACCTGTCAACACCTGTGAATGCCGCTCCTTAGAGATGCCTGAACGGATCAGAGGGAGGGCAGGTGGAGGAGTCTTTAAGAAAGAAAATGTTAATTCAGCTCTTTCTGTGTCATGTCAGCTTTGATTTTTTCTTTATCTTTGTCTGCATCTCTAAATTATCTGCCACAACTCCGCAAGTGGTTTGAATGAATGAAGGCTTTGCCTAATTAAATTGTGAAGGGCTAAGATGCAGGTATAATCGGGTTATCCAAGCAAAATGAGAATATGAAAATAGCATGCAAGTGATTGGTGTGACCTGTTGAGCCTGAACTTCGCTTGGTGTGTTGTCTTACTGCTTTGGGTAAAATTGGCATCACCTTGCATATTGATAAAATGGCGCTTTAATGCTCCATTTAGGACTATGATGATCATCACTTAATGTTTATAATACACATTGAGATCACCAATAAGTGCAGAGTATAATTGGGATTAGAAATGCTTGGGGTTTTTTTTTTTTAGTGTTTTTTCTTTTTCCTCTGATATGAAAATACGGTAGATAATTTTTATTCTCTGATGGTTGAAAAGAGGATATTTCAGCAAAGTTGATAGAAATGGTGCTTCTTAGTTCATGCAGAGCAATTTAAATATGCAACTTAATCTGAGATAGATCTTTCTGCACTCGGTGAATGTATGAAACCAATACATCAGTAGTGGATTTTGTCCTCTCTTATTCTTTGAGCTGAACTGAGATGTGTTGAAGCAGTTTACTGTGTGTGTTATTCTACATGTGTAGAATTAAGATGATATTTCTTTGTATTGGGCTTTGCACAGTATATGATAGGATGAAGATAGGGAAGTGTTTGCATTATCAGGAGGACAGGGGGTCGCCTCTGCTCTCAGGTATTAAGTCAGTCATAGAATCATGGAACCATTAAGGTTGGAGAAGATCTCTGAGATCGTCAGGTCCAACCTCAGCCCATCCCCACCATGCACACTGCCCGCATCCCTCAGTGCCACATCTATTGTACACCTGCAGGGACAGTGACTTCACCACCTCCCTGGACAGCCTGTTCCAATGCCCCACACTCTTCTTTCTTCTCAAGTGTAAAATTTTCCTAATAGCCAATCTGAACCTCCCCTGGTGCGAATTGAGGCTGTTCTCTCTTGTCCTATCAGCGAAGTCAAGGACTTTGCTACAAACCCATGCTATTTCTCCCAAAGATCTGTATTTAAATCCCTGCGTAGGAGCAGCACGTACCAAGTTCATCTCATTGCAAGGTGTTTATTCTTATTGGGTTCTGAATGAAAATAATATGATGAGTTCTTCTACCAGAGTGCTCATCAGTATTTGCAGCCCTGATTGAACTGTCCATGGATGTGATAATGCATGCTTTGGGGCTGTGTGTTTCTTATGTAGCCCTCTGTAGTCAATTTTGATACAAAATACTCAGGTTCATGGCTACATTTTTTTTTTTTTTTTTCCTGTTTCAGGTTATTCCAAGGCTCTGGATAAAGGGAAGTAACTTCCTTTGCTCTGCTCTGGGTGTTTTCATGTGGAGGGTATCCGCCTGGCTGTGGAACTGACAGATTGTTTTCCAGTTGAGCTACTTTTTGCAGTGTGATCAGAGTAGCTGGTGAGTATTGCTCCTACAGATGTCTGGTGATGTTTCTCAAATCTTTCTCTCTTCTTACATGCCACCTTGCTTCTGTAAACTGCTAATATGGCCTTTTTCTTGCAAACATTAACTGTTCCAGCTGCTCTGTCTTTGAAATATGCTTCACATAATGCACACAGCAAACCTTCTCCATTTTCTAGTAACGAATGCAAATTGTCAGCAACTGCTGAAGGGATGCAGTTGTTATATTTCTCTCATACCTTAACTTTGCTTTCAATCAGTAAGACTCCTTCAGATCCAGCCTCTCTCAGCTTTACAGAGCGTGCTTAAACATTGCGTCAAATTTTAACCTCTGTCACGTGGCTCAAGGTATGGACTGACAAGGAGGTTTTGCAGAATTAATTGTTCCGAACAGAAAAGCCATTGGGATAGGTTTGTTTTGCTGAAAAGATTATCTCTTATCTAAAGAGATTACTTTTATTTGATTCATAATTAAGTAATTTCCTTTCTGTTGATGGAAACGTATGTCTCTAAAGTGTGTAATTAATTGAAAAAAATGACCATTAAATTCAAGATTAAATCAATGTTGTTAATTTCCTTTCAGAAGGCCTGTGTGTAGTACTGAGTATGGCTGTTCAAGCTGCAGACTTAGTTATTTAGCTATATCATTAGTGTAGAAATGAAGATCCTTTTGATATTTAAAAGAAGAAAACAAAACTTTTCATTGTACATTGTGAAGATGATTTTTATTTCCCATCTTGTGTCACACAAAGGAAAGCTTCTAAATCCAACTTCAGTAGCTCATGGTAACTTTTTTAGTGTTCAGGGAGGATACTGAACGCTGAGCAAAGTGGTCCTACCACTTCACAGTCCCATGTCGAGTATTCAAGTCCAATCCCACTTAAAAGGAATTATATTGTGTGACTTCTAGTCCAACTGCCCTATGCTTTAGTTGTCCCACTTTGGAATTCTCTTAAAATTTTGTTGGAGAAGTCACATTGACTGCATGGGTCCAGGCATAGGCCTTGTATTCAAGCCAAGTATTCTTTGTCCGTGCAGAATGATTAGAGTAAGTAAAGTGAAGGTGTAGAGATCAGATTATCAATCATTAGGTATCTTTTAACCTTTTAATGCCTGCAAATTTAAGCCAGGACAAGTGAAGCTCTTGGCTTTGATCATTTGTTGGTAGTATCATATTACTTGATATCTTTAATACTATTATCTTGTAATAATAATAATCAGTAGCCAATATCATTGCAAATTAACAATCTCTTACTGCTTTCAATTCTTCATTCCTGATTCACATCAGATCTTTTCAAAACTATTTAGTTGTAAGTTGAGATAGATAATTGGCACACACAGAATCACCAAGCTTGGAAAAGACCCCCAAGATCATCCAGTCCAACCATCCACATATCGCCCATGTTTCCCACTAAACCATGCCCCTCACTACAACATCTAAATGTTTCTTGAACACCTCCAGGGTTGGTGACTTCACCACCTCCCTGAGAAGCCCATTCCAGCACCTGGCCACTCTTGCAGAGCATCTTTTCCAAACGTCACACCTGAATCTCCCCTGGTGCAGCTTGTGGCTGTTCTCTCTAGTCCTGTCACTAGTTATATGGGAGAAGAGACTGAACCCCGCTTCACCACAACCTCCCTTTAGATAGTTGTAGAGAGTGATAAGGTCTCCCCTGAGCTGCTTCTTCTCCAGACTAAACCATCTCAGTTCCTTCAGCTGCTCCTCATATGACTTGTGCTCCAAACCTCTCACCAGCTTCATTGCCCTTCTCTGAACACGCTCCTTGGCCTCAATGGCTTTCTTTTAATGAGGGGCCCAACACTGAACACAGTGCTCAAGGTGCAGCCTCACCAGAGCTGAGCAGAGAGGGACGATGACCTCCTGCTTCTGCTGGCATAGTTCTTTCTACTACAAGCCAGGATGCTGTTGGCCTTCTTGGCCTCCTGGGCACACTGCTGGCTCACGTTCAGCTGAGCATTGACCAATACCCCCAGGTCCTTTTCCTCTACACAGTCTTCCAGCCATTCTGCCCCAAGCCTGTCGCGTCGCCTGGGGGTTGTTATGGCCAACATTCAGGACTTGGCACTTTGTCTTGTTGAACTCTGTCCCATTGGTTTCAGCCCAGTGATCCAGCCTGTCCAGATTGCTCTGTAGAGCATTTCTGCCCCCAGGCAGATCAACACGTCCTGTCAACTTGGTGCCATCTGCACATGGTATTCATTAAATCCATGTTTGAATAGCTAGTAAAAGAAATGTTGTGATTCTGTTGTTTTTTCTTTCTTTCTTTTTTTTTTTTTTTGTTAATTATCTTGCTTTATATAGACCTTTGCTTAAAAGCTTTTACTAGAAACATACGGGGAAAGCAGAGGTGTCAGTCTTACAGTTCTTCTGTTGGATCATACAGACCCCTGGGGACTGCTTAAGCCTTTAAAGATATAACGATCTCCTTCCCATTTCTTAAATGGAGTGCTATCTTAGTTGTAAATAACACTACAGACCTAAAAGAGGAAGTGAACACTTTCAAATGGTTTTCTATGCTTTTTATATATTTTCACTCTAAGCAGAAGTCCACTGTCCCTTAATGTGGCGTCAAAAAGCAATACCTGCTCTGTAGTTTGGTTTTGCGATTTGTATTATTTCTTTGCTGTTTTCTTATTTTTTTTATCACACTCTGATTAATCTATGTGCTTTATTCAGTGCAGAAGTTAATATTTTAATATCAAAATTAAGTAAGCAAACTGGTCTGTATGGTAAGGGATTTTAAAAGTACATTGATTTTTGTCTCACAAGGTGGAAAAATAGGATTTTCTTTTTGAGTAACTCTAGAACTGCCTTGTTGCTTCTACTTTAATGTGTTCTTAAACAGTCTAGAACCTGCTGGCCAGGGGTGATTAGCAACCAAGGACAAAATGTTTCCTTCTGATTAATTAGAGACCAATTAGACCCGACTGGAATTCAATGTGAATCCTTTCACTGCTGACAGGAGCAGGTGGATCACAGCAGGAGCACTTGTCAGATGTGAGATGCGTTTTCTGTCTTGGTTAACTTATCAAGAGCATTGCATGGTTTATAACATATATTTAGGGGTTAATGGAACTTGAAAATGAGTTAAGTATCTTCACACTTCAAATATGGCTTAATGTCAAGCCTGGTTTTGAAACTATAGGATGTTTTTTTTCCCCCTCTTTCCCGATTCTTTAATGAGGTTTTCTTTAAATGAAATTGATTACTGTCTCCTAACAAATGTGACTGAATAGAGCAGGGAGCTTCCCGTTCTCTTAAATAGACAATTGTAAAATCTAAAATAAAGTAAAAAAAATGACATAAAAATGTCTAGTTTTCTAGTCTAGTGTTGAAGTTTTCAATCATACTGATGTTATCTTTTATTTATTTATAATTCTAATGATCAATACTTGGCAAATTCAGCGTTTAGGAGTCTTGTGTTACTACCAGGTATTCCGCAGCAGCCATAGAATGACAGAAAAGCTCTGGTTGGAAGGGACCTTAATGCCAATTGAAAGCAGCAGGAAAGGAGCAGTTCACTAATGAATAAAACAGGTATTTCCCGAATTTCTTAAATTACACAAAGGCACTGGGTTGTTCTTCTCTGTGTTTGGCAGACTGCATCAGGCAGTGTGGAGAGTTCTTGCAGTATAAATTGCTTATGCATAATTAATTCTAAGTACCAGTTGAAACTGGAGCTGTTTGATAGGAATCATGGAGATCTTTGCTTCTTGCAGTGAGCCTTAGTCTTAGAATTGTCAGAATGCTTATGGGAAGCAATTTATCTGAAAGTTTGTATTTGTAGAAACGTTTTGGAGAAGAAGTTGAATGCCAGAGTATTTGCATAAATTAAATCACAGTGTGTGACTGTAGAATTAATGTAAATGCTTTTAAGGATACAAGTGGACGCTATTCATAAACCTTTCTAAACACGTTCATCTCACTGCAGTTGTAAAAGTGAGCTACTGATCCTTCCTTGATATAAGCCCTTTTATTTCTTCGTTATCTTTTCTGATGAAATAAGCATGCTGATTTATAAACCTTACTTGAAGCTTTATTGCAAACAGTTGGGGGTTAGTTTATCTAATATGGCATCTGTGCATAATTACGCATCCATCATTCTTCCTTGGGCTACTCCATTAAGTGTCAGGGCAGTACGGCAAGCATAATGGTCCTGGTATTTTTATCAGCACGAATGCCAGAGATAAACGTTGCTTAGCAAGATCAGAAAGAGGAGAATGTCTTAAAACTGTAAATTTGAAATAAGATTCAGTAAAATAAGCAAAATAGAATATTCTTAACATATTCCTTACTGTAGTAGCATTCATTTATCTGAGCCGAGTTGAGAAGTAACTTCTGGCAGTCTAATCAATCTTTTGATCACTTTGTCACCTTTTTAGATCTGTGTTTTGCATGTTTGAAATAAGTTCAAACACCTGTAAATCTTTTTTCGCAGCAGCTTCTTACAGTGCCTTCTACAGAAATGGGTCAAGTCAGAAAAATTTGTGTTCAAATGGGAAAAGAGTTGAATTTAAAATGTTGGCTTTGTATTAATATGCACGTCGGTCATGTTAACGTTGCTTTGAATTCTGGAAGCTTGTCTGAAATCTGACATACAAATTGCCTTTTTATATTGTGGAATAGAAAAGAAGGAATCAGGGAAATAAAATAATAATTATGTTTACTTCGCTGTGCTGAAACTTTTCCAGTGTTCATTGCAGTTTATAATGAAAATATGGAGAAAATATACAAAAGAATGAATGTTTGTTTAAACTGAGTGAAAGCTCTGCAATTGCAATACAGTCATGCAAATTGACAGATAAATTCAATTTCTGGAATTACAGCAGTGCTTAATTGCATGGTGCTTTCTCTGGTGATGCTCTTTGTGTCACAGCCTTCCGAATGCAGATCTATATGGTTCTAGGGATGTGAAGAGAAGTTCTTAACTTTACGGTGATACATCTTCATTTCACTGAGTTGTGAATATGTGGAGTTTCCTTGTGTTGGGAACAAAACCTCAGGGGTTTGTATATGTGCTCAAGCAGAGAGCTGCAGTTCTAATGATTGTAAGGTCACTGCAAAACCCCAAGTAAATGAAGGCAGTATTTGTTGTGTGTTCCATATGTAGAAGCACAGTAAGGGAGCGAGGGAGTGAATCTATATGGTAGTAAACAGAGGGGCCTGCACCCATCTTTGTGTTTACATTCTGCGCAAGACTGGTCTATGAAGGTGTTAGCTTTTCATCCCTCAGTCTGTGGTGTTCAGTTACAGGTATTCAAATATTTATTGAGAATAAGTGAGAAAGAAGGATGCCACGGGCTCATGTCTGAGTGTCATCCAGAAGAGTAATAAAGGTTTGTAACAAGGATTTGATGATTTCGTGTCAGGAGAATGCTTTTCAAGAACCTATTCCAAAGGATGTGAATTGTGACTGTTGTGATGCTGTCCTGGAATTAGTGCTAAGATTTCCACTCTCTTCACACAGTACATTCTCAATACCTGAATTATTAGGTAAACAATTCTTCCCTCTGCACCCAAGTTGAACCAAAGCTTATTTATGGTTGTCTTGTCCCACTCAGTGGGTTTCATGGGAGGTGAATCTTCTCCTATTTTCTGAGTAGTGCCTTCCCTCGTCAGCAGGGGTCGCTGCTGTGATGGAGTCATCCTAGACTCAGAGGAACAATATAAATCAATTTATTGAGAGTATTCTTACAACAACTGGTGCTCTACTTGGAGGTAAAATTGGTTGATTTGCTAATAATGATTATTAAGTGTTACCAGGTAAGAGGTGCAGGAGTTATTTCTATGCTAGAACTTGTAAAGCAAACAGCTTCTGGCTCTGTCCAAAGGACGGCTTTTGAATTTGAAACTGTCTGGCAAGTGTTGCTGGTTGTCTCATGTTGAGCTGAGACAACGCATTCCTTATCTGTCTCAGACAGTGGTTTTGGACGAGGTTTGTATTTTAAAGGTGATAGAAACCTTTTTGGTGAATAGGTAGGTTATTTTGGAAGGAAAGGAAAAATATCCAGGCAAATGTAATGCAAGGTGTCTTTGTTCCTTGGTGAAACAGTTACAAACTCAAAAATAATTTGGAAACACGTATTCACAATCACCTGAAAGGAAGTGTCCTTTGAAAATGAAGATGCTCTGTCAAATTTTTCTTTGATGCTGAGAAATCTTACAAGTTTCTGCCTCTGTTTCCTTTCATTCCAGAAATAGTATCAGTACATATCAACTAAGTGGTCCTCAATGGCATCCTGTAGAGAGAATAAGTGGCTCAAAAATGTCTTTAAGTTCTGAGTTGCACTTTGGTGTAGCGTCTGTACAAAGCATGGGATTACTATTGAAGGTTCTTAAAAACTTCAGAAGTTCAGATTCAGACAGATTTTTGACAGATGAAAGCATCTGGGTGAAGACTGGCTGACAAAAATAAGTAACAAAAGGCAATTCCGTATGAAAAGGGAGAATGAATTTCGTTAGGTGACTGATGACTTGTAGATGCAGTAGGCAAGTGTCTGTTTCAGCTTCTTGTACATTCTGAGCAAGTACCATCCAGTGCTTATTTTGCATTTGAGCTATGATTTATAGCAAGTGCGTCTGGCATTTGTAGTGTTTGAGTGGAGCAAAAAAAAAAAAAGATTTTTAAAAATAAGGATGAGAGTTTTAGTAATCTGTGAATAATCAGCCTAAATCTGATTTAAAGATATTAACATTTTCTCCTGAGTTTTCAGAGAAAACAGATTTATTTGCAGAATTTCATAAGCCAGTTATTATTAGCAAATAGGATAATATACAGAAACTCTGGGGGAGAAAAATATTGTGATACGGAATAGATATTATGAACTCAGCGGTGTAATAGAAAGTAAAAAACTGAGGACCAGAATGCTTTCCTAAGACAGCTCCCAGCTGCTCGAATAAAACCTGTCTTTAAATTGCTTATTCAGGTGTGCTTTTATGCATTTTCCATCCCTTGCCTTAGAAGTCCCGGAGGCTGAATAATGCAATAAAAACAAATAGGAGGCTTGTTTCAAGTAGTTGATGATGAACTGTGAATCAGTATTTCCTAGGGATTTGATTGTCAGATGTCAGAATTGTTTGTCTGTTTACTTAGAGCAGCGTTGTAACTTCACCTAAATACCCCGTGATGTGCTCTGAAGTAGTCACTTAAGGGACACTGTTCAGTTAAATCTTTCAAAGATATCCCTGCTTATCTCATGCAAACAAATGTGCTTTGTCAAGTGGCGCCTCTGATGGTGCTGGAGCTTTACATATATATCGTCTGTGTTTCCTCCCTATGAATCTTCTTCCCAAACAACCCTGAACACAGCTAAATGCTTTTCAGGTTTTTTGTTTGTTTGTTTGGTTTTTTTTTTACGTCTATTGCATATTTGGTAGAATTATAGAATCGTAGAATTTCATAGAATTGCTCAGGTTGGAAAAGACCTCAAAGATCATCAAGTCCAAGCACAGCCTAACCATAGTACCCCAACTAACAACCCTCAGCTTAATCATCTCCCTGAGCACCACATCCAAACGGTTTTTTAACACATCCAGGGACGGTGACTCAACTACCTCCCTGGGGAGCCTATTCCAGTGCTTAACTACCCTTTCTGTAAAGAGGTTTTTTCTGATACCCAACCTAAACTTACCGCAGTGCAACTTGAGGCCATTTCCCCTCATCCTGTCACCAGTGAGAAGAGACCAACCCCACTCTCGCTGTAGGCACCTTTAAGATATTGGAAGAGAGCAACGAGATCTCATCTCAGCCTCCTTTTTCCCAGACTAAACAGCCCCAGTTCCTTCAGTCTCTCCTCATAGGGCATATTCTCAACAAGCATTCTTGCCCTCCTTTGGACCTGCTCTAGCACCTCAATGTCCTTTCGGTACTGAGGTGCCCAAAACTGAACACAGTACTCAAGGTGAGGCCTCACCAATGCCGAGTACAGGGGCAGGATGACTTCCCTAGTCCTGCTCACCACACCATTCCTGATACGAGCCAGGATGCCGCTGGCCTTCTTGGCCACCTGGACACACTGCTGGCTCATATTCAGCCTACTGTCCATCAAGGCCCCTTTCCATCAGGCAGCTTTCCAGCCACTCCTCCCCAAGCCTGTAGGGTTGCCTGGGGTTGCTGGCAAAACACAGGACCCAACACTTGGCCCTATTGAAACTCATACAGTTAACCTTGGCCCATCAATAATGTAGTTTTCAAATGCAGAAGCGATGCTGTATGTCTGATTTACTTCATTACAACTGGTTGGGTTTTACTAGGGGTTAGGTAGGTGAATGTGTGATGTAGTGAATAAAGAGATGGTATAGTGTAGAAAATCCACATTCTGCTGCTCTTTTCCAGTCCAAAATCTCAAATACAATAAGTAGTAGTACAAACATTGCATGCACTCCTTGGCCTGTTTCTTAACTGTAAAGTGGAATTGGCCAAACAAACTCCCATGACAAAATAAGAAGCTTTATAGTTATGAACAAATAGGCACTTTGCCTTGAAAAATTTCCTTTTCATAATGTCAAGTTACGGTATGCACATTGCAGCCTGACCACTGAACACTGTATAGATAATAGGAAACAGGTCTGGGAATGGATAGGAAAGGCAGTGGAACAGTAGGTTTCCAACAAGGTAGCTGCAGAGAGATAGGGAAAAGTGGTGTGTTGGAGCATGTCACATGTGAGTTTATAAATGCTAAGACAAAATTCCATTTATCCCTGTTAGGAGATAATCAAAATCATTTTATATCATATTTAAATGTAAGATTAAATAGGGGAGTGATTTGAGTAAGTGTGGTCTTGGAGTAAGTACCATAAGGAGATGTGGCAGGGTGGAAAATTGTAGAAGTTCTCATTAATTTCAGTGGGACGCTATGTATGAACAGCCTGAGTGAAATAGCACTGGGCAAGCATTTCCGTACTTGTCTCTTTCCCAGCTGTTGATGCTCAACAAGCGCGTTCATCTCGGAATCTAAAATATTGTGTGTTATGTTGCACGTCACATTTACTTTACTGAGACTTTGACTTCCAAGCAAAATTTCTGTTGACGTCAGAAGATAATTGCTAGGATTGTGTTGCCTGAAAATGTGTTTACCACATCAGCCTTCCTTTTTTTGGCTAGCAGAGCCACAGATGCTTGGTTAGAGCTGCTGCTGTGCAGAATGGACTTCAGCCCTATGCAGGCTGCCTCATTAATTCTGCTCAGACCTTGCGTTCCCAAATCAGTGCAGTGCTGTTTTCTCATCTCTACCCAAACATTCATCATTAGTCTACTTTGGAATATAGCGTGGTTTGTGACAAGGCACTAACATATTTGACATAAGCAATCAGGTGGAACGTTATTGTAAGGCAAGGAGGGCAGAATAGTTCTTCTAGAATTAATAAAGAAATAAAATGTGTACATTTTATATCTTCGGTTTTCTTTGAACAGTTTAGAAAGAAATTGTTGTCAATTTTGAGGGGTCTCCTATTCATAAGCTAATAACAATGACAGACAACTGATAAAGCCACGGTTTTCAACTTCTTAGAAGACTATTTCTGCTACTTCATGGAGAACTGAGCATTGGGGGGTAATGAAATCCCCCTATGCAGCTAGGTGATCGGTTTGGCCTGCAGATTGAAGTCTAGAGTTTTTGCTAACCAGGGATAAGGTGCTGTTTCAATTATTTATCTTTCTGTTGTTGTAAGCAATTGTTGCTCATTTAGCTTGTCCTTTTCTTGGTATTTTTCAATGGAAAGTTGATCACTTGGCCTTTCAAGGAATTCCTGTCAAGGAATCCTCTATACAATGTTTAGGGTTTTTCTTATGAGACACAGGCAGTTATAGGCACCCAAAATAAGAGAAGATGGGTTCTACTTTTGAGTACATATCCTCGTTTTCATTTTGGAATTTCATTATAAATAAAATAACGTCTTTTGAAGAAACTGAATGTAAGGGAGACAAGTTTGTGTGCTGCACCCCCAACAGTGAGAACTCATGGAAGTAAGATGGCCTTGTGTGGTGTTGCAGTGTTTTACATCAGCTGAGGTTCGGTCGTGTTTTACACCAAGACAGAAGCTTTTATAACTCACTGAGTAGGTTTTTGTTGTTTTTTTTTTTTTCTGATCTATTATTGTATCTGACTTACCTTCACTTCTACATATTATACACAGCAACATTATTATTGTTGTTTTGATGGCATCAGCAGAAGGGTAGCTGGCGAGAGGAGCTGACAAACTGCAGGAATGCTGTTACTTCTGCTTTTAAAATGTCATTTGTTGTGCAGGTTCTCAGAGATCGTTTGCACTCTGGTTTCCCCCTGGATATCAGTGGAAAAACTATACAGTTACATGTTTGCACCTCCTCCCTGTAAAGTCAGCCAAATCTTTGTCCCTTTTTTAGGACCTCTGTTCACTTACGCACAGCTTGTGGAAGATGAGTTTAAAGACAAGTGACAAACCAGCAGGACTTAGACAGATTTGCCTATGCCTGGAATTTCTGAACAATGCTTATAATTTCTGCAGAGCTGTTCTGTTCAGCAGCATAGGATGTACGTCATGTTCAAGGTGATGCATCTGGAAGTTCTCCTTCAGATGGTGCATCTTCTGAAGGGTGTTTCCTTCTGTGAAAAGCATGATTTCATCCAGCACAGCAACTGTGGCTGTGATGTACTTTCCCAAGTTAGTAAAATATTACTGAACTACTGTCATTTTTGTCACACAGCTGGTGCCTGGTCAGTGCTTAAACCACGTCTGGGTGTTTTTTGTAATCTTGATGCATACTGCCTGAACGGTTTGGGAACCATCCAGCTGTGTAAGTAGGGGTCTCGTTTACTGAATGACATGGATGAAGTCTGACTGAGATGAAATACTTTGCTCTAGTTATATCTTGCATTTCTAAATGGAAATGGGGTGACTTAGTTGGCTTCCTACTGAAGTTTAGGTGATCTCTTGGAAGAGAAAAATCCTTTGGGTAAGAAATACATCCCAAATAGTATGTGTGCTAGGAAGAGAGGAGTGTTAATTTTTTTTCCTCCTTTTGTTTAGGTTTCTGTAACAAATAAAAGATTTTTGGAAGTAGCTCAATCGCTGTTTGGTAGTTTGTACTTTTCTAGCTGTGATGGAAGGATGGTGTGAGATGAACAATGGTTCCCACACTGTTAAACACATTTATTGTATTGCGAAAGCCTGTATTGTTATCTCAGACACTTTATAGTATTCCTTTGCATTATAGTGCATGGCAATATGAAAGAGAGAGGTATCTTCTGTGCTTTTATAGATTGTTTACTTTATAGTTTCTCTTTTGCCAGATTTTATTTTGGGAGGCCAGAATAAGATGTACCACTGCACTGTACTCAGTTCTGGTGAGCCTGCACCATCAATTCTGCACTAATTTTTGGGCCCCTCACAACAAGAAGGATATTGTGGTCCTGAAGCATGTCCAGAGGAGCTGATGAGGGGTCTGGAGCACAAATCCTAAGGGGAGTGGCTGAGGGAGCTGGGATTGTTGAGTGTGGAGAAGAGGAGGTTCAGGGGGAACCTTATTGCCCTCTGCAACAGCCTGAAATGAGGTTGTGGTGAGGCGGGGGTCAACCTTGTGTCCCAGGTAAAAGTATAGGAGGAGGGGGAATGGTCTTAATTTGTGCCAGGGGAGGTTCAGGCTGGATATTAAGAAAAACTTCTCCAAAAGAGTGGGGAGGCATTAAAATGGGCTGCTCAGGGAGATGGTGGAGTCACTGTCCTTGAGGTGTTCAAGAAATGTGGAGATCTAGCACTGAGGGACTTGGCTAGTGGGCATGGTGGGAATGGGTTGAGGTTGGACAGATGATCTTAGTGGTCTTTGCAGCCTTAATGATTCAGTGGTTTCTCTGCAGATACTTATGTACATACTGGTTATTTACTGCCCTCTTAATTTACTTGTATGTGAATAAGTGTTCATTATGTGTCTGGTTATTTCCTCTGCCTTAGAATAGTAATGTTTTCCTTGTAGTATTTAGTTGGAATATTCACATTATTTTAGTGAATAGCATTTGGAACAAGTACTACTTGTTATGGGAAACTGGCAAAGTGTGGGAAGATGTTTTGACACACACACCTGTATGTTTTACTAGGATGTGTGAATCTTTATCTTCACTAAGCTTGTGTGATTTTTGCATACTAACCACTACCAAATGCAGAATGTGATAAATTTGTAGACTGCACTTAAGTATGTGAAAATGTACATCTTAGCATTCCATAATGCAACACTGCATGCGTCTTGCAATACGAAATGGATGTTTCCTCTGTATAAGGGTGGATGATAAAATCACTCATTTAATTTCAGTATGCCATGGGACAATGTGATCTTAATGGAGGCAAAATAGTATCGATATGTTGGGTATAGGGGTACAAAATCAGGCTGCATAGTTTTCTTCGCCCAGTTCATGAGTCCTAGACATACTACAGCCTTTTCTACCACCTTAGTGTCTATTGCAGACAGACGCATAGGAAGATAATAATTCAGTCACATAATTAAAGGTAACACAATAAAACAGGTAATGAGTATTTAATGACTTTCAATTAGTTAAAATAAAATGCTATTTTTCTGTTTCTTAATTGAATAAAATAACACTCAGAAGAAGCCAAGTGCATTTTGGCCAAATAGGACATATACCTTAACCTGCTGATTTCAACCCCCCAAGTATTTGTATGTCCAGAGAGGTTTTGGAAACCCCATCCTTGGTTGGGGACATTCAAGGTCAGGCTGGACCAGGCTCTGACCACTCTGGTCTAGATGTAGGTGTTCATTGCAGGGGTGATGGCCTTTAAGGGTCCCTTCCAACTTAAGCCATTCTGTGATTCTATATTTAAAAAAAAAGTTGGATTTTAAGCATGCAAATACAGACATATAGCTTAATCAGAAATAGTAACGCAGTTTATTTTCTTAAATCCTGTATGAGATACGAGAATGAATGAACTTGAGAAAGTGGCAGAAATGCCGTAGAGGAAAGAACCCAGGTTTGATGTTAGAAATGCAAAACCAAATTGGAAGGTCCCTGCAGGAATGTATGTGAAATATAACAGAACTTCTGCCCTGGGTCATTCTGTGAGCCAGCAGCCTTAAATATATTAGGCCATCTAGCGTACGCCTTAACAAAAATGACTTCCTTTAATAGAAAATTCATATATCCAACATGAGAATTTCGTATCATATCATGTCTTCTATTTCCCTCGAATCTGATGTGTGGAATTGAAGCAGTTTGCAAATGTTTTGTAGGACTGCTGCCGGTAGAGAACTGTAAAAGTTGAGAGTAATGTACGTGGTGTGGAGGTGTATGCAGTAAGAAGGTGGCAGACAGTCTTAGGTTCCTATCAGTGTTGATTATTTTAGCTGGGACTTGAACCCTTTCTTACCTCCTTCTTCTCAAGTACACATATAGTAGTAGACCTGCAAGCAGAAATCCATCTGGAGGAATGTATCAAGGTCAGAAAGCTTCAATCACTTCTCTGAAATGCTCATTTTGTGCTAACAATAGTGCTGCTTTGAATCATTCGCAAGCTGAAATTGAAGCAAAGCTTTTATTTTGTGGGAGGCGAGCTAACGTGGTGCTCTGGGGTAGAAGAGCACACGGGGAGGAGTCTGATAATAACAGCAGTGATGGGTGCTGTCAGTTTCAACTGGGCAATGAGCTGTGTTTGTGTTTCTTGCTTAGAGGTTCTAGGAGTGTATTTGTTGGCTACAGGAAGTTAAATCAGGTCCTTTTCATACTCTGAATCCAACTGGGAGAGAACGCTGCTAGCGCAGTGTCTGTCCAGGGACTCTGTGCAGTTTCTTACCTTTTGGAGTAAAAAGGAATATTTTTGTTCATCTCATTGCACTGTGTAATGCATGGCAGAAATAAATATCGCATCTCTCCAACTGAAATACATTATACCTAAAAATAATGATAATTTAAAAAAAAAAACCCAGTGTACATATTCCTGTAATTCTCAAGAGGGTCTTTAATTTTACCCGCTGTCTCTATTAACCAAATGCTGTTTCCTGCTGGAGAAAGCCTGTTTGTTCTTCCATACCAATTGTAACAACAAATGCTGTTTTGTTGAAGACTGAGTCAGAAGGGAGGAGCTGAGGTAGTAAATAACTGTAAAGCGTGCGTTTTTTTGTGTGCCTTGTTAGTTACAATGTGTGCTGCTTCAGATTAAAATAAAATGTAGGCTCTGCACTGGGAAAAGCTATTTCAAGAAAACTCATTTTCCCTCTGATACTGAGTGTGTAGAAGTAGGCGAAGACTGATGAAGAGTAATTGGTTATGAATATTTTATCCATGAAGAAGGAGTTTTTGGTGTAAAAATAAGAGGCAGAAATGGGTGAAGAACAGGAGCGCTGGGACACTAGGATGGGGGAGGACGTATATTTCCCTTCCATCCCATTTTTATAGTGCAAAGAGCATGTAGGGCTGATGCAGTAGGGAGGAAAACACCCTTTAACACCCTTACAGAATGTGTTTAAACTTCTGTTATCACACTCCCTACACAACTCTTGTTTTTTTCTGCTTGTTGCTGCCCACAATAACAGTAAGTATAGGAAACAATAAGGATTGGTGTTTAATTTGTTCTCCAAATCTTACTTGATATTCTTTCTTGATGGCTTTTCCTTCTGTTTCCTTGTGGTCCACTGGATGGCTCTCTGATCACTCACATTGTGTGTGACCAGCCATTTCTCTGCAGCTGTGATCATTTGTTTAATATCGTACCAACACGTTGGTTTCTGAGTGCTGAAGGCAAATGCTGCTGCTTTCAGCAGCAGGAACAAGTGGTAGGACATCGTATCTTATACCAAGAGCAGACTTGCAGGTGGTCACATCTTGCACTCAGTTACAGAGGTGCTGCGGCATCCATGGTGAGGATGTGCAGTTTTGATAGGAAATGTGGAAAGCAAAGCAATGCATGGGAGGCTGGAGCAGCTACGACTCTGGCTCCCGCATTCCTGTTCCTCATGTTTGTGAAGTTTTCTCTCAGGAGAGGAACAGCAAAACAAACGGTTATAGGCTGATATGCACTCTTGAAAATCTGTGTTATATCGTAGAGATATCTAGTGGGGAAGTAAATCCAACAGACCACTGATGCTGTAGTCAATTAAAACTGAGGAAAGCAGGAGCTCTTTCTAGCTGTCTTTCTCTATAAATCACCTTCTATCTCTCCTTGGGAAACTGCCAACTTAAAACCCAAGAATTTCTTGGCAGTGCTGAAATCAGAAGAAACCTAGTTTATATTCCCAGAACTGTGCAGAGCAGGGCTGGAAAGTGTTTCATTTCTGCACAAAAGCAGAATAAGCTTCTTTAAGAAAAAAAAAAAAGTACATTCATAAATGAGTCTAGCACTATGTAGTGACAGTGCTATAAATTGTATCATAGGAACTGCTGCTTTAGTGCTCTTTGGAAATTATTTAGAATTAATGCATAAGAAGTTGTTCATTTTCATCTGGTTTTCCTTTGGTGGACAACTCAACCTGTGCCTGTACCGTTAGCAAGGTCAGAGAGCACGTGAACTGCAGCCCAGTTATCTGCATTGCTTGCCTGTGGCATCAGGTTTTGGCTTTGTTTTGGATCATTTCCTCTAGTGCTTACCAGAACTAAAAGCTTTGAACTACTTCTCGCTGATATCAAACTCATTTCATGTCCACAGAGGCAGTGTTTGGAGATGGGAGGGGTACCTAAGATGTGGCCTTCTGTGATGTTGACTTTGTGCTTGGCCTTCACGCTGTGGGCCAATTTGGCCATTTCTAGTTAGTGATTAAGACACATTCTAAAATAATTGCTCGTTTACATATGCAGTTTTTTCCCCCAGAACGTAGCCCCGTATTAAATAGAAACGCAATGTGAACAATAAGCTGATAAAAAAAATCAATCGGGCAAAACTTGCGTTCTTCCGCATCTGAAAGGTCCACAAAAGTCACAGTTTAAGGCAAAACACAGGAAATAGGATGGTTTTGTTTTTTTTCCCTCTCTAGTGACAGATGGAGTCCTGAATTCAGCTCTTTTCCATTGGAATCAATGTTTTCCGTGTCCCCATTGTAGTTAAAGTATTTAGTAAGACTCTAGAAGAAGCTTGCCTTTCTTTAGTGATCACTGGTCCTCTCAGTGAAGTTTTTCTTATTACCGTGCCTTCCTCTACTCTGAATATTTGACTCTATAAATCTTGTTACCTGTGTGATGTGGGACTCAAAATGGCGTAGAGTTCAACTGCTGCAGAAATGAAGAAGGTTGGACTGGTGGAATCATGCTGCTGCTGTGCAGTAGATGGATGATTTAATAATTCAATGCAGTCGAGTAGTCTATTTATAACTTTTTTTTAGAAGCGTTCAGTAGTTTTCCCTAATTACTAAACAGTCTGAAAATAGTTCCAAGGTCTTACATGATAGAACCTCTTCTAATTAGCAAGATGACATTCTCTCCTCGTCTCAGCAAATTTCACTTTGGGATTCTTTGAGGCTCCTAGGAACATACTGTGGTGCAAAGATAATTCCCAGAAAGATGCAATATTTTGGAAGGTATTAATAGGAAAACCATACAAAAACCAAACCAGCACTCCCAAGCAGGAATTAATTTTAAAGAGCTGTATGCAAATAATGTTTCTGACTGTGTCAACTGAGTTACTCTAATAACTGAAAGATACGTATTAGTTTGCTAGCTAGATACTTTAATTTTTCATGTGCTCAGTTATTGAAGAAGTTGAAAGAATTCTTTTCTAGTTCCAGATGGAATGGTAATGACACAAAAGTGATTCATGTCCTGTCTTCAAGTATGTTATCTAAACTAAGGTTCATGTAAGGGAAGGAACAGTAAGAAGCAGAAGCCACAATGGGAAAGAATAGATCAGTAACAGAACATTATCTGGGAGTAAGGACATGATCATTAGTTCCTCAGAAAACAGTGCCTCCTATGTATTACCATGGAAACTACAACAGATATAAAGAACACAGTAGCACTACTTGATAAAACATACATTCCGCTACGAAACACTGTTTTTCAACGTAGTCACCACCGTTAGCTAATACACACCGAGGGGTTGGTTGAGATCCTCTTCATTTCATGGTGTGACAGCTATGCATGCCTGTCTGGAACATGGCTTCTCTGTTACATTGCTGTCAGCGCTGCTGAAACGCACCACCCGCCCACTGTGCTCGTGTCCACTGGTTGGTCTCCGTAAACATTCAGCAAGAGTTGATGAATGTCATTAGGTGATATTTTTCCATATGGAGGAATTCAGTGGTGCACTTTTGCTTCATACCCACTTCCATTCGGTCAGCCTTGCCCCATCACATGACAACAAACTGTAACTGACTATTGGTGGGAAGGTTCCACCTCTAATGCCGTACCACCAACATCTGCCTCTGACACTGTGGGCCAACAGAATAAAACAGGAGGCAGTACTTTTGGAGCAGCCCTTGTAGAGATGCAAAATTATAGCTTTCTTCCTCAGCTTTCTCTACTATAGAAACTATAGAAAACTATTAATAAGAAAGAAATAAGGCCAGTATTGTGGCCATGTACCAGAACTGATAAATACAGTGTACATTATTCTTCTTGCTAGCTACTAATCTTTTAGCAGCATGTATTTATGTGGGAATAACGAGCTGCTTCTATTGGTTCATTTTCAACCTCATTGTGTGCAACTACATTTTTTTTAACCTGTCTACATTTATGCAGACAGGCACCTGCTGATTACAGGTATATAGGAAATCCATACATGCATTTCTTTGAATGAGGAATCTCTTCTTCTCTGTACTTGTTTTCCTCTTTCTTTAGTCTGTTAGGCAGTGGTCATTCTATTTCTACCTGTATGTACTCTTGCAGTGTTTTGAAAGGGATTGACCTAGTTTTGCCCCGGAGTGGCAATTTATTTTCATATATTGCCACATTAAACGCTTTTGTCTCACAAAGTCTAGATGTTCATTTTCTTTTTGTCTTGTAATAGGAGATAGTAAAGTATATTTTCACATTGATATTCCCTCTTGTTTTACTGTGCATGAACTCAAATACTCAAAGTAACAAAAATATGCAAAATGGAAGGGAAAATAATTTTTAGTTATTACCTAAGAGGAGCTTAAAAATAAACTAGAAAAAGTAAATTTGTTAAGGCGAATGTGCCAGCTATATTTCTTATGCTAAGTGGCATATAAAGTATTACAATAGCCTTAACGTGTTTTAAAGTGTCTTAGTCTGAGAAGATCCAAGTGCTTTATTTGCTTTAGTTAGCTGCAGGCGTTTAAGGCTGTATTTAAAGCAAACGATAGAGAAAGAAACCTCGAGATTTTTCTCAAGAACGTTACTTAGAATGCTCTGCACTGCTCTAGCTCTAATGGGCAGGTGAGTGAGGAAGAATCTTGTGACGAGAGCCTTTAGAGTAGAAGAACAGTCTTACTGTTAAGAGCGACAGTTCTTTTTAGTGCTAGGATCCATTTAAATCATTTAATTCTTTTTTATTGTTTTCCCTGATTTTTGTTGCTTTCTGTTCTTCCCCACAGGCAATACGTTAATACAGTAGTGCTTAAGTGAGATGCTTTTCACTACAACTTCTCAGTATTTCAAGGCACTGGTGTAGAGTTGTGGCACTTGCTCTGTGTAGTTGAAGTGACTCATGGGAAATGCATAAAGGCAAACTTTAAGCCAGAAATAAAGTGGAGGATCCAGAAGAGCTGGATGAGTATGCTAAACGGTAGTTTTAAGGTGAGGAAAATTCAGCTCCTTGTCCATCCTGGGAGAGCCATGTCCATGGATTGCAGGCTTTATCCACAGCATTGCCACAGAAGCTCCATACTAGAGGTGTTTTTAAAGTAAATAAGTGGTAAAATGTGTAGTTTTCTTCAGAACCTCTATGAACTGACAGAAGAATATAGGAATTCAGATCTGCGTGCACGGATGGTGGAACAGCAGCAAGTGACAATGCGGTCCACTAGCAAGACAGCAGCTACTGTTAATTAATTTGAGAAATAGAAGAGGAAAAAAAGGAAATCTCTTAGGCAGCTTGGACTTGAGCTAAAGCAGTACAGCAAGATTAAAATCAGCAATTGCCAGGGGTGTTAATTAGATCTGGGACCACACATACAAAGTGTGTCTCACCGAGTGTTCTAAAGAAGTCACGTTTGAGTCAGGTCACAGAGAATAATGGTTTTACTTTAGCCTATCTTGTTGGATTAAATAATTTTTTCTTCCACACGGTGCGTATAGTCATCAGGAAGCAGAGCTTTATGAGAACATATATCACGGCCAGTACGTCCACCTGGAGCCTCTCACATTTTGAACTACTGTGTGCTATCTGCAAAGCTGCAAAGTAAAAGCAGCCCCAGTATTAAGGATCTTGGAGCCCTGGTGCAGTGATCCGGGGTAAATGGAAATTCCTTCATTTTCTTTAAACTATTCTAAAATTACTGAGAAATCAAATGACCTTATAGAGCCCAGATAAAACATTTAGTTCAGTTTCATTAATCGTCTGGTGAATCATAAACATTTAACTATTTAAAAGGATGGGGGAATAAAAATGTTTATTTACCTGAGAGCTAATTTAACAAATTTAGATAACAAAAATTAATGCATTTTTGCATGGTTTCCTCTCTTAAAATCTTTTCTTAGCAGTGAACTTCGATAAATAAGTTTATTGGTCTTGAAACTTGGAATAAGACCAAAAGGAAGAAAACCAAACATTTTAATGTATTTTCAGTTCTGCACAAATGTTTTTAAGTTCTCCAGACATATTAATTTCCGTGCCAATAAGTGGTGGTTTTTTTTGTTCTTTTTTGTTTTTTTTTTTTACAAAAAGTTAATTTGCAGTACTCTTCCCTGTAGTAACATTAGATGACAAAGTTGTAACTAAGTAGTCATCCAGCTTCTTTTTACCCAAACACTTTGAATTTATGATTTTTTTACAGAACTTGTGTGAAGTCTTTTCTGTTATCATCATCATATGGTTGATGTGCGTTGCTTTGGCAAGGAGGAATCCAAGGGTTAGGATTCTGATGGTGCAGGCGTCGTCTTTTCTGGAAATCAGAAGGATTTGGGAGGGTTCTTGGGATAACGAAGACAGGATCCAGGTTGCTGCTGTGATCCCAGAGGCATGAAGGAGACACTGACTACCACGTCTCTCAAAGTTAAACTGATCTGGTTGCTAGCTGATGTGCTGATCTCAACTGGGGTTCATGAACTTCTGTGAATATAGTCAGTGCAGGTTCCTCTTTGAGTCAGGAGCTTAGTTACCCAACTCAGGATTAGGCCATCTTGTGCTAGAGATACGAAGCAACAAGATTTTCCTGCTTAGTAGATTAAAAAAGGAAATAAAATCCTAGTAATGATTCAAATGTTAAATCAAGCTCCTATTCTTCCTGTTGGCGCCATGCAGATGGGCATAAGGCAGAACCATATGTGCTTCCCTGAAGTGCTGATTTGCAGAAGCGTTTGCCAGATTTATCTGTTCTCCTTTAACTGTTAATAACTGTGTTCTGGGACACTGAGTTATGGTCCAGAAAATCCTCATTTTCTTTCTTCCCAGTATTTGACTAATTTGGTAAAAGTATTAAAAAAAAATTGATTGTTGAGGTTTCTTTGGTTTGTATATGTATATATTCACACCCACACGTACAAATCTAGATGATACACAAAGCATGCAAATACAGTACAGGAGAACAAGAAATCATACGCATGTCGTGTGTCGGGTAGAACAGAATAAAACTACCTAATCCGTCATTTCTCTCGTATCTTTGATAGGACTCTATAATACGCCTCCACGTGTTCTTCATAATATGCTAAAAGTAGTTTTACTCTACTATCCATGTGTGATTTTATCCACTATCTACTTTGAATTATTTGAAAGACTAATACATGGAATAAATGCTTTTGTTCTTTGCCATACTGTAACTGTACAGGAGTTTGCCAGCCCTTCTTTTGTTCTGAGCTTAGCAGCCGTATCTTGGTAAACAGCCAGTGAAGCATGCCTATATGAAGGGCTAAATCCATACCAATAAGACTAGCTCAGAAAAAGATTTAGTAAGTATTTACAAACACTGATGTGGGAAGAAGTGTCTCTGAGCAGAACAAGAAGCAAGCACAGGACAAAGGGGAAGGTGTCTCAGTCAGCATAGGTGTGGAAGCAGCAGTAGCTAAACAGATCGTGGAGGCTGGAACAGCATTGCAACACAAAGTGAGGAATATGGAAAAAAAAATCTATTTTGCCAATCTTGTCTTTAGAAAAAAACAGGTAAGAAGTTTGGCGTGTGAAAACCAGAAATGCTTCTTGAAATTGAACTACAGTCTATGCTACACATCTGTTAATGCAGATGGTCACTGCTCTTAATAATTAAGCAGCAGAGCTAACACGTGCAGTTGCTTTGACTGAGGTAACATTCATGTGTCTAGCTTCTGTTACTCGCTCAGCTGTCTAGGCTACATGTTTAGCAACGTAGCAGTATGACTGTATGACATACTACTATGTCATACAGTATGACAGTGTAGCAGTAGTATGTTTTCAAAACAAGAACCTGCATACTTCTGGTGTACTTGAAACAGATTTCAGGTCTTAGAGAAGAGAGCAAAATGTAGGCTGAAACTATGGTTTGTTCTTAGTAAGAAATGGTACCTTCCCCTTGGATTCTTCTGTAGTGAAGATTTTAGGTCACTTCTTTGTGTTTTGGTTTTAGTTAAATAACAGTGAAGTAGCTGAAAACGTAGTACAGCCTTTTGTTATTTTTATGGCTTTTTAAAAAATGTCATTTTCTTGTCCTACTTTCGTCCTGAAAATGTCAAGGGAGTGATACCCATTGTGTAGTGTGCCACAGGGCGCCGTGCTACAGGTGGCTCCAAGTATGTGGGAGAAGAAAACAAGGGAAGATAGCCCGTGGTACCGTGCTTAGGTGGATGTGAGTATCAGACTATCATTCAGAAAGGTTTGGGAGGAGGTGGTAGTCTTTGGCTAAGTGGGAAACGAAAGGCGAGTTTCGATACTCCAGTGCTATTCATGAATTAATCGATTGGTTTTGTTTCTTGATCTAGTCTCTTTCTCTGAAGTATGGAAGTTAAAGAACTGCAGTGTTGTTTTTGTGTGCTCCCTCACTTTCTGGAGAAAGAAAGCCCAGTCTCTAATAGCACTAGCAAACCTCCCTATCACGCTCTTTGTGTACCAGCTTATATAGCTGGTTGTTTTTGTACTCTGTCTGTGATGACAAATGTAATGGTCGGCCATGGAATGAACTTGTCTGTTGTTTTTAAGGTGCCCAGGGTGGAGGGGGAATGGAGCCCCACAAAGCACCGAACAATGTAAATCAATTTCTAATGATCATAGAGTTGTCATTAAAATGCAGTTTTTCAGATGTCATGTATCTGTAGAAAAATAAAAGCCTTGTTTAAAATGTGCTTACAAAAAATACAGGAAAAAAGGAGTCTGCATTCTATTGCGGATTCTTTAGCAGGGTCATCCTGATACAGGAACTTGCACTTTTTTTTTTTAGTAATAGTGGTTATAGTTAATTTTCCTTGTATCCTGTTTCTGTTCTGTTGACTGGAATGAGAAATGGCACCAGCGAAGCTGAGAAGGCTTTGGTGGTGTAATGCTGATAAGACTGCAAATGGAAAACAGGATCTATCAGTGCTGCAAGAAGCTCTTTTCTCTTCCAATTGTGCATTTCCTTACACCCTGTGATTTTCACTACCTACCTATCAGTGATGCTTTTTTTTTTTTTTCCCCCTAATAGTAGCTTTTAGTATAATTCAGATGCATGTTTGCATCAGTGCTGTCTGTAGAGGAAGGTATCCTTTAGACTTGTTGGGCAACGCATGGCTATACCCATGGATGAATGCTTTCTTTGGCCTGAACGTTCTCAGCAAAGCTATCGCTTAACTCGCTTCCTTTGAAACTCCTGTACAGTTTCAGAGCTTCAGGTGGAGATGCTGCTTTTCCAATAGCAAGAGCACAGCTCTCTGTAGATAAGCAACTACATACCTTTGCTCCCCATATAACTGGCAATTCATCTTTATTTACCTTTGAAGAGAAGTTGTCTGCTTTATAAGAATGCTGGTCTAATTACCTTTCTGTGAATAGAGTCCAAAATCCCTCTAAAACAACGTGGTGCCAGAATAAGTTCTTTGTGTTTTCATTTGAGTTGCTAAAGTTGATATTTCAAGTGAGTTTTGGTTGTGATTCAGTTGTAGTGCAGGAAGAAGGAAATGTAACCTGAATAGCTGACCATCAGAAATCAAATGCTGCGTAGCAAATACAGCTGCCATTCACATCGCAGCTGAATTCTTTAATACTGCCCTTTACATAGGCTGAATTTTGAACTCAAATTAGCTAAGTGCATTGGGTTAAGCAGGTAAGTTTTTCAAGCATTAACATTTTGAAAGTCAGGAAATGCAATCTGTAGAAAATACCATGCTGCAGCCCAGCTGTTAGAAAGCACAGTACCTCACACAGCTGTATGGTGCTAGGCATACTGAGCCCTCTTTGTCAAAATGATAGGACTGTGTCCTTGTTAGCAGATGGTACAGCCCACTGGAAGTGGGTCTGGTAGGGTGGGATAGGGGTCCTGAGAACATCGTATGCACATTAAGTACGCTGGAGATTATTTTGTAGTATTTGTAGTTTTGTCCTGTTAACTGGAAGAAGTGCTTCAGTCTGGCTCCTGGGTACTGCCTCCTTGCTCAGTTTCATCCTCAGAGAATTCCCTTTATGTGCTACGAGACTACTCCATCAGGCAACTTAAAACACAGTAAGAGTAGCAATCAGGATTCTCTCTTTAATAATGCTTTTGATCTTAAGGAAAAAAAAAAAAAAGGCAATTCAACATCTATTATTATTGTGTTACAAAGACCTGAATTCTCTCTCTTATCTCCTTGTGCTGGTTCCATTCTGCCAGAGGTCAGCTTTTAACTGGAGCAGTACAAGTTTATTTGTGAGGATGGTGCATGTTTCATTGTATGGTTCACTAGGTCAACTCACTAACAGCAGAAGTATGCATGCTGGTGTTTGACACTATTCTGTGCTGGGAAAATTGCTTCTGGGAGAATGGAGATAAAAAGAAATCCGGGACATCTTTAGGTGTAGTGTTTGCGTGTTGGCTTGGAGTGGGTTTTCTCCAAAGCCTGGTTGTGTGCGGCACAGAGAAAAAGATGTTTCAGTGTGGGTAAGTTGGATGTTGTTTTTCTGATGCTTCCAATGTAGGTGGTGCTAAGATGACTAAAGAAGAACTTAGTGATTTTATTAACATTAACTAATTATTTTGAGGAGTCCAACGCTTAGCAAAAAAACCCCAGAAATTAGGATCACCACAAAATACACGAGATGGTATCAGTTTTTGGATGTAGAAAGTCTTTGATCAGTATGTAGGTTGCCTAATTTTCCTGGTTTTTAACCAGCGCTGTAGGATTTTGGTTGGTTGCTTGTGGGATTTTTTTTTTCTTCCATTTGCACTGCCTCTAGGTTATCCTTGTGAAGGATAAAATCGTGTGTAGATCACAAGGAAAATCCTTAATGTGCTTCAAGGATGACACTTTAAATAGTTCATTTTTCATTTTCACTTCATTGTTTGGTAGACTTTTGAGCATGAGCGGGAATAGCAGTGTTGCCTTTGACTTTTTTTGGGGAAAAATGCGATGGTTTGTAGTACTGGTTTAGCTGTTTTCACTTTGTTGGCTGGTTATATCAGTAGGGAATAATGCTTATGTGAGCCTTCTCTGGTGATGTGTTCTTCAAAAGACATTAACTGTAAGACTGGATAGAGTTAATAGTCAGATGTACACAGTGATTCTTGTTACCTGTTACAGTAACGTTTCTGCTGGATGCCACGTTATAATTATACAAATGAATGGAGGATGTCTGTCTTAGTTGGGTTTTTAATTGGTTGCATGGTACAGGTTGTTAATCAAGCTGGAGGGAGCATTTAAAAACCTTGTGTGGGAGTGCTTCTCATACTGTTCCCAGTTGCGCGTTTTATTGACGTTGCTTTTTTTTTTTTTTATGAATTCCTCTAAAAACTAAAGGATAAAAAGCCGGACCAGGAGAAAAAGAATCTTCCCACTTTGTTTTCCAGCAAATCAAGACAAAAGGAAAACGATTGAGGTTGATTGTCTGTGTTAAAAATAAGCATGTACACGAGGTGTGTTGTATCTAATTTTCCAAACAAGTCTTTTGTAGAGAACATAAAGTGGAGAAGAACGGGGGTTTTTTGTTTGTTTTTTCTTTCCCACAGAATATATTAGTGGGGGGGAAAAAAAAAAAAGCATGTTCAGGCAGACTGAAACTATTTGAACAAAAATATTCCTTATTCTGCCCCACTACAAATTATTTTTGGAAGTAATACAATTAGTAATACCAACTGCAGAGCGATAGAAGCACATTTCTCAAGTCAGACACCTTGATTACATTGGACCGTCAAGCATTTCTCTTGACTCGAGTGACATGAGAAGTATTCTTTGAGGATGTAAGAGAGTGGTCCGGGCGTTTTGCTGGAAAATGGAAGATGAGCATTCCTTTGTCTGCTCAGACATGTTTGGTTATTTATATAAGATGAAAAGCTAGCAAGAAATAGCCCATGGTGCACCATTTGATACCAAAAGGAAAAGTAAAAAAGAAAATTTGCATTTCCAGTGCATTTCTGCATTTCCCTGAGCCTTTAGCTCAGGCACACTAGGAGATATTCTGTAGTCTGGGATTTATTGTAACTCCATTTACCTTGTAGAGCTTGCTTGTGTCTCAGTTCAAAACACCAGTCTTTGAGCGACCCTGTTGGTGGCTTCTCTCCAGTATGAAAGCTGTCCTTTAGAAATGGCCTTTATCTTCTTCAGCTTTTTCTCCACATGCCATTTATTTCCCAAGGTAATTTCTGTTCAACGAATATTATAACTATTATTAATTCATCACCAAGACTTAATATTTGCTGCCACCTATTTTAGAGATGGGAGTGGTATTCCTGTCTTCCACTTGTCCTTGCCCTTTACCATCCTTTCCCCCCCAGAAGAGCATTTGACCCATTCCGTGGGTGGATGCTGTGATCCAAACTAGAGGTGGTTTTTAAGTGCTTTGGGTTGTCTGCGAAGGACAGGAAATGTGAAAATTAGCTGATGGGGGAGTGGAAGTCAGGCTTCAGAATGCACCTTCCTGCTCGCAGCGCATCTTGTGATCTGCTATAGCTGAAATGTTAACGTCTAAGTGGATTTTTATTAGAAATAGGTCTCCGAGAGTCTAATTGAGATGTCAGAGGTTGATGGCAATATCAATAAGAAGCTAGCAGCATGGTCTTTATTGCATACTTCTCTGCTGGCATGTGACAAAAATAAGCATGATAATTTTATAGCTTCTTTTTTTCTGCCCAAAACATAGCTACATTAATCTGAAAGACAGCTGATTTTTCAAGGTCAAAAGTGCTTGGCTACAAATTGATGAGCTATTATGCCTGTCTGTGGTTTCTTTGATGGTTCTGTATTAATAATATGCGTGCAGAGCAGGCTATAAAAATTCCATTTGAAGGTATTAAAACATACCGGGACATTTAATCAGGTTAGAATTCCTGTCAGTTGGCTGTAGGCACGGTGTTGTTCAGTCAGTCATTAACACAGAGCGCAGAATGTAAGGATGAGTGCTTGTTCCATCAGTTCAGATTTCACTGGAATGACCTTTTTGTGTGGGGCGGTTAGGTAATGGTTCAGTGGAAATGCATTGCACAGCTGTGGATGCTCTAGCGAGTAGCAGACTATACTACTGCAAGAAAATTTACTTGGAAAGAAGCAGGAAGAGAAAATACTTCCAATGTCACTTTTGCAATAGAGATATATGAAACAATTGCAACAGAAATGTATTAAAGGTGTAGATTGCTTCAGGAACTTCGACCACTTATGAGATATAATACACAGGGCTGTTTTTAAGCCATCTAACCAAAATCAAGTTACACTAGAAAATACTGCAGTGTAAAATAGTTGAAGATACTGCAAATTTTACTTGGAATATGATGTTTCTATCAAGATTAGGTCCTGTGTAAAGTTTGCAAGATAATGTGTGTGAAGTCCCATTACACTTATTCCAAGTTAAATTGTCCCTTTTTGTATTGAAATTGAAGTAGCTACAAAGGCAAATCAGTCAGGGAATGAAAATAAGGCTAGACATTGGAACTGAGGGTTTTTTTTTTTAACGAATCTGACGCTTTTACATCTAGTAAATGCTTTTGTTATTTAAGAACAAAGACATTCTTCATACAACGAATTCCAATTTAGAATGGCTTAGCATATTAATTATTTTTAGAATATGCATAAAATGTTTGTTGTCATGCTGTAAAGTCTAGATATTTCTTTGAGGCATAATACCATGGTAAATCTGCTATTTTTGTCACTCACTGTGATAGTTCTATATGGAGTCACTTTAGGTGCAAAATATCCTGCTTAATTATCAAATTAAATACACTGAGTGAATGTTTAACCCATTTTAATCTTGCTAAGAATTTATGGTACTTTAAGTTACTCTGTATTTTGTGCTTATGTGCTTTTGGTTTTGTATGTTTGTAACCTTCTCAGATTCCCCTCAGTTGTGCTATTTGCTTATATGTTTGCTATTTTTATTCAAAGAATCATAGAATAGTTTGAGTTGGAAGGGACCCTTAAAGGCCATGTGGTCCAACTCCCCTGCAGTGAACAGGGACACCTACAGCTCCATCAGATTGCTCAGAGCCCCATCCAGCGTGACCTTGAATGTCTCCAGGGACAGGGTTTCTACCACCTCTCTGGGCAACCTGTGCCAGTGCCTCACCATCCTTACTGTAAAAAATGTTTCCCTTAAATCCAGTCTAAATCCCCTCCTTTTAGTATGAAGCCATTTCCCCTAGTTCTGTCGCAACAGACTCTGCTAAAGAGTCCGTCCCTTTCTTTCTCGCATTCCCTCTTTCACTACTGAAATGCCACTATCAATGAGGTCTCCCCTGAAAGTACATCCACTCTCTTCATTCCTTCTGCCTGCAATTCTAGTAATACCCAGTAGAAATATATTCTAAGTTCAAAACTGGCTCACAGTTTCCTCTTCAATAGCCCTTTTTTTTCCTTTTATCTCTCCAAAAAGGAAGAGTAGTAGACTGTATGGTTATCCTTACATTATGCTTAGCTCAATGTCACTTAGCCTTGGAAGTATTGACAGTGTTCATGGTGCTTGGGACTGATTCTCCTTTTTGGCAGAGAATGGTTGACCAAAGAGTGAATAATACTGATGCCTGCCAAGGAACGGTCTGGTCTGCTTATACCCCAAAACACTTTTCTTCTTGTCTGAACCAGCAGTCAGCTTGGCACCTGGTGAGAGTGTGCTGGAGGCAGCTCTGCGTTACTGAGATGATGAATGCCCATGTTGGCTGCCCCTTGGGCTGATGGACGCAGAGACCCTTCGGAGCTTTCAAGGTGAAACACAGCTATTTGCTGCTCTTCCAAATAAGTAAATAATTGCTGTTGTTCTATGGCAGCAGAAGTATTTGTGTTTGAAGGCTCCTTGGCCCCCCAGTAGCATCCTTTTCACAAGTTTTTCTCACCTTACTGGGTAGAATTGTTCATCAGAATGTTGGGAAATCAAGAAATGTTAAACGGCGTATTGGGAATCAGTGGATGATACGTTACATCATGGGGCCAACAAGGTCCAGTGCTTCAGTGATGTCCTACAAAAGGTGACCAGTGCTCCCAGTAAAGGCCATCTTAGGAAAGTGTATGTAAAATGGAAGGATGTGTGCATTTCAGTAGATTTGTGTGGATACATCCCTATGTTCTTAATATATAGGATGAGAGAGAAGGAAGGAATTCAGAGGAATTTAAAAAGCTTTATGTCGAAGTGACAGAGCTCCAAATAGTTCTCTCTATTCACGAATATTATAAAAGCTAAAGCTGTTTGGCAAGGGGAATCCTGGCTAAGCAAGCGCTTCAGGGAAGCTACTTCTGAGTACTGGATGTGCTAATGATGTGATGTCAGGGCCTTACAGAAGAAAAAGTGTCTTGAGGCTCCTTTATAAATATTGGGAAGCGTTTTGGCAGAGCTGCATAGAAGATTCTTCCAAAAACAGGCCTCTGTGAACAGCCCGTGGGTCACCAGAATTACAGCCTTCTTGCAGGAGGTCAGCAGGACTGCACTGGGGGGTGAGCGGTCTTCACTCACTCCATTTTGTTGGTTTTTTTTTTTAAACACTCTCACTGTTACAAGATAGCCATTAATTGCTGGTAATACATCAACCTTTTATTTTCTCTGCGTTTTAAAATAATGGCTGCTAATTCTTCAGCAGTTATGGGATATAAAATCTAACCATGGAATGAAATGTTTATCATGATGAGTTAACTTTTTCACAGTGCATGGTAAGTATCTTTAGAACAAAGTACTCCGATCTTCATACATGCTGGAAGAGGCTGCAGTGCCACGGGTATCAGCGAGTAGCAGTAGCGCTGATGAGAGCAGCGATCTCCCTCCATCACTCACTGTGAGCCCTGAGATTACCTGCATGACTCTGGACTTTTTTTTTTAAATGCTAGCTTAAGACTCTTTCATCACTTCTGCTGCATGCCAGGGAGGTGGTGGGGTCACCATCCCGGGGGGTTTTCAAGAGAAGGGTAGATATGGCACTGAGGGACATGGCTATAGTGCTGTGGTGGTCATGGTCAGTGGTTAGACTAGATAACCTTAGTGGTGTATTCCAGCCTTAATGATTCTATGACTCTGTGGTTATATGCTCTCTTCTCTGCAATTTATGTACTCAAATCCAGCATTTAAATATGATCTAAATTTGGCTACAACTTTGAAACTACATGTGCTTTTAAAAATGTATTCTGAGCTGGTCGTCTCCCACTGTTATTTGTAGCAACAGCAAATGCATTTCTAGATTTAGATTGCAAGGATAATGCACGCTATGTCACTTGTAGCCATCAGAAATATGCTAGTATCACTTAAAGAAGTATTGTGGCATCTTAGAGAAATGGCTTCATGTACCGTATGGTGAAAAGTTGGACGTGAGCATGGGGGAAATGTCTGTCTCCTTTGGTTTTTGGACGTGTGCATTATAGCTGATGCTGCCAACAGCACTGAGAGGAATCTTTCCTAATGGTGTGTGTACAAGCAGTGGGGGATCTCCTTGTGACCCTGCCTGCATACGCTAGTACTCCAGGAGATGTGTGGATCAGCCGCCCTCAGCTGCTCTGTGCTGGCCATGGAGCCCGTGGTGTCCTGAAGGACGAGTTCTCTGCCTGTCTTCCTCTCTGTTTTGTGGCTCCTGAGCAGGAATTTTGCTATTGTAAAGTATTGCTTTGTCTCCTGCAGCGTGTCCTTCATAGAAAAATATGCAAAGGTTTTTCTGCCTTATAAGTACCCATCTTCAAAAGTTGTGTGGAGATCTACAGACATGTGTTTTTTTCAATTACGGTATATTCAGATATCAATTCTATGCATTTCCAAGTATGCTCATAGGGAAAGCGAATATTGCTGAAAGATTGTCTATCTAATAAGAACTGCATTATTGTAGCAGGCCCGGTAGCATCTTGTCTGCATGTCAGCGTGCCAGTTTATGTTCCTCATGAATTCAGTTCTCAGTAATTTTTACATGTACAACTGCAATTAGAAAAACACGTTTTCTTATCTCAATGTAGAAAATTATATATATCTTAGAAAATATCATGGTGGGTAACTCAAAATGCTCTGAAAGAACTGTGTTATCTGCTGACTGCTGGAAGTAGTTAAAATTCTGCTTCTCAGACAAGAAGACAGCTGTCACTTAGCATGACATTCTCAGTCTTTTGTAGAAACAATTATAACATGCAAATTTTTACTCACGTATGCAGCCTGTACCTTCACTTCCGCTGATAGAAACATACGCGTTTAAACAGTGTTTTGTAGTTTCTATGAATCTGCTGGCTTATGGCCATTTGGGTGGTTTAAAGCCTGAAAAGTCTGAAATCCACTTGATATTGCAGCCACCAAAATATTTGTTTCCAAGTTGCTTGTACTTACGCTCAGTTTTTTATTTTTTAAGTAAAATACCTCAAGTGCTAAATTCAGTTTCAGATTATTTTTCTGGCTGACAGCTTTTATTCCCCGAGTGCGCGTGCATGGCACAATGCAGGGCCCCCAGAGCACACAATTTTTTGTATTTTACTGTTTGTTGTTGAGCTATATCATAAAACACACAGAACACGCAGTGCAGCCTGAGCAAACATTGCAGTGCTCTCTGTTGTGGTCTGAGCCCTTGGAATTTAAGAGCTGATTGTTCCTGCCATGCAAGCTTAAGCCATCATTTGTGGTGCAGTGAGGGTAGAGGTTCCCCTGGCTGGGCACTGATGTGAAGATGATTTTGTGGCCCCAAGTAATAGGGAAGGGGTGTGCATGCCCTCAGTTCGTGGTGACTTGGAGGGAAGGACCAGTACTGAATAGCAGCCAGGGTTTTTCTAAGACGTTCAAGACGCTCACCTTTATTCGTATGAATAGTATTTCCTTGTCATGTGTAACCATGCTGTGACGTGAGAGCTTCAGATATGGATATGAGCCCTTCTTGGTGAGAAGAAACGTTGGAGATCTTTCCACAACGGGTTTTGCCCATACGAATGCCCCAGAAAGGCAACACTCTCCAGCTCCATAGGCACTGCAGAGTTGATGTGAACGGACAGTTCTGAAATACAGAAACCTGAACAACCCCAGTTTCCTGTACAGCAACCTTCCATCCAGAAATCAGAAGTACATCAATTTCTATGTGATATTTTGTATTTCCAACCTCTTGTATTGCCAAGTGCTAGAAAAACGCACTGTACTCTGGTTTCTTACAAGTCATTGCAATCTGGTACTTGGAGCCATTGTATAAGCCAAATAGCATCTGTTACTCAGAAAGATACCACAACATATTAGGATACTAAGTATTTGTGAGATGGAAACTGGCTGCAGAAAGGAGCCTGCATGGTAAAGCTCATCAGCTGCATGCTTTTTGTGAATCCTCCTCATTTTTGAGTACAGATCCTAGAAAACCGTGGAGCATCCTGGGGAAGCATCCCACACCTGGCCTGGTGTGTGTTGTCACTGGCGTTTCAGAGGAGTCTTGTAGCTGCTGCAGACTCGTCAATGAATGTCCTTTGGACACATTTGCTTCTGTGTTTGGCTGGATGGGGCTGGAACTGTGAGCTTTCATTTACCAGTTAATGATGGGAGAAAACCATCCCTATTTAAGTAGAAAGTCTGAGTTTCGTGCATTGGAATATTGATGTTGCTCTGTGGGTACCTTGCTGGTCAATGTCCACATGCCTCTATGAGGACTTAATGTATGAGCAAATGTTACAGAAATTCTGCCCCCTGGTGGTATTTATTTTAAACACCTGCTATTTCTGTGGTTTTGGAAGTATCCTGTAAGTTTTTAACTTCAAGAGCGGTTTCAAAATTAACACAATGAAGTTGATGCCTCGTCCCTGAAGCCATTCAAAGTAAGGTTGGACAGGGCTGTGACCTGTACACCTACACCTGGTGTAGCTGTAGATGTCCCTGTTCATTGCAGGGGAGTTGAACTAGATGGCCGTTAAAAGTCCCTTCCAACTCTAACCATTCTGTGACTCTATGAAGTTGGCTGTACAGGTAAAATGGGTTACAAAATGCTGGTCTTAACTTTATGGGCGCTCAGCAGAAGTGAACCAACTGACACTGATCCTGATGGCTTCAGAACTTTTTTTCTGTTGCAGTACTCTGTTTCATTGTGTGTGGGAGAGAAGGGGACACTGGTGACATGGACGTGTGTGTCATCTTCAGGTCACACTGCTCCAAACCTGCCGCAGTGTGCTTCTTCTGGATGTGATGTGTACCAGAGTTCACTCCAGCCCTGAGGGGACGGCCTGGGCCCTCAGCAGACACCTCTGGTTGTGCATGGGCTGGAAACCCGCTAGAATGGGATTTTTCCAGTAAGTCCAGTGTTGAATTGAATTTGAGTTTCTTGGCTGAGATGCTAATTCCTAATGCACCGTTATTATCCTGTTCAGATTCATGGGTCTTGCATTAAAAAGCAGTGCAAATATCCTCAAATAGATGGAAAAGTTACATTTTGGTGGATCTTATGGAATATTAAATTGAAGGATTAGCATTCTGTATGCATAATTATTATAAAACATATTTCAAGGTAGATGTAATGGTATGCAAAACAGCTGGAAAAAGTGGAAGAGGAACTTGAGCAAAAAACGTTCGTGATTTTAGCTCTTTCTCTTGCAAATTTCTAGTGGACTCATCTTGTTTTCAATTATTCATTGCTTTGACTGTTTTCTAAAGATAGATTTCAGGCACTGCATTCCCTTAGTGGAGGAATTGCTTCAAATATTCAGTATTTATGGTTTCACATGTGAACTGTTTCTAATGTGCATAGAGATAATAAACTGATCTGAAATAAATGTTTTAAAATATTTTCATGAATATTTTTGTGTGTAGAGCCATTTGCTTGCTTACACTTGCAATGTAAATGACTTTGAAATGTGGGAGAATGCCATTAAGATGTATTTGCTAAAATGGGGAACAAACCAGAAATAACCATTTTGCTCTATTTGCCTGTTTTAAAGTCTAGAATGCTGTCTCCTGGTATATCCATCATCTGAAACTTGTTTGAAATTATGATTTCCAGATAGCGTAGCTTAAGTAATTTGGTGGATGTTTCCTTATGTTGTTAGCAAGGAACTGAAGGTGGGTGATGAAGGAAACCATTGAAGGTTCAGTTACTTGCGTAGTTTGAAGTGATGTTAGAGTATTTTGGAAACAGAGGGCAGAGGTTTTCTTCATCAAAAGAGGACCACTGTTCAGTGCTTGCCGTTCAGCACGTCCACATGTGTGTTTGTAACCTTATGTCAGTGCTTATCAGCTATATACGTGCCTGTGCTCTTGCTGTTTCGTTGAACGGAGTTACTGTGACTGGATGCTGTGTCTTAGCATCCTATTGCTTCTGCTTCTGGTAAAGAACTATGTTTCTAATAGGACATTTGCAGCTTCCTGTAATGTTATGCTTGCTTGATTTATCTGTCACTGTTAATTTGATATAATTAATACATTGGGATTTGCAGACTTTGAAGAATTTATCAGACAGAATTACCTATGAATGGAGCCAAAGGGCTGCAACCCTGGCTGCCTGGTTTCAGAAGCAGTGAAAAGTATCCATGGCTAGAGCCTAGATGAGTGTTGTAGGATCAGGCATTGTGTTCTTGGTTGGTTCTTGCACGCCTTCCCAGTCGCGTGCTGCTGGCTGCTGTCAGAAGTGGGACGTGGCCGTGTGGACAGCCATTGCATGCTGGCTTTGTTTTACGTACAGCACATAACTAGCTGCTTTCCTAAGGTTTCATTTATTAATTGCCTTATTGCTCTCTGTTTGCTGTTAATATCTCCTTTCATAACTGTTGAAGGGTTAGCAGCTCATTAAATGTGAGCAGCTGAAGTACTTTTTAGCCATATTTAGTTATGCTATCACTTGGTTTTTCAAATGTTTGACTGGAAGAGTGTTTGAGGTGTCATCCTCCAGTGAGAGATGGGTTTGTTAGCTGACATCTGGAAGCCTTGGTGAGGCCCAAAGTGGGGATGGCATTCTCTGCCGTATATATATCTCAAATAGCACAGGACTTGTGACAGTAGGAAAGTGATTCTGCAAAGATGCATAGCAGTGAAGCCTCATTGTGAAAGCAGGACAAGTAACACCTTTTTTTCTCACAACTGGCAGCAATTTTAAGGTCAGAGTTACGTACACAGCAATGCCATGTTCCTTAACTTCGACTTAGTTGTTTGTTTGTCTGTTAACATCCTCCTGTGTGTAATACCGCACTATAAATAGCATATAGAGTTTTCACAAAGATATGTACCAGTTTGTATTATACATGTAGCGCAGCCAAACGCTGTCTCATTGAAATCACTAGAGATTTTTACTGTCCCTCAACCTCTGGGAGAAATAATAGACTCTTAACACCCTTCCTGGGGATGGTCAGAATTATAAAGATAAATACTAATTGCTCTAAAGTTGTTAACTGATTCCTTTTTAATGTAATGGATATCTTGTTCCAGTATTGTAATTGAGTCTTTTGAGCAATATCTCTTAAGTGTTATCAGTTTTCATGGAGAACCTGGTAGCAGCTCGTTGAATTTAATTCAGTTTAATCATAAATTTAAGTGCTTTGAAACATTTAATACATTTGAAGGTAACAGACAACTCTGAACGCCTTGTCAACACCAGTAAACTTGTTTTTCATGCTCCGTGCTCATCCTTCTAGTCTGGTGGTAGAGCTAAAGACCCAAGGTTAACAAGTTTGCGTGAAACTGCCGGTGATTGGTACGGAAACTCTGACACAGTGATCATCTGGCACAAAGCTAATAGAAGCCATGATGATGTTACCAAGGGTGAAACAAGCAGATGATTCTCGAAGATTAATAACCAGAAGGTGAATTAAATATATAGTAAGCTTTTGTTGCCAGTGTGGCCAGCAGCTACTTGGTCAAAACATGTGTGGGTTTATTTTTTGCTTGTTTTTAATGGCCGTGAACTTGCATCGTGTCCTTGAAGAGGCCAGGTAAAATGATTCATTGTCTTGTTTTAATGTAGGACAATTTTATGAAGTTGCGGTATTACAACCTTCAGAAATGGAAGTGTCTGAATATCACCCTAAAAAGCTCTAGGAGCTGAAATCCTCTCTCCAGGAATTGTTCTTCATGTTTATAGGATTAGGTAGCTCTATTTAAGTGTGCAGCTGAACTAGAGCTAAGGCAGCGTGTTAACGTGAATCCATGGTGTTTGTGGGGGAAAACAGAATTTTCCCATCTAAAATTTGCAGTGACTTCTTAGAAAATGGTTGCATGTTGAATGGAAAACCAGTTCATCATGTTCAGCTTTTTATCATGAGAGGCTGTGACTCCCTGAGAAACAGCACTAAGGAGAAAGTGGTCTTTTGTCCTCATAGAATCAGAATATCGTGAGTTGAAATGGAGCTATAAGGATCGAGTCCAGCTCTTTTCAATTCTCTTAAAACTTTGATTTACAGATAGGACAATAGGGTGTTTAAAAACATCTGTACCAAATGTCAGGAAATGCTCAATTTGATTTCATATACATTATTAGATTTTGACATCTGCCTTTTTTATGACTTGTTAAAGGAAATGTATTACCTGAAAATTCCCAAATAGCTCTGATAAAAGCTAACAGCCCTTTAAAGGTGACATATTTGAAGGTCTTTTTGCAGTAATACATTACAGCCCTAAGGACAGATATTCAGATTTCTCAGTGAGGTCAGGAATGCTATCAGAATGAATATCAGCTATATAAAGAGAGGCACAGAATCCTAATATTTTAGTTCAAATTTACACACTTGAGGCACATGTCTGTTTTATTTCTTTTTTGGAGGCAGGGGGTGGGTGGGCGAAATAAGTATTGCAAAATACTCTTTGATTTGAATTAGTACTGGCAGTGTTGTCTGAATTACAGGTATTTCTGCTGAGTGTTTCCACAGATTAAGTCGACTCTTGACTTTTTAAAGCATCACACAGCTTCAGCTGGTGTTTTAGTGTTGCCCAGGAATTCAGGCTCCAAATATTGTGATTGTTTAAGCAGTAGGTTTTACCCACTGCAATACTGAATTATTAGAGGTGCTAATATTATTATGTTGTGGCTTACTAGTGGTGTTAGTTACTATGTTCATCAGTTCCTGGATGTATATATAGATACATTTTACCAAATTCTTCCAAGCTTGTATATTGATGCAGATGGCGATATAGTTGCCTATACCTTAGGAACATCCTGGACACATTGCAAAGATCAAAGAGTATTGGAGTAAAGCATGGTGAACACAAAAATAACAGCATAGCAGGCTGGAGAACACGCTCTTCGTTTCTACGTCTTGGAAAGTTGTTTAGCCCATCTTTTTGTTATGTCTAATCTAAATAATGCAGTGGATTGAATGCTTCCTTTATTGACAGTTTTAAATGAGATTGCCTTTCTCTTTCATTCTTTCATTTTACACTGCTGCTCTGATAATAAATAAATATGTACACACACACACACACACACACACACATATATATATAAGACTTGCTTAGAGCTACTAAGCCCCAAACCAAGTGGCTCTAACCAGACAGAGGGTTTAAATATGTCCATTCTAACAAGTAGTATGTAAGAGGTGAAGTAAATGTCTGACATTTTCAGTTCATGCTTTCCAAATTCTCCATGTTTTCTCTCCTAAAATATATGAACAGATGAGAAAAAATATATGTCAGTTTTCAGATAAACGAGCACAGTGTGATTTTTTTTTTGTACATGTGGTTATCCTTCAGAAGTGTCCGAATTTTCCCAACTCCTGTATGTTAAAATGTTTGATCTTTTAGAAGCGAGGCTCTTGTTGTTGTTGTTACTGTTGTCGGTTAGTATTTAGGAACACTCTGGGTATCCCATAAATCACCACAGCTTTGAATTAATTTCTGCTTTCTTAATCTTGAGCAACAGTACCAAATTTTATTTCAACTGTTATATTTTGTCATTTGTTGGGTTGTTTTTTTTTTCCCAATGGTATCTCAAAAAGAGATGAGATGTTACCAGGCTCAGGCTTGGGTGTTAATACAAGATGAGAACGATTTCAAAGCAGAACAGATTAGAAAAGGAAATGTACAACAGGATTAAAAAAATGAGAAAGGAAAAAAAGAAAGCATAGTGCTTTATGTTTTAAGTTATTCAATCAAATTTTGTGCATCGCATTTTTTAAATGCACAATTGAATGTGAATGAACATTTTCTATTGTAAATGCTTGAGTTTCTGTTATAAATGCTTGATTTTCTATTATAAATGCTTAAGTTGCAGAGATAAATTTATGATTAAAAATCACCAGTTAGGAAGTGCAAAGCAGGAACTTGGGCATTGTAAAATTTTGTGTAAGAGATGCATTTACTGAAAGCACACATATAATGACAGCTCTACATATCTGAATATGTATCTACTACCCATTAATAAGTTCTGTATTACAGGCTGATTATTTTGACTAAAGACGTTTAGTTAGGTTTGGGTTAGCAGAGAGTCTAGGAATTGACTAAAGTGATGCAGGTGCAGGACAATTTCAGCCTCTGATGTGGTACAGACCTGGACTTGTGGTATAGCTTCTTGATTGCAAGCTGTTTATTGCAGACATTATTCAAAGTGGGGCTTTAAATTCACAAGGCAAAAAATACAATCTCACACTCGTACTTTTGATCTGTTTGGTAACTTCTTTCCATCATGTAGGGGCTGAAAGATATTTTTTAGCTATGCATGTGCTTCACACTCTCTCCAAAATTTCAATTGAGAATTCATTTTGTGTTTGGAGAGAAGTTGTTTCTTAAATAAACTAGTTTTCTATCTTGTTGAAATGTGCTGACAGACGCAATATGTTCAATTCTGGGGCAAGAAGAGATCAAGGATGATAGAATGGCTCAGGTTGGAAGAGATCTTATAATCTAGTTGCATCCTCCCTTCTGCCATCCAGCAGCTCGGGCTGCCCAGGGCCCCATTCAGCCTGGCCTTGAACACCTTCAGGGATGGGGCACCCACAGCTTCACTGGGCAGCAGTGCCAGGGCCTCACTGCCCTCTGAGTAAAGAATGCCCTCCTAATATCTAAGTCTTCCCTCTTTCAGTTTAAAAACCATTCCCCCTTTTCTCCATCAGATCATGTAAAATGTCAGTCCCTCTCCTGCTTATGAGCTCCTTTTAAAGACTGGAAGGCTCCAATGAGGTCTCCACTGAACCTTCACTTCTCCAGCCCAACTCCCTCAGCTCTTCTTTGTAGGTTATGCGCTGCAGTCCTGCAGTCTTCTTTCTGGCCCTTCTCTGGACCCGCTCCAACAGCTCTACATCCCTTCTCTGCTGGGGGTCCCAGGCCTGGATGCAGTACTCCAGATGGGGCCTCACAAGGGCAGACTAGAGGGGGACAATCCCCTCCCTCACCTTGCTGCCACCTTTCTGTTGATGCAGCCCAGGATACCGTTGGCATTCCCGGCTTCAAGAGCACACTGCTGGCTCATGTCCCAGTTTTTGTCCATCAGGACCCACAGGTCCTTATCTGCAGGGCTGCTCTCAATGAGTTCTTCTTCCAGTTTGTTCTCATAGCTGGAATTGCCGTAATGCAGGTGCAGCGCCATGCACTTGGCCTTGTTAAACCTCATTAGGTTTTCATGAGCCTATATTTCAGGCCTGTCTAGGTCCCTTTGGATGAGATTTCTTCTTTCTATTGTATGAACTGCACCACTCTGCTTAGTGTCATTAGCAAACTTGATCCAGTCATTGAGAAAGATGATTTAGAGCACTGGTCCCAAGATGTAACTCTAGAAGATACTGCTCATGCCTGGGCTCCACCTTGATATAGAGCTGTTGATCACAACACTCTGGCTGTGACCATCTCACCAATTCTTTTTCCACTGAGTAGTCCAGCCTTCAAATCCTTATTTCTCCAACTTAGAGATAAGGATGGGGCGGGGGACCACATCAAAGGCCTCGCACAAGTCCGGGTAGATGACATCAGCTACTCTTTCTTTACTTGTGCCATAGTTCCAGCACCACCAGGTTGGTCAGCTGTGATGTGCCCTTGGTGAAGCTGTACTGACTGTCAAGGATTACCTTCTTGCCTCGCATGTGCCTTAGCATAACACATCTTCCCGGGCACAGACTTGAGGCTCACTAGCTAGTCATTTCCTGGATGCCTGTAGTTTCCCACATCCAACACTACATTACGGCTTGAAAGTACCACCTTAACTAATTTAGTGTTGTGGGAAATCGTGGAATTTATCTACACGATGCAATTAAGTGTGAGAATGAAGTTATCAAAACTGGCCAATTTGTTGTGGGAGGAATATGCAACTCAGCAGACAGTAAGATTTTGGAGTCATGTATATTTATCTTAAAGTGAAAAATCTCAGGAACTTTAAAGTGTTTAGAAAGCATGGAAGAGGGCAAAATGGAAAATGAAGAAATGTCAGCACTATCCTTTCAAAAACAGACATAAATTTCAATTCCGGGTCTTGACCTCATCAGACTAATAGATTTATATTTAAACAGGCATTTAGCGGAGCAGAAATGTTTTTGCTGTCCAATATATTTATAACCTTGAAGGACTTTTCTCTTTTGCTTCTTTCTCTTGACCTTTTAATAGAGCACACTTTCAAACTGTGAAGTGGTGAATGTTGTAGAGCTTTGCTGGAGGCACATGAAGTTCACTCAAAGCACAAATGTTACCATATAAAGTTCACAAACTTTCATTTATTTTGTGCCCCAAGAAGAAAGGTTAAATATTCTCTGAGGCATTGCTTGGACAGTGACAAGCTGAAAGCCTGTTAAATGCAAATGGCTCTCAAAAGCCAGGCTTTGGCTCTGAATGGCCATCAAACTGGTTGAGAAATGAAAAGATTAAATTTCCATACCTCCAAAAGATAGTAATCAAATGACTCATTTTGGCCTTTCAAAGAAAAGCTAAGATGTTATCTGTGATCAGTGGTGTTTTTTTTGTTGTTGTTGTTGTTTTTTTTTTGTTTTGTTTTTAATAATAGTAAAGTGATTCGAGTACCTAATGAGACGGACTTTTATTACTTTGAACTTGCTCCAGATCTGAAGCATACAAGTAAAGCGTGGACATTGGTGAGCCTTGCTTGGAAGATCACCCTCCTAGTCCCAGCTGAAGCTCTCCCCTGACGTTCTTGCTGAGTTTCTGTTTTCTGAACTTTGAGTCAGGCTTTGGTCTCAAAATTGTAGCCGTGTTTGGGCCCAAATCCCATTTTTTTCTGTATTGCAAGAAAGAATAGATATTTAGAGTGTTGTTCTTTTATTGATTAGACCTCAGATGGACCAAATCAATAATAATTCTGAGTCTGTGTATCCACACTGGCAAAGAACTGGCAATTTTGTAGGCGTGTGTCTGTTGGTGTTTTTAGTTCAAAAACATTTTTAAAAGCATTTATACTTTTACACAGTCCTTAGAATTCCTACTCTCAGGGCTCATGTGCTGCATTCTCCCTTTCTTTGTGCCTACTCCAGGATGTGAGATGCAGTTAGGGCTCACTAGATTGGATTTGTGCAAGATCGGAAATCATTTCTCATTCAGAAGCTAAAGCAGCCTAGAACACTGTTTAAACTCATGTTTACTAATGCAGCAAGCGCTGAGCAAGTGTGTCTTTTTCTGGGCATGACACCTTGAATTTCTCTCCAGTTTTGTTCTGTTTGCATGCATAGCGTAGCCAGTATCCACTCTGATAGAAGGAATCACAGAGCATTTTTGTACTGTTAATTTTTTTCCATCCTTACCTTCTTTTTTTGTTTGTGCTCCCATGTAGCACGGCGATCTGATTCTGGATGTCAGCTGTTATCTTCCTGAAGACAGCAGTGAGAACCACCAAGTTGCCCTCACCTTCTATCGCCCCATACATGGGTTAATCACAGCTGGCAGTACAGTCTGGAGATCAGCTGCTACAGCTGTTTCTGAGGATTGCTGTCTTGAGCGTGAACAGTCTCGTGGTCTTTTTCACTGTTATTTCATTTACTGGGAAGATGGCAGTTTTGACAGCCATGCAGTGATTTTTGCTTGGCAAGGGTCAGTATTCCTCAAACAGTGTTTTCTGCATATCAAGGTGATCGTTTTATCTGAACCATTGGGCTAATTTGACTTATGCATGCAGTAGCTGCTGTAATGAGTTCACGAACTATGCATATGGTGGACTGGAGAAAACCATCAAGATCCATGCGTTTTGCATGGGACTTGCTCGCTTTTTTCTCTTCCTACCTGGACGATGTGGCTTAGTGCATAGGAGTCTTAGATGTCCAGTTAAGGTGTAGTGGGAAAAGCTTATTTACACTTTTAAGTCTGGGTATCAGGCCAGTGTTTTTTTTAAAAGCTCGGCTACAGACAAATCTTCCTGCATAGGCAGTGGGAGCTGCAGAAAACAGCTGCGTTTTGCTGTGTGAGGGTTTTCGTTGCAGCTCAGACAGCAGCAGGCAGCGTCCCAAGCAGAAAGTGCAACAGCCTCTCTCTCAAGCTCTAAATAAAGCCTATGGGCAGCCCTTTGACTGCAGCTGCATCTGGCTGGAGGTGCCAGCCTCATTCTGTCCCACTGTCCTTCAGCATCCCTTCCTATGCTCAGTGGTTCCTCCTGTGCTTTTGTCCAGTGCTGAGAAGAAAAAATATCTGTCTTGGGCTCTGCTGTGCCAAGGATGGGGTCACCTTCTCTCACTGCAGTGCTTAACCAAACAAAGACCAAATAGAGCGAGGCAGGTTTTTGGGGACAGCAAAGGAGGGAAGGAAGCTATCTCTTTCCTTCACTTTCCTTCACTTCCCTGGACAATAGGACTGGTCAGAGAGTGTGAATGGTAACAATGCTTGTCTGGGTGTTAAATCTGATTTTTAATTTCTTAGTTGATCTGTTAGGAAATCTCTCTTGCTTGGGGTAAGAGCTGTTTGTTTGTTTGTTTGTTTTGTTCTGTAAGAAGCTGGGATTTTAAATGAGAGCTCTTAGTTGCTCAAACAGGGACATCACCTGCTTCCAGAGCAAAGATGACAGCAAGTGCAGTTTGGTGGCATAAAAATGAAGAATGTGGTTTAGGCTGTCCCACCTCTTTGTGCTCTCTTTAGTCTAGCAGCTGTATTTGTGCTGTAGTTAGCATTTTTATCTTTGTCCCTGGGAGGCTGAAATGTCAGGTGGGACTGAAGCGGGAGAATGCATTTGAGGAAAAGCTGAAAGAAACACAAGGACAAGCTGGGCTTGGAGTTGGGAAAATTGATGTGCAGGCACAATGCAATAAAATATCAGTTGCATGCAAATTTGGGGAAAAAGGTGGATTCTGCTGCTTCATATATCTTCACTTAGAAGCTTGAAGTGATGAGTGTCTGTCCAAATGACTTTGCCTCGGTATTGATATAAAAATTTCACTTAAAATGATTGATGCACACAGAATTAATGAGTGATGGTGGCATACTGCTGTAGCAACAGCCAGCAGAAAACCTTGAGAGATGCAACGTGATGACTTGCTACTTCATTTCCTTTGCAAATGCTGTGTAATCTAGTCTATTTATTGTGCATATCTCTACTCCTATTTACAGTAACGCATAGGTGCCGATGGTGTGGATTTAGGTAACTTCTTCCAGTGAAACCAATGGTGGTTATTTTATTCCCAATTACTTTTCCTTCTTCCCCCTTGTCTTGTTAGCAGAAGAAGGAAAGTGAGGTTAAAATATTCGCAAGGAAGTTTCTGGTGGAGTTTTGTTGAGAGGCTAACTGCCATGTTCAAAATGTTTTAGGTACTCATTCAGATTAAATGAGAACTGGGAAACGAAAGAAAACTGTGTTCAATTTTGACGTGTTGCTTTATCTTGAAAAGGGACTATAACTTAAACCTTAAGCAGAATATCTTCTGCTTGCTTTATCTTCGAAGCAGTTAATTTCTGCTGCTGTGCTCTGTGCCATTTTTACAAGCAACACTGCTATCGTAGATTTGTCACTCGAATACCATAGTATACATATCTACATTGAGCAACAGTTGACATTTTGAATCCAAGTCACTTTATCACATGAAATGTTGAGCTTCAAGTAAAATTACGGAGTCTGTAGAGCTGTGTAGGATGGAGGATACTGTTACATTCACATCTGTGCTTTGATTTTGGCCTAGTTTTAAGGAATTTGCTCAAGTTGAATGTTCTACTATCCAGTGTGCTACTGCTCCCTATCACATAGAAACCTAAAAAGTTTTTGGATGTGTTTGCACCCACACTTTGAATGACACTGCCAAGAAATATTTGTGCTAATGAAGGAGGAAGGTCTCAGGAGTCACAGTCGGATTTTGACCTCATGCTCACTGTGCTTATGTAATGATTTCTTAGTTTGCTTATGCCCTTATTTGTGAAACGATAGCGATTCTCTTCTCACTAAACCCCTTTAGACATGCAAAGGGAACTTGCCATATAAACTCTTGGAGCAGTTCTTGTGGCAGTCAGTAAGGCTGGGATGAGGATAGCAGAGATTTTCATGTGCTTAATCTGCAGTGCTGCCAAATCACGGAATCATAGGGGTTGTAAGGGACCTTCAGAGATCATAGAGTCCAACCTCACTGCCAAAGCAGGTTCCCTACAGCAGGTCGCACGGGTAGGTGTCCAAATTCTGCTTTGAAGCCGCATTACTGGTGCTGACAGGAGTTTTGGACTCTGATGAAGGAAGTTCCTGGCTGATATTAACTTGCGAGGAATTACTTAATGTTAGGGAACAATCCTGATTTATTTTTTTTTTTAGCATCAGCGAATGAGGAATGTTATCAGCTTTCTCTCGTCCGTCTTTGGAGCAGGCTCTGCAGCAGATAATTGTCTTTTATCTCCCTACCTCATTTTCTGAGCATTTTTGAAGTGCAGATGTCCGTGGTTTTCTGTCTGTTGTTAATCTGTGGGACTTTCAAAAGTGGACTTGTGAAAAGCAAAACAATCTTCTCATGCATTAGAGGCTTTTGTGTTGGTTGCTGGCACCCTCCCAAAACAATAAGACTTCAAGGACACACCAGATACTTTCTATTTTAAGGCATATTTTTCTTTTCTTTTCTTTTTTTTTTTTTCCAATTCGATGCTGCTTTGCTGTGCTTTATGCAGCTTGGCAAATTGCAGTCTGTGAAATGCAAAATTGATTATTTGATAATTAAAATAATTCAAGTTTATGAGAGAGTTTGAAATTAATAAAATATTCTTATTTCAGCGGAATGGAGCTCTATGTCTGTTAGCACAGAATCCTCTGAGTTATAGAGGAGTAGAAGTAAAACCGATAGCTGATTTTCATCCCCTTTGGGATTGTTCTCTACTATATGGTATGTTTACTACCAAGGCTTTTTCCTCTAATATAAATATCCCAAGAGGTGGGCTTTCTCAAAATACTTTCTCGCATACCTATTACTCTTAATATGCAGTTTTGAAAAGCTCCTCTCTTCAGTGTAATCCTTCAGCATTGCAGCTGTGATGTGCAGTACGGCAGCATCAGAAATACAAAGCAGCACAACACCTCTTGGCACCAAATGCACGGGCAGCCCGGCACCTCTGGCTGAGCTCAGTAACTGGGGGAGCTCAACAGCAGCATCAAGGAAAATAAATACCAACATGTCCTGTTCTGCTCTGGGAGATGACCCATTCCAAAAGCAAAAAATGAAAGGGGAATAGAAAAAACAACCCTTTCTCTTTATGTGTCTTTGTTACCATAGTAATTCTTGTCGTACATTTGATAGAAATGCCATCCATCAGAAATACAGAAAATTCCTCTTGGAAGAGGAAAATAATTCGAGGTGGATAATTTTATCAGTGGTAACGTTTGCATTTATCATGGCCAAATCCTTGCAACTGATAAATACTACTCTGTTTTCAGTTTTTCATTTTCCTATACTGACATTTTTAAACCAATATCCTCTAAATGTCAGTATTGTTAATTTTTCATTTTGAAAGGTGAGAGGTTAAAGAGTTACGCTTTGGATATGCAGAAATAAAATAGAAATAAATTGAAGTTGAATGAGTCTTTGAGTAGACTGCTTTTTTATGTGAGATTTTAGTGTACTTTCTTTATTGTACTGCAGCACTTTGGCCTGCGAAGCCTTCCTGTTGCCTAATTTCCTGGTTGGTATTATTTCAATAAGGAAATACATCTGTGAAATCGTAAAACTGGCAATCAGTTGAAGCTGTCAAGGGGATGAAAAAATCATAAGTAAACTCATTTAGAAATGACTGAGGAGATACAAAACTCATTATGCTGTGGTAACAGGGCAAGGGCTGAGAAAAATCATAGTTTTATTGCGCCTACTAGAAAAGTTGTCTGAAGGAAAAGCGTTCTTGGGCAGCTTGAGGGAAGCGCATTGATGAGTAGGCTTGGCTGTGTTGGTGCATCGATCACATGCAGTGACCCCTAGGCAGGTCACATAGGGGTTTTTTTTTTTCCATGGTTAAGAGTCAAACTTCTTTGCAGATCTTTCGTCTTCCACTCTTTCATCTTGCATGGCATGGTCATACCCCTCCCATTTCAGTGCACCTCACTGTGGATTAAGGGCCGACGCATGAGCTGTGTGCTGTGGGAATGCAAATGTTTCTGCAAGGTGAAGCAGAAAAATACCCTCAATCAAAACCAATCAAAAAACCTGTTCGATTACAATTTGTCACGTCTGTCACTGTGGAAAAGCAGCTGTGATGGGGGGAAAAAAAAATCCCATTTCACTTCTTAGGGATGCTCTGAACTTCCAGTAGAACAATTTCTTTCGTTCTTCAGTGCTAAAAATGGGGTAAAGATCAATTGATTATCACAGCATAAAATGTGAAACAGCAAAGATTTGAAGATGTAATGCAGCATAAAATTACCAATTTGAAGACATTTTTTGAAGTACTTTTCCCACAGGACTCTACTTAGTGGAGATTTTAACTTTGAGGACCCTTACTAGAAGCTGCAGATAGTGAAGGGCAGGGATGACTACTAACCAGCAAGAATTAACAAAATTAATGCAGAATTAACTGGGTTGATGTTTGGGTGTGAATGTAACAGGAAAAAAAAAGTCATTGCATTTGGAATGAAAACCAAGCTTAAAGTGTGAGTCCATAGATCCTGGCTGAAAAAGCAGGGTCTGCTCTTCCCAACACTCCTGCCCTTGGAAGGACCCCTTTGGCCAAACTCTTGTCTCCTGAGCTCCCGGCTGGTGGTAGAGCCTCTTGGCCTTCCCAGATGCTAGTCCCTCCCTTCCTTCCCTATAAGTTAATTGGAACACAAATGCTTTATAGTATTAATCTAGAGTTACGTGCTGCAGTGATCCCACCAAGAACAGAGTAAAAATAATTGGGAATCAGTATTCTTTTATTGGAATCATCTGAGGTTCCCTATCTGTCCTACTGTGGAATCAGTTTTCACATAGGAGAACAGTAGTTGTATTTCATATTGAAAATTATCAGAATATTTTTGTCTTCTGAACGCGTATGAGAAATACAGTCCAGGCAAAAGAAAACCATTGTAGTATTGCAAAAATGGTAGTTATCTTTCTTCTTTTGTTTTGGATCTAATTCTTACATTAGAAGAGTTACCAGTAAAGTGGGAAGAAATGTTCCCAGCTCCTGGTGTATGATGAGATCATTTCAAACATCACCGTGATCAGCATCTGTTGGCAAATATCCTCTCTCTCTTATCAGTTGGTTAAAAAAAAAACAAACACCAAAACCTCCAACAGAGGTTTGCTGACTAAATGTGAAAACTCATCTGACCTTTCTGTTGAAAACGTTATTTCAAATCAAATCTATCATTCAGAGGAGTTATGTTGCAGGGTTGCAGGTTACCAGTGTTTACAAAATGTTTGAGTGCGCGCTTGTTATCTTCGCACACATCTCTCAGCTTATCTTCGCTCTGTCTTCGAGCCATCTGCTCCTTTCCTGTGGTCATTGTTCTCCACATTAATTAGTGCAGAGTGTCTGCTGACTAAATAAGGATTTAAAGACTTAATTCCTATGGGCCTAACTATCTGGGGGGGGGGGGGGGGGGGGGAGGGGAGAAAATAGAAAAAAAAAGTACAGCAATGCTGTTTGGAATTTGCAATCGTTAGTATGAGGCTGTGAGTGCACTTCTGGGTGTTTAGGCAGCTTGAATAATTTAGAGCCTTTATATAGAGCTGACTTGTCTCATTTGATTTATCTGCTCACATAGGATTTTGTACTATTTCTGGGTATTTTATTATCCCTATTGTCTCTCACATTAGCAACATGGATAGAAGCGGAGAGCGTGAGCAAAGATGGAGGGTGGCATCTGCTTACCATCAATTGATTTAGCAATAAGTGATATATAAGCACATTTAGCCTTTTCTGTCAAACACAGAAGTTAATCTCTGACCTGGAGACACCAGATATTTACTTTCTCCTTTTGCATTATTCAGCCTGATATTTTTCCAGTCTTTTTTTTTTTTTTTTTTTTGCTGTTTTCAGATAACAGCGCTGAAGATCACAAAAGGGGTAACTCTTTTTCACTAAAAATCATTTGTGTTGGTTCCTGTGACCATTTTTCTGTAAGATGTATTGCCATTCACTTGGATTCTGGCTCCTCACAGTGGGCATCCCAGGTGTGATGAAAGGCAGCGTTTGGGTCATGTGAAAACTTTTCGCCTCCTCTGCCATGTGAAAATCATTAGCTGTTTCTTCAAGAAAAATCATCTTCTGGTTCCAACAACGGCTAACACATAGCGATGGGCTGAGCTGCCTTGAAGGGCGCTGGTGTGGGAGGATGGGGCTCTTGGAAGCGATGCTCACAGAATGAAGGATATAGACCAGGGTGAAGAGTTGGCCCTGCTTCAAACTGGAATTTGATTGTTGTGATTACAGCATGTCTCAGGTTTTTTATTTTTTATTTTAGTTTCTTTTAAGTTGCCTGCTGGAGCTTGGCTATAAATGAATATCTTGGAATCCGTGTCGTTAAAATGCAAAGCCATCACTTTCCTGGCTACTGCTTCAGTTTGAAAACATGTTATCAAGTCACAGTACTTGTTCTCTAGTCTTCGGATTATTCTCTAACCTCATTTTAAGCAACCTGATGATTTGGAGGACTGACCTCACACGTGTTGGATGTGAGCAGACAAGGGAGTGTTGTAACAGCGCTGACAAGCAAGACATTTGCTCTGTGTTGTTGGTCCTTTTTGGTGAAGTGACATTACAGCTCTGGATGTTGAGATGATTACCCCATTTGGAAATGCCTGTTTTTAGTTTCCTGCGTTCCTGAGACATTCCAACACCTGCAGAAGACAAGGGAACAAGTAGTGTTTAATCACAGCTCCAGCCATCTCCTGTGGCTCCTCGCAGGTGCAGTTCTAGTTCAGTGAGGTATTTATGCAGAGGAGTGCTGCCTGTGGTGGTGGGCTGCTCTGAGGTCCTGCTGTTCTTCTGTGCTTTCCCATTGAAGGGGTGAATGGCTTGGCTGTGAAATGGTGCGTGCTGAGAACGTGCGAAGTACATTCCTACCCGTAAACCTTGGAAAAAAAACCTGCCAGTCTTTCTTCTGTACAGCTCTGTATAGCATGCATGCCCACTAAAAACAAAAAAGTCGAAAAAGTTTAATTAACTGAATTATATTCATGTGCTATTTGAGTGAGGAAGTATGTCATTTTTAGCATCTAAATCTACTTTATCATTGTATTGTATGTTTTTTGAAGACAGTATTCTATTATACGCACTAACGGATTACCGTCCAAAATGCAGTTGAAGGCATATAGTTAGTTATACTGAAACTTTCTGCCTACTTCTGCTGATTCCTAACAAGTCCTGGCAGTGCCCCGTGTAACAGAACAAAAGCCGCTTGGCTCCTGCAAACATCCTTCTAGTCTTGAAAGAGCCCCTATTTAACAGATTCTAATTGAAAATAAATGTGCTTTGATTCCAATAGCACATAGTCTTTAAACGCTCCTCCTTAAACCCAGAGTTCTCCCATTCACTTGCAAATGCTGGTTTTCAGTGACAAAGCGATCATCCTGATTGTAATTAAATATTTATCACACGGTTCCCTTTTGTCATTTGAATGTTACAAGGCAGGCAAAGATATACTTTAAAGGCTGAGCAGTAAGCTATATTATGATAGTATATCAGGCAAATGAGTGTTTGATGGGCTGTGTTAATGCGAGCTAAAAATAAAACCCCATCTGTTCACCTTTCAGATTGCATCAAGACGCTGCATATGGGTTGTGGAATAATTTAATGAAACACAAATGAAAATATGTTTATTTCCATCTCGACAAAATAAGTGAAACAGGCAACTTGTTAGTAAGGATGTTTTAACAGGCAAGGAATTGGGTGCTTATGTTTTTTTCTGGAATACAGTAGCACTGTATTGATTTAAGAGCGTGAGTAGACGTGGAAACTGAGACACTCACCAAAAGCACCGCTTCTGATTGTCATATAAAGCTCCAAGTCTTGATTTCTGGTGCTGAGAGTTTAAATTACTGTAACAGTTAAGGATGTGCCCCATTAACATCATTCCTACAGATTATATTGCTTGTTGTGATCTTCAGAATTACCGTTTATCGGTGCTCATTTTTCTTGCAAGATAATTGAGTTCTTTTAAAATTTATTGGTAGAATATAGGGAAACTCCAGTGCCATATGCTGGTTCAATCCAGGTGATGGACCGATCCATACAAATTCACTGCCTCAAGGTAGAATGCATGCTCTGCGTCATAAAAATATGAGAAGAAAAAGTGAAGTGCTGCTTTTTTGGGCGCCTGTTGGTGGTTTTGACATGGTGAAAGTTGAAGCCGCTGGTATGACAGTTACTGTGCGCTGAGGATTTTTGACTGTTGTCAACCTCTGTGGTGCAGAAGTCACAGAAAAGATTTGGTCTATTGCTTTTACCAGGAGTATCCTGTTGATTCTCTATGTTCAGCCAATGCTTAACCACTTCTACTGAGTTCAAATCACTGATCTGCTTTTGCTCATCTTCTGAAGCGATACTGAAAGATGGCCCTTAAGCTGTTATTGTCAGTTGAATGGTAGAGGGGGATTTAGGTACTTTTTGAAATGTCTGTCTGATGTAGTCTTGACTTAAGGAGTTAACTTTCCATGTAAGTCTCTTACAGGAGAGGAAATGCTTAGCAAACAAAGCACAGCTAAGTATGAATACTAGTTACGATAAAGAAGAAAAGGGGAAATACAGAATCACAGGATAGCTTGATTGGAGAAGAGATTCAAGATGATCAAGTCCAACTGTCACTCCGACCTGCTGAGCATGTCTTTTAACATCATGTTGATACATCTCTTAAATACTTTCAGAGATAGGAACTCCACCACTGTCTTGGATGATCCGTTCCAATGCTTGACTGCCCTCTCCACGAAGCACTTCTTGCCAAGGTCTGATCTGTACCCAGGGTTCTTTCTGTGAGTAGTCTAAACCAAATGAAATGGCAAGAGGAGAAGAGCTTAGAAAAGAAAACAGCTATGCTTAGGTAAGACTTGTCTTATAGTTCAGGCTTCTGGAGTGCATTTTGTGATATCCAGCTTCGTGATGGGAAGAACATATAGGACATTTAGGTCCTTCTCCTCAGAGCTCCTTTCCAGCAGGCCAGCCCCTAACCTGTACTGGTACACACAGTTATTCCTCCCCAGGTGTTGGACTCTACACCTACTCTTGTTGAACCTCACAAGGTTCCTCTCTGCCCAGGTCTCCAGCCAGTCCAGCTCCTGCTGTTGTATCACCCACTCCTCCCAGCTTAGAATCATCTGCAGACTTGCTCCCTTCATCCAGGTCATTGATGAAGATGTTGAACAAGATCAGACCCAGAACCGACCCCTGGGGAACACTGTTAGATACAGGCCTACATTGCACCACTGGTTACAACCCTCTGAGCTTCCTTTTTTCCTTTTCTCTTTTTCTCTTCTTGCTCCCACAGCAAACCTGTTGAGAAAGCTTAATGAATTGAGCGTATGCAGCATTCGAATTGCTTTTTCCCGTTATTCTGGCCATGAGTTACAGTATTGTATTGCACGTACATGCTGTTCCCAGTACTGTTAAGAGTTTTTTAAATTGTAAAGATTTCTATTTTTCACAAACTAGTTGAAGGAGGAGAGTTACCTAAAAGATTTCTTTTCTTCTGAAGATACAGCCAAGAAAAAGCTGTCATTACTTTACACTGTCACCCTCCTTTTGCCTTCTCCTCAAAACCTTAGGGTTAGATAGGTATTTCTTCTAGTGGTTTGTTGCTTTGTGTTTTTTTCCCCATGCTTAGGACATGTTTTTCTCTTCATTTTGCTTTTTAATATTGCTTGTTCTCAACTGTATTTCTTGACCCCTCGGGACCTGTGTGCTAAACTTTCCTTGCCAGTATGGATGCATGTTAATGCAGCAGATTGAATGTCTGCGGAATAAAACAGACATTAATAGGTATGTGAGAGTCCCAAAGGCCTTGCTGCTGGCAGGCTTGTGCTGAAGGCGCCTGGCTTGCTTTATGTTTTTACTTCCCCAGTACAAACAGAATGCAAAACCATGAGAAAAAATGTACAGCTTTGCATAGGGGAGCGTTCCTTGAGTTCCTTCCTTAGCCACTATATATACAGCGTTACAAATCAGCTGGTAACAAATTGTTCTGAAACGGAACCCCTTGATTTATTTTTATATATTTCAGCTATTTGTTTCCATTCCAATCCTGAAGCTAGTGCAAGATATTTCCCTTTGCTCGCTTCTTCCTGAGAGCTGCAGCCCATTAATAACAGTGGGCGTTCTGTAACATCCGAGTAATGTGGTACAGGCTGGTGCTTTGTTTCCTGTCTTGCCATTACTTCTCGCACCAGGAGTCAGTGTTTCAGGAGATGTAATGAGCTGTCATTGCAGTTGATAATGGGCTATGAAAAATTTAGCTGGCAGCCTATGGGATGCCTGCACAGAATTTGGTTGCACAGCCTTGACTAAAGCTCTAACATTTTAAGGGTAGCTCAGTTGCCTACGTGTGAAATTGTCCTCAGAAAAACCCGAAGACCACATACTGAAGAAATGGATTAAGGAAATCAGTTGTCATTTAAGGAAATACTAAATGTTCTTTCAGAATAGTCAGCAGAGCTTGGTGCTGTGTTGTATCCTTAATTAGCAAGCATAGGACTTAAAGAGAAGTATTTCAGGGATAGCCAGGAATTATAAGAAATGTGAAAATAGGAAAACTAATCTTGTTCCTTCAATGTAAGCATTTTTGCAGTATTAAGAACTTCTGAATTCTATGAACGTACCCTTTCCTGATTTATTACACAACCTGTAGTTCACAAGGCAGGGATACAATAGAGAGTACACATTAAGTTACTGAAAAAATGTGCATGCAAATGTTATTCCCATTTTTCTTCTGGAATGCAATTAATATCTCTTTCCCTCTGGTATCCGGTGGCCTGCTGGGTTATCAACATAATTAGTACCTTGGAAGCAATATCTCATGGAGTCTGATACTGCTTTTATTTAAGGCAGAACATCTCGAATATTCAATCAAAAAGTCAAGTTAAGATCCCTGGCAACAATTTGGGTGCTTTAACTAATCTATTTGCATTTCTCCCAAGGGATAGGTTGGTACCTCTCCTGTGTTCAGTGACAGGCATTTTAGACAACACAAACGTCAGTATGTCACAACATGTTGCATTAGTGCACGTTCCCACGTAGTTAAGAAATCTTACTCCTTGGGTCACAGGGTGCACAAAGAGGTTTGATGTTCCATTTTTAAAGCATAATAAACTGTAAGTAGCTTAAGTAACCATTTCCTAAGCTATATGTTCCTCTCTCTGAGTCCCTGTGATTGCACTTAACTCAGCATTCCCATCTGCTACCAACTATTTGTGCCTCTTCAAGCCTGCTATAGCACTGCCAAATTAATTTTCTGTCTAACATACTACTTGTTAAGTATCTGATCCATTTTGTCAACACACCAAATTCTATTCTGATGCAAATGAAAACCAAATTTAGTTAGCCAAACACTTGTATCCTTATGTGTCTCCCTTCTTGTACCTCTTTTATATCGTGCTCTAGGGATGACTGCAGCAGGCTTAATCAAGGGTTTTATTTCAGTGAATGCTATTATTGTAAAATGAGAGCCTCATCCACAGTTCGAAAACATCTCAAAAATGGGTGGTTTGAGTCCTACTGCCAAGTAAATACAGCAAAACACAAAGCTTAATATTTTAAAATGTTTGCTGTATATGAAGAATAGGCTTTGGTCTATAAACTATCTGCAATACTCTTAAAGGTCTGAGTTTGTAGACAATTTAGAGTAGCTTTGAAATAACAAGACTGTTGAAGACAAATGCAAGCACTGGAAGTAGTATTCCTTGTACAGGTTTGACAGAAGGCATTGTCTATTTGGAAGATGAGCTCTTAGCTATTTTTTCCCCTCCAAGTTTTTATTTTAAGATTAGCTTTTTTAAGGCTATAAACATAAGCTTCAAAGCTTTCTTCAAACAAAATGTGCAATCATATAACACAGTGGAAGTATTGAGGCAAGCAGGTGAAGCATCCTCCTGGGGATGCCCCCGCTTGTGTGATTCTTAGCCCTCCTGCACCTGAGGCCTGGAGCCTGTGTGCCACGGGCCCTCATATGGAAACTGAGGTTCAACAGAGAGGCAAAGGAAAGAGATTGGAGGGAAAAAGGGAAAAGTAAAGTTTTGTTATTATCAGTACAGCTTAACAAGGAATGCTTAACAACGACAGCATTCTTTGAAGCAGTATGATAAACCAGGAAGGTGTTGTAGCTCTGCTGTCTTTATGTGGAAGGATCTGGGGCAAGTACAACGAGAGACACACAGATGCAGACTGGGAAGCTTCCTTACTCTTAGGAGTCAACGAGTTCCTGAGATCCATATTTTTTTCTTATACAGCTGTTCCAGTAAACTTCAGTTGAACTTTGTTCTGAAAATGAAAAAGCTGTAGAGCACAGAAAGCTGGATTGTATTTGTAGAAAAGAAAAATTAATACTGCTGCCTTCACCCTCGTTGCACTTGCCCATATTTCATGTTCCCAAATCACCAATCATATATGAGACAACAGAAGCTCATCCAGTCAAGCTGCCAGCCCAATTCCACGGTACTCATATGATCAGTTGTATACTCAAATTGCTCAGTGCTGAAGTCCCAGCCAAAGTGGATGATTTGATTAAACAAAAATCGTTAGGTTAACCTAAATACATCAAACCTTAGTTACAAATACCGAATGTATTAGATGAAAATAAGACAACAGCAATTTTGAATTATTTACTCAGCTTTACGGATCAAACAGTGAAGGCTGAGATGTGCATTGTATAAATGTTTGTGGCCACGTCCTGATCTCTGACATCTCCTGGAAAAGCCAAGAATTTGTTTCTTGGACAGAAAGGGGGTCTGTTTCCTATAAATGTCATGCAAACCTCTCCCCCTCAGACTGCTTTTACCAGCCCCAAAAATGTGGGAATGATATGAAGAAATACATACTTGGCAAAAAAAACCCAAGAAACAGATAAACCCCTCTGACCAACCCTCCCTCCTCTCATGTCTCTTGAATACTGTTTCCTTAACTTGTTAAGGCTAGCTTGAATGGGAGGGCTGCATTGCCGTCCAACTCTAAGGGCACGTTTCATTTAGTAAAAATCCAAGTGTTGAGAAGTTTTGAGCAAAGATTAAGAAAAAAAGACAAAAAATCACCCCCAAAACAAAACAAGCAGTAGGTACTTCAATTTTTCCAACTTTTGGTTTCTTGTAAGGAAAAGTACCACTTAAATTGTTTATTTTAGCTGTTAATATAGAGCTAAAACTTGATTTTTGAGAAAAGCAAAGTAGAATAGATGATATTAATTAGGAGATGGGAAAATAAAAACAGATTGTGTTTCCGAATGGTTTTACGTTTGTTCAGGAAATTTTATAGTCAGTTTGGAATAGATCTCAATTGCATCTACATTCATTATTATTATTGCTAATATATGGACTTCAGTAATCAAAACAACAGTGTACAAATGTTTATGATCTATTGATCGGAACAGATTACTCATCCCCCTCCAGATAATTAACAATTTCTCTACAGAGTCTAGCCAGAATGAGCTGGATCCTCCTTAATTTCCTGTTGTTTTCTTCTAGACAAACCAAGCTTAAGAGAGACATTGATTTAATTTGGTAAAGAATGCACTGGCTGCCTGATGCCTTGCTTTTTTCTTACTCGTGTCTTGTTAACAATTATCTTGTCAAAAGGTAACGTAGGCAACTGAAGCAATTAGAAAACTTCTGATAGATGGAAACTCTTTTTTTTTTCCTTGCAGCAAAACTTAATCTAAAAATGGTAAAATGTTATTATTTAATCATCTTGCCTAATTGTTTTCCTGTAAGACAACCATTGCCTTTGTGTTTGAAACTTTATGGACCTCAAACCCTCTACATTAATGCAAATAATGGTATAGAACAAAATTTAGACCTGAAATTATGTTAGAGGAGCACAATATAGAGGTGAATCTGTGCTGTTCTCCTGTGTGGTCTGCTAAGGAGGATGCAGCTGGAGTTCTCCTGTCCTCCATGCGTCCTCCTGCGATGTCAGGACAGCAAGCCAGGACAGCACAAATTGCTGCCTCCCATGGGTGATACCTGCAAGAAGACACACTCCCTTCCATTAGACTTTGTATTGATTAGTATCATCAGCTTGAAGCTCTGAACAATACTTCCCCATCTGCTTTAGCTTTTAAGGTTTCTTTTTCTGGCTCAGATCAAGGAATGTTGCAGTGTCCGAGAATGATCAGTTTCTTTCCAAAAATAGTTGTTGAAAATACTACCTCTACCTCTTCTCCTTGTCTTATTGATATCCTTAGCACACTGTGGGTAAAACGCTGCAGCTACTTCTGGTGTATGTGTGGCTAAGAGCTGCCCAGGGAGGAGTCTGGATGATGTTCGCGTCACGTACAGAGGCTGTAAATACATGTATGGATCAATGCAAAGTCAAAAATCCATTTAGACATTGGATTTCTTGGCTCTTCTACTAATTGGGTGAGTTTAAGGGAGAAGAGGAATCCTCCTGTTGTAGATGCAGCTTGAACTGTCATTAATCATAAGGATGGACAAGTTTTGATGGGGTGGAAAACGTGGCCTGCTGTAGACTTCCACTCTGCAGATGTAACTGCTGACGGCGTTGTTCTAAGCAGCTCATGGTGAACATTAAAGATTTAGGAAAAAAAGTGTTTTTCAGCTTTTAAGTAACATGTTAGCTTGTCCAGCTTGAGATTTGGCCTGGAGAAGTCTTCCGTGTTTACACAGAAAGTGTATGGATTCAGGCTAAAGGTAGAATCAAACTGAATTTACTGCCTGGATGTTTCCTATTTTTCTTTCAGGAACACCTGGAAACTAACTATGCATTTAATAACATGGAAGAATACCATGGCTGAAGTATAATTCTCTTTCTTTACATTTGTAGTTCTTTTGTAAAGGTTACAGTAACAACTTTTGGAGCAAGCTGAGGCCCTTTAATTTTTAATTTTTTTTTTTTTTTTTTTTGCATTTACTTTAACTGCAAATATTGAAAGTATTGTAATGTTATTTGCCTTACATTTGGAGCAAGAGCACTGGTGTTTAGTGATAGATGGAAAAGCTTACGTTAGGAAGTTTGTATCTGTTGGCAGTAGTAATATGTCCAAGTTTTAAGAATTTTTTTTTTCTTGTAACTTTTAATTAAATAAAGAAGGTACCAACAGGATCGTAAATATTCTAATCTCGTTGACAAAGCTGAGATTGTGGTGATCTTTCTTTTCCTAAGAAATGCAAGTTAGACAAGAAAATATGATTGATGGAAGAAATAGAAGAAGGGAGAAAATTCGGAAAATAAGGGAAAAGATAACCTCGAGGCCCTTGTTCAGTAAGAAATAGCAGTGTTCTATTAGTTTGGTAATTAAGAGTGGTCTGCCTTTTGGTCTGCTGCCGAGTCGTGAGATGTCAGAGTACACTGGCTAAATAACCACTAAATGATATGGATGTTATCATAACTCATTTGCTATGGTGCAATCTAGTTAGGAGACTTTTAAGAAAATGATTTTGTAACACGCTTCTATGCCCATTGTGTTAGCTTTTGGTGGTTATTCTGGAAAACTATTTCCCTTTTTTGTGAATGGGAGTTTTGCACTTAAATTACAGTAATTGCACCAGATCTGCAGGAGGAAGTATTCTTCATTCATCAGACAGGGATCTGAACCGTGACTTCCATTTCCAATTGAACTAAATCAGGTTTGAATGTGTGATGCTCTCTGGTAATATGGTGATGAGTAACTTGTGATATTTGCCATTGTACTGGGCCACAACCCTCTCTCTTCGGTTTTAGCAGGGTCTGTTGCAAGGTGTCCCTGCGAGTGCATTCATAATAATAGCAGTTATTTGTTTGAAGTGAGCATTTAAATAGTTCTCACTAATGGATGATTGTAAAAAAACCTCTGGGTGGTACTTGTAGCAGCTTGTGAGTTGGAAGCACCACCGCATTTGCTTATGTTAGTATAGGTGGGAAGGGAACATTTTGTGTTCCTTGTTAGCCATGAGTTGTACGTAGCAGCAGAAGCCCCAGGAACACATAAGGGTGAGAGACAAACAAGGGAGGGAGAAAATACTGAGATGGATCTAATCTGTGATTGATGTTCACTGATTGTGGATATGCATGGTGCAGCACTGGCTTGGCACTGCCTCCTGCCACAACAGGGGTGTTAAAGGCAACGTATCGGCTGGTAAATAGAAGACCTTCTGGTAGCTGTAAAGCTGTGTATGGTGTTGTGTTTGTGTACTGACTCTCTGAACCTCAGGATCAAAAATTGAATATAAGGTTTTTATTTAATACATCCTCTTTAGTTGTCGTGGGGCTCCTTTTGTCTAAAATTTGACTTCTGCTTGAGTTCTTCATTTGATTTATTTTTTGAACCAGTTTGATTCAGAATGTCAAAAACTTTTTTCTTTGAAATTCCAGCTAGAGGCCGTGGTGTTTTTAGTGACCTGAGGACAGTTTAGTTTAACTGGGCAACATTTCTGTTTGCCCTGGGTCTGAACATCTTTTCAGCTTCCCAGTTTTCTGAGATATGAGGTTGTTAAATGAGGATTGTGTACTCCAGGTTGATTCATTTTTATTTTTATCCTTCACACACACTTCAAGAACTGTTACAAACAGCAGGAAATAGTGGAATCAAATGAAGGGGTAGTAAAAACCAGATCATGCAATTGAATTATCTACAAAACCAAAGCAGCATGCATTGAGCCCCCTTCTTGCAAAGGCACAACATGGAAACAAGTCTGGATGTCTTTGTGGAACAGGAGGAGGAAAGGGCAGAAAAGCTCGCAGTCCGGTCCCATCTTTGATTCACCACTCAGTAACTGACTAATCCATAAAAATACATCTTGGCTGGGTTGATCCATGTCCCCATTACATCGTCAAATCAAGCTCTGCCTATGCCTCCCAGTGGATAATTTCAAGGATTGGGATTGATTTTATACCTCATGAACAGATGCACCCTTTGGAATTCCTTGCTCAGGCAAATAAATGTGTTCTTGGCTGCCTTCTTGTGGGGCAACGCTCGGACATAAAATGTGAACTGATGGAGCTGACTGAAGGTTGGGGTGTGCAGTGCCTACAGTCAGACCACTGCTGCCTCATGCTAACCCCTTGCCACAAAGTCCAACAGTTCTATTTCTCTCTCTTTTTTGTTTTTTTTAAACTTGAAAGAAACGTTAAAGCAGATGAACTGCACTGCAGTTGTTTTATTTGCTGAACAATTTATCCCATGTGTGATTTTACAGAACGCATACTGCTCAGCATCAGATGAAAAAACGTTGAGGACAAAAGCACAGTAGCGTGTCCCCACTCATGTGTCAAGTTAGTGGTGTTAGTACGAGTGATATGTGTAGGTGTTTTCCCCCCTTTTTGAACTCGTGCAGTTAAGAAGCTATGAGCGAGCTCTATCTCTGCTTCTGTAGTGCAGCTCCCAGGCCGTTGGGATGACTGAAGTTTTAGATTTTCCCACTGATAACTGCGTGGTGCTGTGTAAAAACTGATGGCAATGCCCAAAATGTAATGCAAAGAACAAAAAGCTATGAAACTAATGTGAGCTGATGTAGGCTGCCAAGGGAATGAGAAGGAGGTAAAAGAATCGGAAGAATTTTTTTGACAAAAAATAAAAGACAAACACAAGGTAAAGGGCTTGAAGAAAACCTTGCACTCTCTCCCAGATCTGCTTGGTCCTTATGCTTGCACAAAGATCTCCTCTGGCAGACTGTGTGAATTATATTTTTTGTGAAAAGCCAATTTAAGAAATGAAGTAGTAGGGAAAGTGGAATTACCGTGAATTATTTCTCTCTCGTTTCCATCCGATTTAATTTCTGTCTTTGGCAGTCCTGCCAGCAGCAGAGCAAGGCAGGCAATTCTCAGGATCGTTATTTTCTTCTGAATGTTATGTTAAAACTAACGTTAGTGGATTGCAGTTGGCGAGGTTTACCTGTACAGACAGTAGGGTAGTAGCTGCCCATGCTTTTCTTCGTTGCCATCCATCTCCATTTCCACCTTATCTTGTCAGAGTCATTAGCAGCAGCGTGTTTTACAACATGCAGGGAATACCATGCTTATTGTGTTAAATTCTGAGGAGAAAAATAATCTTGGAAGTCCTAAATGATCTGTCCTGGGGTATCAGTTGCACTCTTACTGACACCTTTACTACTTTGTAAAAGGGAGTCTGCTCGATGGTGAAACCTTAACCAACGAGAGTTGATTTTTCTGTGGGTGAATGTTATGATGCTATTTAAAAATGAAGCATAGAAATAAGATAATTTAAAATATTTGAAGCAGATTGAGCTCACGATCTTGATGGAAACCTGATATTTTGCTAGCAGTTATAGAAAGCAGGCATCACTTGAGGTGGTTTCTGTCTGTCTGTAAAGGATGTGCTGTTTGATGCTCCTGTTTGTATGTATGACTGATCCTCCGTATGTTTGCTTGTTTTGATTTTGCTGATGTTCCTGTCTGTCTTTCGTGGTCAGATTCAAAGTTGAAGCACTTTACAGCCTCTGGTGATCTAATCTGATTTGATCCCTTACTGGAGCTTAAACAAACGTATTTGGCAATTTTGGCTATTCATAATTTTTTGAATATGCACTGAAGCTGACATGACCTCCCCTTGTCAAAGCTTCCCATTTCCACAGTGACTGCAGGCTGTAGCTCTCAGACCTTTCTCCAGCACAGGTCACTGTGCATCCGACCATTGCCTGATGCATCACCTTAGAATGACAAAACCAACATGAATATAGTGTGCTGACAACAACCTGCTTTCTAAATCACCAGGCCACCAAGATTGGCTTATGCTGGTTGTCTTTATTATTGGTGTTTTAACAGTTTACTGGGTGCTTTAACAGTGTCCCGTGGCAGGTGCCACTGGAGGGCTTACAATCTGTTTGAAGGGGCATTTGCTACATTATCGTGCTCTCAGTAAATCACGCACATTCATGGGCGGCTGTCATTTGACTGAAAATAACTGTTCAAGTAGTTATTGACCAAAAGAGCTCTCATGATTCCCTGCCACGTCCTCAGCACTCTGCCACCAATTACTTTGGTCTGTAGACCCATTCCAGAAGTCATCTGCAAAAAGCTGAAAGCAGAAATACTGTTTGTATTATCATTGATCCATTGCTGACAGTCATTATAATACAGCTCAGGAAAGCAGTGTCTTGTCTAGCTAGAAGGTAATTGCCTGGAAAGTTGGATTTGCACTTTTCTTGTATGTAGGAGTGCTGAGCTTTTAACGTGGAAACGTGATAGAGAAATACATAGCGCAAGAAATAAAGATAATACAAAATAGCAAAGAAGAAAGCAGGCTGAACTGAGAAGAGATGGTAGGAACCAAACCACTCAATTGCATCCATAATATGAAGAATTTTCCAAGTGACGCAAAGGACTCTGCAGTACAGTTGAGCCCAACAGAACGGCATACCTGGTCAGGCAGCTGAATGTCAAAGGAAGAAGTCAGGAACTCGGAAAAGCTCACAGTATCGGCAGAGTGAATCTACTTCTCGTTGCTGAAGAACTGAGGCAGAAATGACAACTAGTAAGAATGACAAATAAATAGCAAATTAACTCTTTGCTATGGTTTCAAACCGTAGATTGTGAACGGGAGCCTCGCCTTGTGTCTCCAGTTTTCCCATCACTTACTTGATCTGACATGACTTCTGTGTGCAGGCGAGTACTAATTCGTCACATATGTTGGACAGAAAATTGGGAATACATAACAGGTGAACCAGAAAATGCCACATTTCTTTCAGCCTGTTTCATTTCAACATAATTTCAGTGGTGTTCAGTCCTAAGGCAAATTTGATCTAAAACTGTTACTATGTTGTTTTTGTTTTTTTTTCTTTTTTTTTTAGGAGAAAAAAAAATGAATTCATTAAAGCTATTTAAGCTGTGGATATAATTCAGAAATCCCCATATTTGATCAGGCAAGGTCACTTTTCAGTATGGGTTTCTGTCTGTTTTGTGTGCTGTAGAATGTACAGCTGTATCAGACAGCAGTGAGAACTGCAGATGTTCACACAGCATAGAGAAAGGCATCTTTAGCAAGCAAGAGGCTTGATGGTACGTAATAATAGGAAGACTCAGTCTAGTCTGAGGAGTTGAAGTTTGCCACTTTTTATTTAAACACGTGTAACACAGTGGTTTTGCACTGGAAGAGAAATTGAGGAACTGTGGCGTAATCCAGCGCTTATTAAAATAGAAATCAGCACAGAAATCAGTAAAGAAGTGTTTTTCCAGTATGACCTTTGATTAAAGTAATGAAAGGGTAAAGAAGCTATGCAAATGTGAAATCAGAATTCAGTGCTTAATTTCCCCCTCTGCAAAAAAGCAACTTTTCTAATCCAGAAGTTCCCCCTGTTACTGTTTTTTAACCTTTGGAGTTGCCCACACACTATCCTGCAGATCTCTAAGGAGCAAGCATCCCAGATTATTTTGTGCAGTATCAGGCTGGCTTGCACTTTTTTTTTTCCTCAAGGGAATCCTATCAGACCTCAGACACCTTAGCAGTTTGCTAATGGTCTGTCCCCAGCAGCTGTGATATGTGTCATCCTCACTGCATTGTCATCTCTGCATCATTGGTACGGATGAGCCCTACTGCACTTTACAATTCACAGCTAAGTTCATGGGTCTGTATAGATGTGTAGTTCCTGTTAAATAAATAATGGGGCCTGAATGGTCTAAAACTCAGAGTATATTTTGAGTAAATAACATGCAAGCTGTACATAACAATTTTTGATTTATATGGTGTGTTGAGCCCAAACATGGGCGCTTGAAACATATTCACCTGTGATTACTCCTACAAAATCACTGTGAGTTTGTATCTACAAAGTCAGTAGTGAAGAGGTAACAGCTGTATTAGGCACCCTTAGCTGCTTTAAATGAACAAGACAGGAAGAGAAAAAGGAGGAATTATGAAGAAAGTTTTAAAATTGGATTAAATTTGGCTCTACATTTGTGCTGATATAAATGCAGGAGAGACGCACTTGACTACTGGGGCTGTTTTGGAGCTGCATTGGTGTTGTGTGTAGTGCAGGAAGAGTGCTCTCTCATGACGTGCAAACTAAAATGCCGCACAGAGTACAGGAAAATTAATGTCCTTAGGGGCCTTCCTCCCTATTCTCATAATTTCACTGCTTCATTTATTCAGTGAAGGGCTGCTTTGCTGTGCAGCTGGGACTGGCACTGCCTGGCAGCGGACATGTAGGCTTCGCAGGTTTTCATGCAGCTGGGCCTTCTGCTCCCACCACTGGCTCCATCCTCGAGCAATAACTCACCTGGCAATAATAGCCGGGCTTCACAAGCTTTTAAAAAAAACAAACCCTAATCTCTGTAAGATTTACATGGTTTTAAAATCTGAGCTTTTGATTCCACATCTCTTAGGTATTGCTGGAAACCATAATAATAATGATAATAATAATAATAACATCTGAGGTAAAGTAGAAAAAGAAAGGAACAGTAGGAAATCTTTTAAATGATGCTTTTAATACTGCTTTTACTGCTGATGCCTTCTGTCTCACAGCTAGGAGCAAACAAGATGGCTTAGATGAGATTTGTATAGAAGATGTGTCTTTTGTGATGAGGGCAGAAAGTTTAATTATAGGGCAATGCACACTGCCTAACTTGTGGCTTTGTTAGAGTTCCCCCCCCCCCTTTTTTTTTTTGGTAAATATAAATGCCTTTTAGTAGGCAGTCTTTATATGGATTGTACAGTAATTTGGAATATATTTTTCCCCCTAGTAGAAATGCTAAGAAAAAGAAAAAGAAAATTCCTGTTGAGTGAGTAAGGTGATGCTGTTAGTTTCAGATGCATCTTCCCATGAACCAGCAAATCAAGAGAAAGGCTTTCTGTCCTGCGGAGTAGATCCTACCCAGTGTGTGTCTGCACAGTTAATGTAAACCTCAGGGGCTGGGAAATTTAGTATGCCCCATTTTATTTGCTTAGGTGCCAGGCCTCCAGCTGAAGTGGTCACCAAGTTCTCCCTTTGGAAGATTGATTCAGAGACTGCCACGTTTCACTGTCAAAAATAACTCTTGCTGTTTAGCCTGCATTTTCACTGTCAGGAGCACTTCAGTCTGTATTTGCCCTTTCTTAAGTTTCTTTTATAGCCTTGAATACTCTTGAAGAAATTCTTACGAAAAGGGTTCTGTAAGTCTTCATTCTTGCTAGTGTTTTTTTTAAGTCTGACTTCCCCTTCCCTTCACGAGGCCCTGCTTATTGTTAGCCAGAATAAGTTAGAATGTCAGAGAACCTGAACCTGTTTCTGTCCAGCAGTAAATACGTGTCCTGGTCATTCATTACACTCCACGAGATCAGGGGATAAGTTTTAATGCGCTGTCTGGTGGAACACAAGGACCTGTTTCAGTAGGAAACAGAACAAGGTGTAATGTTTTAAAATACTTCCTATTTAGACAAATAACAGCTTGGAATTGATTAGCAATGGTATTGATTAATAACTAATAACATTTCATTCCTCTGACGCATTCCAAGCAAATCCCTTGGCCAATGAAGGTACTTGGTTTATTGATCTGTGTCCTGTTCATTCATCTTGCCGTAAGCCCTTAAGTTCTTCTGTCGCTACTGACATTCATCAGTTTTCATTTGCATCTGCACTTGCAGATGATACTGAAATACAAGGGTCTGTATTTCTTGGAGGTTGCCACGAGTCCGTGGGCTTTGCTGTAGATAGAATCAAAACTTGTACTTGAAGGTTGCTAAGGTTTCTCTTACTGCAGAGTGATAACTCACATAATTGAGAAGACTTAGAGTGTATTTCTGTACATTTTAGTGCTGGCTTTTGCTTTTTTTCTACCTGAGCAAAACATAGCAAAGCAAAGCAGCTCCAGTCACATTTTGCAGAAGTGGAAATTTAAACAAGTGAGAGCCAAAGTGCAAGTTGATATTAGGAAGATGCCTAAAATATACCTGGGACGTTCAGCACTCGTGTCTTTATGTGAGCAAACGATTGTTGCTCTGGCTGTTTGCATTTGCCTAACCTTCTGTTATCAAATAAAATCACAAACAAAATAAAATTTCTGTTGGAGTCAAATATGAGTGGAATCCCAAGAAAGATTCTAAAGGTCAGATCAGCAGTTTTGATATATTGCTCCCCAGTATCTACAAAACCTTAGTGACATTAAACAGTACGAAGTGGAGTTTGCTGGAAGGTACTTGGGTGTTGTATATTTAAAGAACAAGCTGTTACCTAGAAATAATAATAAAATAACGATGAAAGGCTTCTAACTCTGACTGGTCTTTGTGGAATAAGTATTTGTTGAAACTGTCTTCTCTTTGGCTACAGGTGATCTCCAGCCTCCCCGTGCTCCTGGCACTGGGTCTACTGGTTTGGTCAGGCAGAGGCTCTGTGAGTTCAGATGGTGATGAAAATAGAATCCCATGGTATTTTGTCCCGGAAAAAAAAAGGCTATATGCTTAGATGGATAAATATTAGCATTTTGCACTTGTTTACACAGATTAGGAGAACCGAATCGCAACAAGGCATTTCTCTTCCCTTGAAATAGGGTAGAAGGCCTTATTTCCCTTATTTATGGAGTATGACAGCCTAGGAGACTTGCTACTCTTGTTAAACTTTTTTTTTTTTTTTTTACTTTAAAGTGAGTTTTACCAGGAGCCTTCTTAAGTAATATTAAATCTTATTTTGGGCATCTATTTACTTTGAATTAGAAGGTAATTTAATCAAATAAAGTTAGGAAAAAAAGCCACGTGCATCCAAAAACATCAATTGGAAAACAGAGTTTAGTAGGGCTTTCTATGTGGAAAAGAGAGAGATGGTGATTTTCACGTTGATGAAGTTCTCAGAGCTCACTGCAGACACATTTCACATAACATACTTGTCAGTAACACATAAAGACTGTACTGTGACATGTATGTTCACTAGGGCAGAATACAGAGGTTTGTCCAAGTCTTTGTTGGTGAGAAGCAAAGCTGTGCCAATATTAGGCAATTAATTTCTGTGGATAAAATGCTTGGTGAGAGCTGAGTGTGAAATCTTCATTGTGCCTTTGAAAATCTCCCTCAATGAATGGGAAAACGTGTGAGAGGGTGAGCATGTGTATGTAGGTAACTACAGGCATGTACAGATACAGCTCCGATGCATCAGTAAGGCAGAGTGACTCAGACAGGGGAAGAACAAACCCAGACAATGGGGAGAGCTTAGTGTGTGTGAAACCTCTGCTGAGGAGAATGAGGGCTGAACCAAGGGAGGTTTCTACAAGCGACTGCTTCCATCTTGGGACAACATGATTATGTGTAGCTTCTCAGGGGAGACTTTCTGTGATTAAATTTTACTCCTGAACTACCCTGGATTCAGCACATGATGGAGTCACCTTGAATCCAATGATCATTTAAATGATAAAAATTACATTTAGCTGTAAAATAATCATTTTTACTCCATGTAACTCATTTATAACACGCATCTCTGTTAAAACACTGTTGCCAGAAACAGTTTCCAACTGTTGGAAAAGATACAGGAATTCAGACGTAAATGACATATTAGCTCTTAATTGTACAAAAAGTTATATTTTAAGCTTATTTGTTAGGAGACTTTTCAAGCCGCAGAGCAAATCTGAACCATGATTTTAATGTTAGCATACTGTGTTAAAGGAAGCATTTGATTGCATTTATCAGATACACATATAGTGCATTTTTGTTGGCTTGATAGTTTGATAATGGATAACTTCAACTCCAGTGAGTGGTTTAGGACATCTTGGCCAAACCTAGACACGTACCGTGTATTTATAGGTTTTCTTGTGCTGTTAAGTGTTGAAGACCACCAAGCTACAGAACCAGCTTTTTCCATTGAAATCAAATCCTGCCCTTTGTTATCTTGCAAAGAAACTAGAAATGGCCACAAGCTTAAATGTGTAATCTTCCCTTAAACTGGAAGAGCACACCTGAGTCTACTGCTGCTGGTCTCAGACTTGCGGAATGACACATTGGGCTGTCGCTGTGTTAAGGTCACGCTTCAGACAACTGAATTCCTTATTTTTATTTTCCTTTTTGTGTTTTTTTTTCTCAACCTGAGTTATGTCCAAAGTGGAGACCTCTAGTTTACCTGTAACGACAACAAGAAAAGAGGCTTGCAAGTCCTAGCTTTTATCAAATTATTATCAGCGGTGTGAGCAGCTTGAAACACCATTAGCCTGTTACCAGTATGAGGTTTTATTTATTCTAGAGCTCAGTGCATTGATGTTATTGATTTGCTTTAGGGATAATCGCTCCGCTGTGTAATCTAGGAAGTTACATTGCTTCTTATCATGGCACTGATGGTTTCAAGCTGTGGATGAGGTCTTGTGTAGTCCAAATGCTGATAATTTCTGTGGCAGGGTTGTGTGCACAGAGGAGGTGAGGAGATTTTGTTGCTGGATGTGAAGCAGCCACTTACCAAGACTGTTTCTGATTCTTTCTGTAGGAAATATTCCCATTTCTGCCCCGTATACTAATTTAAAAGATTAGTAAAAAGATTAAGAGATAGTCCTAATGGTATTTCAAAGCCATGACATGTTTTTCTTTACAACTACAAGGTTAAACATAAATGAAACACAGAGCTTTGAGCCTCTCATAAGACTAGAGAAAATATGTTTAATCATTCTTTCAGCCCAAGTATAATTTCCCATGGTATCTGGTATGTTTTGACACACATTTTAGTCTGCAGTAGGCAAAACACCTGCTGAAATGGTATTGAGTCTTCAAATCAGAAGATCTGCGTTGGTCTTTTTTGAGTGGAAATTGATCCCTGCAAAAGAAGCCGCTATTAATGGAGGAGGCTCCTTGAAATCATATATTGAGAAAGCCTATGCTCTTTAATCCATCAATGTTAAGCATTTATTTTATGCTAGAGGTTGACTTTTTGTAATTATATATTTTTCCTGTCTGATGTTAATATTCAAATACTGTCTTCCACCTTCCATTTTGGATATATATCTTAAGGTCATAGATATAGGAGAACATGGTCATAAATGCAAACTACAGCACTAATGGAACTGAATTATGTATATAACTTGAAATATTCACAAGTCAAATGTAAAAACCATGGTGGGTTACTGAGTTTTCAGTGAGGAACTGTGAATTAAGGTGGCCTCATCTGAACAATCCAAACAAAGTCTGAGCTTTCAGTACTTACACTAATAGACATTCAGAAAGCCAGCTTTGCTACCGAGAGTAATGATGATGTTATGGATCTGTCTGGGCTGCTATGAAAAAGATACATGATTATTATCAAGAGGCAATAGCTGGAGTCCCACTAAGACGTTTTGTGGTTGACATTCCATTATTTTAAGAGATGGAAAAGTAGCCATTGAGATTCATTCCTGCTTAACCAGCAACAAAATTAGTTTTCACACACAAAGCGTAATAAAAAGATCGCTGCGGTTGTTGTTTTTTTGCAGGAGATTGAGTCAGTGGCCAAAGTATAAAAGAGCAAAAAAGCATTTAATTTTGGCCTGCAGTAATATTCGTCACTTTAGCCAAAACAGAATTCCTACCACAAAAAATAGCTGCTAGTGTTTTATTCGGAATACCTGATTTTTAGTTAGGCATTATTTAGCTTACACTAATGACCCTAGTCTTGCTGGTGTTAATTAAGATGTGCTAAGCATACAGTACTGACTGTCAGTCTTTTCCATATAAGCCTGCACTGCTGTAGAGCTCATAGTTTGACATATGTGTTTATCTTATGGGTTATATTTGGTGTTGTGCAGCTTAATGACAGCAAAGGATTCCTTTTCTACTGAATACTTCCACAGTTTATAATAGTTATCTTGGAACCTGAACATTTAGGAAAAGATTTTGTTGTCCTGTAGAGTAGCAGCTTTCTTCATGTGACATTGTGTGGGCATTGAACTTAAGGAAGGATTTAAAATTAGTGCTGAACTCATACAAAAGTTCTTCACGAGGACAGGGAGAAAGCAGAAGATGCATAATATTAGTTCTCTATTCTGCTTTGGTTTTCCCGTGAAAAGGTAATTATTTTTAATATAATTAAGCAACAAGGGACAGGGACAGAATAAAGAATGTGTCAAAGAGCTCATACATCAGTTAGTTGCTTTCAGCTGACCAAGATCTGATAAATTTGCTCCAGGGCGTTTGTAGCTGACTAAAGCGCTGTCTGCACTTGAAATCAGGTAAAAGCCCAGAGAACTTGACGGGAACCAAAATAAGCCTTATTTTCAAAGGCAGGTGAAGCATAGAGGCTTTCAAGAAATATTAAGCAGAAAACCGAATTCCAAAATGCAAAGAAAACACTTTGAAATTTAAAAGTTGCATATACGAATATAAAGGAAAAGAATAAGGTGCAGATGTGGTGTGTTGTTGATAGCAAATAGTAACTTCTCTTTGGATACAGCCCTCACTAACTACCGATAACTGAGAGTTCATGAACTGAATGTCCTGTGGTCAGAAGAATTTGCCTTCCGAATTTTTCTTTCTTGTTCCTTCGCTTATACCATGCGAGGATTCCTCAAAACAAAGTAGGAGAGGCAAATGACTGACAAAGCTGATAGACTTACTGGCATAACGCACATCCCTTCAGTGGATTTTTGAGAAGCTTCCACGCTCCTGGAAGTCATTTGAAAGACTGTCATTTCCAATCTGTAATTTTCCTGTTTTCTGCAGTGATAGAGGATTAAAGACCCATTAGGTTTCAGTCTGAGCGCTAATCCAAGCTTTGGACAGCTTTCCATTTTGCAGACGTATTAAAATGCAAGCACCGCTCATTGTTCCAACTAACTTTTCACTTTATGTTTGTTTCACTGTGTCACAGAACAGTTTAGAAGATTGCCATACTTCCCATTTTTTAAGTAATTTTAAAATAAATGTTAAATAGCTTTTTTTTTATGACACGTGGACCTACAATATCCTCTCAAGCTGAACCTTTAGTATTTTAAGACAACTATTTCTAGGAGATTTATGAGTTGCAAAGAAAATTCTTAAAAGCTGATTTGCGACCATAGGATTTACACTGGTTTTCTAATAACCTGGTTCTGATTGCTTATTGCCATATAATTCCATTGCTTTTTGAAACGACACTTTTTTGGGGAGCAAAATGGTGAGTAAGACAAGATGACGCTCATGCTTAACTGCTTTGAATCTAACCTTGTAGGCTGGTGTGGAGTGAGCAGGGAGGTGTGCGCTGCATTCCTCAAGCTGGAAACTTCACAGCAATTGCTTAAACTGGGTAGAGATAAAGAAATCTTTGATAATTAAAGCCCTTCCTGTCAGTTACGAGGCAGTAATATGATCTCTGTGTGGTCAAGGGATAATCTGCTCTCAAATGGTTACCAATCATGGAAAAAAATGTGAAGCCCATGGAATAAATCTCATGCCTTGAACTTGAACATGGTGTTTGCAAACTCCCTCAGCAGTAATGCTGAATTTCAGCAGGAGTAGGATTGTTTATTACTCTGATCTTCTTTTTTTTTTTTTTTTTTTTTTATCCCCTCCTCTCATTGCTTGCAGTACTCGCAAACCGTCTAGTTCGATGTAGTATTATTTTCTCCGAGCTCAGTGAAATAGTTGACCTGCAGGCATATCCCAAAAAGACCAAGGGGAATGCTTGTTGGGTTGGCAAAAAGAGTACTTTGAGACTTGCTATCTGTTTTGGATAATGGCTGTCGTTATAACAACATCCTGTAATCGTACTGTTTTGATTCCACAGTGTCTGGAAGTGTTGCACCTTTGGGAAGGAAGCAAATTTGGGAACTGGGACTGACACTCATTACTTACATGATTTTCTGCTTGCAGCGGGGGCAGTTTGCCAGGGAATGCATTTATTGCCTTGTAAGTCGTAGCCTGACTTAGAGATTTTAACACTAAACTTCAGTGGTTCCAGGAGAGTCTCTGATCACACTCCTGGCAACAAGAGAATCTTGGGTTTCTGCACACAGAATTTTGGGTGCCACAGTATAAGAAGGACATAAAACTGTCAGAGAGCATCCAAAGGAGGGCTGCGAAGGTGGAGAAGGTTCCCATGGCAGTGTGCACAGCCCCAGACTGGAGCTCAGGGATCATTTGGGCAGTGCTCTCAGACATAGGGCTTGGGTGGTCTTGTGCAGAGCCAGGCGTTGGGCTTGATTTTCTGTGTGGGTCCCTTCCGACTTGGGATGTTCTTTGATTCTATTCTATTCTATAATTCATCTCAAATATACCCATAGGATTAAACTACCAGGATGTATGTCCCTCCTGTGAGGCTGACAGGGCACCGCATCGTATCCGCACAAATAGTAGGTAGGTTACGGATAACTGGGTCACCCAGCTACCCACTGTATGCACTTCTTATTTTCAACTTACCTTTCTGACCCTCATCTTTTCTCCTTAAAAAGGAGACCTTTATGTTCTCAGAACTGACTGTACAAAATAGCTAAATAAAGCTCCAGTATAATTTCTAAAAGCTGTGCGAGCCCACATATAAAGTCTTTTGACTGTTTCTCCCCTCTCTAGCAGTACCCATCTGCACATTTTTAGGCCAGGACAGAAACACTTCTAGCTGCTTTCTAGGCACACCCTTCTGGTCTTTGTGGTTCGGGCTGAGGTAAAAATGTTATTTATTTATAGCCATTTCTATGCTGTTTGTTAATAAAATGAAGTTCTAGTAATTAGGCTATGATGTCAAAATTAGATATGCATCAAGCAAAACTATTCTTGTCTGAACACTTAAATGATCTTTTTGGTACTGCTTTTATTCAGTAATACTAATACCATTTTGATAGTATTGCAATAGAAATCGCCAAGGTTCTTGTCTCCTAGGATAGGGTGTGGAAAATTGTGTGATTGTGATAATTAGTACTGACATTTTACATAGGAGAAAGCTGAAATAGAAAGGAAAACGTGAATATCCCTAACCTGCAGAGTACAATGTGTTCTAAGCAGCATTAAAATCAGTAGGCATCAGCCTTTCAGTCAGCCCATCGCAGCATACCTTAAACTGGTACTTGCACAGATTTGCATGTGAGTTCAGCAGGATTTGTATCCATTACTGGCAAGACTGATACAGAAAAATGTTGGGCTTACACTGTCTTGACAACAGGAGGAATTCAGGGGACCAAGAAAAGTCCAGCAGGAATTGTGCTATTGGTAATGACATTGCACAGTTTAGTGTTGTAAAACTACATCTGATTATAAAGCTAATGACAAACGTTTCATAAGATGGTTTCCATCATGGTTTGATTTAGAAGGGGAGGTGGGGGGTGTTGTTCTCAATAGCAGCTTTGAGAAGACACCTCTCTTTTGATTTCTTGTCCTTGACTTTAAGAGGGTATATATGATTAAGAGTGCTCAGTGTGATTTAAGCTAAAACCTGTCTCTGGCCCTCCTAGAGGAACTTCTTGTGTTCTGTTATCTGGAGAGGGAACATAGACTGGGAGAGCTAAGATAAGTTGGGTGTTTTTGAATACTTTTGTATGTGCAGAAGCTTATTGCATGCCACAGAGTATCTGTATAATAGTAAATTCAATACTGCCTTCCAAATTTTTGCTGTCATGCAGCCATAGCAGGCTTGATTTTCTTATTGTCTGTGACCTCTTTGTACTACTGGAGAAGCAAAAAGTGACTGCAGCAGGCAAAACTGCTGACTGCAGAGTTTTGCTCTTGGCATAAAGCTGGCAAAACATCTTTATATTTTGCTACGGCAGTCGCCATTATTCTGTCATTTTAGCAGTAGAAAAGATCTGGGCACTGGGAGTGAGAGAAATCAGGAGGACTGAAGCAGATGTTTTCAGAGGTGAGGAGGGGATGGCAGATGCTAGACCTACATTCGTATTGGTGGAAAGCCAGGGCACAAGATGTTCCATCTATTCTGGGTTACATGTGACCCAAGTGGCATTAAAATGAAATTCACCCTCCATGGCAGTAAATCCCCCTGAAAACAAACAATTGAAAGGCTCAAGTCTGGGGGTGGGGAAGAGATTACAAATAAAGCAAAAATTGTCAAAGGAGATTGATGAATCGCCGATGGAACGTTGATGTGTTTGTAGTAATATAAATATATGCATATATTATAAGCAAAAGCATTTTTTTTTCATTCACCTTTCCCTGGGTGAGGAATGAAATACGCTGAAGAGACGGGCTTTGGGTGCGAAATGGGGATTTGGGTTGTTACCCATTACGGCAGTAGCAGCATGCAGCAGACAGCTGATGGGAATGACAATCATGCTTATAGGAGATGAAGTTTACTAGATAAAAAGCGCAGTTCTCAGTAGTTTGCCAGATGCATACATTTTTCTGCAGGAGGATCTGCTGCAAGGCAATATTTCTCATTTTTGCTGTGCTTCCAGTAAGGGCTTCCTGAAGTCTTCTATGCTAGGCAAAAATTGCTAAAAGTAGCCTGTCTTCTTGAATGCTGTTCAGCTTCCTTCCTTCCAGTCTGCTTTCAACAGAACTAAATTAAGTCGCATTTAAAGCCTGTCCAGATTGTATTTTTCTTGTTTTTCCTGAAAGCCCAGACACCTACTGTCCATTGGTAGAGAGAGAGCAGAATTAAAGTCTGTTTATGAGAAACAGAAATGTATGCCATATTTTACAAAATGTTGTGAATGTCCTAATATTTAGCACTAAGTGAGCTTGGCTGCCTGACTGTAATACTTCACAGGAGTGAAGTATCTCCTCCAAAAAAACAAAGGCTGCCTCTTTAGAATAAAAAGGTTTATGTTGAGAACATAAAATGCTTCTATTTATCCTAAAATTTGTTAAAAACACAAGAACCAGTGTAAGGAGCTTAATAACTTTGCTATCCTTGTCAGTGGTAGAAAACCAAGATGATACGAAAAATTGAAGATGATACTTGTTGATTGATTTGGACAACAGGGGGGTCCTGTTGGTGACCTTTTCTACATGTGTGTAACCGGTCGCCACTGCAAATAGGAAGAGGTGAGTCTCAAGAATGGCTTTATGCTACTCAGAGAAAGACTGGAAATCAAATATGCTTTGAGGGTTTAGTTTTAAAGGAGTTGTACGTGAGTGTAGAGGAAAATAAGAAGCAATCATGAAGAAGTAAGTGGGAAATACACATGAGTTTATAAAACGTAGGCTTCTGTAAAAAGTACTGCTACGTTATGAAAGCAAGAGGTAAAGGACAAAATTCTTGTTCCAGAATCGGGGATTAAAGTTTGAGTTAATCAAATTCCTGTTTATTGCTTTGGATGCAGCTCTGTAGGTTCTGATCTGAACTTGCTACTTTCACCTCTGCCCTGTGATAAACGCAGTGCGTTCCTTTGAGGTGCACTGAAAGATAAAGCCTCTGGTTGATAATTAGCAGTAAGTCATGAAATCCTAATCTAACATGTTGCAGTTGTTCACCATAGTTGATTACATTATTGGGAGTGTAAACATATTTTCCTCTTCTTTATAGCAGGAAACTTAATCATTAGGAAAAATAGTGCAGCAGTGCTGGTGCGCTTCAGTACATTGTTGTGTGCATGGTGGTAGTGATCCAGCATTCCTGTACTTTTTGTGTTATATTCCTACAATTCCTTCAATTCTCTGTTCTTTTGGCCTTTTTCATTCCTCTCTTACAGCAGTGTAGCAAACTCTTGGAAAATTCTCCATTAAGCTGAAGAAGGAACCTCAGATCAAGAAACTTTTTAAATCCTTTTTAGTCTTTGATATCGAGGCTCTCCTCTCATTAGGAGCACTTATCCTGAGAAGAAAGAACCCTTTGGCTGGGTCCAGCAGGAAACCTTGTTGTACTAAAGGAGAGTGGGTAGAATGTAACAGTGTGAATCAAAGAATTTTATTCCTATCTGTTTCTGTCCTGGTTCCATAGGCGCTTTTCTATTTGTGTAATATTCACATGGATCTGGAATTACTACCTCTTAAATCTTCACGTTCTTCCTGAAGCCTCTGATGAAAACCAAGACCAGGTGGGATCTGGAAATGTAGGTGACTTCATAAGAGCCCAGTTATGTCAGGAATGTCAGAATATGCCTTCTCCTTGAGGGATCGCCCTCTTGTTGAGTTATTGGTACTTCATGGCAGTTATGTGACCTTGGAATGGAGGACCTGACTTGTCCCATTTGAAGTCTAAGGGCTACAACATCCAAGACCTAAGCTACTTTGTAATTGAAGTATTTATTTATTTATTTAGTTTCTGTTGCAAGTCTTTGACCATGTTGCTTCTAAAATTGGTTTTTCACTGCATTGCTGCTGTTTTTCAGTCACTCCAAACTTAGAGGGATGGGCATTTTCCTCAAAGAGGAGAGTTATAACAAGAGGGTAAACTCATCAACCTTATGCACATGTACCTTATTCAATACAGTAATTGATTCACTTTTATCAGATTACCCCAGTGGTGTAGGTGTAAGGGGAGTGGAACTTTTAATATCCATTTTTTTAACTTTCACATTCAACAAACTCGTATCTACTTTCATTTAAAAATACCCAAATCCACAAACAACTGAGCATCTACTTTTGCTGTATTCTCTTTCTGTGCTACCTGAGATTTTCTGTAATCCAAGATATAAAGTTTGAATAAGACAAGCATGAATGTGACTGAATAATAAGTTATTAAATTTGCAGGAAGATAATAGGTATTTAAATTAAGGAGACAAAAATCTGCATATGAAACTGTTTAGTATGAAGATTAAAACATTTATGAAGATGAGACAAGCAAGAGCTCCTCAACAGAGAGTGGCTGTAATTGGAGTGGCACTTTGAGAAAGGCAAAGAAAACTGACTTTTGAACCTCAGCTTTTTTGTTGTTGTTTTTGAAGGGGAAATGAAATTTGTGAAGAAACCTAGGAGAAATCTCATTCCACTGTTTACTGCTATATCATCAAGGTAATAGAACAAAATACATTAAAACCAAAAGACATCTGAGAAATCTTGTAAACAGGAATAGCCTGGGATAAGTAGAAAATGCTCCTTCTGAGTAAAATCATGCCTTAGAGCAGAATAATACTCTTTTATGTGTTATCGTCATTAACAACTATTCTATATCCTATTTAACAAGTATTTTTGTGAGTGGCAGAACGTAGCATGCTTCATTTTCTCCGATGCCATCTGTTGTGTGGAATTTCTAATCATGGCTGAATCTGCTCTGCAAACACTTCTTTCAGTGGCAGAATTAATCTGGATCTCTCCTCAGTCGTGCCATACCATGTCTTTTTACAAAGCTGGGAGCCGAACACCTTTGATACTTCTACCTCAGTGTCAAGTGGGGTTGATCTTGAATGGATGGGAAGGGAGGTGTTACTTGGAGGATTGTAAGATGGAGAAAGATGGGAATTTATAATCTTAGTTTACTAAGAGAGGAGGGGATCTGTAACTGGGATTAGTAACTTCTGTAATAGGTTCACACTGTTTTCTAGAAATATTGTATTTGTGGACAGTCGGTCAATAATGCTGAACGACTGAACCTTGTTCAAGATGCCCAATTAAATCCTAATGAGCTGATCACATCTCTGCACATCACAGCACTTGCTCTGGTGTTAAATGTGGCGTCTGTCAGTCTTTCCATAGACCAAATTTCTGCCTTTACCCAGAAGGGTGTCCCTGCTGAGGGTCTGATTCAGTTCTCAAATGTAGCAGTGCAATTCCATTAGCTCAACTGTGGTGGGGTTAATCCTCATTTTCAAGAGCATCAGTGAATGGAGAAGAAAGTATTCTGTTCCTCATTTGAAAAATGTAATTACTCTCTGTGTATAGAGATTGATCAGATCTTCCAGGAGTCGAGGAAAAGCCACCCACTGATTTCTGTAGACTTTAGGACCCTTATTAGAGATTTCCATTTCATTTTGAGGTACAAATAAATATCCTTAACAGTGGTGATCAAGCAATGCTAGTCCTGTTTAGGAGATGAATTAATCAGGGAAGAGAAATGAAAGCTTGTAGGAGAGGTATTGTAGTCTAAGGGATATAAAGGATATGGTGTTGTTTCCTTAACGGCGGTAGTTATTTCAGTGAATGGCACTTTTATCATCAAACAGCAAACCCTATCTAACTGTCTCCTAAAAGTTGGCTGTCACAAAAATACTGGTAATACCTTGAGCAGGTAGAAAAACGTTGTCATTAAGGTCAAGGATCACAGCATTCTCTTTGGCAGGGAAATCTCCATCATATGAATATGTCTCCATTATGATAAAATAAGGAAGTAAACTACAAGGAGGTCATTGACTGCAAGAAGCAATTTTCAAGCTCTTATTGCTTCTGATACTCTACAGTGTAATTCACAAACAAAAGCATAAATCAACAGCAACCTGTTCCAGCAGGTTAGTGGAGAATCAGGAGAGATGAAGCCACATAAAACAGGATATTAAATTGCCATGACCAATTTCCTGTAATTGTTCTTAAAAGAAAGCAGAACACTCCTTTTTTTTTCTTTTACAATTACAAAGATATTTTGTAAAACCCTGCATATTTTAGAAATGTTTCAGAGCAGCCAATATAATAAGTCTGTCTGCTGGGAAAACAGGAACAAGCAAACAAACAAATGCAAGCATTCATATATATTCTCCTGCCACGCTAGTGAATTTTCCTATCACATGCATGGCTGCTCCCTGCTCTGGCACTTAGCTTATCACAACATTTATAAAGGACTTCTAGGCCACAAACAAGTATTTTCAAGAAAAGTATGTGGAGGTTGCCGTGTCTTATAAACGCAATCCATTTTCTGTCATTTCTTGAGAACGTGTGCTCAGCTGTAATGATTCTGCAGAATCAGCAACCGGGAGCATTTAGAAACCGTATGGGTTTGTTCCCCAGCATCTCTCAGAGAGTATAAACAGTCCAGTGCGTATCTCAGTGGTTCTTTAGTGTGCCGTGCTGCTTTTGGTCCTCCCACACGTTTACGGCTGAGGTTAATCCTCAGCTTAATTCTAGCTGTAGGTGTCCCTGTTTCTAGCTATAGATGTACCCGTTCAGTGCACAGGAGTCGTACTAGATGCCCTTTAATGGACCCTTCTGACTCTGATGATTCTATCCTTAATGCTAAATGTAATGGTAGAATCATGATACTCAGATTTTTGTTTTTACTTTTAGATTAATTTCAGCGGTGTTTTGTTTTACTTGTTTTTATCTTTTAGTTTTGAGGGTTTTTTGTTTGTTTGGGTGTTTTTTTTTGTTTTTTTTTTGGATGAAGTTGTAACTCTCTTGTTATTAGCAGCTTCATGTTTCTGGAATACATGTTTTTAATAAGTCCTTCTGTTATTTTCCTCCATGCCTGACTTTATTAGAAACAGTCCAATATCCCCTCCTCGTAAACACCATCCTATAAAAGGTAGATATTTTCACAGAAGTCCTTACTTCCAAATGGTCTTGCTGTTTTCTTGTTCGATTCTATGCTATCCTTCAGTTTGTTATATTTAGAAAATGATCTTTTCCCTAAAAACTAGGTCTATAATTTGCTTATCTTAAGTAATGCCGAGAACTAATGAAATAGAAGATTTCCTTGTTATCTTCCTGCAATACCATAGACTCTGTGTCTGTCATTTGGCAGCATGTTGCCACTAATGCGAGCGATAAAGTTTGTGCTGTGGTGAAGCTTCCCACGTCATTAAGGAATATATATTTTTTGGGGTGCGTATGTATATGTAAATTCATTAATTAATTACTGTTAAAACCTCAGAAATATACTTTCCGCATTCCTCTGAAAGTACTCAAACTGTGAGCATGAAATTTCATCATGAATTTTGCACTTCAGCTGATCCAGTAAGCAATTTATAATTGAACATATAACTTTGTTAGTTTGTTCAACGATAGCACTGGAGAAAGCTACTTTTAAAAAGCAGGAAGCGTGCTAATGTGAAAGGCCAGAAGTTTGCAGAGGAAAGAAAAAAAAACACAAACCAATATCAAAACAACCTTGTGTGAATTGAAAGTTTCAGTGTGGTGTCTGTGAATGAATTTCAGCCCTCCGCGGTGGGCATACCGTGCAGTAATGGTGCTGCGCACAGTGATTGCCCAAAGGCCCTGGTGGGCTGAAACCTGTCCAAGGAAGGTATGCTGATGTCAAATGAGTTGTTAATGAAGAACATGAAATGTTCTAGAGATAAAGCAACGAAACAATCTGAGACAACTGGCAAGTTAGTCCCAATTACGTTACAGTCCTACTGTATGCATGTCTTTTGACATGGGAGATAGGAATATGGGGAGGGCATGGGACACGTGTTCTTCATTCCAGGCTAGTGCTGCTTTCCTTCTGTGTGGTCTGTTTATGTTTTACTCTTCCCACATAGCACTTGCATTTTCTCCATCTGCTTGAATCGTAATTTAAATTACAATTAAATTCAAAATTAATTTTTGTGCACCCAAAGTGAAGTAGCTAAGCAGGAGCAGCTTTACCATACTGTGTCCTCACAGCGCTTGCAATTATAAATAGTTGTGCTCAAATAAGCAAATTGGAAGTAAATGCATGTTTTTCACATTCCAGAATCTTGCTTTCACCCTGAAACCAAAATTGGTTCTGTTTGACGGGAAAAATTTGAGAAGAACCTTCTTCTTGCGCTGGAAGAGACTGAGTTGGGTGTAATTGTAAAAGCTCACCTTCTTTTCAGTCTTTGCTTCCCTTTAAGAATCATTTCAAAGAAGTGGAGACTTTTCTTTTTCCAAGCCCAGAATTTTTCACTTGTAAAATTGAAGTTCACGATGTAACTAATATCAGCAACCTTCTGCAAGCAGTTTTGTTGTCTGACGAGGACAGGAAAATTGCAAAAGAAGTTTCAAGCAAACCTATTTGATATTTGCAATATGCTTTTGTAAGATGGAGAGGTTGTAAGGGAGGAACTTCTGGAGAATATACAACTCTTTTTATCTAAAGCAGACTTAAACTCAGTCATCTGCGTGATGTCTGGATAAAACTTTTCTAAGTAATAGATGGTAAAACGCAAAACTAGTGGAAATTAGCAGGCAAACAGAACTCTAAAGGAAAGAAGTTGACCAAGAACAGCTTTTTTCTTAAGAACGTACCCATTTAAATTGTGGAAACAGTCTTTATTTTAGATACGCTTTAACCTATCTCTGTATTTTAATGTTTTGTTACAATATTCAGACCTTCCTAAAACTGTCACTTACCCCTTGCTAAATGAGGTAAAGCTCTTTTACTGCCTTATAAAATAGGGAAAAAAATGTATTTCAGTATTAAAGCCACTGGCTGCCTGCAGAAACTCCATGCCAAATCAGTGTTTTTGTTATAGGTCAAAGCATGTTCTGCTTTACTGATGTAGAAGTTATATTTCCTGAGTAGTTTTGAATTTGTATTTCCTTGTGTATAAACGAAGGGACATTGCCAGCAGGACCCCGGTTTTTAGACAAGAATCCTGTCTTATAAATTATCCCAAGTCTGCATAGTAATAAGGCCATTTATATGGAAATAGATGCGCTACTCTTCTTTTACTGGCTCTCAAGCAATTCATGAACTGCGTTTCACATTATGAGAAGTGCTTCATGAATCAGATGAAAAGCCAAATTTAGACACTGGTAATTTCCAGCTCCCATTGATAAATACTGCTCCAAACGTGAATTTGGTGAAGGAGCCAAGAGGTGCAAGACAGAGGAGGTGTAAGTGATAATAATGTCAGTAGAATCAAAAGCTATTGCAGATAATGGTCTCTTCTTCCTTGGTTGATAAATGCAGAAGGACTGCAGAGAGATTTATCAAAAGATAAGCAACGAGCCCAACTGAAGGTGTTTATTTTCACAGAGGGAGATGCCTTTTATCTTCAAATGATGATGATGTATTAGTGACTTATGAATTAAACTCAGTAATGTCTCCCAGCACATTAGCAGGGCAGGTACTTACCCAACTAGGAATGCTACTCATTCTAATTTATTTAGATAATGAAGATTGCTGAAAGACAGGCAACACACTATTCATAGAAATATAGTTGAAGCGGGAATTGCTAGCATGGGAACACGGAGAGGAAGCTGACAGATTTTAAGCAGCTCCTAGGAACTTTCTAAGCAAATGCACAAAACTCCACACAGAAATAGCAAGTCCATTAGGTGTGTTAGCGCCAGTGAATAGCAATGATTGCAACAAAGTCATGCTAAAGCTTTGCGTGCATAAATTCACTGTGTGGTGAATTTTGACCTTCACCGTGTGGTGAGTGAAAGCAGATGAAAGCTGGAAGCTGGGTAGGGGTGTCCCTGAGTGATAAGTCTGTAAATAGGTAATTTGAAACTAATTTCTGATAAAGGCGATTCAGAAGTAGGGATTTGCAACACTGAATATCGTAACCTCTTTAGGTAATTTCTGTCATCACATACTGAAAGTTACGAGTCATATGCAACTTTTCATAGAACGACAGAATGGTGTTACGTATACATGCGTGTTGTCAACTTTTGTCATGTTGAATTTCGCAGTATTGCTTCTGGTTCTTAAAATCATTTTTTTTCTGTGTCTTGCAAATTATTAAAAGTAAATTTCGTCATGGAAAGGAACGCATTTGGAAAGCAAATCAGCGAGGATGAAGAGAAACAAAGGTCACATTTTGAATCTCAACACTGTAATGAAAACACGCTCTTCTGAGGACTGAATTACAGTATATTATTACTCGTGTTTGTCTTGTCAGAACTTCCATATTTTTTAATATTTTTGGGTAAGTGGAGACCTACTGGGGGGATTCAAGGAGGAGGAAGGTATAAAACAAGAAGGTGGAGAAGTATTTCTTGATGTTTACTAGTGATACGCCACTTGAGTTTTGAGCATGTGCGTTAGAAGATAAGACAGTTTGGCTACCTTAGTTGACTAGTTGAACAAAAAAATTACCTAAATCTGGGAAGACGTAAGTCCTGCTAACTGCTATACCTAAAGTGCTCGTGAGCAAAATAGAGAAACAATTCAGGGTCACTGAGTTTCTGGGGTAGGAAGTCAGATGTTGGAACCATTGGGGTTTATTTTTATTTCCTCATAAAGGAAGAAACGGTGTTTTGGGTATTCTGTACTTTCTTTGGCTGGTGAAGGAGGGTCATTCTCACACCAACTGTTATAGGAAAACAACACGAATTGAGAATTGGAGGGGCAAGGAAGCAGGGGAAAAAGAAGGAAAGATTGTTATAGTTCTTTATCAGTTAAAATAGCAAGACATTTTTTGGAGGCCCTGTCCCGATTGTAAAAGGCAGCTTGCTACCGTCACTTGGTGGTAATGCAGTCTAATCCCTCAAAGAAGATATGGAGAAGTGTTGATTTAGTAGACAGACATATTAGACTTTAAGTGAAGGAGAAAAAAGCCTTACCAGCACGTCCATTAGAAATAGCGGATGAACTTGAGAACAAATTCAGTGAATGCATAAGGCTGTGAAATAGGGCTTTATATCTCAGGGGGCATTCCCCCAGTCACACTTGGCTCTCATTGCCTTCTGTGGATCTAGGGATTTGTGCATGAAAATACGAATAAGTTTTAAGCAGCTTAAAACGAAACATACTTGTCTTTCTCAAAATATCAGCTGTATTAAAAATGCTGTCTTCTAGATGAGATTATTATTTTCTAGGGGAGTTTATGTATGCGGGTGTGTACCAGTGTCACTGTGTACAGAGATCGGTCAAAGATGTTCACCTTGTACTTTGTCCGCCTGGTTTTCATTGCATCAGGATGAAATATTGGACAATGGCTTTCCTTCATTAAAAAAATAAAAATAAAAAGGAAAAGGAAAATGCAAAGGCAAGGAAAGAAATTGAATGAAAGTGGGGATTTTTCTACCTATGCCAGCTCTCTCTATTCTTGATGTCTCTGCTTTCTCCTCAAGAAAATGTGATTCAGTGTGGAGCGCACAGAAAAGATGCTTTAAAGAGTCTTTACAAATTGGCAGTACATTTATTTATACACATTTCACCCTGACACATTACATATCATCATGAGGCTCCCCAGGCTACACATAAAAAGAAGAACAGCCATAAATCAAACTGGAGGCAGCTCTTCCATTTCTTCACTGATTTTCAGGTGTTTTTTTTTTTTTTTTCTTTCAGTAACCCACAGAGAGAACATATTTTCTCCCTTATTACTCACAGAGGGAATACCATACTCTATGCTATTGTCACTCTTTTTATCTGATAGTAGTGGTAATTAAAATGATTTTCATGGCATGTGTGTTTTAAAGCAGGATCTAATCCTGCGCAGATACAAATACATTATTTGGGGTATTCACCTGACCTCCTGAGCTGAGAATCAGTCGATCTTAAACTTTTCTGTGAGCCTCTAAGTTGAAAGGTTTCTACTGAGCAACTCTTGTTTAGGTGTTTCATCATTCTGATTTTCGCTGTACCTAAGAAAGAAAATCTTCAAAATATGACCTATGTGCATCCTTTTTTTTGGTTGTTTTTTATTTGGTTAAAGTCCAATGAATTAAAAAAGAAAAAAAAAAAGAAAAAAAAAGAAAAGGTATGATTGCAATCAGAATTGAATTCTGTGTCTTCTGAGCAATTTTTTTTGGTAACTTCAGTCATTGCCACAATCGCCCTGTGGGTGGTGTTTGTTTTACCCCGTTGTAGGCTTCTCTGCTGGGACTGTCTAGACTCTTAATGCTCAGTGGAGCAAAAAATACTCTGAAGGATTTATGTAGTACCTAAGTGAGAATTTTGCTCACTTAAGATTCAAGTTTACGATACAAATGGTATTACATGAGAATGGAAGGGGCAGAAGTGGCAAGAAATGCTTCTTACCCCAAATCCACTGCAGTCATCTTCTGATACAAGGAAGGTTATTCTTTCCTGGAAGGAAATCTCTTGGGACTTTTACTGGGACATGTTTGTTCAGCAGCTTAAAGAGTATGCCAGCATAAATTTCAAACATCAGCGGAGGTGAGAATTGAATCTTACTGATATTCAGTATGGCAGAGATCATCCAAAAGCTAAGCAATAGTGAACAGTGTTCCTCACTCAGAAGAGCTCTGGTCAGTGTAGATTAGGGTGACTGTTTTCTATTTCCAAGTAATTTTAGGCACTGTTTGTTTGTACATTTTAGGAATTTTTCTTATTGTAAGTGGTTGATGGTATTCCTAATATTAATGTTTTGCTTTTTTCCCCTCCCCCCCCATCAGTTTTTGGAAATAAAACATGGCTCTAAAAGGATCACGACAATTTTTTTTGGTCTGTATAGTTCAGACAAATGCCTTAGTTATATTTAAATTTTGGTCAGATAGCATCAGGTCACATAAATTACAACTCTAACAATTTAATATGTTATATATATAAATATAAAATATCCACGGATTATTAAATACTGCAGTTTTTAGGGTTTTAGTGTTCCAACCAATAAAACGCACCTACTTCAGGTAATGATCAAGAAAGACTTTATCTGTGGGTTTTATCCAATGCCAGTTTGCCTTTCCCTTTTTATCTCTTTTGATATCATGGTTAAATTATTAATTATTAGTTGAAAGGAGGTTGCAGTAGTGGATAACATCTTCTGTTTTGGCTGGTTAGTGCTAATGAATAACCTAACAGATTCGGAAGAGGACGCAAAAATCAGGGTTTTGCTTTGGATTGCAGCCTTCCTAGCTGTTAGGGTCACTTCTTTTTGCAGCCCTGCAAGATCCTGGTTGTCTTGTTGGTGTCTTATTTGTAAGAGTAAATGCACACCAAAAGGAATTACTAGCAGGAGGCAGAGCACCTCTCTCGACAGTTACTTGTACCCTCCTTAACTGGAGGAAGGCTGCTGATTCTAACACCGCTTCTGCTCGCAGGTTCTCAGTGAGCTATGGCGGAGTTGTAAGACAGTGTTAATTATTAGAGAGCAAAGGCCTGATGTCTGCATCTTGTGGCAGGAGCCTCACTCTTGGTGAGGTGAAGATTGTGCAGGAGGGCTTGCATGAGAGTTATTTGTAGAACAATTCCAGTTCAAATTCAAAGCTATCTGGTAGGACGACTTGAGAATGTACCTTCTCCTTTTACAGTGCTGTTCCCTCCACTGAACAGGGGGTAGCTTTAGTCTGAAATATATTTATATAAAACTTAAATAACATCCTTACATAATTTTATATTAAAATGGTATATTATTCCTTTTTTTTTTAATTATTATATACGTATAAATTCAAATTAAAACAGTGTATTGATTTTCAGCTGTGATTGCTCTGAAAATATATTTTCTGCAGCGCATAATTCCTAGTTTCTGTGCCCAGCGCATTGCAAAGCGTTATCCCACTGTGCTCCAAAGAATAACTTGCAGCTGTTTTATTTAATTGTCACCTTCTGTAAATGTACCACAGGTGACCTTGGGCTTCTGGAACCAAGTATCAACATGTTGATGTTTTACAACATTTCTGCTTTCCTAGTAGTGTAATTGAAGGTATGTATCTTCTACTTGTGGAAGGTAGCAATATTCAAAGAAGTAGGTGTAGAAAAGCTGAAGCCTACACGGAGGGGGTGAATCCATCTCTGAAAAGCCTTGGGAAATAAGTGCTGGTGTCACTTAATGGTTTTAAGGTTAGCTCTCTTTCTAGATCCTTTGAGTCAGGACCTGGAAAAGGAAAGCTGTCTAGATGGGGTTCAGACCAGTTTTGCTGGTGGATGCCTTCTGGAAACCCCATTACGTTCCATCACAGCATCCAGTTTCTTTCCTTATGTTACAACAGGTCCCAGCAGTTTTACTTATCTTCTCCATTATTTGCTGCATAGCTCTCCACTGCTCCCATTTGAAAAGCTGTAAGATTTTAATCATTGTAGTTACATTGTATGCTTTATATTCAATTAAAAACAAAGCACAACTCCTCTCTCCAAGTACTTTGAAGTAAGTGTAACATTTTCAAGAGCACTGTAATTTCACATAGTAAAAACAGGAGAACTGGTTTTGTGATCAATATGTTGTTTCTTGAAATCGACGTTGGTATAAAAACGATGCAAATATTTCAGAATTACAGAGTCAGATCCCACCTTTTGATGTCACGCTTCACTAACTGCTACAGTGTGAGTAAACTTATGTGCTTGTGTTGAAACTGTAAATGTGATAATGGTCTCACAATTTTTAGACAGAAAATAAACGCATTATATATATTATTCTCTACTAAATGTCCATCAAAAGGCTTTTGTCATAATTCTACTCTTTTCTCAGTGCTGTTTAAGTAATGCCATGTGGAAAAGAAAACGTAAAAAAGGTTACCTACTCTTTGTATACATGAATGTTTTCCTATTATCTTGAAAAATACCTTTTAAGCAAACCACTGCTTATGGGTGATTATGTCTCATCTTCCCATATGCTCTTGACATTAATGAATAATCTGATACTATTTATACCACTTAAAAGCTTATAAGATGGTATGTTTCTATATGTTATATGGTATGTTTCTATAAACTTCACAGTTTGTGGTCTGCTGTGATGAAATGCAGAAGTAGTAGCTGACTGATTTCACTAATTTTGCAGTGACAGACCATCACCCGTATTGGTCATTAACCACTGCAGATGTCAGCCCAAAAGTGAAAATTTCATGGTCTCAGAGCTGTTGCAAGGAAGGGGGATCTTCCACATGTTTGGTCTTGCATTGGACCCATTTCTCATCAGCGAGAATGATGAGCTTCTAGCATTGAACGTGCAAAAAAATGCTGCAGCAAACGCTGCCGATCTTTTACAATGTTAAGAGAGATTTGGCAAGACTTCAGGGCCAAGTATGAAGTGGGTTACGTGACTGAATAGCATATGAAGAAGCTTAATCTTCTTTTATTTTCTTCCTAGTAAACTCAGTGCAAATAAATTGTGGTTCATCAGTGAGACCTGGTTTAGTGTCACGTTGTGTACACATGTAAGAGGAAGCAAACTGTACCCAGCGTGAGAGCAATGAACATCCTAGGTGCCCGAGTCAAATGCTATAGCAAAAAGACAGAGTGATTAGGCGTACAACTTTTTTTGTGTTTTTTCTTCATTTCTTTTCCATTCTACTATCCTTTGCAGTGGGCGGGATTAGTTTTACAATAAGCTGTATTTCTGGGGAAGATTGGCACTGAATTTAGTTCGCTAACTTTACAGGTAGAGGAGGAAATTGTGCTTGAACGAGTCAAGAAAATGCAGATTTATGTGCACTTGCTTTTGTGGCTAAGCGTAGCCTTTACAAACTGTCATTGCTCTGTATAATCATGGTTGGTTCTGACTTGCTGTTTTCTTTCTATCAGCGTTTGCCAACATGACTGCTGCACAGCTGACAGTGAAAAAAAAACAGTTTATTAACGTGGATTCAAATTCCAAATTTCAGGCGGGCTTATACTGTATTTTTTCCTTCCTAGACAAGATTCTCTTTACAGAGGATTAATAATTCTGTGCACAGAGATTATACATTTGCAGAGAGTTACGTTTGTGTACCTCACATAGAAAATCTTCCATTTTCTCAAAATTCGTGTGCCAAAGTACTGCTGAGAGTGAACCATTTAGGTTGGCTTCCTCTTGAGATCAGTTAGCCTAATAGTACTCTCCAGCTGGATTTGGTCTTAAGGTATGTGATTGCTTGTTCTTTAATTTTGTCATATAAAAGTTTCTTATTCAATCAAATGGCAGAAACAACATTATATGAATAAAATAATTGTCAATAAGTTATCAAAAAATGAGTTAGTGAATGATTTAAATTACATAAAGATTGAAAAATAGTACTAATCCAAGTTATTAGCCATTATTTAAAAACAGCAGATATCAATATAATCAAATTATCAGGTAATGTTTAATTTTGTTTATCCATACCTGTCACAAAGAAGTAATGCATGAAAAATAATGGATAAAACAGCCCAGACACGCAACTGGGGAAATGCATCTTCCTGAAGCTATTACCAGGACAGACCCCTGAAGCAACAAGATGGTTTTCCTTTAATTGAATTCCACTCCCAATCTGGTTGGTGTTTTGAACTGCTATTTAAAAGGCTTGTCTCCAGGGAAACAAGATTTATGTGGGCCTGAGAGACTCTGACTGACAAATTAACGTGTGGCTATAGTCAGAAAAGTGACTGGAAAAATGACATTGTGGAGTTCCATGTTTTTCTTTCTCTGGGACTTCCAGATCAAATTTGCTCAGCTGACAAGTCAATCAGTGCTTTCCTAACTGCCAGCATTTCAGCTCAGCGTGGGAACTGCAAATCAAGCTGTGATATTTCTTCCTCTTATTTCATTGCTCGTGATGCCAGCCATCAAAAGCGAGCTGGCGTTATTGCTTACGATCTGCAACCCGAAACCCAGCTCCATCTCCCACAGCAGAAGTGCTCTGCAGCACTATCAGCAGTGAATTATTGCAAATGCTGGGCCTGGGTGCCAGGTGTGCACCTCCCAACGCTGTTCTGTTGAGCATCAGTGGGTATTTTGGTCTGATTTCATTAGCGTCACTTTCCCTATTTTTAAACAGGGAAATGATGCCTACTTCTTTGTGGGCCTTGTACCTACAGGCTGTGTGTCGCATCCACCAGACAAATTGAGAAGCTGTGACTTCTCACAGTTGGTGGTTAGTTGTTCAATCTGCCCTCCCTCATGTATATTAATCCTTGGTTAGAATATTCACAATTTTCATTCTGTGGGACTAAAACTTCATAGAAGTTCCTGACTTGGAGCAGGGCAAGTATGTAAGATCCTTATTGGCAGAAAATGTAGCTATTCGCAAACACATTTTTCTTCTTTTTCCACTTTTTAATCTCTTTTGCATACTTTTATGGAGTAAAGGTGGAAGGTAATCAGCAATGGGGAAGATAACAATGTGTGTAGAGCAGGAATCTGCCATGAAACCTATCTGGGTTGTTGATTGGAGGATATAGACATGCCATCTGAGAATAATCACTGTTTCATAAGCTAAAAAGGAAACTTTCATGGAGTGGGTTTGGTCATGAGTTTGTTGGAGATGCAGCAGGGGGACAAGCTGAAGGAGAATAATTAGTGCGTTATGATAGGGGATCCCCCTCACAGTGCTTCATGGAGCTGCTGCTGCTGCTGCTGCAGTATCTGACCCCTGCCAAGAACTGCATTAAGGTCTCCTGGTTCAGCTGGCGGCCATAAGGCTGGGTCAGCCCACAGAATGCTTCTATCCCACATGAATTCTTTTTTCAAATTATCTTACTTCTTCTTATCTTTTTTTTTTTTTTTTTTTTTTTTAAATAAAAGATTTTAGGCTCTATATCGGTGCTGTAGCACTCTGCTGCATTTCTTATCCAGTACTGGGCCAGAGAATCAATATCTCACGCTGAATTGATATTAGACTTTGTCTTGATTTTCTACAGAAAGAAATTAAAGATGTGTGGGGGGACTTATCCTCCATCTTGCTGGCAGGTCACGTGTTCCCTTATGGACCAGCTGAGCTGAGCTCTCTCCTCATATGCAGTGGGAACCACCGATATTGTTCACCGAGTACCTGTGCAGTCACAGTTCTGTTCTGGAAAATACATTATGAATTTAATGTCAGCGCTCTTTTTAATGCTCAAGTTGGATGCAACTTAATTGCACTTGACCATTTTGTACCAGAAAGCATATTTGTGTAAAAGTCATCAAAATCAATAGGCTTTCTTTGTTACACTGAAACCACTAGTGTCGTGTTAATGACAGCAATCTTGTTTCATTTTTACTAGTTTTGTAAGCTATTAGAATAAAACCCCCCTTTCAGACTATTTTTTTTTCCATGAGCTGTTGTCAGACATTTTATATTTCAAATTTATTTACATAAGTATATCATTATTCCGAAATAATCCTTTTTGCAGACGAGTGCTGCACTAAAATTTCCTCTAATTATTACTTTTGACATCAATACTTTATTGAATTGGCTGTTTCCAATTTAATTATACTTGCTTCATTGTCTAGGTCACCTTTTAAACAAAATTTGTATCAGTATGAAATTGCTGGTATTACTGAATTGGGTTGTGATGTTTTTATTCTCATGAAGATAATTTTTCACTTGTGTTTGGGAAAGCTAAATGAGTGTTGATTTCTTGAAAGAATTTAGGGATTATTATTGCTAGTAAAAAAAAAAAAAAGAGGATATAAATAATATTTGCTTGTTTAGTTTTCAAAAACGTATGGGATGCATTATTTTAATGAAGTAATCCTTAGCTTAATTACTGTTTGTTCCAGAAAGTGAAAAGATGAAGTCATATTTACTTATTTTTTTCCACTTCTGAGAGATGCAATCCTTTAGGACTTCTTAGGAATGAGCTAAAGCCTTGGTCTTTACTCTGAGGACTGTAAAGCAGTGGGCACTGCTCCAGCCTGTGTCTAAGCCCCCAGGCAATCCTGCTGGACTCTGATGAAAATAATTACATGCACAGTTGTTTTAGGATTAGACTGTAAGCTCAGATTTGGCACAACAAAAATAGTGGCCATAAATAAGCAAACTGAAATGTAGGAGGCAGGTTCACTAATAGAACAGATATAACCGCGGTGACAAAATAAATGATAACTATAATAAGGCCATGCTGGCATTTCAGAGTACACAGAAACATCTCCGTGGTCTCATTATCCTTTCCAGCTGAGATGTGTTTTTAATAAGATTGTTTTGAGGATAATATTAACTATATTGTATTAACAGAACCCACGTTAAGCTGTTCACCTTACTACTCATAGTTCTTCTACAAAATGTTTTTTGATTCCTAGTAGGTGCCTTACTGCTGGCAGGGCTATGGTACAAACTAAATATAGGTTAGTAGCAGTATCTCTTTGTTAGCTTGTGAGAATTTGTGTAAATACTGTTGTTTCTATCTGACATTTTATTTAAACAAATTTCATGGTAAAATTTCCATAGTCAGTTTTAAGGCTTTGTCATATTTTAGTGACATAAGCGTACACGAACGTGCTCATGAGTACCTGTCTGTTGGTGGTGCATAGGTCTTCTTAGTGCAGAAGTTACGAAAGATGATGTGGGGCCAAACTGTGGAGGAGAGGTTGCATCAGTGAGTTTGTTCTGCATGTCTTTCTCCGTATCAGATGTTTTTCTTAAACACGATTTCTGTATCTTCATGGTACGAAATCTCCTCTGTTGTGTGTGATGCCCCCTAGGTATGCGCAAGTGAATACTGATGGCATCGGAGAAACCATGACCCATTGGTGGCTGTCCTCTACTACAGCTCAAGTCGAGAAGCACGTGTGCTCGCCCTTCAGGCTTGCTTTCACCACCACTTGTTGCCCTCAGTCACACACCAAGAGAGTGTGAGCATGAGCCAAATCTGTGTCCATCAGGATACTGAGAGCATTCCACAGTTTCCACACACACCTACCAACTTGTACTTGCCAATGCTATTAAAAACAGTAGCCGTGCATGGTAGCGCCCACTTGATCTTCAATACTGGTGTGCATGCGATGAGCTAGGAAAATACATGTTTCTTTTGGAGCTGTTTTCCATGCTGTCAGAGAGATGAATGTGAGATTACTGAGCGAGGAACTCAGCAATATTTCTCATGCTGAATTTGAGGAGCAGGGATGTTGGGAAAATCTCCATGTGTTTCACAGGAGGCTTTGACATTTTATAAACAGCAGCAGCCATGCCTTTGCAAAATGTCTCTTTTCTACTCACGCGACAATTTAAAGGGAAGAAAAGATTTCTTTAGGGGGAAAGAAGTCCAAATGAAAAAACAGCGTTTGTTTTACATTGATACAATTCAAACATTATAATAATCTGTGATGTGTGGTTATATCACATTATCCCAGATTAAATCTTGTAGGACAAAGTAAACACATTTTTATGACCTTGATTTCTTTGTTATAATTTCTTTTGTAGGTACAGGCTATATTCCTATATTCAAACTGACCTTAAATATTTCTTTGCTGCCAGCACCTGCTGAGTTTTGGGGTACATTTTGGAACTGCGTGTGTCAATGTGATCCCAGCAGAAATGAATGTGTTACGCATTCTAAGTCATCTGCTTTGTGCAACATCTAAACATATGTTACACTATGAATTAAGAGAAAAACAAATGCCAAATTGTCCAGATCTCATGTGGACCAGAAATGCTTCCTGTCAGCCAGCCCTATTCAATATGCATCTTCTGACTTCTGCCACAGAAGAGGCTTTATCGCGACACAGAGTCCTCGTGCATCAGCAGCAGTGGGCAGATATTTGTTGGATTCCCTTAGGTTTGTTTGCAGCAACGCTCTAATTTCCCCAATGGAAATATTGAATAAAAACAGCCTTGAATGAATGCCTAATGTTTCCAATCTCATGGAGGGGTTTAATAAGTGAGGCCCTGCAACTTTTATTTAGTGTCTTCAGGTGGTAAATTAACTACAAGAGGGCTTCCCTATTGTTCCCTGAGAGCAGTGAAAGCACAGTGAGAATTAAAACCAAAACACTAATTTAAATCTGAGCGCAGGGGCCAGAGAGTTCGCACGGCCTATCCTTGGTGCACGCTGATAACCACACAGAGGCAGAACTTTACAGAAAGTTAAATTTAGAGTATTCATTTGAATATATGAGCTCATTTATACTGCGTAGGTAAGTGCAATGCATTCTAAATGGTAGAAATTAATCTAGCGATTTTCTAATATAAGCTCTGTCATACAGTTGCAAACAACATACTTAGGTTGCTTCACTTTTAAAGCAGTCTTTGCAGCAGGAACTCAGAGAAAAGTCTGGGTGTGACAGCTGGCCTCCCTCGCAGATCATCAACAAGAGCTGCCTGTCCACTGCGGTTGGTGCTGGCTGGCAATTCAAAGCAATAGAATAATAATTTTGTGTCTTAATTTCATGATACGTGCCGGCCAAGTGCAAAGCCATTGAAGTGCCCTTTGCTTTTCTTCCTGCTTGTTTTCTCACCTTCCTTTTGTTTTTGGCAGGTGTGCAAAGGCAGGCTTGGAGGAGAGGATTGGCAGCTGCACGCCGAGGAGATCCAGCATGACTGGGTGGTGGATGGACAAACACGTAAGCATTGCCCAAAATGTGAAACAGGGAAAATATACAGAGCTGAGTTAAAAGATTTGCAAAACTCATTCAAGACAATCTCAAGAGCTACAAAGGTCTGCTTCCCTGCTGTTTGTAGCTGGCTCCTTGCCACAGCAGCAGCAGCATGTGCACTCCTTTGGGTTTTGGGTGCCTGTGAGTGGGCTCACAGAAGAGCTCCCCACTGTAGGAGTAATGGGACATATCTGTTCCCCTCAGAAGTGCCATGAAATTCAGAAGAATCTAATGATGTTTGGGGATCCTGCCCCTCCATCAGATACAGCCATATTGTCCACTGCATTCAGGTTATTGTAAGGACTGTGTAACACAAACATGTCTTCCAGGGAAACCAAACTAAAAAAGTAACTTGACAGATGAATAAGGAGAGGAGGTTGCAGATGGAACAAAAAAGGATGGGGAAATATAGACAAAAAGACCAAAGTTATCAAAAGAGAAACGATGCCAAAGCCTGGGACAGTGAGTTCATCTACTCCTCTTGTAGCATCTCAACATGATTACATCTCCTCTCTTTGTCAGCACAAGGGCATGAACTATGTGAGGCTTAAATGAAGGCACTGGAGTTTGATGTGTGAACTGGGCGATGAAATACCCTGCATTAGGAAAAGCTTGTTTTATTCACTGTAGTTTGCAGAGAATCCCTCTTGAGCAGTGCAGGCTGTGGCAGTTGTTTGCTCAATGCAGTTTTTGCATGGTAGCAACAGCTGTTTCCAGCAGCTATTTTGCAGGACTATACGTGGCTGAAAAACACAATTCACACAACAAAAGCAATGCCAACTATGGTTTCCAGCATCTCAAGTTTAGTTAGAGCTAAATCTCATTACCATAAATGATGCAGCTGAGTACTTGCGTGATTCAGAAAGGCTGAAGGTCGCTCCCATGGACCTGGCTAGTTTGGGAAATTCATACTAGAATACAGAGCCTTTCAATCCTGGGTTGTCCATCTCATTCTGTAATGACAGAAAGAATGAGATTTGGATGGCCAGTGTGCTAACAGTACAGCTGAGGCACTGTAGCAGATGCTACAGGAAGACTAATGACCCAGTGTTCATGCCACATAAACCTTCTTTTGTTTCCACTGGTCATGATGGACACAGCTGGGCACCTTAGGTAGCAACCTGCAATGCTTTTGCCTTCTTTGGAGTTTTTGGGCATGAAGAGAAACCGTATGTCATGGTCAGTCTGGCACCTTTGATGGGCCCTTAACTGACTGAGAAGCATATTATAGACCCCCAATGGTCTCCATGTCTTGGAACTGGAGTTTCAGTGCTTGCAGCATAAGGAACATTTTACATAAATATAAATTTCAGGAGAAAGAACCGTGGTGAGATTTTAGCATATTGTGAGCTTCTGATTGCTGATGTAGAGTGGAGAGCGGGCAAGTTTCTTATTTAGTTAAATATCCTGCACGAAGATTATACCATCTCTGTGAGAGGCTCTGCATTTTTAGAATTTGGCATGCAGCATTGTATATAGGAGAACTGTTAAATGACAGCCACAATAACATGTTGTACCGTTCATAGCAGTCAGGCATCCACAAGCTGAATTGATTTCTATTAAGCAGCACTAAAGGAGCGTTGGATTCAATTGAACAAAGTAAATGTGCTGTAACCTCTCTGAAGTTACCTTCATTTTCCTGCAGAGGTACTTGACAGAAGTAAGAATGCACATAGGTCGCTCCGAAAGTAATACCTCCTATTTATTTCTATGGTAACTATAATGGCTGTAAAGAGCACGATAACCCTGTTTGGTAGATTCTCACCGAAATTCTCACCGAAAAATGCTATTTTTTTTTCAACATAATCACCACCATTAGTTAGGTATTTTTGTCAGTAATGAACAAGAGCCTACATGCCATGCTTGTAAAAATCTGCACCAGCAGAGCCGACGCACTGTTGTCACTTCTGAAATGCACCACTCACCAACTCGTTGTGCTTGCATCCACTGTTTGGTCTCCATAAATGTTCAGCAAGCATCGATGAATGTCAGTGGATGCCATTTTTTCTGCATGGAAAAATTCAGTGACACACCTTTTCTTCACGTGCACTTCTATGTCAGATACCATTCTGTTGGACTGCCCCTCCACTGCCATCTGTCACACGGTGACAAAATGCAACAGGATTTTGGTGGGAAGGTTTAACCTCTGCTGCCATACCATCAACATGTGCCTCTGATATTGTGGGCCAACATAATAAAACAGGATGCATTACTTTCAGAGCAGCCATTATATGTGTACGTAAAGATATTAAGGCACTAGCAGAATGTGGACACTCAGAAGAAGGTCTAGGAATCTATATTGAAGCTATTACTGAGCAAAGAAACAGCAGTGACTTGCAACAGAAGTTGAAATCCAGTGCTGTGTGCTTTCTGCCCCATCTGCAGGTCGGCAGAGCTTAGGAGCTGGGCTGGATGCCCATGGGGCTCAGTTTCACCTACTGGCCACAGTCTGTGCTCATGTTAGGCTGGTTTTCGCTTTATTTCTTACAAAAAAAGCGAAGCGTTGTTCTCCATTTAAAGTCTGTGTCTTGCTGTGTAAACAAGTTATTTTTATTGGTGTATTTTTTATGTTCTTATTTAGACATTGAGACCTGAGGTGGTTTTATTGCCACTTTCCATTGCTGAATACTATCAGGATGAAAGATGGAAGGTGAAGTAGACTCGTTTGATTTTGCTTCTCTCACTCATTTTGGACATTTGAATACACTGCCACTAGAAGGCCAAATTACCAAGGTTCATCATACTGTGTTATGTGTGATCTTGTTTGTTTCCTGAAGAGAAGATGTCAGAGGTTCTTAATGTATATTGTAATTCTTATTGTGCCCTTTTTGTAGGTGTAACACACTTGACTGCAGTTGAGATACTTCTGATTTATGTCGTGGAAAGGGAGAGACAGGAAACTGATCATGATGTTTTAAGGGTGATATCTATAGCAGGTGATAGCGGTCTGCGTAGCAAACTGGATAGATGCAAGATACTTAATCAGAGGAACCAATATCTCAGTTTTATTTCTTTAGAAGTTTGGAGCTTTCTTTTGTCACAGTTATGAGGGAGAAATACTGTATGCTTGCAGGAACGGAGGTAGGGAACTGAATGGTTTGTATATCACGAACACAAGCGTGCTTTGAGACTTTTCTCAAAATGATAGCGAGGGACATTACAGATGCATCTGTAAAAGCTCTGAAATGCAGTTATATGCATCCTAAATAACAGAAAATTATGGAGGTAGTAGTGCCATGATTTGATGGCCTTTTCCTGAATCAGCTCCAAACTGAAAGCGGAGATGCTAGAAGTGACTGATTAGTATGAATATCAGCAGTGTAACTGGGGTACCCAAAAAGTACTGAGAAACTGTCAAATAAAGTCTGAATGAGATAATGGCAGAATTTAAACAGTCTTTAATACTGATAACCTAACGCAGGAGGCATTGCAGTGGGCGCTACCGTGCACCTAACCTTGCAGCCTGCCACAGTTGGTAATGAGGAAGCCATTAGTGGTCGGCATGCCATTGCATCCCAACTTCCACATTGTGTCAAGGAAAACACTGTTGATGTTCGATGCATTATGAGGTATATCAGAGATAAACTGAGAAACTTTTATGTTTTTATGGAATTTCTGGGGTTGGGGAGGTTTTCACTCCTGGAATTTGAGGGGAACTTGGTTTTCTTGTCTGGTTTCCCAGTGCAGGGTGTTTGGGGCTGAAACTTTGAAGACGAGAGGTGCAGTTCTTGGTCCTGCCACAAACCTACTGAGCGTTGGGTGTATTGAGTCTCTAAGATTTTGCTTGTAGAAAATACTTAAAAAAAAAAAAAGGGGTTACAGTATTTGTTAAGTAGTGGAAGTACTGGAAGTTAAAAGTGTCATGCTATTATTGTGTATGTGTGTGTGTGTATTATATATGCGTGCGTATTAGCAAAATGATTCAGCTTCACACTTTGACAATGTACCCATCTGTTTCCCACTTCCTTCGTCAGGATACCCTTCATTTATTAGGATGAGAGGAAATGGAAGCATTTGCAGTGCTAATATTAGTTTTAAAAGTTAAACTGATTTTAAGTGTTTCATTGAACAAATATCAAGGGAGTCTAAAGCACATATAAACCTACTGGATATCCACTGTGATTAGTTATCACAGAAGAGTTAGAACAAACATTAACAGGAATTAAACACGGATCTGAAGATTTCTAAGTCCCAATGGTCTGATCAATAATAAATTAATAGAATAGTTCCAAAGCATGCACATGAATAGTTCTCAAAATTGACTAATACACCAAAATGATCTTAAAAGGGCAAGCCAAGTGTTTCAGATAGAAAGCAAGAGAAAAAAAGGACTCAGAGATGTGGTCAATTCCGTAATGTACCGCATGCACTTTAATATTAGAAAAAAAAAAGAAAAAAGAAAAAAAAAAGGAACCGTTGTTCAATAAGCTGTAACAGAAAATGGATGAAACGGTGTACATTTCACATACCTAAAAGCATTTCAAAATGCATCCCTTCTTCTCAGGCATTTCTGGTGCCTTTGCATGGGAAAGGATGACATTTCAATAGTCTTGAGCTTACGAGATTTATTTCTCCATTTAACTTCTCTGTTAATTAGTCGATTTTACTAACTAGCCATTTATGTGACAGATGATTCCTTAAGTAAATGCAACAACAGTCACGCTAGCTTGGAAATGCTTTTTAAGAAGATCTGCCAATACTGCATTTAGAGATTAGTGATTAGCTGATTAATATGTACATTTACGTTCAAAATGATAACAACCAGGGATATTGAGGTGTCTGGAGTTCACTCTGTTAACAATCGGTCTTTTGAGCTAGAGAATTGCCTAAAAGGTACCTGGCTTAACACATTGTCAATAAATGGCTTTGAGGCTTTATATATTACTTGAAAGAATAAATACATCACGCTACAGTCAATAGTTAAGGGAAGCGAAAGAAACAGTATAATTGTTTCTAAGAAAATATTTATAACTCTGCCCAGCATAACTGCAAAGGGAAAACCAAATATATAAAGTTACTGTTGCTTTTCTGGTAGCTCAGAGCAATGTTTCAAACACCCTGTGGCTTCACAGAGTGAAAACCTGGGTGTGTTCAAATCGCTGGGAATACTGTCATTACTTTTAGTACAACCAGGATTGCACCTAGGGTTCAAGCAGTAGGAGCTTAACATGCAGCAGGGAATGAAAGCATTTTACTTTTGATCTATGAAACACATCTTGCTGGGAGGGTTTATTGCGTTGTTATGGGTTTACGTTAACAAAAGCAGCGTTGGATCTCTGCTGCTAATGTTCTGATTACTGCCATTTGATCCAAAAAAATATCTCTATCCGTTATCGGCAGCGTGGGATTTATGGCATGGATCCCAGCAGTCATTACGATTCCATGTGAAGACCATTGATATGAGGACAGATACCACTGCAGCACTGATGGGGTTTGTTTCTAATCCCTGGTACTCAGAAACAGGGAGAGCATGTTGAGGAACTAAGATTTCATCCTTTTTTTTCTTTCTTACCTCTTTCCCTAAACGTCCACTGGCCACCGTCAGAGGCCCAGAAGGTCCAAGTGAACGTTTTTGGCCATCATATTGCAGTTCTTATCATCATACACCTTTGGGAACTATATCACCCCTTCCTTCTCTTTTGGATAGAAGCGTGGTGAAAAGGAATATCCTTTATCGCACGAACAATTCATTCTTCCTGAGCGTGGGGAATAGTCTTGCCCTCATGTGCATGATATAGGGAAGCTGTACAGTTTTAACTGATGTCAACCTAGTGATGTGGCTACGATACTCCAGACATGAGCAAGACAAGCTGAAGAAAGTAATAGTGGTCGATCATTTATTTTTAATTGGTTTTCTTGGAACATATCCCTGAAGCACAGACCCCTGTCAGCCAAGCAAAGGTCAGTGCTCTTCCTGTACTTGCCTCTACATGTGAACGTGAAACATAATGCAATCTGAGGCACAGCCTATATCTGCAATCCCTAGGATCTATTTGATTTAAATTGTTGACCTCCCAAGGCAGGGTCCCTGATTTTCTGCCCCGCTGCTTGAAAACCTGCATTTACTCTCTAATTTGGCAGCAAGAGCAGCTGGCATGCCCCCTGCCCAAGGCTGCTGTGCTTTTGTAGCTGTTCTGTATCAGCACAGGCTGCATCCCAGGTGTTTTTCAATATCAGCTGTTTCTCAACTTCAGGAGCACTTACCTGCTGCTAAGAGGTTTGAACGTTAAGGGACCACTGAAACACGCATTTCTGTTGGGTATTATGCTGGGTGTTAGGTGGTAGCTGAAGAAAATGCCTGCTGTGACTATGTAAAATACAATGAGAAGAAATACATCTACTGGTCAACACAACCACGGCTGGTAAGCTTATGGACCCCAGTTACATTGCTGTGGTACGCTAACAATATTTATCAAATGCTTTTTACTCTAGGAAACATGTTACATTTCCTCTCTGGTTAAATTCAGATAAAATGACAGCATTAAACCAAAAACTTTTTAAGAACTCTCAGATAATAAGACGGATACATGGAAGGATTTTTCTTTCCACAGATGTCAATAACTCCTTCTATAACCAAAGGAGAAGAGCCTTGTGCGAATGTGTCATAGAGTTAGAACATAGTAGAGGAAATAAAGAAGATACGGTGGTAGCATTTTAAAGCTGATATGCAGAATTTGTCTTAAGGGACCTGTGCATGGCCTTTGCCTAGAACTATTTGTCCTGAGTTGTTTCGTCATTTTACAAAGTCTTATCATTTAAACCTCAGTACTGCTGCAACTCCTTGGAGGAGATTCTTCCTCTTGAACTTTGCAGGACATTTCATCCTGTGTGTCAGTCACAGCATCGTGGACTGCAGAGTACATCGTACTGGTTTCCTGAGAAACGCAGAGAACTCATAGAAAAACGTGATGTTTAGAACGCATGCGAGATGGCACATTGCAAGCATATGGGGTCCTTTGGTCTCCAGTTATTAATATTGGTGATTCTTTGATTTTGTTAGCACCATCACATACACGCCGTTTCCCTCTTTACTCTTGTTTCGTTGAGCTGTGTTCTTAATGCCGACATCCCTTTTATGCAAGAGTTAAACAGGAAAGAGGTCACTGTGGGATCTTTATCTACACATAAGCCCAGAAGCTGTTCCGCTTTTTGGTAACCTCACAACTGTGCCCACCTCACTGTGCTCATTTCAAAAACACCACGTGGCCTGTTTTGGGCATGGCTCCTGAGTTTTGCTTTCTCGTGTTGTATTAAGAGAGGTTCTCTGTCAAAGTGATTGACATCAACTCCCCCAAAAAATCAAAGCTGTTTATCCTTGATGACCTCCTTGCTCAGTGCTTAAAGGAAAGTTAACATAAATTCCAATTTTCCTATGACTCCTATATAAAATGTGCATTTTAAAAACAAACCCGTGAATGGTTTGATCATGTAAACATAATTACAACTAATAAGAGCAGATATTTTAATGGCGCATGTGGGAAGAGTTTTAATATAAAAGAAGTGTTAGCACAGGTAAAAAAAAATTCCTCCATTTCTTCCTCGGAGTTTCCAGAATAGAACTCTGACGTATTAGAGGCAGATTTTGCTGTCACCTATGGCAGGGTAAAGTGAACTGACATCACAAGTACCAAAACCATCACGTATAAAATCAGAACACAAGAATTCTCTTAGACAGCTAAGGTCCCCAAAGAGCACAGGTTTTGGTTCCAAGAGAAAGATCGCTCCTTTAAGTTATTCCTTTTTTAAGGTCAAATTTCCAATCATGTAATTTCAGTAGATTAATTTTACAATCAATCGATTATGGCTCATATAGTAAAAATAAGCTCCATTGAAAAATTTTCCGCTGAGCTTTTGTTACGTGAATGTGGGCAGAACAAAGCATTCTGTGTGTGCAATCCCAGTTTTGTACTGTTTACATATTCTCTAGAATCTCATCCACTTTCAGACAGCATCAGAATGCCAAACATGTTTGTGTGCAGTCTCTGCTCACTGGGAAAGAGAAAAAGGGAACATTTAACCTTCCTCTTTCTAGGTAGATTGTATCCATGAAAATATTGGACTGGAAATTCAGGACATTTCCAGAAGTACTCTAAAGAGTACGGTACTACAAACAAAGTCTTTTTGCTCCCTCTTAAGAAGCAGAATGTGGAATTTAAGATAAGATGAACAGTAACTGTTTATCTGCTCTGTTTGCGTTTTCCCCTTGTTCTTAGTAAAGGTAGTGAAATCATAAAAGCATAAAAACGAAGGGAGGCTCTTCAAATTTATTTTACTCTAGAGTCTCCTTACTTCTAATTTCCGTGTTCTGATCTTGCTTAATTAAATCCTGGGAAGGTTATATTATTAAACATGGCCACCAATGATTGTTAGCCAAATGATACTGTAATTTATATATCCTAGACTCTTCAGGGACATGTATGGGAAATTAGGACAGAATATGACTACACAGGTTTTAATTATATGCAGATTTCTGCTATTCTCCATATATAAAATAGAATCTCTAGCTAGGACAATAATTAAAAATTAAAGCTAGTTAATGTCAAAAAATTATTTAGAGAAACAAGAACTGAGCTTGCCTTTCATGGTGTCTTATGTAGATATTGATAGAATTTGGTTCTTTATAAATTACTGCTGTTTCAGGTAAGAAAGTATTTTGCCATATTTATACATACATACAGATAAATTTCTATGTAAGTATTTAGTAATATGGGTGTCATAATTCCTGCAGTTCCCAGTGCACACCAAAATTAAAGGCATTTTTTGCTATTCTTTCCACGTGGTGTTTGACATGCAATTTCTCCCAGCTTGAACCAAGGCAGAAATGTACAGTAAATTAGGAAGTTATTATAAGCTTTGCCCTAGATGCAAGGGAGGAATAACATGGCCAAATAAAAGAGGAGTTTATTTTTGCTAAGGTATGTTTACAGGTGACGCTGTCCTGACCCTTTTCAGGTTAGCTCGTTTTGTCAGCTGAAGTCATGGCAGCAGGTTCTAACAGATAAACAGAATTTTCGGTAGAAGAACCAGGTATGGCCGGTGATGAGAAATAAATAACGTCAAGGTGGGCGTTTCAGTGATATGAGAAGCTAATGCAGGACTTAAAAATCAAACAAAGAGGATGAAGCCAATGACACGGGATATCTCCAACCTGGCTTAAGAATCAGAGCACATAATTTTGAATTGAAGAGCTGAGGGAAACTGTCTTAAAATTCTATCTGTCCTTTAGGCTGAGTGGAACATCAGCGTGGCAGTGGCTCGTGGTGCTGCTTACGCTCCTGGGAGGAGCTGCAGAGCCTAGATTGGGATGGGCAGGAAGATGCAGAGTTGGCTGTGATGGTGAGCAGTCTGTGAGGAGTGGGCAGCGAAGAGGGAACTGGCGCAGGAATGCTTGATAACAGCCATGGTTGTGGAAATTCTGTTGTCAAAGTCAGCTGGAGGGGGAATGTAAAAAATGCAGATATGAACAGTGGAATAGTTTACCTGTGAAGGCAGAAGAAAAGAGGTTAGGAAGGACTGGGAATACCAGAAAGAGAAGAAAAACCCACCGCTTACAAGCTGGCTGTGCCCCAGCCTGTCGTTCCTAAACATGCGTCATGATCAGTTACTTGACCTTCAAGACACTGGCTAAAGCCGTTCTCTTCATTTGATCTTTTCTTGGTTGTAAATTGAGTGTAAAAGGCAATTAAAGGATAATTTTGTGGCAGTTGGCAAAAAAAACTCTACCGTGTGTGGTTTTTATGATAGTATTATGGCAGCTGAGAAATGGATCTTAAGGTACTCATTTGTTGACAACACTGAATGTTGGCAGCTTGTTATTTTTACTGTAAATTATGGCTCTCTATTAATGTGAATGTACCCAAAGGCCAATGGGTGCCTGTTTTCATAAATAAAGATATGATAGTCACACAGCACTTGATCTGGGTGCATGAATTAAGGGCACGGTGTGTCCCTGACAGTGCAGACTCAGCAATGTGCGTTGCAGGTGATGTACTGTAGACGTTGCCTTCTAATTCATTATAACAGGAATTTTTAAAGGTGTGTTTGAATTTTGACATGTTCGTGCAGATTTACAAAGCTGTTTTTTAAAAACAGCCTGATACTTACAAGTTGTTTATGCTCATTTGTATTTCAGTTCCCATACTGTTTACTATAATTAGTTAAATTCCACTGCAACCCTCTCCCCAAAATATGTATTTTTTTCCATTCTAGTGCCACTGCAGATAATAAAAACATATTTTGTATTTGTTAGAAAAGAATCTATTACTGGAGACCTAAATAGCCTCCAAAGACAGTACTTCATCCTTTCAGAAGTCCAAAGAACTGCAAAGATTTTCTTTAGAATTCCAGATTAAAACTTGGATTTCTGTGCACTACTCTATGAACTGTTCCTTGCAGCTCCGAAGATAAATATTTAATGCAGTTACAGGAATACCTAAACAAAAAATATTTAGTGTGTATTAAGGGTTTGTAACAATTCCAAAAAAGCTGTTGCACCCAAGTGGAAGCAAGGTTTGTTAGGTTGATATGGTTAGGGATATTAAATAGAGCAATTAATGTACGTTTCCGAGTATGAAGAACTTGGCTAGCTTAGTGTAAAAAAAGATGCATCGGATAACTTTGAAAAATTTCTTAAAGTAATCTTGTTTTAACATAGGAGTTTAAATGAATCTGAAGGCGTTTAAAGGCAAATGCCTTTCTGTTTGTTGATGTGGTTTAAAATAGCAGCAGAGCACTTCGGTGTCTAATGCCCAAAGTCAGTCAATTTAAAAAATGCTGCTTCTTGGCAAAGTTGTTGTTTCTCAAATACTGGCAAGAGTTTTTTTGGAGGTAATACCCTTTAAAGCAGGTTTTCATAATGGGTTGTTACCGTTAGTCAACCTGTAGTGTTCTAACAAGATTCCTGTAAAACAATCTGTGATCCTATTGGAAACAGGATTCCAGGGCCAAACAACGGGCAGCTCATTAGGGCTTGGATTGTAGCCACGGGGACTTTCTCATCTCTTTGAAAAGCCCAGAAGCGCAGGAAGGCTTGGTGTCTCATGCACTTGGAGCGGGTAAACCACTGAAGTTAGCAGAGGAATGTGTGCCAGGTACAAGTAGGTGTCCTGGGAACACTGAGAAGTTGGCACCAGCTAGATACTAATACTCCAAATAAATAATTAAATTCAAGAATTAAATATGTAGCTTGGATTTGATTTTTCTGGATAGTGGGTATTTGAAATGGCATGCACGATGTTTACACAATAGCCCGATAAAATATTTAAATTTTCTAAATACAAAGCATAAATTTGACAAAATCGTTTCTTGATTCTGCAAATAATTCAGAATGGATTACAGAATCATGGATTTGTACGGTACATCACTGGAAGTATTTTTGCTTTTCGTTTTGGAGAGATTTGTTGCTAGTCATGGAAAATAGCCTCTTTCTTCTTTCCCTCCCTGAACCCAGGAAGACTTTAAATAAGTTATTTATTTCCAATTCTGTCTGGTTCACTGAAATCCAGTGCAAAAATTGGTCTTTTTTTTTTATGCCACCAAGTTACTTGCATACTGATTAAACTGCTGTGTAAGTAGAGTAAGGAATCAGGATATCTGAGTGGGATCTGTGGTTGAATGCCTTGGAAATTCTACATAACACACAAGCTATGGGAAGATCCCTAACCTTAGGATAATAAAATATATTAAGTAGCACCTCCACTACATGGAAAAACCCATGATCATAATATATATGGAAAATTAATTTGCCTGTGAATGTCTAAAAATCTTACTTTGAGACTTCATCTTATTTAAAATCAAAATAAAGTGTACTTTTGAAGTATAGTATACTATTATTACATACAGTACCTTATAGCATATACCTTATAGTATACTTGTGAAGTGTGCTAAAAACAAGCAGTACGTGATTTAACACGACTTTGCCCACAAGCATTTCATTCAAAATTAATCTTTAATCTGATATTTATTATTCCCCCTATCGCTAGAGAAAGTAAAAAGAAATATGTACTGGCCTATTTTATTGACCTTTTTAATCCCATCTAGCTTTCAAGCTCCCTGAAGCAGTAATAAAAGTCGAGGGGTTTTACAGAGCAATGGCATCCCTTCACCTGGAGTACAGTACCTGCAGGCACAACAATAACAGAAAATAGCAGTTTCTCTTGTATGAATAGAAGATTGCCTGGTAACTGAAGATCAGAGGCAGGATGTTGAATAAAAAAGAAAATGCCTGTTTGAGTAGATGCCGATATTTGAATCTGCCAGCTTGGTTGTCAGCTCACTGATTAGAAATACAACGGTCGTTGCTGAATGGCAGTTAGTGAGATTACATTAGTGTCTAAAGATCTGCTCTGAGGACTTGCTGGATCAACGGAACATGGCCATCTATTCCAAGGGTTTCATGCTTACGGTTCTTCTCAGTAAGTCAGTGGTTGCAGCGGTGCATTGCAGGCTGCCTGTTAGTTCTCCTGTTGTCTGTGTTTTAAGAAAACAAATTTCTTTTGAATATTTGTCTAGTTAGTTGGCTCTGAGATTTATAGTAATAACAATTCATTCAGTTTTTATAGAAAACTTGCAGTCACAGATCTTTAAAGTTCTTTAAAGCATATGTTTTTTATTTTCTGGTTTTTATTTTCCTTGGATTGTCTTGTTCATGAAGACACTTTAACCCCTTGAAGTTTACTACATTAGGGTTACTGGTTGTCCTGTTTCCACTGGCTGCAGCTGATTCTCAGTTTTCTTATCAGTGGGAGTATACAGGTACAGGCAAAGAGGATAAAAGAAAAGTAAATATCTTGTGAAAAAAATAATTTTGTAGGAAAAAAAGATGAATTACAAGAAGTCTCAAACGCTTAACTCATGTTAAAAGTCTGTCATGGCTGGAGATTGAAAGTATCTTTATTCCGATGTTTATCTTCACTGCTTGCTTCTTCTCTGCTGCACAGTGCTCATCGCCATTGGCCTTATCTGCATTTTACAATGTTGATGTTCCTTTCAGGTATGAAATGATATTTCCATCAGAAAGATGGATAGCTTGCCCAGATGCTGAGCTGTGCGTTTCTATCAGGAAAGAACCAGTGGTGAAATATGTGTCGAGAGGCTTCGTTGCTCCATATGCTGCACAGAAGGGTAAGCAAAATTTACTTGCTGTCCACGAGCTCATATCTCCGTGCTTAACCAGATCTCTTCTAAATCTTCAGACTGCTGAAGTTGTATGACAGGTACATGCTGTTATATTACTTAAGAAGGAAACGTTCAGTCTTCATACAAAAGGCTGATTCGTTAGCTTCCCTAAATTACACAGAAATACATAGCAGTTACCAAAAGTGTATTCATATTACAATGAGCTACTATTCCGTCATGTTCACTCTACAACAAAAGTTGCTTAAAAAAATGGGAGAGAGAGGGCTTCTTTTTTAAAAGAGTAATTTGATTATAAGAAATGTTATTTTGCTCTTCCGGCTTCGTGAGCTCTTTCTCATAGTAGCATTTATTATGGACGCACTAGGAACATCAGGAAAAAAATATATGGAAGAACCATTTAGCTCAGCATCCTGTTTCTGTTGCCGGAAATGGATGCCAAGGGAAGAATATAAACTTGGGATAAGTGGTGCTAAATGGTCAGGTGTATCTCAGTACTCTGGCCTACAGCAAGTTGTGGCTTAAAGATTTACTGTGCTAATGGGGGTCTTTTTAAAATTTAATCGTGTTTAATTAGGAGGAATATGCGTAAAACAGCCTCTCAATAGCATAAGCTGTTGTATTTTTACTCAGTAGAAATTCAGGTCTGGATTTACCTCATTTCACTGTGGCTTAGCTGAGGTCTTTCAGAGGATAAAAGGTAAACTGCACCATGCTACTAAATCACAGCGAATGGGATTTTCATTGTGTGCCTTCTTTTGTTTTCCAGCATCTTGCTGTGTTCTGTTCTCTCTTTTCACACCTTCTTACTCATTTGCTTTCCTCTCTGCTTCTTGAATCACTTCTGTTTCTTGAAATCAGTGCGGTGTTTTAGGAATTTTGCACACATCTTTGTGTGTATTTCATGATCTCACATCATGAAATGATACCCCTTGTCCCAGGGAAGAGGGACAGGGGTAGGCTGTTAAAACAAAGCCCTTAAATCAATGCTACATTCTTATAAAACTAGTGGGTAGGATCTTAATAACCTTCCAAACCTAGAGAATCGCTGGCAAGAATTATATTTCTGATTTACTATATCTAGGAGAGAAAATCTTACAAACAAGTTTTCAGAGGTAAAGCAGTCCACAAGAAGTCAGTGTTTCAGAAGCGTGGTTGCTGATTCACAATAGAGGTGTAAATCTGAAAGGATCGGGACCTGTTAGGATTTGTCAGGATTTGTTCCAGTACAGAGTTGCTCATCTCCATCCAACCCAGAAATTCCACTTACATATCTTCCTAAGACAGATTTACTATCCTAAGCGCTTTTCATATAATATAATGAACTGTAATCTAAATAAACTTCTGTGAGCATTCTGGTGCAATCTTAATTCTTGAGTAAGATTAGGTGTTTCCTTTGTTTTGTAAGCGGCAACCAAACTAATAAATTGCCATCGACCTAATGGTCTGAATACAAGCTTTGAGCTTTTAGTCTTATCACTACATATTTTAACTCTTGAAGAAGCTTACATTTGGTTTAATCTGTAATCACTCTTAGAGAAATACAGTGCTGAGTATTCATTACTTTATAACTCTGTTTTACAAATGCTACCGTTCCGAATGTTTTCAAGGAACTGCATTAAATGTGCAAGGCTCCTGTGTAACATAGGAAAAGACGGTGCAAGATTCATCACCGAGCTCAGTGGAAGAAGGTTTTCTTTCCATGTGTACTATTGTCCATCTTGACCATTTATAGAACAATGCAGTTTAATTCTGTACTTTCCTTGGTGACATTTTGGTAGTTAGGGTCTGGTTTCAGTATTCTGAAATTTTAGGGTTTGTTTTTTGAGAGAGCTACAGTTAGACACCACAGCAGTGTTTCTACTTTGAAATACTTCAGTTTAGGGCCAGCAGGGAGGAAGTATACCAGAATTTTCTGCAGGGAGAAGAGAGATTTTCAAAATGGTTAGGCAAGAAATCCAGGTACTGGTTAGATATACTTGTTGTGTTTTTAGACTTATGAAATAAATAATGTGTACAAGTTACTCTGTAATGAATGACAGCATTAATATCCTGCTGTCCTCGCTTAGAACACCGTGTTTGTTGACTGCCTGGTGACCTGGCTTAAGGCAGCCGAGTCTGCCCACTGCAGAAAGAGGTGTTCTGTACCCTGAGGCTTTGGAAATAGCAATACAAATGTAAGTTTCAACACAGCTACATTTTTTGTCTCAGGTTTCTTTTGGTTTTCATTCTTGTTTGTTTTTTAACTGAAAGTTTATTTTTTAAGGAGATCAAAGAATCAATTTTGTCACTTGTTAATTTTTTTTTTAATCATTATGTTCCCAAGGCAAGGATTAAATGCTAAGTGTCAGGTGTTTCTTGCAAATATCTGTCAGGGTGGAACTTGCATGCTGTGAAGGAATTTTAGCTTTTCAGAAGCTGACAGAATGGTCTCTGTAGTTGACCCCTGCTATCATAGAGTCATAGAATATTCTGAGGTTGAAGAGATCCACACGGATCAAAGAGTCCAGCTCCTGCCTCCACATAGGACCACCCAAACCTGGAGAGTATTGTCCAAACGCTCCCTAAACTCTGGCAGCTCCGGGCCGTGCACACTTCTCTGAGGAACCTGGTTCCCACTCCCTCTGATGTAGAGCCATTTCCTCCTCAGCTGTGGACCACCCTGAGGGAGCTGCAGGCAGCCCTGAGGGAATTTCAGGCCGCCATGATGGAACAGCAGGCCACCCTGAGGGAGCTGCAAGCCGCCATGATGGAGCTGCAGGCCACCCCGAGGGGGCCGCGGGCTGCCATGATGGAGCTGCAGGCTGCCATAATGGAGCTGTTGACTGTCCTGAGGGAGCTGTAGGCCACCATGATAGAGCTGCGAGCTGCCCTGAGGGAGCTGCGGGATGCCGCCGTGATGGAGCTGCCAGCCAGCATGAGGGAGTTGCAGATCACCATAATGGAGCTGCGGGCTGCCCTGAGGGAGCTGCAGGCCACCATGAGAGAGGCGTAGACTGCCCTGAGGGAGCTGCAGGTTGCAGGCTGCCATGATGGAGCTGTGGGATGCCCTAAAGGAGTTGCAGGCCACCATGAGGAGTTTTGTTACATACATACATTAGTTACATATTTTTTGAAGACTACTCCAGAAGTACTGCCTTCTGTTTTATTCTGTTGGCCTGTGATGTCAGAGGCACACGGTGGTATGGCAGCAGGTTGAACCTTTCCACCAGTACTCCATTACAGTTTGTTGCTGTGTGACAGATGACAGCAGAGGGGCAGGCTGACAAAATGGTGACTGACGTAGTAGTGAAGACGAAGCAAAGGTGTGTCACTGAATTCCTCCACATGGAAAAAATGGCACCCATCAACATTCATTGGTGCTTGCTGAACATTTATGGAGACAAGGCAGTGGATGTGAGCACAGTGAGGCGGTGGGTGGTATGTTTTAGCAGCAGTGACAGTGGGTCACTTCCACTGGTGCAAATCTTTGTGAATGCTCATGCAGTTTCTTGTTCATTGGTAGCAAAAATGCACAGCTAGTGGTGGTGACTGTGTTGAATAGCATTTTGTAGCTGAGCATTTGCTCTATCAAATAGCTCTTTGTATCAGTTGTAGTTTTCATGGAAATGAATCACAGGCACTGCTTTTAGTGCAGCCTTTATATACGCAACCCAAGACAATTCCTCTTCGTCCCAAGAGACCTAAGGACACTAAAGGTTTGGAGACCCATGCATTAGCGGGAACTGGCCTATCTGGTTCGTCATCCACCTTCCTTTGCTCCAGAAGAAAACGGTTGCTTTTAAGGGCTTGCACTGTCAGATAACAATGTAGAAAAGTTGTACATCTCATAAAGAGACTGAAAACCTGTGCTGAAAATCATTTAAAAAGAAAATCCTCCCTGAATTTTACAGTATTTGAATATCTCTGCACAAACTCATCTGCAAAATAAATAATAATAACAGGGATTACATAATGATCTCAGAAGGTAACTTCTTTACAGTGACATTACTCTGCCTTTGGCTGTATCTTCACCAAAAATGGCCATTCAGTCTGTCATTGGCCCTAGAGCAAATAGCAGTGCTAAAATGGGTGGGAAGAAAATTCACATGTTGACAGTAGTAGTATGAATTTAGATGACCTTGCTAACATATGACAGACTTATGTATTGCTTACTAGGATGATAATGTCCTCTATTCAGAGAGGAAAGCTTACTGTGAAGATTTAGATATATTTGAATTTATACAGGATAGAGAAAATTCGCAAAACACCATCTTAAACAACGTAGAGCATTGTACAGAATATACTAAAAAACAAATAATATACTGTATACTAATAAAACTAATAATAGTTTTAAAATGCCCTTATTAATCCCCTAACTGCAAATGCATTCTTATCATAAAGGTATCTAAAAGCAGTGTTGTTATAGAACTTCAGAATCTTAATGTGAAGACAAGCTTTTAAAACGGGTTTTGTGTGGCTGCTCATACCCTTTTGCCCAGCTGTCTTCAATGATTACACCAATGTCTTGAGGTCATTGGCAACTGATGTTGATTGAAGCCACCTTGCATCAACCCTCATTTATTCTAGCAGCAGTACAGGCTGCTCACTGATTGAGCACAGCAATGGTGCGTTAGTGCTGCTTGTGAAATAGCAGTTCTTTGTTGCTGTTTCGAATTTCAGCTATCAACAAATTTCAACTCACACTTGTGATGTATCTACACTGTGTATTATCCATTTGATAGTATTTTTTGGAGAACTGTTTTGAGTATGTAAGTGGTAGGTTCATTAAATGGAAGTAAGTTATTGACGTATTTGTTTTCTAGCTAGTTACAGAAAAAAACACTCTTATTCTTTTTTATAGCAGTAGGATTCTTTGTTGCTGAGGATTTCTTGTGTTGCTCGTCATGGGAGATGCATGGAACTGTTCCGGTCACCTGCTGCATATCTTACTGTTGGAGCTACCTGGGAGCCACAAGGCAGCTTGAATGATTCAGAGCAAGTGAGTCATGTCTGTTCTGTCTCCTATAATGCTTTCACTCTTTGATTTATGTATTGACTATGATTCTAATTTAAGATGAGTCAGCGAACTTGCTGAGCAAATGCAAGGTAAGGATGGCTTCACTCCAAGTCTTCCCTCAGAAAGCTGAGATGCAACTGTCTTGAGCAAAACTGAATTCAGTGTAGCATGACTGACATAAACTGTGTTTTTATTTTCTGACTGGAAAAAAAATAAATCTACATTAACTGAAATCCCTTAAAGACAGGATGCTCCTGTTCTAGTAGAAGGTACTATAACCTTTTGTTGCTCCTCAAACGCCCACGGTGATATGAAAAACTCTGCTTCTTATGGCAGTGAATGCTTTCTAACTGGATGCTTCTTGTACAGTGTGGTGTAAGGTTTAATCTCTTTTGCGTTAGCGTGCCCAACAGTAAAACAGTAACAGTAGTTTTTAGCATGTTTAGCATTTAGCAGTTCTCCAAAGATGGAAGTGCTTAATTTCTATGGTTGGGTTATGAGGGAGTGAAAGAAAGAGGCACAGTGTTTTAATTCTTTCATTATCTTGATACACTTGATATAAAAGCACTCTTTAGAAAAGCTAATTTTTACTAATGCGTAGATTTAAACAACTCAAAAACTGAAGCATTTTCACTCTGTGAGAATAATATTATCACTGTCGTTGTTCTTGTATTGTTAGAGTAATAATAGGAAATACTTCTTGTAAAGGAAAGCAGGGAAAATACACTTGTTTTACAAGATGCTTTGAAAAAGACTGCTGGCTTTTTGGATCTAAGTATTTAATTTCATTGTTGAGATTTTCAACTCTGTACCCTGGGTCTATCCATTTCTACCTCATCTCAAAAGACTTGCTTTTGTTTTGTTTTGTTCGGACAGGCGTTTCTGACGTTGTTGCACTTCTTATTCTCAATAACTCCAGCTTGTATATGTTATCTAGATTCACTAATTATAAATGGTGAGTGGGTTTTAATATTTAAACATGTTAATATGTACTTATCAACGTCACTGCTTAAAAAATGTGAATTAGGAAATAATGAATAAAGTAGAAGCTGTAGGAGAACTTCGCAAAAGGCCAACGGTGTGAACATCAGACTCTCATTATAACTTTGACTCTAGTGTACACTGGTACACAGGCACCTTGAACGTAGGTATGTAAAGCAGCAATATTGAGTCTTCTGTTACGGAATCAGATAATGCAATTACTATTATTCGTAAATAGCTTTTATGTTTGGAAAACCATCTGAGGAGGCATTTTTTTCCCTGCAGTGCATCACTTGACATTTAAAACTTTATGAAATAAAAGGAGGAGGCATTAAGATTATACCTATAAATGATGTGTGTTCATGTCCCTAACAGACGATTCCATCTCAGTTCAGAAACAGGAGTACCTTTAAAAGCACCCAGAAATTCTGCATTTCCTTACTTCTTACCATTTGACACGAGGGGAACAAACATTGTATTTGCAATTTTTGCCTTGGCCTTTCTTGGTTCTCTGAGAGCAGCAGGAGAGGAAGTAAAAACATATAAGCAGCCTACTTTTTCATAAACATGTCAAAGGGAAGATTAGCCTGAAATGATATTTTCCAATCATAACAGTCTGCAAATAAAGTCTCACTGAAAATGTCAGAGAAAGATTATCCTAAAATAACACTAACTGCTAGATTACAATTGACATTTGATAGCTTAACGAAGGAAAATAAAATGGCATAGTTTGAGCCAGCAGCATCTTTTATCTCATTTTATTTGGTGACTAGAACCTGGAGTCAGAAGAGGAATTTTCAGGCCCTCTGTTGATGCTAAACTGTGCTATCCTGTGGCTGTGAAGTCTTCTTGTAGAGACAGTCTCCTCTTGACAAAGCTGTGCTCACTCAGTGGGATTGTGGCTGTTAGGCATAACACTGGTCTGTGCTTTGACGGTTTGTTATGCTGATAGAGAGGATATCTGAGGCTGCGTATTTTGCCCTACTTTCACTGCAATAAAGAGAAGGATCGAGTAGGTTTGAGATTTTTCTTTTTGAATACTACATCTTTTCAAGTTGAGTGGTCTTGAGAAATAACTCATCCAAATTCTTTCTGTTCTTTCTACAGTAAGATGCTCAGGTTCTACCATAATGAACATGAAGAATAGTGGCTTTGTTTTATTATCTGCCAGTAGTGAATTAGCCTTTTCCAATCACTACTTGTATGTGTTAAGTTACGAGAGAGCTGTGTACGCTGCTTTTCTTTGTTTAGGTGGTTGTATTGCGTTGGAACCTACAGAAGAGTTTAAGTGAATCATCTGTTTACAAATGCTTCTACTTCTGAGTATACTTAATCAGGGCCAAGATCCAGTCTGAAACGCAAAATAGCGTACAAGTCTGTAATGAATCAATAAGTTCCCATAAAGCAACACATTTGTGGGAATCGCGGGCTGAACATGGGAGTGTTCTCATTCTCTTGCTGTCTTATCTCACTACAAATTGCTTTAACATTTCTTAATGATGTTGAGGTGTACCTGAAAGAGGCCAGGACACTGCTGTGCTAAAAGATGATAGTGTAGTAAAAGCCTCTGTTTGGGTATAAGTATTTTAATAATGTAGTATGTCTTGTCATAGAGAGAAGATGGTTACTGAGTACTTCACCTGTATTGGCTGCTTGCTAAGCTCACTTTTTTTTCTTGTAGCATGGTGCTCATTAGCTTTCTGGCCATATGGTGATGGTGTATAGATTTCGTTTTGGTTTCCTTTTTATTCTATTTTAGTCTTGCTGCAGAGACGTTCAGCAAGCACGAGTTAATAGTTTTGGGCTGAGTCTTGGCATTCGCATGCTGCTGCCCTTATATCTGCCATTGTAGCAATAGGGGAAGGGAGTGATGGAGGAGTGAGTCACTGCCCAAGGCATCATCTACAGCATCTTCTCTGCAGGCAGGTTTTACAACTGGCAAGAGAACCATTGCAAAGAAGTGAAAAACAACCAGCTTTTGCAGCAATAAATTGTCAGACGAGATGGCTTAGTAAATCTGTCTTGAGTCAAGGCAGTGCAATGGTGCTGTCAGTTGTCTGCCAGCTTTGGAGCACTTGCATTCTTTGAACAGAAGTAAACTCTGAAATGGAGATCTGCAGGGTTTAACTGGATTGGCAAGTGGTAATTTAAGTAGAAGGTACGCATAGGTGAATGCCAAAGAAAATGGGAAACCAAAGCTACTGGGGACAGATGGGTGAGAAGAGCACAGGAGACAGAGAGGTGCAATGTTCTGCAAGGCGCAGCAGGCCTATTTCAGGGTGAAGATGAAGGAAGGGATGCTATCTGAGTGGTGTATTCTATCTGTTTGGAAACATTTCAGTAGCAAGGACTGACAAGTGACACAGATGAAACGGCAAATTCAGGGGCATAACAAATGACATGAATAGGAGGATAGGTGATGCAGCCACCGGTGACTCATTAAGAATTGAGGCGTTAGGGAGGAGCGGGACAACTGATGAAGCAGAGAAGTTGCAGACAACAGTGGCATTGGTGTATGCGTGGCGTGTTTGGGAGGGATCTTTTGTTGCCTCCCCCTGTTGTTTATTTCCTTGCTGTGAATTTATGGTCTGTTCTGTTAGATTTGATCCTGTAAGGAATTGCGCCAGTAACAAAACTTGTGCTGAGGAGCTGGATGTGTTTGAGATCTGGCAAAAACACTTGGATTCTTTACTGCTTTTGCTATCGAGAGTGTACTGCCTCCAGTACTTCCAGTCCTCAGCAGAGATGAGATACAGAATTAATTGTATGTGTGCTAAAGTATGCAAAGTCAGTGAATGCATTGACCAAAAGACACAACCTTTTAAAAAGCCTTCTAAATAAAACTAGAAAGTCAACTTTAAAAAGTAAAAAATTATTTCAGATGCTATTTTTGACAATTGAGCCTTTATTAAAAATTGCTGCTTTAACATGTAAGAGCTGATAAATTTACTCAATTATCTAACTTAAGTAATATATTTTGCCTGCTTAATGATGTGTGGCTTTTATTTTTTTAAGGAAAAAAACAGGAGGATTCTTTTTATGTCTGCTGTCATAACTGGCCTTTAAAGAATACAATGCAAAATTATTTCTGGACTGCATTTCTTACATGGAGAAAGTAAAATGATTTTTAATTTTGCACTTGAAAATTCATTAATACTTGGCAGGTTTTTGATCCAATTAATTATTAATAGCACACATCATATAGAAATGTAAGCAAAATGGTAAAGGAAAACGTGATTGGAACAGAAAGGAAGATGGTAGCAGATATAAAAGAAATCATTTGAGGTCTGAGTTCTAAATGTAATCAAAAAGGTGACCTTTGAATCATTTTTGGAAGATAAAATTATTCAATTATCTTCATGTAATGGAGAAGGCTTATAGTTGTGTTATGGAGTATAGAAAGGTTTTATGGAGGTCAGATAATAACGAATGAAGTGTTTCAATTTTCTTAAGAGTTTTGATTATTTGAGTAACATGTATCTCTTTTCCCCCAAATTACTGTGTTTTACAATATAAAGTACTTTTTTTGTTTATTATACAGGCACACATTCGACTTCATTTTGTTACAGTGGTATGCTGTTTTGTTGTATTGCCTCATTTGATTGTGGTGTGCTGTCATCAGGTAATTCTCAGTGTGTGATCTCTGCTTTACAGACCAGCATGTATTTTTATAAGATTCATACATTATTCCTTCCTACAAAGCTGAACACTACTGAGCACTAATCTGATTGTCCTCATCTGTCCACTCTGGAGCAGTTAGCATTGATATGATCATGTGCAACTTGACTTTTATCTTCATATTTTCTCACAGGTGGTTAGAGAGGAGGACAGTGCTTTAGAAACCTCTTGTCCTTGCTCAGTGCCATCTGAAGGTTTAATAGTTCTAGGTGTACCATCTTTTTCCCTTAATGAGGTAATGCAGTATGAGTCAGAGTAGAGTTGGATCTTCTTGCTTGCATATGACTGTTCCACTTGTTTTTGTTTGGGTTTTTTTGTGTTTTTTTTTTTGGTGTGTGGCATTGCTGTACTTAGAAATCTAATGCAAAAGAAATCAGTGAATGTTAGACTTAAAATATAGAATATCCTGGGTTGGAAGAGATCCATAAAGATCCTTGAGTCTAACTCCTGGCTCTGCACAGGACTGGCCACGTGTCACTGTCCGAAAGAAGTTGCCATGAGCATGCACGCTGTTGCAAACGGGCTCTAGGTGAGTCAGTCGCTAAGTATTTCAGAAAGTGAATCCTATTCAGGAGATCTGCAAAATTGCTTTTCTTCAAGTTTTTACTCTTTTGAAGTCTTCAGGTGTGTTCATCTTCAATCTGGGCCCGCTCTTCATGTCAGAGTTGAGCCAGCTGTTTCTGGTACTAGCTTGGGTTGGGTGTTAGAATATTTTCCATCTCTAATGTTCACCCATGTGCCACTTGCGTTTCACATTGTGCTGTGAGGAAGCCTCTCGGATGGCTTCCTGCAGGTGCTGAATAATTTAGGCAGAGAATGAAACTTGCTGAATGCCACAGTCAGTTCTGAGTACGTAGAAGAGTTGCCCATAAGGGTGACCTTTCCAGAGAAGGACTTTCAGGGGATTGCTCTTAATCCGTGTAGCTTTTCTAAGGCTTACTTGAAATTCTGCACTATCGTTTTGATATTGCTATTAAAGATTGAGAATATTAATTCAAAGTGAAAAAGCCATGATGAAGATGGTAATATTAACAGCAAGATCAATAAGTATAGTGAGGATGTAGTCATCAAAACCCATCTTTAAAAATATTGTGAGCATTAACACAATGAAGTTTCTTTTTGTTTTTCCTAATATTTTAAAGTCAGTATTCTCAGGATTTGGCAACTGAGTAAATTAAACTCATATTCAATCCTGTAAAAACATATCTATCATTCTCAGCCTTTAATCTTAGGCTATGTGTTTCCAGGAGCTTGTGATACTCCATGATCTAAGTTCACTGTGAATTTGTAGTTGAAGTAGGGTGACTGTGCCTTTAAAATGGGGCGTTCAAGGAGCGCAGATGGTCCTTTTAAATGCAATTCCTAAAGTGTAATTTGGCCATTTTGTTAGGTCTAAAAATACTTACCTGAATGTAACTTGAAACCAACCTTCATTTAAAAAAAAAAACTCCACAGCATAACACAAGTCCAAAACTTGATACGATTGCTTTGATTAGGAAAGAAGTGATGTAGTGTAGAACTGCATGCAGTGCTTGTCCTTCGTTAATGTTCTTGATAAACAAATCTGTCATCTGTGGTTTTAAAATCCCAACTCCGTGTTTAGAAATCAGACGTACACTTCCTTCAGAGCTGCGCAAGGCAACAGTCCTCACTTGCAAAACATCTGCTTTTAGCTCACTTATATGTAAGCCTGTTGCCATGTGCTCCACTTAAAGAATCAAGTAGAAATCGGTAGGAGAAAACTATTCATTATGAACATGTCAGCTTCTGCAGCATCCTATGAATTTTTAAGAGGCATTTTATGAGCTACACTATGAAAGAAAATCCATGCTTCTTCTGAAAGAGAAAGAAGAAAAAAAAGGGTCTGTAAATGTTGCTGCATTGTTGTGAAACACGTGCTTATACGCAGGCATATCCACTTGCTTTTAACAACCGCGTTTTTACATCGTCACTTCTACTGAGGTGAAAAGGCCAGTGCTGATGGATGCGATCTTGAGGTCAGAGCAACTTCCATGAAATAAACTCCCACTGAACACACACTGTGCAATGGCAGGGTCACCTGGAGAACCTACTGCTCTCTTCTCTGTTGCATCAGTCTTAGGGAGAACCAAGCTGTATTGCTAGCTTAGCCTTTGCTCTTTGGAACAGGTTGCTTCCCTGTGAATGCCATGGCTTTTCAAAAGGGTAGAATAAGGGGAAAATAATGTCGCAGATCATCCTTGTTGCTGCTTTGAGGTCTGAGATGGAAAATTGGAATCAAAGTGGTGGATATTGAGACTTCCTCCTGCATGTATTGACATTGTCACATATGGGGTGGTGCTGCGATAAAAATGTTGGCATTTACCGACATACATGGACCTGAAATAGAAAACACAACATATTCTCTTTCATGGGTAGCAACCTACATGCAGACAGATGTAACGGGGAGTGTTTACACTACTGTGGCCATATGGTTGGCTTTAGGGAACTAACAGCTTTACCTCTCCAAGCTGAAATACTGCCATGAGATTGTATAGTGAAAGCAAGTAGTATCAGTAGGGAAAAATGAGCCCTTTCCTTTAAAAGGGAAAGACATACTAAATTGAAGTTGTCAGATTGGTAAAGTGACTCCTAAGAAAAGGAAAGCAGCCATATCTGCTAGCTTGGTAGCAAAGCGTTTGGAGCTTTGCTTTGTTTTTGATATAAATATATATATTTTCCCCTATAAATTTGTTTTAATGCCCATTTGAATTGTGTCTGAATGCAGCAAACTCTGTGACACCTGGAGCAAAACTCTTTGGGAGAAAGTCCTCTCTGAAGGGTGGGTGGGAGCAGCCTTGACAGGACATCCAACTGGCTGGTGGAGCATTAAATATTTGTTAGGCTATTCTAATAACGTCGTATCTTCATCTATCAATATAAGGGATGTCTGAATGCTCTCTCTGGCTTCATTCTCCTGGGTCACCTTATTTTATAGCTGACTTGTGACGGATTGTGAGAACGTGAGGAGAGATGATAGCTGTGCTCTTCCCCAGTCTGACTTCCTGTGTTATGCAGGGATGGAAGTGGCAGCAAAGCGGGAGGTGTTCTGCACTTAAACATCACGACATAGGCGAAACTCTCATTTAGCAGAACTCTTCAAGCTTATTCATTGGGCAGTTCATCTGCATTCTTGCCGTTACATTTGCAACCAGAACTTCTTAAAGTGAAAAATTATGGTGTTATCCTGGGGCTTAGGCCTGAGACGGCTGTTTGTCAGCACTGAAGTTGGTGAGTATCTTCAACCAAAACAAAACCAGAATCTTTATCCTGAAGGTAAACAGGACAGTAGTATTTCCTTGTGCAATGTGGGAGCTGTGCTGGAGACCTCTGTATTTGGCTAAGGCCAGGGAGGAAGATGAGTTGAAAATTAAGAAGAAGGTACTATTTATTATTTTTAAAAAATCTTCAGTGTCTCTGTGCCGTCGTAGGATTAATGTGGATGCTGTTCTACAAGTTATTTGCAAGCTACAGTGGTAAGAGTGATAACCTGCAGAATGTGGATTAATCTGTGCTGAAGATCTGCAAGTTTCTTCTAAGCGGGGGAAATCACAACAGTGTGCCTGAGAGAGATGTAGACACCATTCCTCTTGAGCAAACCTGTTTTAATTTCAGCTTTGGCTCTCCTGCTGGAGGCTGCTCTTGCTCAGAGCAGTAGGAGCCCATGCGGGCATGACAGGACTTCAGTATATCTGTGCTGGTTGTGGGTGCTCAGGTGCTTATCAGGTAGCAGCGCTCCTTGTAAGTAGTGGGAAGATGCTTCCAGTTCCAGTGTGCAGCTTGTTGTTGTCACCGGGTGCTTTTGTTGGCCCCAGACCCTGCTATTGTAACGCGGCGTATGGGTCAGAAGGTTTATGCAGCAGGTTTGTCAGCGGGAGCTGTGACTTTGGGCACGCTGATGTGGCTGCATGACAGGGGAATTGTCTTTCCCATCCTAAAAGCTCGTATGACTATTTAGCACTAGGGAGAGATGGCAGGTAAGCCCATGCAAATAATGAAAGATAGTGGGCTTATCTGTGTGCCTGCTATTTCTATTTTTTTCCTTTACCGTAGTAGATGGAACAACTGAAGAAACATGGATTTTCTAATCTGCTTTCCAATTAATTAAAGTACATATATGCAGTGTTGTTTCTCAAGCTGCAAAAATCCTGTGTTGTGCAGGCTACTTTGCTATTCCCATTCTATTATGTGCTGCGTAGAGGGGGAGATGTATTTATTGCTTAGCCCCACAATATCAATTTTATTTTAACACGAACACCTCAGCTGTTAAAACTTAGAAATGTTACGGTGCAACTGAAAGAGATTCAATTCTCTGAAAATTTGTTGGATACAATTGCGTCTCTCTGTCCGTCTTTCAGATGCTGTCTGGTATTGTATAAATCAAGTAGTGTTATGGCAAAGACAGTAATGTTGTGGGAAAGAACCAAGTTGTTAGCATACAACATTAGAAATAGATTAATCTGTTTAAGCTTTAATGTAAAAATAAATTGCATTTGCAGTTTATTAAGACACCTTTTCTGAGCTGATAGTGCTCATTGGTAGAGATGTTATGTACAGTAATCAAGAGCATGGCCAATGGGAATTAAAAAAAACCCCAACAAACAGCTTTGTGATTGAAGCTGTGTATTCTCTGTATACTTTATCACTGATTTATTTACTTATTATTGCTGCTTAGATCTCATGCCCTTGACCTCAGGAGATGTGCAGTTCTCACAATATGTCTGATCTTTGAGTCATCAATGCCAGTAACAAAAAATTACCTTCAGCTAGGAAACTGCAAATCAAGTGAAAAGCATCAGCTGGTCCTGATCAGCCCATGCTGCAGTTCGTGTTGTTTCACTACAACACACATCAGTGGTTTCATAAGGATGATGCTTTTGGCTTTTAAGCGAAAACCACCAAAGTTGTAGCAATGATAATCTCCCTAAAAAAGGGCTCTCTGGGTGATTCTCATTTTAAGACTAATAACCTGGAAATTACAGTTCAGTAGAAGTTTGAAATCATGTTTTTGAGCTGAGTTTGCCAACACAGTGCTTCTGTAAAGCTGCAAAATGCAGGCATTTTGTGCGCTGGCATCAGTGTGATACTCCTTGCACTGCTGAGTTGTATCTTATAAGTCCACATAACTGGGTTTTGGGTCCTTTCCTTTCTTGCTTTCTATTGCTTCTTTCCCTGTCTGTGCTGATAGGTGCAATTGGGAGTTTCACCTTACCAGCAATATTGGTGTAACTGGTGAAAATGGAGCAAGAACTACTCATTTTTCTATTGGAGTTGAGAAAGACTATTCACTGGCTTGGGAGGACGCTGAGTTGAGGCCTGATCTTCTGTGGAAATTTCCAGATAATCATTCAGTTGATTTTTGACTTTGATCTGAACATTGTATGCAGGAAGTACTGGTTATAATGACTGGATTCAAAGGGTAACAGTCTCAGCTAAATCTAATTGTAAATACCGAAATATTTCTCTTTCAATACAGTAAATTAGCGAGTGAAGCTGAAACCTACCAATGTTTTTTTGTTGAGTTTTTTTGCAAGTCAGCATCTTTTTGATGGCTTTTATTTGATTAAATCCTTTTCATAGGATGATAGGATCGTTAAGATTAGAAAAGACCTCTAAGATCATCCATCCATCCATCAGCCCATCCTCGCCACGCCCGCTGAGCCATGTCCCTCCTCAGAATCATGATCTTAATGTTTTTTTCCAGATGCACATTTTGTCAGCTCCATCACACCCTGTTTGTTTTAACTTCTCATGTCTCAGGTTAAATCTACCATATCAGCTGTGCTGATAAAAAAAATAAAAAATAAAAAAATTGAGTGCCTGAAGCAAGTGATGAATGCCACAGTAGCAAAGCTGTCACCACTGCTTACTTGGAATGGAGGGAGGGGAAGCTTGCTTGCCACGTGCAGTCCAGACCGTCTAATTTGTTACTTTGGGTGCCTCAGAGTAATTACTTTTTTCTTTAGCTTTAAACTATTTTTCATAATTATAGTAAATTAAAATACAGAGCAGTCAATATCTCTTATAGGAGTAGAAAAACAGCATGAATGTACGTATTCTCATTCCACAAAAAAGCACTGTGAAGTAGGGCAGTTGAATATCAATGTGCGGATTTGTCATGTTTTTTATGAACTTTAGGTGACAACTCTTGTTCAAGATGAGACAAAAGCCCACGGCTAGTTTTGTTAACCATCCACAGTGAACTTTCAAACTTACAGTATCCTTCAAGGGTCTTTTAGAGTAGCTTATGTAAAAGCCTTGCTATTAAGTGGATAAGGACTACTAAAATTACCTTATTGGTGTGACTGGAAAAATCACTTTATATACCACAGGATTATCCATACCTGATTCAGAAATAGTTTATGCTTGTAAAATTCCATGTGAATGTGTTCCTTCTGTTAAGTGCAGTTTACCTGGAGTGGTAGAGAGCAGCAAGCAAAGGAAAACAAGGAGAGACAGCTCTGAAAAACTTGAGAATGTGAGGAAGCCTCACTACTGCTTTCAAATATGATTTTGTTGGTCTCCACATCCTCCTGTTTCCTTTGGTGGTGATTTTTATTTCCGTTGAAATGATCTTTAAGAATGAAAGTTGACTAACATAGAAGTGTGCTGTTTTTAATGTCAAAAGCATCTCATTTTGGTTGGTGCTAAACACGTAGGTTTTAAGGAATAAAAATGGAAAAGAAATTAACAGCTTAAAAAAATGAAGTACTGTAGGCTTTCTTAAACTTTATGGGTTGGTCTAACCCCATAACTTGGCAGCTGTTTGTCTTCATAAAACCGATGAGCAGCACTTTGAGCACAACTGCGTTTGTTACTTTTAACATACCAGCGTCTACTTTAGCCAGGTTGCATTACAGTACATTTCAGTTTCATTAGCTTAAGCACGACGAAATCTTAGCTGAAAAGCTAAAATTATTCTGTGGTATGAGCAGGTGTAATATAAACACACAATACTTAGTGCGCCATTTGTTGCAGTTAAGTTTTACTTGACAGCGTGGATACGTACAGCCTTTTCTCTGGAAAATGAAATGCTGCTGCTCTGCCATCCTAATGCAATCAGTTCAACAGCCATATAAACGGTCCTGATCACTCTCTTGTCCTTCTTCCCACTTAAATGAGATTGCTGTTAGTCTCTAGCCACATAAGACTTGCTGATTTTGATAGGTATTTTAAATATATTTATTTGTATCAGGTTACAAGGTCATATATATATATATTACGTATAGTGATGCAGACTGTTCTTGTGTGTGTGTGTATGTATATATAAACATATATGAAACCTTGCTACCTGATCTGTAATTTCATGCCTAGATTCATGAATTTATCTTGTTCTAACTTCATCCTTCAGCTGTAATGTTATCTTTTTCTTTTTTCCTTGTATTTCCACTATTTTACTCACCTTTTCTCCTGAGATCGTCATACAGAAATATGAAGCAAATTACTTGTCTTATTTTCACTGCATGATTTATCCTGTACCTAATGAGCAGAAAAGGTTTCTTCTTCTGTTGATGTCTGTCTTATAGTAACACTTGGCTGAAGATCTTCCCCCCCTCCACCCCCCCAACTTCTTTTATTTTCTTTATTTCTTTAAGCAGAGTATAGAATCATAGAATCACTCGGGTTGGAAGGGACCTCAAAGATCATCAAGTCCAACCGCAGCCTAACCATAGTGCCCCAACTCTAACAACCCTCTGCTAAATCATATTTCCGAGCACCACATCCGAATGGCTCTTAAACACATCCAGAGACAGTGACTCAAACACCTCCCTGGGGAGCCTATTCCAATGTTTAACCACCCTTTCTGTGAAGAAGTGTTTCCTAACGTCCAACCCAAACTTAACTTGGCGCAACTTGAGGCCATTTCCCCTCGTCCTGTCACCAGTGAGAAGAGACCAGCCCCGCTCTCTCTGTAAGCACCTTTTCAGGTACTGGAAGAGAGTAATAAGGTCTACCCTCAGCTGCCTCTTCCCCAGACTAAACAGCCGCAACTCCCTCAGCCTCTCCTCATAAGGCTGGTTTTCCAAGCCCTTCACAAGCCTCGTTGCCCTTCTCTGGACCTGCTCCAGTACCTCCACGTCCTTTCTGTACTGAGGTGCCCAAAACTGAACACAGTACTCGAGGTGAGGCCTCACCAATGCCGAGTACAGGGGCAGGATGACTTCCCTAGTCCTGCTCACCACACCATTCCAGATACAAGCCAGGATGCCGTTGGCCTTCTTGGCTGCCAGGGCACACTGCTGGCTCATATTCAGCCAACTGTCCATCAGCACACCAAGGTCCCTTTCCATCAGGCAGCTTTCCAGCCGCACCTCCCCAAGCCTGTAGGGTCGCCTGGGGTTGTTGTGGCCAAAATGCGGGACCCGACACTTGGCCCTATTGAAACTCATGCTGTTAACCTTGGCCCATTGATCCAGTCTATCCAGGTCCGTCTGCAGTGCCCTTCTCCCCTCTGGTGGATCAATGCTCCCTGCCACATTGGTGTCATCTGCAAACTTACTGAGGGTGCACAGAATCCCCTCATCAAGATCATCTATGTAGATGTTAAATAGAAGCGGCCCCAGCACTGAGCCTTGGGGACACCACTTGTGACCGGCCACCAACTGGATTCAACTCCATTGACCATGACTCTTTAGGCCTGGCCATCCAGCCAGTGCTTCACCCAGCGGAGCATACATGGGGTATGATATATTACGTGGGGTGTTTTTTGTCTCTATGTACTGTGACTTATGCAACTAGCATTTCAGTTCTGCTGGCTGCTGTTTTCTACTAGTAGCTCTTATTTATCCCTCATTTCTTTCTGGTTGTAAGTTTTCATTCATTTACATTTGAAACTTATTCAGAAGCTGAGAGATGGGAGTTCTAGGTAGAAACTTGAAGTTTGCCTCTTCCACAGGCAAATTGCTGTAGTTTCAAGTCTAGTTGGCTTAGTTAATAATCTACTTTTCTTTTAACGTAACGCTCCCTTGTCCTAAGCCTCAGTTATATGTAATCTAACATACATAGATGGCTCATAGGCTGTGTCCACTTGCATGTATAGGAGATAGTACCTCCTACCCTCTTTACTTTCTGCAACTCTGTCTTCCAGCAGTCCAGATGCTGTATGTGTGGCTTCAGTAGCAATGTACCAAACTAAATTGCTTTCAGTAGAGATGATTAGTTTATATGAGATGCTGGATTATGTGGTTCTGTTTTTTTAGGTCCTAGTAAGACCACATGGACATTTTATAGGCCTCGAGTTCAGGGCATTCAGTACTGCTTATTGAGAAGCATTTAGACATAAAGCGCAGTTAACTGAGTTCCTGTCATTAGCATGCTTTTGTACTCTGTCGTAGAAAGGCAGTATTACTTCTGTTAGTGGAAACGAGCTATGAATTTATTGGAGGGACCACTCCAGATCCATCCAATGCTGCCTATAAGTTTAGCTGGATAACAGCCCAGCAATCGGATGTGAATGCTTAAACATTTGGGGGTCTAGGGTCTATGGGGAAGGATTAGTAAAATACTGCTTTTAATCAGTGCAACTGTTTTGTTCATTGATCACACAAGCTTTTTAATGAAGTAGTGATACTTTTTCAGACTAGTCATGATATAATTGGAATAAGACCAGGATACTCTGTGATTACAGATCTGTAATTTACCTGTAGGATGTACAACGTGTGTCACAGAATGGCTTGGGTTGGAAGGGACCTCCAAGACAGTCAAATTCCAACCTCCTTGCCATGGGCAGAGTTGCCAACTGCTAAATTGGTCTGTTTGCTCAGGGCCCCATCCAGCCTGGCCTTGAGCATCTCCAGGGATGGGGCACCCATAGTCTCTCTGAGCAACCTGTGCCAGGGCCTCACCACTTTTTCAGTAGAAAAACTTCCCTCTGACCTATAATCTTCATTTTCTCACCTTTGGGTTATCATTCCCCTTGTCCTATCACTATCACTATCTACCCATGTAAAAAGTTGATTCTCTCCAGCTTATGAGCTTCCTTCAAATACTGGAAGGCTGCAATGAGGAACTCCCCAGAGCCTTTTCTTCTCCCGGCTGAGCAAGCCCAGCTCCTTTAGCCTGTCTTTATAGGAGAGGTGCTTCAGCTCTCTGATCATCTACACTGCCCTCCTCTGGATCCCATCCAAACACTTCAGATCTTTCCTTTACTGCGGGCCCTAGACTTGGACACAGTATTCCAGCTGAGGGCTCACAAGGGCAGAGTAGGGAGGGGCAGTGACCTCCCTTACCCTGCTGCTATTCTTCGTCTGATGCAGCTCAGGTTACCAAATGGTTTAAAAGCAAATTAGGTGATCGGTATGACAGAAAATGAGCAGTCTTGGCAAAATAAAATAATGAATTATGGTTTGTTTTTCCAATAAATGCTGTTTTCATAGTTCGTGAAATGTGGTTATTGAAAACCATATCAGTGAAATAAAACAATCCACCTAGACCACTGTAAAAATCAGAATAAGCACTCCACAGATTTTTTTTTTTAAGTATGTGAAATTCTGTGTTGTAATGTTCTCTTCTGTGGATGCTGATGGTGAGCAGGTGTGGGTTCATTACTGAAGAAAATGTAAGCATACATTGTAGTGCAGCCGTTACAGAAGAACCAATAGTAACCCTCAACTGGTGTCCAAGTCAGGAGCACAAGGTGGAATTTTGATGGGGATAGAAGAGGGAACGTACTGAGGTTGCTTGCTGGATTTAGCTTTGTCCTGCCCGAGATGCACTTGCTTATTTGGTAGTTTGGATTGATCCTGTATTGTAATTTAATGTGATACTAGAGATATTTCAGCTTGCATTCAAAACCAATATATGCTTTTTGAGAGTTGATTATAATACAACCTGAAAAATTAATGTGGAAAGTCAACGTGGCTTGGGAGAAATTTATTTTTAAGCTTGAATGAACATTCTCCTCTCTCCCTTAAAAATTATTTTGGTCAGTTCCTCAGCTATGTTGATGCATTGTTCAGAGTATCTAATGAATTCCTTATTGTACTGAACCATGCAGACTACATGAAAATTACATTACTTCATCAGTTTTGCTGCTATGTTGCATGGGCAAATCCCAGCAATTTTGTGTTTGTATTTGTTAGAGATCTTGATTTTTTTGTAGTGTCTCTAGCAAGTAAGTTATCTTCAGCAATTCTAGCAAGTTATTTTCTGAATGGAAAAAGGGATATTATTCTCTGAAAATTTTCATGTATCATTGTGTATATATATGTATTTGTTTTCAGTTCACTGCGTTAGAGAAAACGCTTTTTGTTCACAAATGACCCGAAATAATTAAGAACTGAGAAAACTATTACTTTCCAGAAAGTGTCTTTTTTGAGTGTAATATCTTGAAAACAATCTGTTCTACCTGCATAGCCGTGCTCTTCTATTTAGATACAATTTATGTGTTGTCATTTATTTTTCCAAGTTTCGAATATCAAACAGTCTCCTTGAAGTATTTGGCTTCTTATCTGACTTAGTGGAGATGAAAAGATATTTATCTCCTGACACAACACATTAAAAAAACCCTTGAAAGTATATTGACTGAGGTGGCTTTGTAGAATAGTTTGATAGCTCTCCCTTTGAAAGCTTGGGAAGAAGGAGATGCTATCAAATTGTTCAGTGGAATAACTCATTAATAAATTATGTTTAAAATGGCACAAGCCCTTAGGTGTCTTGGTGGAAAGTGTAGTTATTTGGGAAAGGAATGCTATCGTGTTGTTTTTGTGGGAAAAGTCTAAAGGTATTACTTCTGTTGAAGCCTGTTTGTTCCTCTTCTTGTTCTGCCAGAATGCAGATAATTATGATTTATTTCTGTACTCTGGAACATATTCCTCTAGTCTCCAAGACAGGCACACAAAGCTCTTTGTTTCCTGCAGGATGAAGTATTGCTTTAAAACATTTTGATTCTTTGTCACTTGTCACCCATCTCTTGTGCTCTTCAGATGTATGTGAATGTTTGAGGGAAGAATTAGGCAATCTTTCATCATTTACAAGCAACGTGACACTGCTCTGTGCTGTTGGTAAGTTCTGGCAGAGCGCTGACAGCTCTGCATTGGATTAATACCTGGGGAGTCCCTGGGCCTCCTGATGGTTATTAAAAGAAGAATGTCAAGTGCATTACTGCGTTTCCTGGCCTTGAGGTGTGCGTGTGTATCAGCAGTGCTGAATTTCAGGCAGCAGTGAAGTGGCTGGCAGTCATACAAATCACACAGAAATCATCTAGATTGGAAAAGTCTGTCAAGGTCATCAACTCCAATTGTCAGCCTGACCTGTGAGTCCCGTCACTAGACCATGTCCCTTAGTGTCATGTCCACTTGTTTCTTAAATAGCCCCAGAGGTGGGGACTCCACCACTACCCTGGGCAGCTCTTTCCTGTGCTTGACTGCCTTCCCCATGAAGATGTTCTTCATAAAGTGCCATCTAAACCTCCCCTGGTACAAATTGAGGCTGTTTCCTCATGTCCTGTCGCTTGTCACCTGTGAGAAGGGTTGAGTTGCTGGTGATCTTCCAGGATGACGCAGAGGTGATATGCGAGGCTTAGGATATGTAAGCCACCTGGCCAAAGCAGGTGGACGCTGCCTGCAAGCTTCAACCATCATGGATATTGATGAGTATCACTCAACTTAGAGTGCAAAATCAGCATTTCTGCAAGGAACAAAATTGTAAGGAGGCCTTGTCTGTGATAGAGCCACTTAGAACTGGCTGTTGTCTTACTGAGAGGACAATTTTCCTTTTTTGCTTCTTTCTTTTTCTTCCGTTTTCCTCATGTAAGTTTGTTTATTTTTTTAATCTTTTCTGATTTTCTTAACTCAGAGGGAAGCTGGGACACCAAGCTCTTATGTACTCAGTTCTTTGGGTTTGCTGTTTTGTTTCATTCCATGTTACCATTATTTCCTTCTGCTGAAGCTGATGAGGGGATCTCTGGAATTATTCCCATGCTGAGCACTTTTCTGTGTCCCCTACTGCCACCTATATTTTCCATGTAAGAAAAAAGGAAACAATCCATGTTTCTCCCCATGTTTTACTGCCCATTTTCTTTCCAGCTTATTTCTTTTAATGTTCCCACTTTAAACCTTTATAGGCTGAGCAGTATGACCTTAGTTTATCAGTAAATTTAAATGATGTGATTCCATTAGATTTTGTGACAGTAATTTGAATTTTTATTTTACTGTGTAGATTATCTAAATGTTTAACATTTTGTTTTAAGTGGGAACATAGAAGTCAAACTAAAGCATTCTCCTTAATACTGAAGTCTGCCCAAGTGCAAAAACGCATAAATAAAAAAAGGGAGAAGTCTGTGAAACCCAAAATCAAACAGTTGCCTCCAAGAATATTTTCTTTTCACTCATACCTTTAAGTTTCCTCGTTTTTCAGGGTCACGGAGGCATATCGTTCAAAACCAACAGAAACAAGTAAGCAAAAATACTGATATGAATACCTGCCGCTGGTTTAGTATTGCTGTGTAAGAAAAAAGAATGGAGGTGTTTGATTCTGGAGAAAACACACATCATTGCAAGTTTTCTGTGACCTGTTCGTAGTGCCTTGTTTGTTGTCAGAGAAGGCGTAAATCTAGAGTTTGTCCTCTTACAGGTGTACTGTCCAGAATAAAATGCTGTGGAAAGTACAATACTGGATTATGGGTGTAATGCTTTGCCCTGTCAGTATCTGCAGAAAGAGCTGGAGAAGTTGTGAGGAGTGCAGAGCTGGCTTGAGTTAAGGGCGTTTCAGCAAGGAGAAGGGAGATCTGATCTCAGAGCATGTAAAAAAAACAGTCTGCTTTGGGAGGAGCTGGATCGTAAATTCATCATCTGCCTATTTGGTATTTTAAAATCCAAAACACTTCTCAATGGAGTGCAACATTATGTATAAATATTGTACTTTTTTTGGCACTTTATTTCATAAGACGCTGAAATACAACAAACTGGAGCTTTCGTATATGGAAATGTGATGATACTTAACTGCATGGGTGGGGAGGGGGAAAAATTAAGATCATTTGATGTTGGGGAGAGCAGGGAATAAAAATCTTTTAAATGGATAGAAACTATCCTGAGTTTTTAATATGAAGACAATTTGGTTGGGTTTCATCAAGACAGCATGAAATTTCGTGAAGTTTCTGAATTGAATACTTCACAATAAGGAATTATTTCAATCCTTGAATATGCTGTATGCTTTGACCAGTGCATTAACATAAAAACATCACAAGTAAGCTATGCAGCTACTCCCATTACCACCATAACAATGGTGCATAATGATACTTTCCATTCATATCAAGATTCTAAACACCAAATAAGCTTGTGTGAAAGGAACTCAAATGTAATTTCTTACAGTGGAAGAAAGAATTATACCCTGAAAACATTCACAATGTAAGAAGGACAATACCTATTATTACAAGTGGTGTTTTTTCCCATCTGACAGGCGAAGTGTGAAGTACTGTACCAAAGATGCCTGGCAAACCCGCAGGACCAGCTAGCTGTCTTAGTGCTTGCAAAATTGTAGTCTTCTGAAGGTGAAACAATGACCCAGAGATGTGCTATAATTCCTAAATCTGCCTTGCCACCTGACTAATATTTAGGCTTTGTTTTTTTACAATTTACAGTTACTATTAATATATTTTATTTCATCATGAAACTGTTACATTTATACTAGAGGAGAAAGCCCCATAGGATGGTATTTAGCTACCAGAAGCATTCAGAAGTATATAATTCTTTCAAGCTTTTTTTCCTGTAATTACATCTGACTTACCTCTGAAGTTTAGTGGCATTAGTGTTGCATGAAAAAGTGGAGATTATTGGAAAGGCTCCCTTACTAAAGGGAGAACCAGTTTCCAATTCCTTTTCTTCCCGTTCTCTCCAAAATAAGCAAATATATGTATGTATGTCCTATATATGCACTTTTTACATGGGTGTGTGTGCATTTATATTTCGTGTATACATTCTCAAGTGTAAGTGTGGAAGGTCTACTTTGGCCTAAAAGGGTCTTGGTGCTTTTTTTTTTTTTTTTTTTTTTTTAATGGGTGTCTATGGAGGGACACTGCAGGCAACCTCAGTGGGCACAGCTGGTGCGATGCTGCGACCCCAGTGCTGTGTGAGCAGCACACAGAGCTGCTGTGTGTATCTGGGGAGAAGGGCGGGGGTGCTCTTGGAGACAGCCCCTGACTAAGTGAAGCCACCTAAGTCTTTGCAGTGCCTTGAGAATGTTATCCAGCAAAGAAACGATTCAAATACGCCAGAAATTGAAAGCTGTTGAAAACGTGTTTGTTAGCCAGGCACATCTTGACTAGGAGATTGAAGCAACAAAGAGTCTTAAGCTCTTTTAATTATAGGTTTGTGGTGATGAAGACATTTAAAGCTATGTTGAGTGTGTTTTTACAAAGCAGTTGGTAAGATCTGCAAGTTTCAGGGGAAGTTCCTTGACCCCGTTTTAACTCTTATGGAAAGATAAAGGCAGACGCTTGGTGTTCTGCCAGGCCCCAGAGGTTAGCGGCTCCACTCCACTGATAAACATAGAATCATAGACCGGCTTAGATTGGAAAGGACCTTGAAGATCACCTGGTTCCAACCCCCTGCCATGGGCAGTGTTGCCACCCCCTAGGTCAGGCTGCCCAGGGCCTTGTCCAGCCTGGCTTGAACACCTCCACATGTACTGATAGAAAATCCTGCACTGGAAAGAAACCTAATCTGAATTTCTGGTGTGTCAGGGTGCCTGTTTTTACTGGAATTCCTCAACACACAGTACAGCATCCAATGGAAATACTCCTATTTTGTATCTCCCCTTTTTCTCCATAAAAGGAGGAAATGGTCAAAATCTGTGCCGTTTATCCTCTATGGTTTCTGCATTTTTTTCCTTTTTACAAATTGTGTGTAGTTTGTCTCCGTAGCTAGGATTCGTGGGAGGCTATTCCCATGGTAAGCAAGAATAGGCACACCTTTTCCCTTTTCTCTTTTTCTTAAAAGATTCTTTCAAGATCTAGATGAATTTTATCTACTGTTAGCTTGCTACCTTTCTTTAATAAAATCAAAACCTGCTTTCAGTAGACCAAAGAATTATCTTGCATATAGGGATGTAAACAAACATGCGAAAACAAGGAGTAAACGTTGCAATTATGTATTTCAGATACAGGTATTTGCCAAGGCGCTGAACTTTTTAAGTAGATACACACTTCCATCCCCAGACAATGAAGTGACAACGGTTTTGTTCCTGAAATATCTCGAGTTTACAGCGTAAGGCAATTATGTTTGAGTCTCCAGGGAAATGGATTTATAGTAATGTGGGGAAGAGAAAGCTAATTTGATTATCAGGCAGAAGATCAAAAGACTTCTCACTGACACAGATAAAGGTCGCTGGCCACTTGGAAATGTCTTAGGCAATATAACTGGAAGAAATAGAGATCTTAGGCCGAAGGACAAATTCTGAAGAATGTCTACGAGTACGATCATGATTACTATTATTTTTCTATTATTTCTTAATGTTCTTGAAAGTTTTATGGGTCTGTAAAATGTATGTATGAGGAGAGTTGGGCAATGCATTGAGTTACTTGCTAGTTTTATTATTTCAGTTTTTATAATCTATAGGCACAGGAAGGGCCGTGTCAGTGGAAATAACAAAAGGGCAGGAGGTCCAAGCAATTTAGCATCTTAAAACTGGAGGAGCAGTGTTGTCTAGCTTGTATGCTTGCGTCATGTGAGATTACGCTGTTCCTAGACAATTCCAGATAGATGGCTATCTTCTCTAGCTTAGAAATCTAATAGAAATGATTATTCTATAACCTCTGAGTAACCTTTCCTGGGGTATGTCTGCTCTAATGGATGTGAAGGGGGTTCCTGCTATACAGCATTCATTTTCTTGGCTGCAGGGACGCTTCTACTGTTTTCTGTTATTCTATATATTAAAAAATAGCAGACCTTTAGTTAGTCTCTTTTTCACTCATATTCTGGCCACATGATTTGAGCAATTGTCTGTGGTGGTGGTAACAAAATAGCCGTGGGAATATTGTCTTGAAAAATTAGAAGCCTATGGATATTAGCATTTCTATTCTTCTCTTCGCTATGAAATTTAAATTCCTAAGATATTTAATTTAATGTATCAGTCTACGTTGTGGTGTTACAGCTCAGGTTTACTGGCAATGAAATGCTTCAAAGAAATTCACTGATGAAATATTTTAGTCTGCTTGCTTAACATTAGTAAATATGCAGTCAGTCCAGAAAATTTGGGGATGTGCATCTTTGATCAACAGGTAAAGGCTTTTTTCCACGTTGTCTCAAATGAAGTCTATCTGCAGTTTTAACTTACCTTGAGACTTCAAATTTACAGTAGTCCCACTTTAGTTATAAATTGCTTTCCTGAAAATGTTTTGTGCCTTTTCATTTTTGCATTGTGTTATTCCTTGTTTTCTTCCTGGATTTAACGATGAGCTTCGTTTGTGGAAGACTTGAATAAAATGGCAGCAGCTCTCTCCTCCCAGGCTTATGAAGCGTTTGAGTTGGCAGCTCATGAGTTGTCTCAGAGCACTCACTTGTTTGGGCTGCTGAGGAGCACCCAGACCATCACTGCAGTCTCTCTCTTTTTTTTTAGTACTATATCTAAACAAATGTCAAACAGCCTTCAGGAATGTGGGCTGCTTCCTGGAGATGTGCTCTGGCTTTGTGGAGACGAGGGCTTCCTCTCCTCTGGGAGCATGTAGGGGATAGAGGACTTAGGGAAAGGACTTGAAACTGGCATGTCCGTCAGTCTGCTCTCTGATCCTGCTTCTCATCAGTCTGCCGGAGAGTACCCAAAATTAGAACCTCACTGTTCACTTGCAGGTGATTTATCATTAAAATGTTGTGTTTGGCAAATTTTGGAAGCCATCTGGTAGTCCTGTAGGGAGTACAAGAGGTAGGTCAGGACTGTGGGTCCGTGCTGCATGGAGGCTTGCTTTTCCACAGCGCCTGAGTCAGGATGTTTGCTGCATCATTGTGGCTTGGTTAGCAGGCTTTCTGATGTGCTCTAGGAAGATATACTTAATAGCATTTTTCAGCTTATTTTCTTTTTGCCATTCAGTCTGATTAATGCGAGTGGCTTTTCTCAATCCATTTCCAATTAGTTTTAGCAGAAGGAGCTCTGCTGGCCTGGTATGCGAACTAAACTTCATATTAAAAGATTATTTAAAGGATCTTGGGCTAAGGACTGAACACAGAGTTTAAGCTCCAAACTTGCCATCCTGTGAGTCACCAGCAAATGCATTTCCTCCTCAGTGTGAATCATCCCAATGATGTGCTTTGAGCTGTTGGGTCTTAGTGCTGTCACCAAATCCTTCTATCTGCGCCTTGCCAAAGTCTGCTCGGCCACATGTGGCTCTGAGGGTCACCAGCTTGCCTCATCCATGCGAGAAGTGGAGGAGTCTCTGTTAGTGCCTAGCAATTACTCAGCAGTCAAGGGGATGTGGCTGGAGGGGAAGTAAATGTTTGAGTACTTTTTGCGTTGGGACTTGAGTGTACAAGAGCCATGCTGAAACCCACATGGCTACCAAAATGAGGAATGCTTTTTGTTGTTTTAAGAGGAAAAAAATGTTTTGCTCCCTCTTTTCTCAGGTTTCTTGGGTACCTGTGGTACAGTTTTTGTAGCATCCCTTAGTAAGGGAAAACAAAAATATTGCTGCTTTTGTTATCTGAGCACTGTTCTGCCTGCCAAACATCTGTTGCTATTTTCTGCCTTCCCCAAGCTGTAGTATGCTCTTCAAATACCATTCATGTTGAAGGGAAAAAATTCTTTTTAATTGTTTCGGTGATTATGTCACCCCAAATCCCATGTATGCCAGGGTCTTAAAGAATGGCACTGTGAAGACAAGCCTTTGTAATGTTAACTGAGCAGAAAAAGGAGGGAGTCCCTTTATTGGCACTTTTATTCCACGAACAGCCAAGGTATAATACAGCTCTAAAAGAGCTGAATCATTCTTCCGCTTATTCTGGGGATGTGCTAAGGGATGCCATGGGCTGGCGGCTGTTCTGTGATCCTGTGTTTTGGGCCTTTCAGCTGTAAGTGAGAGCGGAAATGGAAGAAAGGGCTTCTTGGCTTCTTCAGAGGTTGTGCGTGGGCTTATGTGACAGAAAAAGCCATTGGGATGGAGAGAATTTGGTCTGAGAAAGGTTGTTGGTTTTTCTTTTCTCTGACCGAAGTATAGTTTGTTTTGTGATGCTTTCAGCCATATAACCCCTTCTTGCTAGCTCCTTACCTAGCAGTGGGGATGGATGCTTCTCCCTCCTACTTTATCTCATCTCAGATTATTTTATGCTGAAAGATTACAATAGGATTTTAAAAAAGAGAGAAAACGTTATTGGCAGCACGCAAGTTATCTGCCTGAGGGAACAGGAAGGCTGTTATTGTTTGTTTCAAAGCAGCTGATGCTGCTTTATTTCCAAGATTTGTGAGGCAGAAGAACAGGTTGTCCTTTCATGGCATGCTGAATTGGAGGGAAAACGCACTTACATCTGTTGGCTGTACGGGTGCACAGCTGATTGGTTATAAACCATTTGCTGAGCAAAAAGAAGAACTGTTATGTTCGATGTGAAATATACTATATGTGCTTCTGATGCAAATGAAAGATAGATGCTATTGATCATTTCTGGAGAAGAAAAGAAAAAAACAACCACCAACTACATTTTTTCCATTTGGGCTGAATCTTGTAGTGCTTTGCAAAGGGCTGTGCTCCCAGGAGATAGCAGAGCATTGCATGAGGTAAAAATGAAAGCTGCGTATTTTAGGAGCTGTTGTTATTTGTCTATTCTGGGCAGCAAAGACTGGAAGATAAAGAATTGTGTCCTGCATAATGTTGGATGTCTCATAGCAGTGGACATCGGACCTGTGCCTCAGTCCTTCTGGACGTTTGCCAGCAGCAACTCCCAGATGGCTACCAGCTAGAAGGAAACTCCCTCTGTGGATTTTTCTCTCTTCTCGGTCAACTTGCTGGCCTCAAATCCTCCCTTTGTGCAGGATGGGAATTTGGACATCTGAGGTCCAATGGGAAGAGGAAATGGTTACAGCTTCAAGTGTTCCAGATGGTACAAAGTGAAAATTTTCTAAAACCTCTCTTTGTACCCTGTAACTGACTGTTACCCTATTGAACGTCAGAGAGGATTGCTGTTTAATCAAAGACAGTCCCGATCAGTTGAAGAAGATAGAGGTGAATTATAAATACACTGAGATGTAATCCTTCAAGGAGAAAAGTGAGTTTCACACAGATTCACCTGTCTGTCAGCCAAGGAAGAGCTAGCTCACTTGTTAGCACTACAAGTGGACGTGCTCAGGCTGAACCTGTCTCTCTAGGAAGGAAAGGGGAAAAAAAAATAATAAATGCATTTGCTGATCCAAAATACTGTACAGCAGACTTTGCTGTATGTAGAATTGTACAACAGCTTGCCATGTGCCAAGCGTTTGAGAAACGTTCACAATTCCCTGCTCAAGTGCAGGACCTGAAGCCTGTCTTAAGAGATCTTCACGTTCTTGCTTTTTCTTTCACACTGAAGCAAGCAGGAAGATTTGAGTTTCAGGTTTCCAGATAAGAAATTTAAAGCTTGATTGGTTTGAGTGCTCCTGCAGCTTCTTTGTAGCACTAACTCTTGCAAAGAGAAGTATCTGGTTTGGTTCCATACCTTATTTTTATCTCTTCGTTATTCATTATGGATGCAGATGATTTTTTTTTTTTTTTCTGTGAAATTACTGGAAAAGAATGAAAGCAGATGTGAAAATGAGTTGCCTGGAAAAACTGTATTTTTTTTTCTTTTACGTCTGTTTTTTTTTTTTTAAAGTGTTCACCTGGATGTGCATCAAACAAAACTCATTTAAACCCTGTTTTTCTCATCCCTTTCCCCAGATTCCATTTTCAGCACTTTTTCTACTCGGTAGTAATTTTATTCAGCGTATACAAAACTGGGGCAAAAACTGTACTTTTCTCCTTTCTGCTATTTCTTTTCCTAAAAATCTCCTGCTTATAAGCATCATTATGCCAGCTTTGTCTGCACAAGTTCAAATCTCTTTTGCAGTGCATGGGCCAGAAGGGGATGAAATGCAGATGCTGTGTGATTGGGAAATGGGTTTGTACATTAGAGCAGGGAGAGGTATTATACAAACAGGACTTAATGGGTAAGGGAAACAAAAAAAGTTGTCCATCTTTTTTTTAGCATTGTGAGGGTTAGGTATCTGGAAAGGTTGTTCTTACTTCTTAGCGTGTATTTTTTTATGTTATTTTTCCTGTATTGCATTGTTTCACAAAAGTGACCTGTTGGAACATGCTTGCTTGTAGATATGTTTATAACTCTGTAATTGCAGTGATGATTATTACAGTAACACTGAGAACTGGGAATGCAGTGTGATGCTTGGATGTCCTCTGGGATGTCTCCATCCATTTTCCATCAAGCTGACTGTTTACTATCGTTGAGCTTCCTATACTTAGACATCGGGAGATGATCGTGGATGGGTTTTGCTCATTTGACCTTACAGTGAAAGAAAGCTACCATCACTTACAAAATAAAGAGTGGACCACAGAAAATGTCAAACTCATGCTATGGTGTGCGCACTTAGAAGCTTTCTGCTATATCTGTGTATTGGCTTACAGGTCAGTTTAATTGTATGAGAAAAGCAGCCTTGTGATAACTAAGGTTTTCCATTAAAATAACTGAAAATAAAAACACAACAGTGACGTGGCTGCTAGAAATGTCTTATTCACATGCTGTAAAAGATCAGGCTGTTTATGGTAGGCAAGGTGAAAGGAAGGGAAACAGAGTGAACTCTTTCCTTTAAATTTTCTTTTCAGACATATTTGTAATCTACTTGCCTTTTCTTTGTCTTTTCATAATAACGTTGTATTATAATATTATAATTTTCAATAATATATAAAGACAACTCCTCCGTCACCCAGAACAATTGCCCCTGAGCCCTGTGGGGCTGAGGCTGATCCCACATTAGCTTATGTCAATTACAAACACGTTTTTGCCAGCAGTAGTTGCTTTTCTTTGAGCCTGTGGTTCCTGGAGAGCTTCTTCTGCTCTTCAGGAAGAAGATCCAGGCAGTATTGCTGTCCTGTGAATGCTGCTATTTGACTCATTTGATTGACTGCATTTGAAGACTATTTTTTAAAGCATTGCTCCAGCCTGTGTGATGTTATTTTATTCCTGCTTGTAAAGATGGATTGTGAGGTTCATAACAGGGAATTACCAACATGAGTGGGAAGTTCCTTGAGCAGCAGCTTATCCCCTTCCTCAGACAAACTGAGCCCATGCATCATTTCAGGTGTTTTATGTGGTACGAAATGCTAGGCTTTCCACTTCTGTCTATAACTTTGTTAATATGATACTCATAAATTTATGAAATTATATATTTTAGTCTGATTACACATAATAAAAAAATTAATATTTTATGTATTCTCTTGGGGGTTGAAAGTTCTGGAAGAAATATCTGTACTTGGATCTATTGCGTGTGTGTATATATATATGTATGTATATAACACAAATTCAAGAGCTGCTCTGGAAGTAATGTATGCTGTTTCATTCAGTTGGCTCATGATGTCTGAGGCAGATGTTGGTGGTATGGCAGTAGAGGCTGAACCTTCCCACCAATATTCTGTTACAACTTGTTGCTGTGTGACAGATGGCAGCAGAGGGAGGCTGACAGAGTGGTGTTTGACATGGAAGTGCACATGAAGCAAAGGTGTGTCTTGAATTCCTGCTCTGTGTTGAAAAAAATTGCACCCATTGATGCTCAGTGGTGTTTTGTAGCTGAGAATTTGCTCTATCAACTAGTGTTGCTGTGCTCTTTGTGTCTGTTGTAGTTTCCATAGAAATAAATAGGAGGCATTACCTTTGGAGCAACCTACGTTCAAATATCTGCATAGGAACTGGATAACGTAAGCGCCCTTCTTATAGAAACATTTGCTGTAGTGCTGATTAAGAGCACAAGGGTGCAACCAATGTATGACCGTGTGCTTGAGAAGCAGACTTCTTACTGACTTGTAGTATCTCAGTGCAGACCCTAAAAAAAAAGTAACATGTTCTTGCCTGTGGCCTACAAGAGCATGTGAATGGCAGGAGATTAAATAGCATTTGCAATACTTTCAAGCATTTTGGCTGCCGGAATGGATTTTTTCATATTGCTTGTGTTAGAGGGAAGCGAGGGCTCTGAATACCTTCCTAGAGTCGTAGATCTGCTGCTCCGTGGTCGTTAAGGTGGTGCATAGCAAGTCTTGTGTCCCGGAGCTGAGGAAGAGGGATGTCACGTTAGTTAAACTGCAGTCTCTAGCAAAATTTGAGCCCTCGGTGGTATTAGTGCCAAGTAGCTCATTTCTGAAAATACGGGGAGTGATTTTGTTGTTGCTGTGGGCAGCAAGTACAAAGGCATCCCTAAATAGCTGCATTGGATACTTCAGTGCCTTCCCACCACAGTGTATTTCCTAATATTTGCAGGGTCGTACTTCTTGTACGGTAGCGACGCTACTTGCTTTTTAGTTAAGTGTTATTACTGGTCAATTGCTGGTACTGAGTGCCAGTTAAAAATAAATTCTAAGACATTTGATTTAATTGCTTTCTGATGTACCAAGCTCTGTCAGGAAAGCACGTATCCTCATTCTTAGGTGAGCTCTCAAATTTAAAGCAGTTAGCAAAGCTATTCAGCTCACCACTCTATGGCTGTTTATTATCAATAGATTTGCATTTATGTATCTCAGTTCCAACAAATTCCTTTGTAGGGTTTTGGGATTGACTGCCTAGATGCTGTGGATTGGTGGTCTCAGACTTCATTAAGGTCACTTGCTGAGATATGTTTAAGGATGAGGGAACTCTTTGCAGATTTGTGTGCTCGGCATCTTTATAGGTCGTTAAATAGCAGTGTAGAGAAGGCAAGAGTACTCCTTGCGTAATACTCAACATGCTGTACAAGCTTTAAAAGAACAGTGAAAGAATTGGTTCCTATTAGACTTTGTATGTTATGAAGAAACCCCAAAACATCTTCAGGAACAACATAAAAATTATAGTGAAATTGCATTAGAAAAAAGAAGGAAAAAACTGAAGCCCAAGTGCTAAGTGTTTACCCAGTTCCAATGGGAAGATTCTTTCTCATGTTGAGTTTTGTGTGGTAATATAGGATACAGGTGGATGTCAATAAATGATGTGTATTGCTTATTGTGGTCTGTAATTTTATTAGTTAAAGAACTACATAAAATACATGCCTACTGAATGAAAAACGGTTGCTAGAGGATAGGATTTGGAAATGGATTTAAAACTCAGAAATAATAACATTCTCTGTGTACTGCAGTGGCTGTGAGGAGATGCTCTTGCAAAGCTTTGCGCAAGCTTTACTATTTATGCTAGGGGTTAAATAATTTTTTTATTATTTTTAATTTAGCTTCCATTTGAAATGAAGCACTTTCACCTAGACATTCCTAGGGGGAATGAAATATATTTACCATAATTTAACTGTAGTTTAATTTCCTTTGGTACACAGTAAGCCAATGATCTCTGGAGAATGTGCTGCTGTTTAAGAGGCTTACAAACAGAGGAAAGCATTAAATAATCACACAACTTCCAGATACTTATGGCTACTGCAGGATCACCTGACATTCAGCATGATTTCTGTTGTTTTTCAATCAGCCGTTGAATTAATCCAGAGTGTGCATGTATACCCAGGCTGCTAGGCTGCAGCAGTCCCAGAGGATGTGGTGTTTTGGCAGGACCAAGCTTGTGGCAGATGGAAATGTCTCTGGAGCAGGGAGAATGGCATTGGGAGTATTCTGCATCACTGTGGCACTGCCTCTGTGATGTCACTTTCTGTTCTAATGCCATAGGGCACCTCCATGCTCACCCCATCAGAGCAAGCCCCGACTGGGTGCAGGAACAGACAGGCTGAAGAGGTACTGAGGATAGCAGCCACTTTCTGGAGAGCTTGGTCTCTAGGCTTAGCCGGTGGGTGATGGATCAGAGCTTTAGGAAATTGTGCTTAGGGCCTTGCAGGTCATGGGAACTGTGCATTGCTGAAAGTCTGTGCCGAACGTGCTTTGAAAGCTGCTGGATATGCTGTGAAAAACATAGCTGGCTCCTTATGTATTTATGGATGCTCCATCTCTGGAGGAGTTCAAGGCAAGGTTGGACAGGGCCCTGGGCAGCCTGATCTGGTGTTTGGCAACCCTGCCCATGGCAGGGGTTTGGAACTGGATGATCTTCAAGGTCCCCCTCCAACCTGAGGCATTCTATGATAGACATATACTCACCAAACCTTTCCCAACAGCTTGCAGTCCTCCCTATCATCTGTCAGGAAGAAACAAATCTCAGCTAAATATAGCCCGGGTTTGATCGGATTGTCCCCTTCTCCAGCATGACCGTCGTTCTGGCTGTTCGGAAAAGGGAGTTAGGAAATGAGTTTGCTGCAATATTAATGCAGTGAGTTTCGTGTGCCGAAGCAGCGCAGAGATTCACGCGCTGTTCTTCAGCACCGGAATTCAACCCCCAGCCTTTGCCAAAGCTCTATTTTTATTTTGTCTTCATCCGATGCTATCAAGGTTGTCCACGTTCCAAAAATGGATGAGTTTTAGCAGTAGTTCGCGGTTGGTAATAGGAGACAAGAAGACTGAGGCTTCTAACACATTCAGAATGTTTAATTTCCCCTCCATCTGATGATAATAATTTAACATGTAAAAAAAAAAACAACAATACAAAATTGTGTTTTTTTAAAAAGCCTCCCACACACCTTATGGAAATGGAATAGTGTGTAGGCCTGGCACCATGTGCGTGTTCAGTGAGGATGATCTTCAGAACCACGTTAAATTTAAGAAAAAAATTTTAATGAAAAATTAATTGTAGCTGTCGTACCCAAACAAGCTGCTTTCCTACTATTTTCCTTGTGCCCCTTAGGCAGCTATGCCATTTCTGTTTAGCTAAAAAGTTCCTGAGGGTGATATATCTGTAAAACTTAAATATTTGTTGATTCGTGTAGGGAGCTTCTATTACGGGAACACAGTGTGATGGTGGGGCTTGAAGTGTGCCCAAGTAAAGATCGTGCCTGCTGGAAAATTCTGGGGCTGAACCTTTTTCACGCTGAAACACATATAGTGGTATGGTCTGCTGTGTGTTTTTGTAAGGCCGGATGATCTTTATTGTGGCATAAAGAGCTAGCTGGAAGTCTGGCTTCCCAAGCAGACCTGGCATTCTACCAGGATGCATACTGTGCTTTGCAGATTCACAGTGCAGGCTGACATGGAAAACATGCTGTAGAGAAATGTGGGAAATCCTATTTGCTTCCACATCCGGTAAATGGGGAGAGGAGAGAAAAAAACCCACACCTTCTGAGATGTTTTCAGGAAGCTGACTGATGAGCATGTACTAGAAATGCTTTTTTGCTGTTATTATTTTTTTTAATCAAACAAAAAAATAAGAAATCTAGCAAAAACTGTGCTTTTTAATGGTGGTAGCAGTGCTGTAGAATGGGAGCGCCACATCTGTCAGTTGGAATAGTAAGTATTCCCATTCTGACTGCTGTAATAATTATTTTAGCTTTAAATCTCATCATTAAAAACACACAAGCAGTGGGAGGTGAAACTGCAAAATCTGCAAAATAGAGAAAATGATGAAGCTGAGGGATGCAGCCCTCATTTCCTACTCATCTTAAAATGCTGCCCATTACGCAGCGGAAGAAGTACTTAAATTCAGATTGCTGCTCATCTCCTTTATTCCCAGAGGACATGTGTGGATGCTGAATGCCCATATATCGTGTGTAGATATCTTTTCTTTTGGCCTTGCAATAAATATCTTGTAATGGGGAAAGTTAAAATTTTGTGGTTAAAATTCACTCATTTTCTTAATTAAAAGAACAGCATTACTCAGGGAGAGAAACCTTTTGAAATCTGAGTTGATATGGAAATCACCTCGTAGCTGCAAAGCTTACAAATGTAATAAAATGTGGGGGAGGATTGTTTTTTTTAATTGCATTTGGAATACAAGAGTCAGCAAAGATGTACATGCATCTTTTCTGCCCCGTTCTGCACTAAATACACAATGCAAGTATTTCATATAGGGGTGGTGTCTTGTAGTAGATACCCTTTATGATGCAGGTAGACTACAGTGAAGAATTGTATTACAAAGAAGCTTCTCAATGATACTGCTTTACTAGGTGTACTCTTGACAGGTTTCATTCATAAATCTCATATACTAACAGCATTTTACGATGTATCATTATAGAAGCACTAAAAAGATACAGTTCCTCTGAGCAGATTTTGCAAGAAAAGAATAAGAAAATCTCCTTAAGAAGACAGTGAAGTACAGCAAGCCAGAAGTGTGCTATTTTTGCATAGATTTGTGCATAGGAAGCATCCTCAGGAACCGGGGATGGGTTTTTATCTCTGTAGGTATACACCCATTCTTAAGGTATTTTTATCACGTACTGCAATCTAATGTTAGATCCCATAGGGGGGACTTTGCACGTTCCTTTCTCATTTCGGTTAGGAAATTAAATCCTGATAAGGTCCTATATGATGTCTCTTATCGCTCTGTAGAAGAACAATTTAAAGGCTGGAAAGATGTATGGTTTTTCATCTTTATGAACCAATTCTGACCCACTGGAGTTGGTTTCCTGCTGTTGTTTTCAGAAGGTCAGAAAATGCTTTGCCCAAAACTCACTTAACTCGCTGCTAGCCTTCAGTTGCAGGAAAGCTTTGATATATCCAGAGTGCACGATTGAAATATTGCTTGAATATTGGCTACTTTCTAATAAATTAATACGAATAGTACTTGGTTTTCTTTCAGCTCTCTCAGTTCCTCACACGAATGGTGAGTAAACTGCAGATGAGAACTCATAAGAAAACATACTTTGCAAAGTGGAGCATCGGGTGCAGTTAAAAAATAGACTGTACTGAAAAGGAGCAAACTGTGGATGTTAGGATTCTGAGATGTCCCTATGAAAGATAACACAGGCTTGCCATCCCTGAAAAGAGCTCGGGAGGTTAGTCTGAAATGTCCATGTCAGCACTCACCAGTCACCTTGTGGGAGTATAAAGTGCAAGAGATGAATCAAGTATCAAAGGTGGTTGGTAGCTGAAAGTCAAAATTGATAGTTGATTATCCAGTGTGAGGCTGATTGCATCCCCTACACTATCTGGCTATACTTACGTAGTGCAACACCCACCCTAGTCACGCTAGTAGTAAGGTACATGTGTGTCCTGCTTATTCATATTCAGTTTCATCTTGCAGTGGTGTTTCCTGAATATTACTTCAGTTGTCAGTTATTTGGTTGCAACTTTGGTTTTTCAACCTTTCTGATGTTATTGTGAAATTAATTCCTGTTTTGCTTTCTAAAGTAATGTGGGGAATGCCGTGGAGACAAATAGCCACCAATGGATTTAAATGTATGTCTTTAAATGTATGTCTTTAAGAGATGATCTCTAAATATAATCTGCCTTCAAGGAGATTATGCTTTTGGTCATTTGGACATAAAAGACTTACAAGAGAATTTTCTGCTCTGGAAAGTGAATAAAGGGAACTTGGAGATGATGTAAGAAAATGACAGAGCTCAGAATTGGCTCATGATCAAGAATGAAAGTAAAGGTAATAAAGCTTTACTGGTGGAAACAATGGGGATACAGATTTGAGATACTGTGTCTTGTAATAGTGCATGGGTATTTGTAAAGACAAAAAGAAGAGCTTGAAGGTCTTCTGATTTCTGTGTTGGGTCCTAGAAGCAGTGGGGATTTCTAGCTGACAAAATGCAGCAGTGAAGAAGTTTAAAAGCTGCAAGTTTAGACAATGTAAGGTGCTGAGGGACTATCCTGGCCAGTGGGTGAGTCTACAAGGCTTCATCCTCTGGGCTCTTAGCGGGATGCCAAGGGTAAAGAAGATATTTTAAAAACCAGTTTCGTGGCAATCTGGAAAACTGTTTCAAGGAGAGATTCAGATATGATATTTGTCATCTCTCCACTTGACATTTCCAATTCTCATTGCATTGGGTGAAAGAGGACCTATGATTTGTCTGAATACAAAATGCATATCTCACAATCCGCTTCCAGCGAGGTGGAGTTCTATTGGATGGTTCATGTTGCATGTTTTGAAACTCATTCAGATCAGTGGATTTGTCATAGCTTTTTTGTGTCGTGAGAATTTTCATGCAGATGACTTTTGTCTTCTGTGTGTTTTTAACTTACGTTTTCCTCTTCTGTTTTTAATTTGCATTTCCCTTCTTAGACAAAGGAATTTCATACATTAGGTCCAAAGGAACAGTGGACTTCTATCTTTCTTTTGACTTTTCAAAACATTTTATATTCTAGTCCTCTTGCCGGTTCTTGCATTTCAAATACGTTAGTGTCTTTGGTTCTAATGGGAATGCTAATATTATGGTCAGTTCAAGGCTAATTGAAAATACTTAGAATTTTCATACTGACATCTCCTATAAAACTAAATACTCATAATTCTGAAAGTTATGGCTCTTATTTATATGGTATTTACAACAGATGTACAGAGCACAATGACACTGCTTGGTAGAGCAAATTCTCAGCTACAAAACACTATTTTTCAGCGTAGTGACTACCATTAGCTGTGCATTTTCACCAGGGATGAATAAGCAGCTGCATGCCATGCTCATGTAAAATAAATAAATAAAAATCTGCATCAGTGGAGGTGACTCACTGTCACCACCGCTAAAATGCACCACCCACTGCCTCTCTGTGCTCACATCCACTGTTGATCTCCATAAACATTCACCAAGCATCAATGAATGTCAGTGGGTGCCATTTTTTTTTTTCTATATGGAGGAATTCAGTGATAAACCTTTGCTTCATGTACACTTCCATGTCAGCCTGCCCCTCTGCTGCCATCTGTTGCACAGCAACAAAATGTAATGGAATATTGGTGGGAAGGTCCAACCTTTATTGCCATACTGGCAACGTAATAAAATAGGAGGCATTACTTTCAGGGCAGCTCTCTTATTTTATTGATAGATCTTTTGTGTTCAGTCCAGGTCTGAGTAGAGGAGGAGTAGTGTACAATTATGCAAATATGTCGAGAAACATTGGCATAGCTGTGGCAATAGAAGCAGCTAGCTTTATATAACACATACATGTTGTGCAAAGAAGGAAGTGGGAGATGGTCTGTTGCAACTGGGGTAAGGCTTAGTTGTCAGTGACCTGTCTGAGGACTTCATCACCAGGAGTGCTTGCTGTTAATGATTCTGTGACTGTGGCTGTAGAGCAGGGCAATGTTGAAACTACATTAAAAATTTCTTTCCACTTGAATAATAAATAAGGTCACAACGCATATTAATTTAATTAATTTAGTGTGTAATCTTTAGTAGTGGTAATACCTCATCCTCCCTTCCATCTTGGAAACAAGGAGGGCTCTTTCAAGTCAGGGTTCAGCAACAGAAGAGCATTATAACTCTAAGGCAATTAGAAACTTGGATGAAAAGACTTCTGGTGTTGCAGCTGGTTTTCAGTTTAGCAGTGGCGGTTGTCTCAGTTACTACTGATAATGTTCTGCCTTGTCTTCTGATTATGTGTTTTTTTACATGAGATTTCATGAGATACCCAAGAAAATGTACATTGGTTTAGAATGCAGCATGATTTGTATAGTTTGAGCATATGAGCAAGTTTTTCCTTAATTAAATGAATTATGTAAATGTTTCTTAATTGTCAAAATGCCAAAAGTGATATACTGGGCTTTGGAAATCCTCTCTATTTTTAGAGCTCTATTAGCTTTGTTTCTTAGAATTGAAGTTTTCAGGCTAGTAACCTATAGCCTGCTCAAGGCTATTTTGATTCAGCTATTCTTAATTAAGTACATAAGTTAATAATGTTTTGAGGTGGAATAAATCCTTTTGATGGTATTTTTAGCGTGCCTACTTGCAATTAGATTCTTCCTCCACAGCAGACAGATTGGTTAGTCATTAGTTATTAAGGAAAAATTATATAATTGTTCTAATGAGTAAACAGGGCCTTTCCCACAGGAAGCCCACAGTGTTAAGCACCACTCCGGAGGACTGTAATGAGTACTTCAAGAACATTTGAGCGCTGTGTGTATCTACCTGTATTTCAATGGCAGATGGTAAAAATTGTGGGCTAAGTTGTTATTACGGTGTGTAATGTAGCCTGTGTATATTCTGGCAAAGGGGTCCTACTGCCTTAAGCTGTAAAAAAGGAAAGTAGCTATAAAGGTCCCTTCGGATAAGAAGAGTTGAAGCTTGGGTGCTGGACAGTGAGTGTAGCCGTAAGGCTCTGGCCACTTCCTAACCTTGCTTTACGTTCCCAAGGAAACATCGCAGTGTTACTGATAAAACACATTGCGTGCTCTACTGCCCCGGAGCCACAGAGTGAAGCTGTGCCTGCCTCAATTATCCTGATGAACTTCACCATTGTCGAGAGTTTAAGACAAGCTCTTGGATTATGCCTTATGCTTAATACAGTGTTCTGTTACCTGCTCTGTGCATGAGCTGCGGTGTAAAGGGGTGCCATCTCAGTTGTACGCAGCAGTCTGTTGTATCACACAACGCTAGAAGTGTATTCCCCGAGCGTGTACTTGATATTCTGCTGTGTTTTGGTACTGTTAAAACAAGCACCCTGTGAAAGTGAACCAATTAATGTCTGGTTTGATTTATGGTGTCTTAAACTGGGAGGTTGTAACCATAAATACTGTAGAGGGTTTTGATTTTCAGACGGTGCCAAACATTCTCCTTCTAAAAATTACATCTCTGAATTGTGTAGCGTTGGGGAAATAAACACATCGCTTTGAATTCTAATTTTCATTTTTTTCTGACTATTACAGATCACAAGCTAAAGGAAGCTGTAATAGTATGTCATACATTGAACTCAATGAAATTTATTAAAATATTAACCACTGTTATTTTCCTGGTGGGTCTCTAATTTATATTGGCTCGTTCAGGAATAATATAGTTCTACTTTCTGACCTATTATCAGTGTCACAGCATCACCCAGCTCTGCTCAGCTTTTATATTGAGAAGATTATGGTAGTGAGCTGAATACTAAAGAAGCGAAAGGTGTTTAATTATGGAATTAGCACACCAGTCATTCAAAAAATGTTTTAATATTCTTCGTTCATGTTCTGAAAGATTTTAGAAAGTATCTTATTCCACCTTCTGTTGGTGAGGCACAAAAGCTAATGAACATACACCTTTCCAGTGTAGTGCGTGTACACGTGGCCGTGTGTGTGTGTTCATACACAAGTATGTATTTAGAGAGGAATGTATGAATACCTGAATGAGTACTGGTTCTGTTCCAAGTGCTTTCCTAGTTTGGAACTTCTTGATCTCATTACCACCACCCAGTGGAAAAACTTAGATGCAATACCACGTCCTGGCATGAACTTCAGGGTGCCTGGTGGCTCTTCATGTTGCTGATGCAGATGAAGCAAATCTCAGCAAAGGTGGTTTCCTATTGACTGTGCAAGACTTGTGATCGATTTCTTAGATCCTTTTAGCTCTAGAAAGAATGGGTGGAAAATCATCTGATAAATGGCCACAAACTACCTGCTATTCTAGATTTCCAAATGTTCAGTTTTCCTATTTATTCATTAGTTTGCTTTTCTTTGCTGGGTTTTCTCTCGATGCTTCATTTATTTTGGATAAAAGCCTTTTGCCTCTTAAGTATCTTTGAAGTGTTATGTGTATCCAACAGATCAAGTTTGTAACTGGTGGAAGTTAAGTAAAAAGCAATTAGTTGGTAAAATTTAAAGCCTGGTGCTCATTAGTCAGTTCCCATTTCAGAATATAGGAGACACTGGTGGGCTGCTTGGATCTTGAATCTCCTTGGATCTTGGTCTGTGGAGTTATTAACTCCACTATTGGTTTTAAAGTTGGGCGGGATATGTATTTTGTTTGCTGGATTTGGGGGGAATTTGAGCTGTTGATGGAGGAAATGTGCCCATTCTGTGGCCATACTGCATTTGTTGTTTTTATTTCTGAAGGGAAGGGCACACTGTTTTATGGAATTTTCCACTTCTATCTGTATTGTTTCTTGCACTGCTGTGTTAGGTTATTATGGAACTGGATTTGAGGAGGCTTTATGGTAGTCCAGGACTGGCCCCGGGGCTCATTCCTCAGTTGCTGGTGCTTCCTGTGCTGCATGTGTGCATGGTGGAGGGTTTGCTTCAGGGGCTGTGCAGTGTGGTTTAACACAGTGAGTGGCATATCAGCTCTCTGACAGTGTCACCTTGTAGTTAGAATGCCCTGCAGTCTGCAAACTGAAAGAACGGGGTGAAGCAGCAATGCTTGAAGCATTCTCACTCCTTAAGGCACCATTTGAGAGGTGTGCCAGGGGCTTCAAACAATTTCTTTTCTTGGGGGCGGGATGTGGTGGGTGGGGTGAGAGACTGGTTGGGGTGCAGGGCTGACAGAGCAAAGCAAAGAGCAAAAAATGTTATACTTACATATAGAGTACAGCATTTCTTAATACATCTCTGTGCCTGCTTTCAAGATCAAGCAGAAAAATTACGTAGTTCAAGCCTTAGCAGTTCTCTTGTCGTGACTTTGGAGGGCTTGAGGGTGTAGCCCAAGACCTCGCAGGGCTCCAGCACACTGCTGCCTTTTGTTAGCTCGTAGCAGTGCTCTGGACAGGGAGAGGCCGTGATGTGGTGCAAGATGTACTGAGCAATGAGGCTCAGGGAGGTGCTGGAGTTGCTGTCCCTGGAGGTGTTAATGAACCACAGAGATGTGGCACTGAGGGATGCGATTTAGTGGGCATGGCGGTGATGGGTTGGGGTTGAACTTGGTGATCTTAGAGATATTTTCCAACCTTAATGATTCTATGATTCTGTTTCACCGTAATGGCCTTTAAGAGGTAAGCAGGATGCTTCCATTTTTCCTTGCCCGTAATGCAAGGATGGCAGGCATCTAAAGAGCAGGGGCAAACACGGGTGACTAAGTGGGAAGAATAAAGAAATGAAGGAGAGCAATAGGAGGAGACTGAAAGTAGAGGAGATGATTAAAAAAAATGATGTAGAAGTGTGTCTTAGGCAGCAGAGTGCTGTGAGGGAGAGGTTCTTACAGCAGTCTGAATTGTAGTGAATTCAATGAGAATTGCTGTGGGAGCTGAACTGAGTTACTTGCGACTTACTGTGCAGACACTTCTTGCCATCCTTGATGGATATGTTTCAGCAGCGAGGTGAGTGATTTCTTGGAATACATTCCGTGGGTAATGCATGCACTGTGACATGCTTTGGAGGTTGTTAAACAAAAGGTGATTGTTGATACTGAGGAGTATTTTTCTCTGAATTATGCTGTGCCTATTTCCTGAATGATGAATTCTACAAAGTATCAAACTGCAGAATGCTATTCTAATTGTCACAGGCAGAATAGGATAGAGGTGGAAATAGGTAAGGCTGGAGGGTGCGTAGAGCCATAGGCTCAGGAGGTTATGAAATAGCCGTTGACTAGGAAAAAAAGATTTGGACCTGCACATGTGATCATAGCAGAGGAACAAAGAGGCAGAAAGAGTGCAGGAAAAGGACTTCTGAAGGACACGTAAGGAAGACTGGAGATAGCAAAGAGTCAGAGGAGCAGCCAAAAAGAGAAGAGTGGCCAACCAGAAAAAGTAGAAGACATAAATTTTGCTTATTAGGTGCTCTTTAGTACCTGTTCTCATTTCCCGTGGTCTTGTATGCCTAGCCAAGAGTGCACAAGCAGCGTTGGCTGAAAGCAGCCAGTCCTGACTGTGCAAACCTATGCTTTTGGAAAGCAATTAAATGCCGGCGACGTATAATGAAGTGGGCAGCATAAGTATTTCAGAGAAAAATGTTCTTTTGCTTTGCAACAGTGACTGCGTGAAGGGGCTGTCTGCTAGGAGCTGGCATAATGGGAATGTAATATACAGAAAGGAGGTGCTTACAGTGTGTTTCATGCCCTGGTCCAGAAAAACAGAGTGGCAATAGTTCTTTGATTTTTTTTTTTCATTACTGTTTCTGTCTTTTCCTTCCTTTATTCTACCCAAACTTGGGAAGTCTTGCTGCCCAGAGGAGCTTCCCAACAAACCTTCCAGTAGACAGCAGTTCCATTGCCAGAACCACCAAAAACCCCACCGGGACATCTAACATGATGGCTACCAGCAACCTGGTGCATACACGTGGGGGTCCAATCATGGTGATATTTCCACCTGTGGGACTGCCTGGGTTTGAAATTGGGGCGTGAAGGTGTGATGGATGATAAATACAGCAAACATTTATGATACTGACTTCATATTTATGCTGTAATAAACCTGACTATATTTGGCTGTGCAGACAGATTAACAGTGTGCTATTATGTGTGTGTACATTTTTCACCTTTTTTGGGCTGTAACAGCAGCAAACTGTGGCACCTCGCCTGTCAGAAGTTACTGCTGATGGCATTTCCAGGCTTCCTTCCAAAGCACTGCAGCCTCGGAAGGATGAATGACAGCTGTCACACTGCGCTGCTCTCTGTAGGATGGGAAGCAGAAAAGATAGCAAAGTCTTATCGGAGTGAGGCACCTCCCATAGATTGTTGCTTCCTGTACCAAGGATACAAGCTGCACAGATGCCGATGGGAAAAGGGTCTGTCCCCATTCACCCCTCGTGTTTCCTAACTGCAGTTCCTTTTATTTATGAGGAGGGGATAGATAGGCTCCCGGTTTTTTGACATCAGCAGTAAGTGTAGACAAGGGGTTGTTTTTGGAGCTTATTATGCTTCTGGGCTTGTTTTCTCTTTTAGCGTTGGAATTTATCATCGTTTAGCATCTTGGATTTTTAGCTATGTAGAATAAAAAGAAAGTAAGCGAGGAGGCAAGCTGGCTCAGGATGTGCGGTGCTTTTTGTGCTAAGGCTGCAAGTCACGGGTCTCTGAGGGGGAAAAAGGACTCGAGCATCTTTCATGCGCCCGTCTTCTATATTGTGACAAAGTGCGGCGTTGGCAGCGGGCGCTGCTGCAAGAAGGGCTTAGCCCGAGCGGGGAGCGTGGGGCGCGGCACGGGCAGCGCCTGCTGCCGCACCTCCTGCCGCACCTCCTGCCGCCGCCTTTGTTCGCAGGGGCGCGGGGGGCAGAGCGGGGCCGCCCCCGGTTCGTCGTCCTTTCCCAGGCAGGGCGGCCGCCGGGGCAGCGCGAGTGAGCGCCGGTGCGCCCCGTGAGTCTGCGGCACCCGCTGGGGGCCCCTCGCCGGAGGTGGGGGTGCTGCGGGGTGAAGCGGCGGGTGAGCCCGGCTTGGCAAAAATGGTAACGCGGATGTAGAAATACAGAAAAAGCGGCGGTAGCGGAGCGGGCGCAGAAAGGCAGCGGGGTGGAGAGATGGGGAGCGGCGGGAGGAGATGAGGAGAGGGAGGGGGCCCTGAGCATCCCTCTCCGCCCCCCAGATCGCGCGGAAACCAGCCCCGCCCAGTAAAGAAAAGAGAAAAAATGAAGGGAGGGGGCCGACGGGGCGGGCCGAGGGCTTTTCCCGGCCGCCCCCCGTCCCTCCCCTTTACCTGCGGGCCCGAGGGGGGGGTGGCGGAGGCGGCGTGTGCCCGATGTCCCCCCCTGCCCGCCGCCGGCCCGGTGGCTCCCTGCCATTGGCTCGGCGCAGCGGACCGGCACGGCCGCCCGCTATAACAGCGCTATGCCCGCCGCGGGCGGCGGCTCACACGGCGCCGGCGAAGCCGCGGCGATGCCGCCGCTCCTCCTCCTCCTCGTCCTCCCCCGCCGCCTCCTCCTCCCCCGCCAGCCGCCGCCGCGCCGGCTGTGAGCCGCGGGGCCGCGCATGCCGCGGGGCTCCCGAGAGGGCCCCCATCGCCCGGGGAGCCCCGGCCCCATGGAGTGCTACTACATCGTCATCAGCTCGGCGCACCTCAGCAACGGGCACTTTCGCAACATCAAGGGAGTTTTTCGCGGCCCCCTCAGCAAGAACGGGGACAAAACTCTGGTAATGGCTTCTTCTCCCGTCTCCCCCGCCTCGCGCTCCCCTGCCCCTCTCGCAGCGGAGGCTCCGGCGAGGTGGAAACTGCTGCGTGTGCGTCGGCGCTGGTGCAGGCAGCCGGAGTCCTGGCCGGGCGCTTTCGTTATTGTTATCAATAGGTATATCTGTAGGGGGTGTATGATAGTGCCTTGCTGTGCCGGGGGTGGGGCGCAGCGCCTCTGTCCAGCACCTCCCACGCTGGGGTTCGCGGCGGCTCTGCGCTCTGGGCTTCAGCGCGGCGGCTGGGCAGGCGGCTGGCCGGGAGCCCGGCGGGGACAGCTGGGGATGGGCATACCGGGGTGGGCAGAGCTCTGCGAGCCGCCCGAGGGTCGGCAGCCTGAAGCCCCGGTGCGAGTGCTGAAGCTGTCCGGGGGTGCGGTCAGTGCGTATCTGGTGCTGGGGACAAGGTGCCGGTCACCAGGTGGTTCGCATCGCCCCCGGGCACGGGGGGCAGAGGGAGGTCCCACTCTAGAAGTGAAGCGAGGAGCAGAAACTTGTTTACTTGGATAGGGGGTTCTTTGGGTGCAAAGCTTCATTTGTTTGCTAGTGGCTTTGGAAGCCCTAGAAATCTGTGCTAGCTGGTTGGTTGCCGAGTTATTTAGAAAACCAAACTCTAGGTTTGGAAGGGATCGATCAGTTAACAGCACCTGGCTAGGTAACTTGGGAATGGCTGCGCAGCAGATCAGCCCTGTCGCTGTGCGGACACGCCGCGTTGCTTCCTTAGCATCTCTCGTCTCTTGCCTTGTGCTGACTTGCTGTGCTGCCGCTCCCCGAACTCCAGCCGGCTAAGAGGGGCACCTCGGCCCGGTGCGTGCCCTTCTGCCCACGTGAGGCCGGGCACCGCCGCGGGTTGGGCACTGCTCCCTGTTGTGCTGCAGGAGGTGTCGGGGCTGCCGGGGCTCAGCGTACTGCCGTCTCTCTCGTTCCCCAGCCCCTTCTGCAGGAGATGGAGCAGGGCGTGCTGCCCGTCTTCCCGTTCCCTCGAATGCACGCCCTATATTGATGGGGAATTTACTGAAGTACTTAACATTTGCTGGAGTTGGCAAGCTTGCAATTTCTTCCTAAATAAAGAGATTAAAGCAAGGCTGAGCCAAGTCATAAAAATAGTAACTACTACGAGAGAATCCGAGGCAGATTTTTGGATGGTTTCAAGTGTAAAGTTCCTGCTTTCATGTTGTAAATCTTACAATAATTTTATGTGCTGTGGCTTCTGCCTATTTTTCTATGAGGACATACATTCTTGGAATTTTAAACAAATATTTGTAGCATCCATGAGATGGCAATGTGTGTGTAATATCTCACTGTCACAGCTGCCAACCCAAGACCTGCTGTAGCAATACTCAGAACACTTTAAATAATTGCATGAAGCATCGCCTTCTCTCTGCAGAACAATTTCAGTCACGATACGTTTGGCAGGCTGAGACTGCTCTGGTGTAACTTTGGGACGACTGCTTACCATCTTGCAGTTCATGATTGATCCTGTTTCAACAGTGGGTTTTTTGTTTTAATTTTCCTCGATACAAAAAGAGTTGGGATTTCTATTTTTGGTGAAAACAATAGTTACCAAAATACGTTTGAGGAGACTCCCCTTAAACTTCATACGAACATACTGAATAGGCTTTGAAATGCTCTGGAAAGGAATCTAACTCAGCCTTGCTTTTTAGTGAGACTGAATAGATGCACGCGGAGGAAAAAGAATAGCACTGGTTATGGCTTGACCATTAGGGCCCTCTGAGAGCTCCTGCTGTAGGCAGGGAGCGGTGTGACTGACAGTTTTCACTGGGTTAGAAAGGGAGAGTTCTTGATGTCTGCTCTCTTAACAGCATAGCAAAGTCCCTCACTGTGAAATGAATGGAATACATGCAGACATGGAGATTTATTTGTGTTTGGGTGAGTTCTGATATCGGGTAGGTACACATACTGCCAAGGTGCAGCGTGGCATGGTTAGGTAGCTCAAATGAACAGTTTTGAGGCACTGAAGTAGACCTCAGACAGCTTCTACTGGAAAATCAAATGTTAGATAATTTTGGAGGATTAGGGGCTTTTAATGTAGACAGGCTTTCAGCCTTACAAAGGTGAAGATCTTTACGAATACAGAGTAGAATACACCTCTACAAGTCCTAATGGGAACACCAGCTTTCTTAACATGCTCTTGGTATCTTCTGTCCTAGAAAAAGCCTAGGAAAACCAGTGATGTTTAAGTCTGAAAGCCAGAAGTATTTTGGAGCAGCTCTGACTCAGGCACATTTTCACATTTGGCTTTCAAGCATTTGGTCTGTGTTCATCTGTGCTCTTCACCCATGTTTTCTGAAAGTCCCTGCTCTCTTATAAGCTGAGGAGAACCTGAAAACAGCCTTTGCTCAAGCACCATAGAATTGCCTCTGTACAGAACTTGACACATTTATTAGCCTTGCTCCTTTTAAGGAGCTCTTTTAACTCCATCCTCCACAAGAAAGTAAGACTCTGTGAGCTCTGCTAGAGTTTTATATCAAGTAGCACTGGTCAGAGTCGATTGAAGCTGGGTTTTTGGTCATTTATTCCCCCCCTCCCACTATTGCACTTAAGTGCTTAACAGCATATGTGCTTTTGTATCACCAAAACCTCCTGGGAAGATTGAATCCAGATTCTGTCTTTATATGGTTTAATGTTAGCCTGTCTGCAAAATTGGAGCTCATGAGGTTTCTGAGAAGGGAAGTCCTTCAGGTTTTTGCCTGTTGTCCTGCTCTGGAGGGATTCATCTGTGTATGGGAAGCTGTTGTTCACAGCCTGAACCTCTGATTGACCACCTGAGGCAAGCAGTGAGTCAGCTGTGGGAGCACAGGTGAAGGTAATTCAGGCTCCACCCCTTCCAGATATCATTTAAGGGCTGACTACCACTAAGGTAGCATCTCTTTCTCTGGAGATGGCTCCTGTGTGGAGTTTATTGTGAGCCTTCAACATCGGTGAGCATTTTCCATTTATCACAGTTTATCTTTCTATTACATTAATCTTTCGTACGAGACATCTGTATAACTTCTGTTTACTTATTGACTGTATAACTGTACAATTAGAGCTGCACAATCTGGAACTGTTCCTTTCTGTCCCACTCTCCAAAAGAGGATGAGAAACACTTTTTCCTATGTGTTTGTCTTTGCAGGTGGTTCTTACCTGGCTGTCCTTTGACAGCGTTCTGTTTCATGCATTTAATTTAAAGCTTTAAAAAGTTTTGATTCAAAGCTCCCGTAAGGTAATGGGGAGAAAGAGGTAGGAGGTCCTGCTCACCAGGCAGGGAACATGAAGTGCAAAGCTCTGTGCTTTCTGCTTTGATTGGAAAAGAGGAAGGATATAAAGAAAACAGCAAAAAAAGTGAACCTCTACGCAGATTTCCCATTAATGACTATGAGGTCTCCTTGTCCTTGTGTTGGCCAGGGGTTCAAGAGCCAGCCAGCATCCTGCTGATAGGCCTTGGGGAGGTGGGAAATGTGGAGAAGGTCATCCTCACTTTTCCCAGTGGAGAGGATCAGATAGCTCTTTTTGGGTAAAAAGAGGGAAATTGCAGTGTCTCTATTGCCTTATTCACAGGCAGGCCATTTCCCTTGTCTTACATAGCTGAACTGTCTACTGAGTGCAGATAGATGAGATGAGATTATATGGGAGATGGAAGCAAGGGAGTAAGAGGTGAAAGTAAGAAATAGAAGAAGGGCAAGACCGCAGTTCTGTCAGTCAAGACAGGAAGCACGGAGGGAAGAGAAAGGCATGAGAAGGAATGAAGAAAAGGGTGTAATCTGAGGAAAATAGACTACCGTGAGAAACATTTTCATTAATTGAGGAAAAACTGCTTGTGAATGAGTTGTGATTGAGATGATGGGAAAGAATAAAGGAATGTGTATCTAGCGTGGTTCTGACTATCTGATGGTACAGCTTTGCAGTATGAGTGCTCTGTAATGGGCCTGAATAACTGCTCAGTGCATGAAGGGCATACTAACTCAATTATAATCCATTGCTCCTTACCAGGAAAATAAATAGGAATTATGAATTGATGTGAAGGAGGCTCGGCACATCTGGAAGAATAGCATCTAAACTCATAAATTTCTTTAGAAAATGTGGGAGTTTTATTAAAAGAAATTGGTGGTATCTGGGCTCTTGAATAAGGCTTTATTTTCTCCCATGGCAGTTCCTGCCGTCTGAAGCATTCTTCAAATAGGTGTAATCTCATAATGATAGCTAATCTGCTGCTGAAGTACTTGATGTAATTTCAGCCCTTTAGAAAGGATGTTGTTGGTTTTGTTGGTGTGCGTGAACAGGTTGCTGCCTGTCTTTTGTGTTGCAGGCAATTTTTAAACTAGAAACTCAGGACTTTGTGATGGGGTCAGGAAAACATATCAAAGGTAATGCTCCAATGCTCCTTCTGTGTTTTTGTGTAATAATGCTCATTTCTTCGTGTTTCAGTCAATGAATGTGGGCCTGATTGGCCATTTATTGTCAGGGTTCATACTCGGTGACTTTGAATCTTTTCCCTACTTTTCTCAGTGAAAGCAGTTATATATACCTCTATATATACGTCTCTTCCTTTTTGTCTGAGGATCTCCTAAAATTTTCTTATTCTTAGTATGTGCTCCTTTATGCCTCGTGCTACAGAGCTGAGATGGCACTAGTCTTCCTTTGTACTTCATCTTCCTTTCTGAAATGCTGTTTGGCAGTTGATAATCTCAAAAAGTACTGATGCTCATTTGAAAGAATCGCTGTTTGGAGTTACAGCCACAGGTTTGCAAAATCCTTACAGCGTCTTTCAGAATACAAACCGAACACAGCAAGAAACTGTGCTAGTCGTGTGTATGAGTTGGGGGCTGGCCCGCAGAAATGGTGACACTTAATTTGGTCTTCTGAATAGCTGGGACATGTCTGGAGACTGAGTACCTGCTATTTCACGTCTAGGTATTCCCTTCGTGCCTGTTTCATCAAGATTTATAGGGATGGAGAACTGGCTGTGGAAGGCCTGTTCACCTTTAATTGGACAAATTGAAGTGTTGGATGCTGTTGGACGTCCTTTTACACCGTTACCAACACCTACCTCATACTCGTGTTTATGGAACTAAGCTGCTTTAATTATTTAGTATATGTATGTGTGTGTATTTAAGTTCTAGGCCTTGGTTACAGTTATATCAAAACTGTATTGGGAAATTGATTACGCTTGTGTATTTTGAAAATGCCATCTGTTGTTCAGGCTGTCTGTTGTCTTTATTCCTTTTCCATTTTGTAGAATATTGTTGTATTTCCAGATCAACTAAAGTAATCATGTTGCAGTGGTCATGGAAATCTATTTTATGAGCAGATACATGGAATATATATGTAAAGAGAGTGCTTCTGTGCTACAAACAATAAGTATCTGAGGATCTGATGTACCAAGACAGCAGCTGCACACTGGACAAGTTGCTGTCTGGCACCTCACTCAACTGATCCTTAATTGCAGGCTTGCACCCCTGTGATCTGAAAGAAACCATTGGGGCATTTTGAGCTGAACACCATGCAGTTGTTTAGTTGCATACAGTAGTTGTGAGCAATCAGTGTTAACGTTTACAGGCTTGTAGCGTCAGTGCCACAGGCTCAACTAGGGTCTACCACTTGAACCTGAAGTTCTGTGGCAAAGTGACTTGCATTAAGTCAAGCTGTGTATTGAAATTTGTTGGAGCGGGATATAAATGTCACCTGTTACTTTTGTATCTTGTGTCCCATGGAGCTCTCTATGTCTTAGGTGTGTTCTGTGCTCATGAGCTGATTGTTGGATGTGAAAATGTTCAAACTTTTTCTGTGAAAGCTGCTAAAGCTCATTAAAAAATTTAAACAACAACAAAATCTACTTAAGTTAATTTGAATAGTTAATCAGTGCCATTTAAATAATGATTGAGAAGCAGCCACTGAGAAAACAATGGAATAATTTAATAGCATGGAATTAACGGTGAAATTGTATCTTTATTCTACTTCTTGCATTAATTCATGTGAATGGAAGTGGCTCCTTGCACTATATAAGGCTCTAGGTAAGGGCACCGATTAAGAGAGTTTTCAGCAGGATTGGTTCTCAGCTGGGTGAACAGGAGTTTATTAGAACCTCACGAGTCTCGTGCAGCGAGAATAAAATACTCCTGCTATTCTTGTTTTATCTTATGGCTCTCAGAGCTGAGGTTGGTTTATATGAACAGAATTTAAATTCAGCTGCAGAAGAGTGTGTTCACCTGCAGTGGGTCCTCTTACCACACCACATTCTGCTTCATTTTGCGAGTTCAGCATGTGCTCGGCACTTTCATCTACATCAGGCTCCATAGGAACGCATGGTCTGGTCCAGAGAATAGCAGGAGCTGGATTCTGGTGTGCAGCAGCTTTAAACTGGGGCAGTGTCTGTTTCAAGTGGAGTTACGACTGAGCTTTTGTACTGTAAAAGCTTATTAAATGCATGGTAAACTTCAAACACATCGGTATTCTGTTGGATGTAATTAGGCTATTACCATGGTTAAATTAGTACACTTGTTCAGGTTTTTTTTTCCAGATCAAGGCCTTAAAGCGTGAGGAGAGCCTTTGCTTTGAATATTTTCAGATGCAAATATCCGTAGCAATCTTGTAGCTCAGAGATACTGAATGTTACTTTTAACACACTGCTCGAACACGCTAACTAGAAAACAGCAAGTTCGTTTCTGGATATTCAAAACCAGTTATATTTCTGGTTTCGTTAGGCTTCTGAAACCTTGCTACTGAGCCTTCTCTATGTGCAGGTTGGAGTTCTGGAAGCCTCACCTCTCTCACGGGCTGTGCAAAGGAGCTGCTCCCTTCCTGCTGGCAGTAGGGATTCACGGCTGGTAAAACTGCTCAGCAGTGAGGAGTGAGATCTGGAGGGCGCTGAGATGAAGAGCGGTCAGATCTCAGCACAGTGGGTTTTCAAGCAGGGCTTTTGACCAAGTTCACTGCAAGGTCTTGGATGCCCAACTGGTGGCAATGAAAATTCTTCCTTTTTCTGCCTGGCACTTCGATGTGCCAGGAGAACGATTAGTTCCTGCGGAAAGTGAAGCAGATGGATGGATGCATCCTGGGATACAGGAATGGGCTAGATAATCCCATGAAATCAATCTGCGGTATTTTCTATTATTTCATATCTTAACACAATTAATGATGATGATGGCCTTTTTTATTGCATAGATTATTTACTCTGGCGGCCAGGGAGACTGAGCTGATTTTCTTTTCTTTTTTTTTTTTTTAACTTGTGATGCGAGTGTGAACATGGGAGAGGCAGTGAGCCTTCCTAATTTAGCTGTATTTGGCCTATCACTATAAACAAGCACTAATCAGACCCTTTTATTTTGGAGAGAGAACAAATGCTCTTCCTCTGGCACTGGAGAGAGACTGTTCCAGGATGAGCTGGAGCTGATGTTGTTTTAAAAAAGCAAAAAGTAAGCAAAACAACATTTACTCACAAGGAGGCACAACGCTTGTCGTGTTTAACCTTGTTTTTCCAAGAGAGATAAGAAACTGCCTGAAGGCCACGGGGAGCTTGAATTGTAAACTCCTACAGTAATTAATTTATTTTGTTACAATGTGTTTGCAGTTCCCTTCCCCTGAGGACTGGCAGTGGCAGGGGCACAGGCTGGGCTGAGGGTTTCTTTTGCCCTTGGCACAGAATTCTTTTTCTGATCATCCAAGCTGTGTGTGGATGTGAATTCCTATGCAGCCCTGTTTCTTTAGTAGTTCAGAGAGCACTTTTCCAAATATTTTCAGTATGGAAATGCAGGTTTCAACCTCTGGTAGCTGTGCAGATAGTCTTGTAAGAGAGGAAATGCAATTTCTTCCCCGCTGCACTAAGAGCAAATGCCTAAATGAGACTTAGGGAGTGGACCTGGCTTTCTGGCCTGGTGTTGCCGTCCTGCTTGTGTCTGCCAACAGCCAGGGGTTTGACCTGAGATTCTTGGAAAAGACCTTGGAAAATGGCTAGATTTAGGTGAGGAGCCTGGAGAGGTTTTTTAATCTCTCATCAGTGTTTTGTAGTTGCGCAAAAGATTTAGGAATATCATTTGAACTTGTCAGGCTTTTTGTCTGACTGCGCTATTTGCGTTTCTTGGAGATGAATTTTCTTGTCATTGTGGTAATTTTAGACTCTCCTTTCCCCAAATAGCGAGCGATCACACTGCTCCTGCTGGGGTCAGGCTCAGCTCCAGTATTCAAGTTGCTGCCTTTCTCCCATCTAGCTCGTAGCCACGTTCTGTAGGTTGGGTGAGTCTTGGCCAGGTTTTCCTCTTTACAACTTTTTATTGCAAAACCTCTTGTGGAGTTTGCCTCTTCACCAACTACAGAGGACTTCCTGAAATAGGATAACGGCTGTCTTTCCAGCTTACTGATCGTGTCCTTCTACAGAACAATGAATCCATGTGTCTGAGACTGTATTTAAAAAGAAAAAAAAAAAATCAGGTTCTTTGACTCCGTATTGGTTTCCATACAGTTTTAGTAAATAGACTTACAAATTGATTTACATGGCAGAATGTAATTATTCTTTTAGGTTAGCTGTTCAAATAGCTGCAGTTTCTAAGTATTTAATTTCAGCTGAAAGTGTTTCTAGCAGGAGACCACAATACCCATTAGCAAATAGCTTATCAATTGCTGCTTAGTAACGTGGGTTTTCATAAAACATCTGGCATTAAAACTTTGGGGACAATCCTGACTCTGTGGCGTTTTGATCTAAACAGTGGTTTGGCATAGCTGTTGATGAAGGCGACCTGAACCTGAATCTCTAAAGCAAACAGCTTGAGAATAATATCAAATAGGTATGCAAAGGAAACAAAAATGCCCAAAACAGAGAAAATGAGGAATTGCTAAATAGTAGCAAACAGTTACAATAATTGATGACATTGATTCAGCGATGGAGAATAGCTCAGTGGCTAAGTTTTGCCTCTCACTTCTCGTATATTCATTGTGCCGGCAGTGGTGGTGTCTGCTTTGTTCACTGAGGAACTTGAGAGATTGACTCTGGTTTTGGCAAGGCAGATACCTCAGAGTTGCGTGGTGGGAGGCAGTGGACCCATGTGTGAGTATGAGAAACTGTGATCAAGTACAGGGGGTAATAATAATTTACTCTGAGGGTGGTCAGTCTGTGGAGAGGCTGTCGGATCTCCATCCTTGGAGATGCTTATAACTTGACTGAGCGGCCTTAATCTACACAGCAATGTTTTAAGAAAGGCACAAGACTGAATGTCCCGTCCAAGCTCGCTCATGTCGTGATTCTGAGTTCAATCTGTAGGAGAGTGGCTTTTAATTTATTCTGCCACAGGGAGGGTCTTTGGGGAGCAAGGCACGTCACTGTCACGTTCTGCTCACAGCTTTTTGGGATTACTCTCCCCTCATCCCAGTTGATGCATAGCTGACAGAAGCAGCATCACCATCAGCTTCCTCTGGGGATCTCCTAAACCGTCAGAGATCCAAAACACAGTGCTTTTTGCAGCTCCAAGAAATAAATCAAGTGCCACTGTTAAATCTACTGATGACTTCTTTTCAGGCATTCCTGAGCTGAGTCATGCAATTCATAGCCAGTGACCCAATTTATAATTAAGAAAGATGATGGACTCGGAACTCTTCCAAACTAATTCATATTTAATTCCCCCCACCTCCTGTAAATCATCTGAGTTACCAGCAGTATTTTATTGATTACACTTTTTCATATTAAAAAGTGCTGGCGAGTATACTCTTAATTTTGGAAAGGCTTTTAAAAGGCACTCAGGAGGACTATTGATAAAGAAGTGATTTGTTTTTTGGTAGAACATTATCATGTAGAGGCAAGGTAGATCAAACTGAGCGTTTTCTAAAGAGGTTTTATGCTGATTGTCTGGCATTGACAGAGATGAAGAAATCCAGTATTATTTAGTCATCATCATGGGCAGATGCCTTCTCTGTGTTGGCAAAGAAATATGGGAAGCAGCGGCCTGTCCTGATCCTCATGTTTTCTCAACTGTGCAACAGAGAGAAAAGTTTTTACGTGCTTTTTAAGTGAGAAGCATAAAGAACTTCCAAGGTCTAGACTCCATTTATCTATTGATCTTGCTCTTCTAAATATAGGTCAGCCTGCTGTGCAGGTACGGGTATCTAGGAAAGCATTAGGAATGCTCCTGTGCCAATCCTCTTGCTCAGTGCCTAGTAGCCAGGTGCAGAGGTCCAATTCTGATGTACATAGCCTTTTTTTTCCTCTGTATTGCAGGAGATACAGAATATAGCAGAGACAAAAACAAAACAAAAAAACAGGGAAAAAACTCAGGCGAGCTTTTCTTCATCAACTCACACAGCTCTCATATTGTGGGATGGATAGTGTTGGGTTTCCATGACCTGAGTATTTCCAGGAAATTGGCCAGATATTTTGCATCTCATCGTACAGTTGGTACAGTTTGTTTGTGAGTTGTCTTTGTTTTATATATAGATGCAAATATATATACATATGTATACACACACATATAAAGTACATATGTTTTGACTACATTAAGGCTTATTTTTTAACACAGTGATATGACATCATGTTAACTTCTTACAATGTTCTTACTGTCTGTGTTTTACTTAAGTATGATTCTGAGGGGAAGTGCCAAAGCCTCTTCTCTCTATTCTGTGAGAAGGGGCTGTTTCAGACAAATAGATAATCCCGTCAAATGAATTGGAGGCTGAGTAGAAGACCAGCTTTGAAGAAGTCCCCATAGAGCAAGTCTGTCTACATGAAGACTCTGTGTTCTCCCCTACTCCCGTCACAAATAGCTTGGAAGCTTTTTGGTCACGGTGGATCAAGTAGTGGCTAAAGCTACACCACAGTGAAGTCATGAGATGCATGTTGGTTTTATATTGAAATTGATTAGTAGAGTAACTGTAACCATGTATAATCACCTTCCAAAATGATCTATCACAAGTTTGATGCATAATGAATGTGAAAACTACAATATGGAAGAAATTATCAAATGGCTCAAATTCAGTGTCTCTTTGAAGACTACAGGGAGGGCAGAGGAATTACACTTGTATTTTACACCTGCCAAATTGAATTACTGCTACAAATCTGTATAATTGCAATTCAGAGACCATGATTTATTCTCAGAGTTAGGTAATTAAAAGCACAGATACACTTGAAGCTTCAGATCAGTTTCTTAGAAAGAATCCTTCACATGAATATGACCCTTGCAGAAATCAGTGTTTTCATCTCATCTATTTTAAGAATTTTGAATCAGAATGTAAAATGACTCATCCATTATTTCTTCATCTCTTCATCAGCTAGACGCACAAGAAATCATTCTTCTGATTGTTTCCCTGCAAATGTGAAATCTTTACAGTTTCTTCTCTTTTCAGTGGGCAGTCATAAATCCAATTAACATTAATGAGGCTCACATGTGTGCACTGAGAGGAAGAAATGGACCTTTTGTCTCTTAAAGTATGTGTTTAACTCGAGGGAAAAATGAAGAAAAAGCTTTTGGCGAATTGCAGGTTACAAAGTCAGTAGCTTTTATCTCATTTTCACAGTTGCTAACGCATTTGCCTAGTTCTCTCTCCCTTGTCAAGGGTCCTTGTATGAGCTATAAATGCACGATGAGTAGCGCTGTCAGTGAAGTGTAGAGCACTATATTACCTCTACTTTTAAGCTTAATTATTAATAGGCCCCATTTTCCACAAAATGTCAGGGTTACAATAGGGTTAATATAACTGTACTTGTGTTTCATGATGTAATTCAGTGATAAAATGAAGATAAGTAACACGTATGAATATGGCGGCCACCTATGAATTAAAAATATTTAGTGTCCTACTTCAAAGGCCCTCCTGTCATCCGTCAAAACAGTAAGTCTGGTGTCACGAGAAGTTCATGTGTATTATTGTGTATTATTCAGTGATATTTCCTGTTTGCTTTTGGGGAATTGCAGAGCAGATTTGAGTTCCTGATGACACGGGAGAAATTATGATGGAGCTCAGTGCTGTTAGCACGAGGATGGGGTTCTAGTAAATGAAACACAGGCCTCTAGAATAGCATCTGCTGTTGCTGGCAAAACAGTCTCTCTTCAGGCAGTTTTGCATAATTTATTGCCAGATACACCCATGTTTGATTACTGGGACTGGGAATGAGTACTGAAATTCTGGAGGAAACACCTTTCTAAACGTATTGTGTGGGGAAGCTTGGGTAGACAGGCAGCTCGCAGCGGTCGCCTGCCACCCAAACCTGCCACATGTGCCCAGTGCGCCTCCTCAGTCACAGCTGACATGAAAAACACCCCAAGGAGCTCACTGCAGTATAAATACACCGAAACCATATGGTCCATTGGAGTTGTAATATCACTTCAGAGGTTTAGAAATAGCATTTTTATTAGCTGTAATCACTTCAACATTTTATTCCAAGTGAATAGCCGTAACTTCTCAATGTAGTTGTTTTGCCATGCAAATCTGTTCTGCAGTTTGGTTGAGAATAGAAAGCATCGTCATTGCAAGGAAGGACTTTTGGTCAAGCTGTGTGTTAGGAGATGTCTGACAAGGTCGTGACTACCCTCTGGGAGGAAGTGGTTACCGCTGCTCTGCATGAGAAGGTCTGGTGTGTATGTCTATGTGGGATGCTTCCGAACTGCTGTTACATTTTCTATAGTTAAAAATAAAAAAGAATCCCAACTTCTAATATGCTTACTATTTTTGCAACTCCTTCCTCTCAGTTTTATGCAGTCATAAGCCCATTTTGTGCTAATTGCCATCCCTCCTTGATGGTTACATCCTTGAGATATTTGTAAGCTCTAAGAATCGGCATTACTTGCATCTTTGCAGGCTTGGAACATTCTAGCTGTTACCTTCTTTCTTCATACATCAGTTCCTCCAGTGTTGATTGTACTGAGGTTTTCTTTCTTTTTAACGCACTCCAGCGTTAAATATGGATCTATCAAAACAGTTCCCAGTAGCCCATAAGTGCAATCTATAAGAATACTCTGGATGTTGCTATAATGGTCCCTTGATTTACAGATATCTGGGGGTGGATCACATGGTCTGCGTTTATAGTGACGTACTTATTCTATACATAGTCTCATTAAGATCACTGGGACCGCTCACTTCATCCTATTTTTATACCATCCCTATTTCTCTCCTCCACTCGTTAAATACCTTGCTGCTAATGCAGCATTTGGCTATGGCATTGGCGTGGCTTTTTATTGTTGTCTTATTTTTTCCTTAGTTGTGCTGTAAGTTCTCAATTGCTTTTGATATATCAAATCTAACTTTCCATTTCTCAGGAAGGTGCTTAAATAAGACTCTTCCTGTAACGCTTGTAAGCTAGGTTTGTTTGTATTTTTGTAAGAAAAAACGGGATCCTTGTCAAGAGCTGAGAAATCTATTTCTTTTCCAGTAATAATTGTTCAATACTTACGCACGTACGTAACGAATGCGTGTGTCTGTAAGTTCCTTTCCTTGTGGGAGAATTTTTATTAATATAAAGCATTTTTACGCAGAGGCAGAACAATTTTATTTCTGACCCTTTTTACTCTTACCCTCACCTCCACCCTTCTTTCCCCCCACAGATCTTCTGTGGAAAATCTGGCTGGCTCTTTTTACCCTGGCCTTGCTCTGTGCGAATGGAACCTTACCAGATGTTCCCACCTTGTCCTGGCTCTCTGAGCCCCAGACCCCTCCAGCTGACCCTCCTCATCTCCGTTTCTGTTTAGCAAGATGACCTGAATCCACGGAAGTTTTTCTTGAAAGGCGATTGTCAAATTTGTTTCTTTCACTGCAAATATTTGGCAGTGTTTGCTCTATCATGAACTTAGATCTCACTGTTCATTCTTAAGCAGTTGTGCAATTTAGTTCTCTAAATTTTACTGTTCTGACCAGGTTGTCACTCATCGCTTACTGTCTACCATGACTTGGGGTTTGTTCATCATTTTTCATAGATAGAATTTTTGAAATGACAGATTAAGTGGAATGAAATTGAACTTCACGGCAGAGAAGTATTGGACTGGATAAATGGGAGACTGCTTGGGTAGCAGGGCTGCATTGCTTTCACCTCCCACGTGAGTACTGAATTTAGCAATTATAAGAATGGAAGGAAAATGTCATTAAACTTTGAAATATCATGCTGACAAGTTAATATGTATGCTTAGGCACTTAAAAATAAAATAAAATCCTGGAGGCGCTGGGATTGTCTTCTAAGCAATGGTTTTGATGACAAAGCCACGGATTTCAGAAGCGGTTGAAGAAAATAAAGGGATTAATAATTACTTTCGCTGGACGTCAACCCATATGTGTATACACTTTTAAACTGTACAATTATTTCTTGCTACCTTTTTCTTCACCCATTTCATTTCTTTTATAGCCATCTTCTTTTTCATTTTTATTTTTTTGGAGGGCAGAGATTGCCAGCTACACCACGACTTGTACACGGTACAGTTCTTTGCTGTGATCTCTGTCGCATGCTACTGCTTGCTTTCTTTCTCACCTCTTGTTTTCTTTGCATTTTTCCTTTCTGTCTGTACCTCCATGCTGTCATAGTTTCGTTTGTTTTTTGAGCTTTATTCTATTTCATATCCCAGATCTCTGCAAGTTCAGAAAACCGGGTGCCATCTTAGAAATAGATGAACTGTCAACCAGAAAATGTGGAGTTAAGCTGTGAGCTTTTGTTTGGATGTTTATTTTGGTTGGAAGTAAAGAAGTGTTTTTGACTGCATAGTAAGAATAAGGTCTCTAATACAGTTTTGATTATTTACGTCATGAGTTTGTTTTATTTGGTATGGATTTAGTAATATCATTGCAGCTGGCATTTAGTCGATTTGGAATTTGTAGATGAGAGAACAGTACAAATACTTTGTGCTTCTCTGTTTCTCTGCTTTTAGTACTGCGTTTGTTCTTGTGAGCGCTTACAAGTGGGACAAATCCTCTCAAAGCCTGAGAAGACAGAACTCCGAATTTTGTATTTCTGAATGAGTACATGGCTATTGCAGCAGTGCTTTTGCTAACAGCAGACTGGGGCACTATGCTCACTGTGGAGTGTGTGCACATGCAGCTGCATATGCATATAAAAAATACATTGTAATGACCACCATCCCTTTCGTAATATGAACTCTGTGGTAGAGACTTAGTTTACTCGGATAGACCTAAGTTAGCAGATGCTGGTCACGTGTAAATGAAGGCATCTCTGCTGAAGCTTTCTAATGAAAAGTTTCTTGTACAAAAGGAATTAAAAAAACGATTTTTGAAGGGGAGAGGTGGAAGGTTGGGGGGGATTTGTCTGGTAACAAGGAAGGAAACGTGGATTGTTTAAGTAGCGTTGCTAAAAATGCTAAGGCATATCACGCTTTCATTATCTGAAAGAGAGCAACATGCAGAAAAATAGACTTTTAAGATAACTCTGCAACTCCAGGCATTTACTGAGTAGATCTCAAGGACCTGTGGCTGTGTGAACCTTGCTTGGTAGTGAGATACATTGCAAATTGCTCCTTTTGTTGGACTTGTAAACTACACGAAGGCAAAAAGTCAAGTAGATATTCAAAAATCATAGCATCATCTGATTTGGAAGGGTCCCATAAAGGCCATCGAGTGCAACTCCCCTGCAATGAACAGGGACACATACAGCTCCATCAGGGTGCTCAGAAGTCTGTCCAGTCTACCTTGGGTGTCTCCAAGCATGGAGTATCCACCATCTCTGTGGGCAACATGTTCCAGTGCCTCACCACTCTTACTGTAAAAAAACTTTGTCCTTATATCCATTCTAAATCTAAAAAGCTTATACTGAAAAATTAATAGTGCTTAAATGTGTTTTCTGAAAGGCATACATGCATGTTTAAGAAAAGACTGAGTAATGTTTGACTCCAACACGTCAAAACTCATTGAAGACTTTTCCTTCTTTTCTTTTGTCTCTCGCTCATCTCCCAGAGGAGCGTTCTCCCTAGATGCCCATAATAACCATATGCTTGGTAATTGTGCGCTCCCTGTGCATCGACACGGATGTGCTTGTTGATATGTAAGTAAATGGGAAATGGTCAGCTGTAAAATGCTGGGCACTCGTATGAGCCATTCATCAAGTTGGAGTTCCAAGTTTGTAGAAAAACCAAATGAACTGGAAAACAGCTTTCTTTTTTTTTCCTAGAAAAAAAACCCAAACTCAAAGCGCACACACACAAAACCCAAAAAGCACCAAGTGAGACGTTTGGTGAAGAGGTAGCACCTTTTGAAAATTTTTACTGCCTCTCGAGGCCTGAAAAAGCAATGCTTTCAGATATTTGGCTATCAGAATCTTTCAAGGGAAACGTGAGGAGATCTTCTGCGGTACGGTTACCATCTTTAACATTGCAGCCCTTCCACTGACAGGAAAGACATCTCTTGATTATTTTACACTTAGATCCACTTACTGCCTGGAAACGCAGCCTGTACTTAAATATGTTAATTGTTTAAAGGTGTCAGATAGCACAAAGGAAATGTCTTCCTTCCCCTGTATTAAGCGTGCTGAATAATAATTTAATAAGCTCAAATTGCTAGGCAGGGAGGAATCATAAGATTTTCTAACACATTGTATATCAGAGAATACCTATGTCTCTTTGCATAAACAAGAAGCAGTTGTTTGGTTTTGGTTTCTGCTTACGTTGTGTACGTTTTGCTTATTTAAACTGTTTCGAATGTTACTTTTAATTGTTTTATTTCATGAGGTATGGTGTAGATTTGTTTTTTTTTCTAGCACCAGTGATCCCCATCCTCTTTCTGAGCCTGTATATCTCACTCATGTTGGGTGTTAACTACAACCAAGTTGTCAATAAGTGACGCCTCATTAAATAGGGTCCTATATTGCTGTTCCACTGGTTGAAATATCCAGTACATTAGATAAATTGTGTCTTCTACTTTAACTGGGCAGTGGTGGCTGAATCAGAATCTTCTGTTTATTGTGATGTTAGTGTACAACATACGCATGCTTTGGGGGTAGTTTAAGTATCTCTAACCTGTTGATTAGCCTGAAGATTGCTTTAGTTTCTCTCCATTTCTACACAGCCTTCACTGTTCACGCTACTGAATGGAAGCCGGGGAAGAGCTACATATGCTTCTTAAGGCAATCAGTGGTGAATGTTTAAGTTAATCACGGGGAATGTAAGAATGATCACATTACCTTGACTTAAAAATGTTGCCACATGTTATCTGAGCATGCTTTTAGCCTGAGAAATGCTGGGTGAATCGATTCAGCTTAGCTTTCTATCTTTCTGCGCTAAGCTAATTTGAATCATCTTACATTTCTTATGGTTACAGACAAGAATGAGGACAGCTGACAGATATCAGAGGAGTCAGGACTGCCTACAGTGCTGATGTTGCTTAAGTTCCATAAACACAACTGGCCTGCACCTACTATTTATTTCAGAGAGATGTTGTAGTTTTTAAGCCACTTGCCGTTTCCTGCTTAGTACGCAGTGATGTGATGTGCACAGCAGTGCTGAGACCCACAGACTGGATTCTTGAGGGAAACTCCTCTCCCCTCCATCAGTTGACCAAGAAGTATGATCATTACCATCCAAACCGATGACTGGCTCTGAAACGTGTGTGAGATCGAAGGAATCAGAGGAAGTCTAGTAAAGCTTAAAGTAGAGTTCTCGATCTGCTTTGGGTCTACATTTATTTACGCTGACTGCCTCAGTATACGCATCCATAATACCATGTTACTCTCTTTTAATACAGCCACAGCCACAAATGTCTGCGAGAAACTGAGCTATTTACAGGATCAGAATATTACTCTATGATAAGAAGGTGCACACTGGACATTGTTTATAATATAGTTAAACGATGTACTGTGTCCTTTGTGATGGGTGAGGTGATAAAGCAAGGCAAGAATAAATGATTTCTTATTTTTTTTGTAGTATGTGCTTGCATGTGAACTTAGTTATGCACAAGTGCACATAAAATTTGCTCGCCATATGATGGCTATGTCAATTTGAGCAAGTAATGAGGCACAAAGGAAGCAGCTCCATAGAGAAGAGAGGCAGAAGCCCAGTGTGCACAACTTACAGACTTCCAGGGCTTTTTCTTTGTGCTAACTCGTCCGCTCCAGTGGAGTGGAAGGCCATGAGCAGTTGGAGAGCGTTAGGCAAGTCCTGGAGTTCATCTTCCAGTGTCACTCCTGGGCTCCCAGACTTCTCCATGGTGCAAATCAAAGCACCGTAAAAGAGAATAGTTGGAACATTCTAAAGTACATGCTCTGGGGACTAAAGTACTAATGCGGATGCATATCCTAATGTAGATGTTATTCTGCTGACAAAAACGTACTAGAAACAGCTCTGATTTTATTTTTTATTTTTTTAAGGTGAAAGAAGAAAGTGGTGGAGAGGCTTGTGCTATAAATGAAAGCATCAGTGTTTTTATTAAGTCAGTTTATATTAGCTGTTGTTTTTTGTTTTTCTCCAGCAGAACATTCACACCTCATTTGAAATTAATTGCTCTGCTCGTCTTTGAAATCAGTGGAGATATCAAGAAAAGTGCAAGCTATTTTGAGTGTTTGAAGGCAGTCTGTTCCCCACCCCCATCACATCAAGGGCTTAGTCTTTTTGACTTCGTTAGCAATAACTGCATCTGCTGGAGGAATTGAACCTTTGCTAGTTCCTCCCCATTTCCTACATTTTCTGCTCAGTGACTGCATCTTTTAGAATTGTATTCTTGGTTAAATTTCATTGAGCTAACTTCACAAAACATGACTTGATTCAGTCACTTCCTGAGTTTAATTCATAGCTTCTTTAATTTCAGGATTGTATGAACTTGGACAGAGAAACAGAACATAATATTTAGAAAATATTGGAAATAGTTAAAGTCTTGGCTGTTCTTTTATTTCTCTGAAACTACGAGGAATTCGATGCAGAAGCTGAGGAATTAAATCAGATGTGGTGCTTCACTTACAGCTTGGCACCAGCAGAGCAAAGCTGCCCTCTGACTCCTTTAGCAGTTGTTGCAGTATCACAGCAGCAAAATAAATTGAAGCCTTCTGTAATTGCCTGGGTTAGACCTGAACATGTGAAATAGCACAGGAAAAAGCTAACTTAGCTTTCAGATTTAAATAAAGCATCATCAAAATAAAACAAGATGCAGGTAGTTCTCCTCTCTTGGGATGTCTAAACAGTTTGCACTTGATTTTTCTTGCCTGTCTTCCTGTCCTGGGTTGCTTATATTGCATGCCTGTGCAGCTTAGGTGGGCAAAGGAATTGGTATGACCAGGCGATGGTAACAGTTAGAATCACCAACAGATTAACATTTGTAAAATTAGAGAAGGCAAATACTCCCATAGATTCATGACTTTTTTTTCCCTGAAGAAAACCAGTAAATGACCAAACATTTTTGGGGTATAAATTATTTTGCACGGGTTGTGAATGGTACCATTTTCCAATAGAATGATACACATGCAGCTCCCTCTGTACGTATTGTAAAATTACAAGGCAGCCAGATCGGTAGCGATGCATTTTTCCTTTTGGTACTGCTGTATAACCTGAGCTGACAGCTTCCCTTAACAACCGGACATAATAGTTGTAAGTGGGGTGGCTGCGACCCACCTGCCTCAGGTCCTTCTGTTCAGCTGGCACTTTGCCCGCTGAGAAATCACTCAATGAAATTGGAGGAAAATGTATGGGCAGGGAGTGATCAGCTACAATCCCTTCCAACTGCCTTCCCGCTTTTACCTCTAACATTTACTGATTTTCTTTGGCTCTGTAATACTATCCGTACAGTCGGATTTAGGGGAACAGGAATTAATGGGCTTCTCTCACTTGTAGAGAAGTCTGAAGCTCATTTTCAAATAGATGTGTGATGGAGAAGAATATGCAAACTTGAATCTTAACGTGGTGATTAATAGTGGTGTTGCTGGAAAGAGTAATTTTCAGAGAAATGGTATAAATTGCATGGCAAAGGATAGTGAATTTTGAGATTGCCATCTGATCTGTAATTGCAGTCTTAAAGGAAACAATGACCTCTAACCTTTTGGCATCAGTAAGTATTGCACAAGGCATACACGGATATTTCCATTGCACAGCCACAAGTAAAGCCGTATGCAGTGAGGTCTTTTGGGGGAGCTGTGCCCACTCCTCTTGTTTTTTTGCCATTAGCTATAGGTGTGTTGAAAAATTGGGTATTCCTTTTTTTCCCCCCTGTTTTTGTTCCTTGTTTTATTTTTTGCTGGAAAAAGACTTGTGACAGGGCTTGCTTTTGCCAGGTACATACAACCAAGATGAGCTGGCTTTTTCTCAAGGAGAGCATAAGGACAAGAGCAGTTCAGCACAGCTGGGTATAGGAGTGGGAAGCCAAAGGCTGGAAATAGCCATTAGCGAAGCCCTGGCAAGCACAAGTACAGATCAGATGACTCCAATGCAGGAGGGAAGCGTCCTGGAGCATTTGTGTTGTGTGACATTGGAGAAACCTTGAGCTGATCTAATTTGCACTGCCAAAAAGTGCTTTATTGGAAGTAGGTATTTTTGTACTCTTGCAGTGCAGTTTCTTGCGATTCAGCTAGAAGAGTCCTAGAATTGAGACCAAGTAACTTTGGTCTGTGTCCTGAATACCACTGTTTGAGATTCAGTTCAGGGGGAAAAAAAAAGAATAAGAAAAAGGGAGGGGTTATTGGTGGACGAGATAATTAGAGGAAAACTAATTAAGTTGATTTCTTCGTGTTTTTGATCATATTTCAGAAAAAAAATAAAAAATAAACCCCCGAAAAATAATCAATATTCTTCCCTGCTGCCATCTTCTGTCCTCCTCTCCTTCATTGTGTTTGGAAGTTACAAGTGTTTTATGGGAAGAAGTTCTTGTTGTGGTTTTCGTTTGTTTGTTTTGGTACTTTGGGATAGTCCTTAATATACTTCCCTTTTCTACCTACTGATGGGACTCTAATCTTCTTGAATAGAAGTTATGGTTAGGGCATACAGACTTAGGGAAAGCAAAGACTGTATTTGAGCAACAGACTCCAACTTAGTTTTCTTTGCGTTTTCCTCTCACAAATTTCCAGTATGAATGTTGGACATGGATCTGGGATAATGGCAGTTCGCAGTACCTGGTCAGTAGCTGTGAGTGCACACACTGCTGCTACGTGGTGCCTGGGTTTCAGGCAGCACATGCCTGGTAAAGAAGATGGAGATTCCTCTTCTCCTCTCCAGTGCTACTAAATAGTTGCATCTTTTCGGCCTCATAGAAAAGGAACGCAGTACACAAACGCTTCTTTTCTCCGTCTCCTTCACAGTGCTTGTTATTTAATTCTGGTTATTTTGTTTCATTTTGGGCTTCTGGTCATGTTTTTGTTTGTTTGTTTGTTTTTTTCCCCTGTTGTTTTAATTGTGGTATGCTTTTAATTAAAAAAGGGAAAAAAAACAACAACTAGTCATGCAGTTCAGGGCATGTAACATTTATATAAAGTTACAGCACTTTTCTCCCTCCCTCCAGATTTCCCAGTAATTACAGGATGGAGAGATTATTTTATCTAGAGCTTTTCCAGGCATATTAAGTTAGTTAAGAAGGTCACCGCTGCAACTCTTATTGTAAAATCAGTTTTTAAACTTTTGACATCAGATATTCTCTCGGGATTTAGCTGAAGAAGAGAACTACAGGTAAAACCTCAATGATTTTATGGAGGCCTACTAAGGAAAGAAGAGTTTAAACATTATTTTCAAGACTGTATTGAATACTTTGCATTTGTAATATTGTAATATGAACAAAATCTTAGCTTGCTTTGCAAGTTGGGACTGAGTCTTCCATGAAACCTTTTATGTGAGCGTGGTTTTGCCCATCTGTGGCATAGAGCTTTAAAACAGATGCTCTGGTCTTGGATTCTAGTCTGCTATTGCCACGTAACTGTGCACCTCACAGAAAGAGTTTTGTACTTTTTGTCTGAGTGGTGCCGTCTGTTGGAATATGATTTCATTGTAACACAGTGGTTATGTACAATTCATTAGATGGTGTCCTTCTGCAGTCTGTGAGACGATAGGCGTGAGCCAACTGTGTGTAAAGAAACGGAGATTAGAATTTCATTGTTGAGTGGAGAATGCCATGAAAGCCCTTCCTGGTTTATTCACACTTGTTTTGAGTTGGCTGCCATCCTCAGAAAGCTGTTTGGACTTTCTACAGACCTTGCTCTTCATAAGCATGTGTAAGGCTGGCATTGGCCAACAGACTTCCCACTGAGTCGTGCGCCATCTCTCTGTGCTAGTGTTAAATTGGAGCTTCCAGGAACACAAATCCAGCATCAATTCCATGTGTTTGCAGCTCACATAACTCAGGGTTGCTGTCTTTCAGTGACTCTGTATTTGGCTTGGCGAACCTAAAGTAAAGTTAACCAACAGCTGAACTAGGAAAGAAGATGGTATTTGGGAGGGACTTCTTAGAGCTTTTCCAGTATTGAAGAAATCTGACAAGGAGCAATGTGTGGTAAACACAGCATTCTCCAGTATTAAAATAGGTAAAGAAAAACAGGAAATAAGGAAAAATACAAGGGAATTTATCGTAGGATCATTTTTTTTTTCTTTGTAATTCAAATACTTGGGTTTGTGAAACTATGCACCACACTGGGGCAGCAGTTAGCAAGCATAGGTTGCCTGAGCTCCAGCCTCAAGTCATGGATGTTTTTCATTTGGTGCCTGTGTGGAGACAGGCAATTGATTTTGATGGGCCTTGTTTGACTGAACTGTTTGTTCAGTCTTCTGTTTGTGGTTAAGCAGCACTTGCTGACTGCTTGTGGATGAAGAGGGAGAAAGGTTGAAATAGAAATGTTAACAATTGATACTCCTATAAGCACACTGATCTCTACTGCTCTGATGCATGTTTCGAAGACTATTGTGTGAACATGCACGCAGTTAATGAGCTATGTCTTAGCTAGTTTATGTACTGGTGGCATTTTTACATCTTAGGTCTCCTTCCCAACTGTTCTCCCTATTTTTAGATTTCTGGTGTGAAAAAGGTGATTTTATCACTGTAACCTGCATTTAGGAAGGTGAGGCCACTGAGGGCCCGTCCTGTATGGTCCTAGTGTGATCTCAGTGCCTCTCCAGAGAACCAGCTCTTCTCGTCTAGCGTTCGCACATTCTGCTAATTTATAATGCATTATTTGCAGCTAAAAATGTCATAGTGTGATTATTTTCTATGTTGTTGTTTTTTTTTTTTTGAACCGTGTTGAAAAATATATATGTTGGAGCAAGAAACTTAATTCCATGGAAACAAGCTCTTTCTTCGGTTTGTGCTTCTACCAATATTTATATACAGATATCCTTCAAGTATTTTTCCTCCGTGCTTTCAGGACCAGGAACTTACTAATAATGACAATCTAATTCTGTGGAGCTGGACATACAAACGTTGCAGGCTACGGTTATTTTGACTGATTTATTTTTTCCTCCCCCCAAGATTTACCTGCTTTAACAGTGACAGATTAGAGGGCTTCTGCGCCATTTTTAATGTTGAGAGCAAATGTGGCAGGACTCTGGTAGATGTGTTCCATACTCCACAGCTATCCAGAGGCTTCTTCCAATTCTCTTGTTCTTTATCAGGTCATAAACCTCACTGAGAAAGGGCCAGGATATTAGCAAAGATTGCATTTTCTATTTCTTAATGTAAGCAATCCTTAAATATTATTTTCTGTTACCCTGACTGGTAATGTATTCATATACTTGAGATGAATTGTGTATTCCCATCTTTTTGGAACTGATTGTGATGGAGTAAAGGGGACTTGGAATTCACAAAAAAAGAACTACGGCAAATTAATAATCCTCACTGTGTAGTTCGTGTCTTAATGCAAGAGATGCTTCTATAGTGTTATTTAAATGATTTGAATATAGATTCGTAGTTGCACGGGAAAAGTCAAAGTCTCAGGTGAAGTATTTTGCAACATGTGCTTTCTGACCTGCACATGCAAAAATAGGCTCATTAGTTTGCTGCTTAGGATCTACATGTGAATTGAATGAGTTCGTCATGTATTTAATGACTGATTCACCAGTGGGTCCTTATATATATGAGTAATTGTTATCCTCTATGGATTTAATGCAGTCATTTCAAATGTGGTGTTACAAATTCCATTAAGAGGATAATTATGTTACAATCTGTGATAACTCCTTTCAGAAACTTCCTGCTTATACCTGCTATTTTCTGATTGTGGATTGGGTTATGCAGTGGAAGTCAGTCAGGTAAAGGAGTGAAAATGAGTGAGAATCTGTGTCATAAGCGTAGCAATGTATACTTGAAGCACGGACCACTGACTTTGCCCACCACAAGAACTGCCAAACTTTGAGTACTGAAAATGTATAAAATCATAAAGGAACATTTAACTGGGAGCGCTTGTTTTTCCTTTCTATCTCAGGGAATATGTGTGCATAATACAAGTTTTAACTAGTGAAGCGGATCTACGTCTGTCCTTTTAAAATAAGTAAAAGTGATGGATATTTTGGTGGCAAAAAATAAGAACCTTGCATCACTATTTATTCGTAAATAGTGAAGGATTCTGGAAGGACATGAAGTAAGCCTTGGTCTAAATATATTTTTATTGATCCCTCTTGAGTGCCTAAAGACTGGGAGACATTAAGTCACTAGTGCAGTGCCTTTGTGGTTAATAACATGCCCCGCTCTAGGACGGAAGGCAAGGCCTTAGCACTCAGCATACACTATCAGTATACAAATCTTAGTTCCATATAAAACAACCTGTGATGAAGAGGGAGACTTCCTTGTTGGGATGGGCTTTGCTGAGGCTGGTGAGACGGATTTCTGAAGGTTGGACAGGCCTTCTGAGAGACTGCTGTCATGCCCAGCATATTCACATCTGCTTCTGGTGCTTAGTGCTGCAGAGTTGGGACCATGTTGGGACAATGGACAGGTTCATACTTTCTGCATATAAAGCTTTAATTTGGTATGTATACTTCAGGTATACTTACTATACTATACTTACTGGCAAGGAGTTAGTAAGAAGTTTGACCTAATGGGACTGTGACATCTGGATGCAACTGTATGGGTAAAAATGCAGCGGTAACGTGCAAGAAAAATAGTAACGTGGTCAGAGTCCTTCTTGTCCTGGTAAGAGGTCCAACATATTTGTAATAAACCTGGACAATTTTCTGTATGAAACTTATTTTGAGCCACCAGCCATCTGTTTGAGAAAACCTATCAAGGTAGGCGTATTAAATAGGTTTTGGTCTCAAAATATTGAGAATGTGTAGTGATTTTTCAGACTTAGTGCTGAAGAGGGAGTGATGATTGTATTGAGGTCAATAGAAAATACATTGGCTTCAGTAGGGTTGGTATTTTATCTGCAACTATATAACATAATTGGCTACTGGTAGGTGATGCAGTTCTAGTAAAATCTGCAAATGCTATATTACTCTATATGTAAACTACAAAGATCTTGTAATAAATATAGTAAAACAATTTTGTGGGTTTTTGTAATATATATATTTTCTTTGTAGAAACAATTATGGAGAGAATTTGGGTGCAGCTTCTCAGTCCAGTAGACACATTTTGCCACTGAGAGTTGGTCTTCATAAATCGTCTGTGTGTATACATGGACATAACCTGTGTGCATGAATGTTTGTTTTTAAATATATACTTGTATTTCCCACTCAACTTTTAACTATGGATTAGGTGTGCAGACCTGAACTACTCATGCAGATATTTTAAATACTAAAAGATATTTCCAAGTATTTTGTTGTATAGCTTGCTTCACGTCAACCTGCTTTATTTTATATGTCTCAAGACCTTAAAAACTCTGTTACAGCAATGCTGTAAAACAGAAAGCCTTCCTCACTGCTTTGGCAGTGAGTTGGCAAGAGCCACGTGTGTCCTTTAGTGGTGGCAAGGAGCCTTGTTGGTTATTGCTGCAGCTGACTGGTAGCATTTCACTCAGCATTGCTCTCGGGGCTCCACTTATCTACGCTGGGACACCTTTCAGTATTTCCATTCCTGCTGAGCATAGTCGTAGAATCACCAAGGCTGGAGAAGACCTCCAGGATCATCCAGTCCAACCATCCACCCATCACCAATAGTTCTCACTAAACCATGTCTCTCAACACAACGCCTGAACGTTCCTTGGGCACCTCTGGGGTTGGTGTCTCCACCACCTCCCTGAGCTGTGGTTACACTGAAAGGGCCCAGGTACTTCTTTTTGCTAACATGTTTTATTTTGATTTTACTACGGGAAGAAATGAGATACAAATGTCTGTGTGCATGTACAAGTAGTATATAGCTGTTTAATTTTTTCCTGCCTGAAGTTTTAAATGGTGGCCTGCATGATGTCTGAACTATGAATCCGTATGTACAGCATTCTTATTTGTCTTCTTTTGACTTTTATATATTGTGAGTGGATTGTGTACGAAGTTTCTGGAATTAATGCTTTTTTTTTCAGGATGCAGTCGTTTCAAGGAATGAAGGGTAGAGATTAGCAGAGAAAAGAGGTACATGGATGGTTTCATTTCATTTTTAAAACTACTGACTCGTGAAGTGAATAGTTTTGTTTTCCTAATCTGCCAATTAATTGTTTTCATTGTTTGGATGGTGATTTACCAGCAGGAGGTGGGAAGTGCCAAATAATGAACATATCCTCACTGAAACGAGTTCACAGATGATTATTATTGAATATGGCTTTGGCTGAAGCCTTGTAAAGAGCTCCTGCTGCAGACTTCTCTGAGTGCTCTGCAGCTGGGAGATTCTGTAGAAATTTGAGATGTGGAGGGAAATCTTTCAAAGCAGCATTTAAATCAGTAAAAGACTATTCGTACTGAATGTCTTCCCATCTATTTCATTACTCCTCAGTGTCTTAGAAATGAATCCAAAACTCCAAGTTCCTCTATAAACATTCTTTTATTTTTTTCAGATGTTCTTTATTGTTTATTTTCTTTCTGAGAATGTCTGGTTATTTTTCTTACTTTCTGAATTTTCCTGTGTTTTAGTGATGATGCCATCAAAAATATGTTTTTATAATGGATATTAGAAAAGGATTGGAGCTTACTACTCTGGAAGCGTATAGCCAGTGTTTGGAAATATAACACAGCTGTGGTTTTGATTGATTCCCTTTAAAGAGGTATTTTTTCAGGAGGAGCACTGAATGTTATGTTTTTTGGGAAACTTCAAGGGCTGATCCTGTCAATATCAGCCATTTTTTCCATGCCTGACAAATAGCTCTGGTACCTTTCTTCAGCAGTACTTAGCCTTGGTGTACATGAGAGGGATCTTTCTTGTCCAGCTAGCAATGAAGTGGAAATCATACGTACTGTTTGAATGCCTAAGTCATCTTAAATATTGGCTATACAATTTGGAGGATGGGGAGAAAAGACACTCTAAAATTTTTCAAAGGCAGTTTTTCATACTGAATGACAGATTGTCAGTTAAACATTAATGGATTGACCCATTCAGACCAACTTCAGAATGCTTACCTGCATTTACTAAGCTTCTTCCAGCATGCCTCAGTCTTCTGTCCTGGAAGTGATTTTGACCTGCTCAGTCTTGTTGTGTGTCTGTATTGATCAATGGCAATACTGACGTCATACTGATATTGATAGATACGTTTAGAGGGTTGTGATCGTTTCTTACAGCAGAGAATTGATGTGATCGCACATTTGACTGGGGGTTATCTTAGTTGCTACTGTTGTGTTTCATTAAAGGACACTGTATGATCTGAAATACAGAGATATGCTCCATTGGGTAAATGATAAGATGGCAATCTTTTTGGTGCTCGGATCTGCAGTCTTATTTATACCAATACGTAAGCAGGCATTGCGGTGCTATATACTTGTAAATTTGAGTAGGATTCTATTACTCTGTTGTTAATAAATTGGGCTTATTATTAAGTGAGAACAAATTTTAGGAATTGGTTGCTGGGAAGTACTTGCTGAAATCAAGTTAGTAGTTTTATACTGTGAGTTTTGCCAAGGTTAAAATTAGCACTGCTCTTTACAGCTTCCAATTCATAAATTTAGATAGGGTCCTTCATTCGTTTCTTTTTAATTACTTTTTGAGAAAGTGTTTTGTGAACATCGTTACTTTACTGCGTGTCTTTGAACCGCACTGCATGATGCAAACTTCAGGGGGTTTCAATATGTATGTGATTTTGATGTAAACAGGAAATGTTACGGTATATCTCCATGATAAACGTTGATCTGGCAACCAAGCAGATATTAGCTTGTCTGAATTCACCAGCAATAACGGTTTAGAATAAGGCTGCAATAGAAAGCAACCCAGGGATTTCCTGTGTTGTGTGGGATCTTTGTGTTACAGAGAATCATCCTTGGTCTTCGTCACTGGAAAAGCTGCCCTGTTCTGATCTTCTGAGAGTAAACAAACCGGTGCTGAGAATGGATCAGATTCAGCTGTGGAGAAACCAGGGTACCATAAATACTGCTTTCAAGAGCAGGTAGTTTTCTGAGGTCTATGAGATGTGGCAGTATTCTGCTTAGCAGATAAATTGCAGTGTAGCAGGAAGGATGCTACAATGAGTATTGATTTCTTTTGTGCATAGAAGTCATTTTGCTACAGCTTGTGAATTGCCTTCATAAGCTGACAATCCATTAAGGATCACTTTGTGTGTCTTTTCCTTCATTATTGCTTCTTTTACTGCTTTCTGCTTTACTGCTTTTTAAAACACACTGCTGACACAAAACTAAAATAGGTAAAGGAGAAACTCTAATGGTAGCAAAGCAATTTGGCTCTTGGTAAATTGCTTTATTGCAAAAAATATTTTACTAGGAAACTCTACAAAGACAATTTCAAGGAGCTAAACATATGATATTAAAATTATTTTATAGTAGGGTAACTCACCTAATGACTGCAATTTTTGTCATGAAATAGACCTTTTATTGTAAGATTATTCTTTTTGAAGTCTGAACACCTTAAATTGAAGTTTCTTGTGGATGTAATTTAGCCTTGTCCGTTCTGCATAGACAACCAGTGCCTCGTATTCTGAGTACGTGCTGCTAATTCCCCCACAGAAGGAATTAATGTTCATTTATGTTCATGTCCAGGGTTTCTTATACATATTCCGAGTAAGCAGGGGGACGCTATATTTCTCTATATTAATTTGATTCTTTTCAAGGAAGTAGTTCAACTTCTGTGACACCGTTACTTTAGTTAGTTATATATATATATTTTTTTCTTTTTCAGGAAAGCTTGGTACATTCCTAATCCTTTAATTGAACTGACTGGCCAAATAAAGACAGAAATTAAAAATCTCTAGATAAGGCTATTAGTTATTAGGATAGTAAAATAAGAGGACTGCCATATTCCGTTATAGAAGGTTATTGTTTTGCTTACCAATGAATGTTTCACTTGTAATAACTTACCACATGCCTTTGTTTTGTATCCTTTTCACATTATTTTGCTTGGTATTAGACTGCTCGTAACTTCTCAGAAGACTCCTATTCATCTCTAAGTCTCAGGGACGGGTATTGACCACCTGCGTAGTGTTTTGGCATCTACTGATGGAAAGCTATACTGAAGAGGTAGACTGTATGTTTATGAAATATTCTGCCCTATAAAGCCGCTCCATAAGATGTCCAGTTAGACTGGCTGTTAAAATTTCATAGAATTTTAAAAAAATCACCAAGGTTGGAAAAGACCTTCAAGATCATCCAGTCCAATCATCCGCCTACCCCCAATACCTCCCCAACTAAACCACGTCCCTCAGTACAACAGCTAAATGTGTCTTGAACACATGTAGTTTTCCCTAGGTAGTAACTTAAGCAGGGTGGCTTCCACATCGCAGAACTTATTTTATTTGGATTTATTTTATTTTTACTTTCACTTGGACATTATTGTGAAGACCTGATTCATCCAAATTCTGTGGTTTCTGGTAGGTTCTGACTTCAGCTGCCAGAAATTTTAGCTCTGGTTCCTGCCAGGACTTCTCCAGCAGACAGTGTCCTCATTAGTCGGATCTCCTGGCTCTCTCAGTGCAGCGATGCTTAGCTGTTTCTATCCCCAGGCGACTCTAAATACATTAAACAAAGTTACTTTATACAAGTGGTTGGCCAGACATTT